>CM076402.1:5812010-6461880 GCA_038363315.1 Mugilogobius chulae | reverse complement strand
CCTTTTTGCAGCGCTCGTCTAGAGTGTTTCATGTCAAATCATGCAAAACGTTTAGTAAAATATGGACGCTTAAATACACCTTAAGCTTTGAATGTGCCATTATCTGGAAATGGCACAAAAACAAAAATCCTGTTCCGTTGGTGGAACCTAGCTTGCTTAAAACCCGCCCAACCGTCCGCAGATCAACCAATGGTTAAGTGAGGTTTAAGAATGGCTCATTTTCATTGGACAATCTAGCTGTAAGTCACATATAACTGTAAAATAGGTGCGTTTCCTTATGTTAATGATCTCAAAGAATATGTGAAGAAGTTGAACATCTCTGCATATTTACACCACAGAAGGACATACAGCCAAACGTTTGAATAATATGACAAAACAATTAAATATGAATTCACTTTTTGGCAAGCACCATCAAACTAACACGTTGCTTAACAGAAAGTAAGTTTGCTAGAATATGTACGGTTTACAGTAAGGATCAAAAGCACTGCGCACAATGTAAACTAATGTTGAAGATATTCAAGTTTTTGAATTTGACACCCGTAAATGCACATTTTCTCTCAAAATAAGTGAAAAAAATAAGTGATTTATATGCACATTTTGGCCCAGACTGAAGGCAGACAAACCTGAGTGTACGTAGATTACTTGGCGGTACGTGACGGTGGCTAAATCGAACGCACCAGGCCTTCTTCTTTACAGAGGAGCACTCAAGTTTGTCTGAAGTTGCGAAAAGCAGAGTTGCCAAGTCCGCTTCTTTAAAGCGACTTTGGGCTTCTTATTTTGGAAAGTCGCTTGTAAATTTTGACGGTCGCGGGTTGCGGTTTTTGGGCTTGCTCCTTTGCGACACTTTGGCGTCATAAGCAATGTGATTTTATTCGTGTTTTCAGGTTTGATTCACGAAAATTACCTTCTAGTGACAAAAAATATGGAGTTTTTGCATATTTTCATGTTTTAAAATATTTATTAATGATCAAATACTATTTAAAATATGCCAAAAATTATTAACCAACGTTTTGCTGTGACACATAATGTTCAAATAATTGCTTATTTTAACTACTTTTTATTGAGTGCCTGAAGTCGCTTGTTTTGGGCTTTTTTTCAAAGGCCAGGTCGCTTGTTGCTCTCTGAAAATCTGGCAACCCTGGCGAAAAGTTGTCAGACTACACAAACTCCTCCCGTCTTCAGATTATGAGCAGTAAGTAAACTTTTTAAGGTATTTCATATCGCCGTGATTAGTAGCATAATGTGCGTTTGCAACTTGTGGTAAAGTTTCAAGTGGTTTAACCAAGTAAAATAAAAGTTTTGTACCAAACGAAGGTAGTTTCAAAGTACTTCTATCGTTAACATTTAGCTTCAAAACTAGTGTGCTACTAGGTCAATTACAAACGTCGGCAGCTAAATGGTACGATTTAATTCAGTTGTTTGTTTGTTTTTTTCGTGTAAGAGTTCAGATATGTATATAGCCAATTGTGTTGTAGTGGAGTATTTTGTACTCACCCTACTGGTAAAACAAAAGCTGCATTTGGTAACTTGTGAGGTAGCGTAGCTTCTGTGCTAGCTAACAACTTTGTTGACGACTTGTGGCTGAATGCTTTCATAAATTGTTTTATACGGTTGTCTTTTACTCTGTTTGAACGAATGACCGTAACATTTCGATGTTGGTGATTTAAAGATATGCTAAAGCGATGTTTGAAGTGGATGACGTGGTGTTGTAAGTTTAACACATTTCTTCCGCAGATCAGCAGCAGCAGGGTGAAATGGCCGCTGCGGAGAGCGGAACAGGCTTCACTCAGAAAAGAAACTCACAAGTAAGTCTTGAAGTTACCCTGGTAAATATCACAAATATGATATGTGTGCGTTTATACTTTCGACCCAGAGTGCGGGTTGTTGATTTCTCGTGGAGCACATGTCTTCGGGGTGGGGAATGGGCAGGTAACTTGCGCCCACACGGGGTGTTCCCCTAAAGCCCGGCTCTGTGCGCTCGTGTTGTTCGGCCCATTTGGCTCGCTGCGGAGGGGTGGCCACAGCTTCGTGTCACTTTATAGGGCAAACCCAAGTGTGGGAGTGAGATGGGTGGGTTACGGGGGAGGGGAAGCCGAGCCCGCCGCTTCTGAGGAAAAAGACTAATCCCTCCCATGTGGTACCACCCTGGTTGTCTGATTGTCTGTCCGACTGGAAGAAGCTATTGATTTATTAATTTCTCCACTGATAGACATGGTATGATACTAATCTAAGGACCCTATTATTAAATTTGTAAAAAGTCCTAAAAAGAAAAGATTGAATTTAAGGCCTTTTAAATTGACATTTTAGTTTGTGATAAATCATTTTCTGTAAAATTTCAAGATTTATTTCACATTTGCTACAGCTTTTTTGGAAAATTCAAAACAATATTCTCAATAAGATAACATAATCGGTGTGCTATTTTTGTTATTTGGTTGATAGAATACTTGTTGTCGAAATGTATAAATTGTGTTCTTAATTTGTAAAATCATTAGATTTTTGTTGCACGAAAAATAAATCATTGCTAAAATAAAAAAAATCTAAACATAAAAACATTTAAAGTAATGAAAACATTCTGAAATATTAATTTGTATGTTTGTGATTGTGATACTATTAAACAGTCTTAAATTTGACCTCTTTATTCTTATTGTGATTGTTGTATCATACAAAGGCATATATATATATTAGTATATATTAGTATATAAACAATTTACTTTTATTTTTCAGGATTCACAACAGCCATCCCCACTTGCCTTGTTAGCTGCAACATGCAGTAGACTTGACAACCCTGGAGAAAATGATTCTGCAGATGAACAACAAAGCCAACAGCAACAACTTGATATGAATTCAGATGTATTTACTCCCAATGCTAACGGCTGGCAAGTCATTCCACTGAGTGTTCAGGCCTCTTCAGGCTCCATCACGAGTACCACTGACTCTGTGGTAGGAGACACAGGAAAAAGCAGGCAGGGCCTGTCCACATCAGTCGCTGTTAGCACTCAGGCACAGCAAGCTCAGCAGCAGCAGTTTGTAGTGGCACAAGCTCCATCAGTACAGGGTCAGCAGATCCTCACCACTCTATCAGGGGTTATGCCTAACATTCAGTATCAGGTAATTCCACAATTTCAGACAGTAGATGGCCAGCCACTGCAATTCACACAGGCTCAACAGGACCCTGCTGTATCTGCAGCCACTGCAGCTGCACCACAGTTTCAGATTGTGTCATCTCCTAATGGGCAACAAATTATAGCTGCAACTAACAGAGCTGGGGGAGCTGGAAATATCATAACAATGCCCAGTCTGATTCAAGGAGCTATTCCAATTCAGAACATCAGCCTGGCAGGTAACAGTGTTTTGCAAAATCAAGCCCAGTTCTTGGCAAATATGCCAGTGTCTTTGAATGGAAACATTACCATATTGCCTGTGAGTGCTGGGACAACTGGCGGTGCAGATGCTAATAGTGGTGGAGACAGTGAGGGAAGTCAACTTCTCCAGCAACAGCAGCAGACAACACAACAGTCTGTATCAAATAGTGGCACAGCGTTCATGACCAGTGCCTCCACGACTACTGCACAGACCACTTCTACTTTTGGAATAACTCAAACACAGAACAATGCATATCAACATAATACACAATCTCTTGGTGTGGCCATTCAGCCTGAAAATAGAGAAGGACAGCAACCCCAACAGATTGTAATTCAACCCCAACAGGTGATTCAAGGTGCAGCGTCTCTTCAGACTATCCAGGCTAATGCATTACCCAATGCCGCTAATCAGGTGTTTGCTGCGCCCACTCTTACCCAGGAAGCACTCCAAAACCTTCAAATTATGCCAAATACAGGCCCTATCCTCCTTCGTACTGTTGGCCCTAATGGTCAGGTGAGCTGGCAGACTATTCAGATTCAAAGTCCTACTGGAGCACAGATCACATTAGCCCCAGTGCAGTCCATTCCCCAGCTTGGCCAGACACAGGCATCTGCCTCTCCAGCCACGGGAGTATCGGTTAATGCTGTCCAAATCCCAGGCATTCAAACCATAAATCTCAATTCACTTGGCAACTCAGGACTACAGATGCACCAACTACAAAGTCTCCCTATCACCATTGCAAGTCAACCAGGTTAGTTACGTAAAGGCCTTAAAATGTATGTGCATTGCTTCTGTTTGTTTGTTTGCACTACACGTAAAACCTTATTCACGAAGAGGAAGATGATATCCTCTCTCTATTTGTCAGAGCCCACCTTGCGTGGACTGGTTTAACCTGTTTTTCCAGGCAAAGGCTTTTCTACCTTACTTGTGTGGCCTACTTTATGTGAAAAACAACCAAGTACAGGGCAACTAGATTTTATTAAGCAAAATATGGCTAGGTCGCTAGGATTAGATATAAAGTTGACATTTGAAAGTAATATGTACTGACCATATTTACCCAAGTGGTTTCCTTCTCCTAGGTGACCAGTCGCTGCACACAAGTGGAGATGTTTTGAATGACAGCACTGTTGTGGATGAAATGGATTCCCCACCACAAGGCCGACGCAATAGAAGAGAAGCCTGTACCTGCCCTTTTTGCAAAGATGGAGATGGACGGTAAGTTTCAGTTATTTTTATAAATAAGTGGTTGTTGCCTAAATTATAATTAATAACAAATTTGTGTTGCTTTTTATATTTCAACAGAGACCCATCTAAAAAGAAACAACACATTTGTCACATTGTCGGTTGTGGGAAGATCTATGGCAAGACTTCTCACCTTAGGGCTCACCTCCGCTGGCACACAGGAGAGCGGCCTTTTGCCTGTAGCTGGGCCTTCTGTGGAAAACGCTTCACACGATCAGATGAGCTTCAGCGCCATAGAAGAACGCATACAGGTGATTTATCTTTGTCTTTTTAGCCCTAAATCTTACTTTTTGTTGTAGATAGAAATTCTGTGTTAATTTGGAGAATTTCCAGATGTTTTAAATATAGATGTTTTGTGTTTTGCAGGAGAAAAAAAGTTTGCCTGTCCAGAATGCCCCAAACGCTTCATGCGCAGTGACCACTTGTCAAAGCACATTAAGACACACTTAAATAAGAAAGTTGCCACGATCAGTTCTGCAGGCCCTGAATCTACCGATGTAGCTTCTCCCGCAGCAGGTTCTGAGGCCGGTTCTGGAGCTGTGGTAGCCGGAGATCACACCATTGTCACCATGGAAACTCTGTCTGCTGAGAGCATAGCACGTTTAGCCAGCAATGGCATCAATATGATAAATCTTCATCAGCTAAATGCAAATGGCTATTGAAACTGTCAAGACAGAAAATGTTGGACATGTGAGAGTGAAATCTGGGACACGTCAAACTAAAGCTTGACAGCGATGCGACACTGACACACTATTTGTGGGCAATGTTTCTTAAATCTTCTTTGGTGAGTGAGTCAGAAACCAACAATTGGTTATCATGATATTTTAGGTGGACATATGTTATGCATGAAGATACATATTAACAACAGATTTTCCCCAAATTCCTGAAACATGACACAGCAAAACAGACTTGTTTTTACAACAGTTTTTTTCCTGCTTTAATTGTTGCAACACAATTAAAATTAAGCGACAAGCAGATTGTTAATTCAGGGAAGAAAATGGTCTCAACTAGATCAGTGTTGCATTAAATTAACAAAAGTTATATTCATTGTAGGTACCAACTTAAGCCATCATATATTTTATGTTTAAGATAGTACAGTTATTTAGACTTTGTATATTTTTTGCTCATGTAAAAATGCTAGCTTAGGCATGGTCATTTTACAGAAAGATTACATATGATTTGCCTTTGTTGAATGAACTTAACTGCACAATCATTTTAACCTCATGTTATTTTTTGTATGTAGATTTTATGTGTAATAACTGTCAAAGTAACAAGTCCAGAGGGCTATACTACGAAGCAACTCTTGTCAGAGCCAGGCTTTGTGAGCGCTTGCTTCTTAAACCCAAATCCCCCTTTAGATAAGAAAAGTATCCTATGATACCTATGTTTAAGTTCCTATGCGGTTCTACAGTGCAGTATTGCTGAACTATATCCACAATCATTATGCACCACTTGTCACTAAATGTACAAACCTAAAATGCAAGTGGATAAGACATTTTTTTTTGTGTGTGTAAAAAAAAATCACATGGACCACCTTTGTTGCGCTAAATAAGTAGGACAAAGGTCAAATTTAGGCTGAGTATAGCCAGAAATATCAGTCTCATGAACATCTTTTCAGTGTTTTTCCATTAAAAAATCAATTAGGCCTTAATTGGTCTTTGTAATTTCCCAACAACACGGGTCTATAATTTGTGTGTTCATGTGACATGTACTGCTTATTTAAAAAATGAGATGGAGGGGCAAAATTCCATTCAATTTGAATGCATGTTTTGACCTGGTTATTTAAGTCCTCATGTATGAGCTTACTTTAGTCTGTACAAAGGTATTGACTTTTTTTGTGTAACAAGTTATTGCTACAGAATTGAGCTGTCAAGTTTGTAGACTCGATCCATAACAAATGTGAAATTCTAGCTTTTTCTAATACCTTGCCTTTGAGATATTGCCCCTCTATCTGAAATTAGGATGAATATAAATGTTGTGAATGCTACCCATTGTCAAACCAAAGGGTTAATTTAAAAAAAGTAAAAAGATTGTATCTCACGAGAAAATACATTAAGATAACTACACATAGGAACTTTTTGTAAATACTCTTGAACTTGAAATGTTGACTTTATTTGAAAATACATGTTTGTTTTCTTCTACAGCTTATATTTTAATAAGGGAATTTAACTGTCTACTATAACTGCACACTTTGTGGCCTATTAAACATGGACCATTCAAGCTTTTTATATTTTAATACAACCAAATTAAAGACATTTTATTTGTTAAAATCAGTTTACAACAAAATTCATTGTGTATTACCACTGCTTGTTTAATTTACACTTCTTGCTCTTCCACATTTTTCACTTTATTGCGAAGGCTGAAAACAAAATCATATTGGAACATTCAGTTCAGTTTTTTAATTTATGCATTCACACTTTATGTGAAAAAGTTCAAAAAAACACAACGCCACACTTCATCTCTGACTGCAACATCGCCATCTGCTGCGCATTAAGTATTTCAGTAATACATTCATATTACATTTGGGACAGGGAAAGAACACAAATGCCCACCAAGTAAAAATGCAGACCTACTGCTGTAAAACATGGTGTGTATAAAAACAATATACAATACCTTGTTAAGTATGAATGCACATCAGAGAATCCATGATACTGAGCCAAAGGAAAGAGAATGCCTGTTGGACAGCGACCCTCACGCTGACGACAGAAGCTGCAGTTACAAATACCTCTGCATGGAGGGCAATGCCACTCCTGGAATAAAAACATTTTGTGCTTGTCAAATGATTAGTTATATTATATATGCAATCAAAGATTACCAACAAACACAGAATGACTAACCCCTTCTCATTCCGACACCCCACTCCCTTTTTACTTTTTTATGTTCAAAATAGCTAACTTCTGTACTTACAAACATTTCCTGTTTGTCACTACACCAGCTTAAAACGAGAAATATTCAGAAGATCAGGCAGTGACAGTTAGTTGTGGTGAATGTTACAGAAAACATGTTAAAGACTTCACAAATCAGAAGAATAGGACACCATAGGACACTTGTGTGATTAAAAGTGTTTGTATCTAAATGCTAACGCTAACAGGAAATGCTTGTACAGATTTTGAACATAAACAAGCCAGCTGAAGTTCCGTGCACAGGGCCAATGGGGCTCAACAGTGGAATTTTTTAATTTGAATTTTTGCAAAATTCAAATATTAAGAGTTTAAAGACATCGCGGCTATCCAACCTTGTGCTAACCCAGATTCACAGCACGGTTTTCAGTCCAAAAAGCACATCTATAACTTAAAATTCGGCAAAATGTCGTTTATAAAGCTGAATAAACAATTTTTAAACAAAAATGTTTGTTTCTGACTGACCACATAGGCTAGCTGCTTAGCCCAGAGGATGTTTTCAAACTTTTAAGGTGGGGTAGCTAACTTTTTTAGTTGTAAATTAATAAACTTTGTGCTTTCCACGAAAAAGTATATAGTTAATACAGCACATTGTAAAATTAGACCCCTGAGTACTGTCTAAATTGAATAATAAAAAATTGTAGTTATAATCAGGGCCTGAAGCTGGGGTGGTCCTCTCCTCTTGTAAAAATAAGTTTATAAGCTATAAATGCAACCAAAATGATTACATGTTGATATTAATCACGTGTCAAATAATTTATGAAAGGAAAGAGTCCTTTCATAAAAAAAACCTAAAATTAAAATTTAAAACCTAAAATGTGGAACCAGGAACCGTCATTGTTGAGCTCCATTGACTCATGGATGTATTATGCATTGACTCTGCACAGAAGTTAGTTGGCCTATTCATTTTCAAAAATGCTAACTTCCTGTTGGCATGTTTGTTTCCCGTTTAGTTCATTTATATGGGGTTTCACCATAGACATTAAATTAGTTAATTCTATGTCTATGGGTTTCACAGGGTACCTCAGTCTAAAAACGTTAAGATCAGGCAGTAAACAGTGAGTTGCTGTTGGTGGTTTTCTATTAAAACACATTAAATACTTTTCAAATGAGGGGAATATTTCACCAAGGACCAAAGTGTGTTTATAAAAAGATGTGTTTGTCTGTCAATGCTAACACTAAAGTCTGATGATTTGAAAATAAACAGCTTCTACGCACAGGGTCAATTACTTTCAGCTTTTGAATGGTCAAAACCCAGTATGTGCCAAATCTAGTGCCATTTAAGTTTCAGTTGTAAACATCAGCTTTACAAACCATATTTACAGAAATTAGATTCTGTCATTCTTTTGTGTCGAGAGAGTTCTCACATCTGATGAGAGCCTCTAAGTAAACTACAGGGTTTCAGCTTCGCAAAGACTCCAGACATTTACTTGTGGTCTAAAAGGTTCAGAAACAGTTTTAGTTTGAATTTTTGACACTTTCAGACGTGTCAGGGAAAATAGGCCAGAATGATAAGGGGCTAGGCCACAAATTACTTTGCAGCATTTCATAAAACATTTGCATTATTGGAAAAGAGTAGAGGGAACTTTGTCTCACTGGATTGAGTAGCGCCTTCTTGACGTCCTCTCCATAACGATTCCTTAAACAGGGTCCACAAAACTGGCCCTGAATCCCTCGACAGCCCTCATTACGACAGCATGTTTTTGTGTCTATGGTCTTCTGTCTGCATTGATGACAAGTAGAACCCTAAACAATGCTCAAAACATTCCAACATTACTTCAACAGCCAGCGGTGAATTACATTGAGCTGTTGTCACAATATGACACATACTGTAACTTTGTTGTAAATCTTCTCTGTCATATTGTCAGCTACCAGCTCCAGTTCTTCCTCTGTGATGTCTTCAACTAGACGAACAGTATGAGGTTTGGTCTGATTCGAACGAGGGATGCTACGGCGCTGTGGGGCTCTGACCTGAGGGATTGCAGAATATTTTAAGTATTAGAATACGTTAAAACATGTGTTTGAAATATAGCAATTGCCACAATGTAACTAATAATCTTGCAATAAATAATATTTGTCTTTAGGTAATTATGTTATATTAGAGTGGAACCTCCAATAGTTCGTCCTCCAAGGTGAGCTCCAATTCCTCTTCATGAACATTTTTGGATTCCTCATTTCCTCCCATAGAACGAGTAAGACGACGGGATGCACGTTCAGGATTTTTCCTCAAGTCTCCACCAGAACGTGGTGGATGCTGTTGCACAAGAAAATCTCAGAAAAATTCAAACTGAACCAAACATAGAACTAAATTTGGTAAAAAAAATAATTAAAATAAAAACTCACAGCACTTTTCTTTTTGGATTGTTTGCCAGTTTGTCGTTTCAGAAGCCCAGCACCTCCAGGCATCTTCTGCAAATCTGCCATCAACTGTGCAAGCTGAAAAGATTGATTCATGCATGTTTGAGTAATCTTGTATTGGTTTGCAACTCATGCTTGAGGGCTCAAAAAATAAATAATGTAAAAAAACAAACAAACAAAAAACGTGAAATTACACCCAAGTGAATGACTCGGCGGTCTTTGTTACATGAAACAAAAATACTTAATGATAAGCCTAGTGTAGTAATGTAACTTTTGTGAAGAAATAAATCACCAACTTGATGGCAGCAGAGGTGGGCGCTAGATTTACTTGAATAAATTGTATAGTGCATAGTGGTCCACGCATATTGAATAAAAGTTTTGTGAGTAAATTTAAATGACCAAAATACTGTTATGTCTCGACAAAAAACAAATTAATGACAACTTTACGCTTCTTGCACTGCTCCTTTTGATATTTTTAAAAAAGAATTTCAGTCTCTTTGAAAAGACAAGAGACTTTGTGCATTTTTGTTTTGTCATTCCAGTTAAATCAACTTGACATAAAAAAATAGATGCGACGCTACATCCCAAAAGTTATTCTATTAGTTTCCACAAATACCTTTTACTCTTACTTGAGTAAATTCTTGGCTTACTGTAGTACTTATGCGCGAGTATTATTTTTAAGTTAATAGAGTACAAATTTTGGCTCCTCAACCCACCTCTGGATGACAAACTCTGAATGTGCAACATTATTGTATTGTTTACCATTGCTTTGTTGGCTTTGATGTTTTGTTCTCTCTTTGCCAAAAAAGACTCTTCTTCTCCAAGGTCTGCCTCGCTTTTTGTGGGAGATAGTCGTGCCACTGTTTTTTCCACATCCTCAAATTTGACACATTTTTCTTTTGGAATCTTGGGAGCCATTTTTGTGACTTTGCTAGAAGGAATATCTTCTAGGCCTACATCTTCTTCATCAGATGTCTGGGGTCATAACGAGTTGAGCGCAAGGCCACTCTCAGCTTGAAGGGTTGTGTAGTAGATTTGCATGCATTCTGTTCGATAGATTTGTCGTTTTCAGTCCCTCCAGCTTCATTTTCTAAAGGCTGACAGTGTTGGAAGAAGAAAAACAGCAACAAAGCATGTTTAGTTTTCAAACTTTTCACTGTACTTGGCTCTTAAATTACCACTATTTCTAGACTATATCAGGTCCTAATTAGAACTCCTATGGTTTGACTACATGATGCAGGCATACATTTAATCATGAAGTTTTGGTGAGTAAATTATGGGTAAACCAAAGCAAAATTGCAGTTCTAAAGGAAGATTACATTAAAGGTAGGGTAGCTGATTTTTACACTGCAAACACAATTAAGGTTATAAATCTGGCAACTTCCTCTCATAAATCATTTGACACACAGTTAATATCAACATGTATTAATTTTTGGTTGCAATTTTGGCCTAAAACCCTTTTTTCTTGGGAGGACTACCCAAGCTCAGCCAATCAGAGTGCTGCTTTTGGCTCCTGATTATAACTAAAATTCTTTATTATTCAATTCTGATCTCCTTTTTTCAACAAAGTGCTGCATTTATCCTATGCTTTTTAGAGGAAAACACAAGTTTATTTATTTACAACTAAAAAGTCAGCTACCAACTTTAACAGAACGAAGACAAGAAAAGATTTGTCTATAAATAATACACTGCAGATGGGCCTATACATCGCCAGATGTTGCCCGTGTACCACCAATGGTACACGTGCCGCAGTTTGAGAAACATAGGTAGATTTAGCTTAAGTTTGTAAAGCAATTTGGTCCATGATTTTGTCTAAGTAGTCAAAACGAAAGTTACCTTAATGTCATTGTCGCTTAGTTCATCTTCCGAGAATCCGTAAAATGTCTTGTCATTTTCTGAATCTTCGGCAAAAATTTCAGCAAGTTCTTTAGTGAGGGAATGCATCCCAAATAACTCCGCCTGAACAAAAAATAAACATAGATTTTAACTGTGATTTTATTACCTGTGTTAAGGTATGTCTCTCTGCTTTAAGTTTTTTACTCACCATTTTGTTCTTAAGTATTTAACCAACAACAAAATATTTCATTTCAGACGACGCGCTGCAGGTGAATGTCCAATCCAATCAGTGATCAAAAATTGCACATGCGCAGTTTGTCACGGACTTCTCTGGCGCATTTCTCACAATTTTGCATAAAGTTTAACGAAAAAACTTTAACTACTAATCTGTATGTCTTAATGCCATTGTCTGCTGTTCAGTAATCTTTTCTCGTTTTCTTTTTTCTTTCCGCAACTCAATTCCTTCATTTTGTTCTTCAGCTGTCAATCAAAGAGCCTCGGCTGCCAACTTTTAAACTTACGAGTGAGAAAACAAAAGAAAAAAACATAGTTAAGAGTCTTACAATACAAAAGATAAACTAAACTAAAGAAAAATAGAGACAAAAATATTATTTTTTATATTAATATTAAATATATTAATTTTATTATTAATAATAATATGATTATATTCTTTGATCTTTAATGGTTTGGTGTTTTCCCAGTTTAAATATCTAATATGGAGGTTATGTGCAGTTGTAACAGAAAGTAGGTGCAAATGTGATTCCAAAATTTGAACATAGGTTTATCAAAACAACTGTGAATTTGTTTCTGATACTGGCTAAATCAAAGACGGTGCTATTTATTTTTTATTTATTTTATTTATTTATTTTTTTTGCTTCTTTGACTTTATTTAAAATGCAGCATTTGGAGGGAATTTCAAGCTTTATTCCCCAGTTGATAATACTGTACTTAATTGTGCATTCCAAAAAGATTGCCCCGGAGGTTAATGACTTTACTATATATTTTTAGGGCATTTTCTCTGTCTTTCTCCTCTTCACTAAGCACATATCTGCTGAGAAATGTGTTGCTGCCTAGAGAAGCAGATTGAAACTGTTAAAACCCTGAACACATCAGCTATCAACAACATGTATTGTGTTGTTTAAGTCAAGTCCAAGTCAGAAAAAGGAAAAGTCTAAAAAGAAAAGAGGACCAGGATGGTGTTTTCCACTTAAACACAAGAGGCTTCCCAGGAATGGATACTAGCAGGAAGACCAAAGCCCAGTTTATGAACAAAAACAACTTGTCTAAAATGTCTAATATAAGTATGCTGTGCGTTATTTTGGTTGGTTTCGTGTTCTAGAATTCAATAATATAACGCCAGAGGGCAAGAGGCAGTTTTCCCTATAAATATTAAACACTTTGTCATGAAATATCTAAAACATGAATCAATTAATTACATTTACTTAAATTAAAATCAGACAATTACACTTTAACTGAGTACACATCTTGGCCACAAATGACTAACTTTTGACTACCCACTTCTTTTTGCATTTTGGCTGAACGAGCTGAATATCTCTGTATTTGTAACAACTGGTTCAAAACATAAACAATTTAAAGAAAAAGCTTAATTTTGATATAACCTATGCCTATTCATTTACTGACTGGACATGTGGTCTATTTATCTTCCCACAGGTTGTGTCAGTAAGAATTCCCACACCGACTGTCAGCTGTTTGTGTGCAGGTGTGAAGTGGGAGTGATGCTAAGAATCATGGGAAACTCCCCTGCATACTGCTGCTTGATAAATACTTACTTTCTGCTCTCTGGCTGTCGATGTCATGGCTCTTCTTTTGGGACGATGGTGGTGCCTAGTTTTGGGTAGGTCTACCTTTTTCAAACATCATTTAGTTTGGAATTGCAAACCATAGATTTATAACTCATATTTATTGTTGTTTCATTGTTTTTGCATGTTTAATTGTCACTTACGTTAGATAAATCAGATGCAGAGAATGGTTATAGCAAAAAAAAGTGCAAACGAACTCCAGGGGTGTGATGTCAGATAATTTTTATGAAGTAAAATGAAAAAGCAATAATTGTACCTTCAAATTTAAACAAATAGAGGGCTGAAGTTATATATTTTTTTAAAAATCACTGCATGGAGATAAAAAAAATACAATTGCCTAACAAAGTGGAACAGAATATTTCATAAATGAGAGAAAAACACATAAAAATTTAGTTGTTTGTTTGTTTGTTTGTTTGTTTGTTTTGTTTGTTTGTTTGTTTGTATGTATGTATGTATGTATGTATGTATGTATGTATGTATGTATGAATGAAACAAAACACAACTTAAGGTATCTGTTTGTTGAGGAAATTATATCATAACAAGGATAAATTATGAGTGGCCCTGTAAAGGAAGAAAGTCCTCAAACTGTGCCATCAAAAATATGTTTATTCAGCTACTACTAATAATAAACAATAGTGTTTATGTATTTGTTATTTTTCAGAGTTTGCCCTCCTAAGGATAACCAATCTGGCTCTATCTCAGAGGAGACGATGTATTTTTCAAGTACAGCCAGACAACTTAAACTATAATTTTTATGGTTATGTGAATGGATCAGAGCAGTATTGTTATTTCACGAATTGTTGTGTAGGCTATTACCAAATGAAGGATGGTGAACTTGTGGTTGACAATCTTTGTAAGTACTGTATGTCCGTTGTATGAACTATTTGGTGAAATCATATTTTACCTAAGGTTTCTCTAATTATTTTTTAACCTTTTGTTGTCAGCATGTTACTTGGAGGAAAAATCATGTTCTGATTTCAGCTGCTTGAGAAAGCGCAATAAAGAAAGAACAATCCTTAGATGTGTTTGTAACAGCGACTTCTGCAATTACAACATCACTTGGGCTGAAGATCAACTTCTTCCAATCACATACTCATACACAAATGGTATTTACTTCTGTGTTATGACTTGGACTCAAATGGTCAGTGAAAATAATGATGCTCCATTCATTCATGTACTTTTTTTTTAGATGGAATACTTGTGGTTGGTTTAATAATGGCCCTGGTTGGGTTTTGTGTAGCTGCAACCACAATGAATTGCTTTCGTAAAGAAAGAAGTAAGTGGAATTTGACTTGTTCATTGTTTTTCATTGACCACCTGCTTTCCTTTTCCAAACTGTCACAAAGCATGCTTAGTTTATGTGCTGAGTGTAAATCAGTTGAGTTCTCACATTCTGTCTTGAAACAGTTTCATTCTCTGCTGTGGGTTGACCTTGGTCCTTATCTCTGCTAGAATCCTCCCTTCTCAATTCTTTGTTCATTATCAAAAAAATGTGTCACACCAAATATGGAGAAGAAGGCCTTTGAAAAAGAGAATATGATTACATTTTTCTATTGCTTTTAGAAGAAACACTAAACTCCTCTCTTCGTGATCCACTGTGTGCTTGTATCACAACCCAACCCTCAGATATTGACATTGCTGACATACAACTACTGCAGGTAAGCGTGTGTTCACAAATAGTTTATCATATTGTTTTACGGCTGTAAGCATTCCATGTGCCACAGATTTAATCCTAAACAATATACATATTGTGTGTATTTGTTCATTGTAAATCACAAATTTCATCCAGTTTAGTTTAGTTTAGTTTGGTTTGGTTTGGTTTGGTTTGGTTTGGTTTACTTTGCTTTACTTTACTTTACTTTACTTTACTTTACTTTACTTTACTTTACTTTACGTTACTTTACGTTACTTTATTTACTTACAGATACAGGTACGAAATAATTCCTAAACCTGTTTAGGTCCGATACCTAAGTCCTGAGTGCAACAGTGAATATTCAGGGTTTAAAAATATCATAAATAAACATTTGCTGATTAGCACATTAGCAAGATAATAAATTATGATGAACTGTGTTTTATTTCAGATTGTGTCTAAAGGTATTTTTGCAACGGTTTGGGAAGGGAAATATCAGGACTCTTGTGTGGCTGTGAAATGTATTCCAATGGCTTGGAAGCACAAGTTCACTACAGAGAGAGACATTTATCAGCTTCCACTGATGGCACAGGCAGGGATTGTCCAGTTCTTGGGCTCAGGATCTATTGGCACATGTGAAGTTCTTGTCCTTCAATATGCTAAATATGTAAGTTTTCCCATCCAGATTTGTAAAAGTCGATACCTGATCAATCAGTTAACCAACCAACCATTCAGCTTTTAATTACAAAGCCTCTACAACACTGGTGGTACCAAAGTAATTTTCAGAAATATATGTATGTATTATATATATTCAAAGCATTATACATTAAATTCAACAGTGTACTGTAAACCATAACACAATCTCTGCAATATAGTCTACTACTACTGCTACTACTACTATTACTGACTGTTAAAAGTCATCCTGAATAACTGTTGAGCAGATTTAAAAAGGCTAAGATCTGTAATGATTTGCATTTGTATGTGATAGTGTGTTCCATCTAAGAGTCCACCTACTGCCTTATTGCTTTGGCTAGAAAAGGCTCCTATGTAAGGCATTAAACATATTTCCAAAATTAATTTTACAATGGGTGTACTTACTGCTCAAAAATACCTTGAAAACATACTATTAGACTGAGTGCGCAGGCACGCCTCCTCACCAGCCGCACTTTTTACTTGGCCTGGTAGCACCACATGCTGGCCTCAATGGCAATATCCAAGTTTAGAGCCACAATATGTAACATAGTAGACAACATCTTCAGGGAGAAAATGTGATTGCAAATCTTCACCAAATGTCTTACATAGTGCATAAAAACCAACTTGGATTTTGTGCTAATAGTAACATGCAAAGATAATAAGAGTCCTTAAAACAAAAACTACATTTGGAAAACACTGCTAAATCTGTAAACAAACCAAGTTAAACGAGGACAGAGAGAGGCAATATGCTAACATATGATGATCATGTTGGTTAAAAAACAAACACCATCTTAAAGTGCATTACTGTAAAGTAATATTTATCTATTCTTGTACTTCAGGGTTCTCTCCATTCATACTTATCCACACACATTTCCAACTGGAAGTCATCCCTCACTTTGTGCCAGTCTTTGTCACAGGGACTTTCCTTCCTCCACGCAGACCTCCTCAAAGATGGTACTTGATTTAGATTGTTTGTTACAATTTATGCCATGAGTTAACAAATAATGCCTTTTCACACTGTAGGAACTTTTTTCAGTTCCAAGTAATTTTTAGTCCCCATTTTATGCATGTTTGCACAGAATAGGAACTATGGACTGGGGCCACACATTTGGGACTTTTTAGCTCCTGCTCTGGAGAAGGTACTTTCAAGTCAGACCAGAAATCTTTTGGTGACACAAGCACCAATACAATACTTACAATTCTAACTTTGTTTTGGAAACATATTGTATATGTTGTCACATTTAGATAAACTTTCCTTATTCTTAAAAATAATTATTTAAATTTCCAGAATATTTAATATGTAAATATTAGTTTAACTATTACTAGGAATTACATTAAATAATTTTGTTTTATTATTCATTTTAGTGATGTTTTTAGGTTTTTGAGTTTTATGTGGAATCGAAAAAGACAACTTTTTTTTTCTTAACACCACTTGACTCATTGAAATATTCCAATATACAGAGGCTTATACCAAAGCCAGTTAGACCCACTTTTAGAAACTGTTGCTGTGTGAACACAGTCATGGAAACAGGGCAGTCCTTCTGACTTAACAGGCTAGAATGTTAGGACTAGTATTTGGTACTTTGTTGTTTGAAAACTCCTACTGTTAAAGCTAGTTAGACTCACTTTCAAAGTCTAACTAGCTTTCTGTTGCTGTGTAAAAAAAAGGAATGTAGGAACATAGTTCTTGTACTTTCATGTGCGAAAACCCCTATTCAGACAGGCAATCATTCACTCTGGGAAATGTACAATGATGCCCTAAGTAACACAGAGAGAACATACAAACTCCACCCAGAGAGATCGTGACGTGCTCATTTGGCTTGAACAAGAAGTCAAACCCACGATCTTCTTAATGGGAAGCCAAACCTCTTCTAACCACTCTTCTACCATGCTCCCTGGGTTAGCTCGTTTATATTCAAAATACCTAAAACTTATGCACTTCCCATTCCATGTTAGCATTAGCATTTAGACATAGGCACGTATATTTATAAACACAAAAGTGTCCTTTGGTGAAATATTCTTCCTATTTGTAAAGTCTTTGACACATCTTCTGAGACATTTACCACATTTCACTGTCTGATCGTCTGAATATTTATTCTTTTTAGAAAAATGAACAGTTTTTGCTGATAAGTACAGAAATGGGCTATTTTGATTATGGACAAGCTACTGAGGTTCTGTGCACAGAGCCTAATATACAGATAAACTGATGGCCTTCCTAATACTAATAATATGGTCTCTTTCCTGAATAGAATGGTCTTGACTTCTATACCAGAACCAGCACATGACATTAAATGATAGAAACTACTAGTCTTATCTGTGTGAATTTATGTTATGAATTTTAAATGACATGTTGTTTGAAAACTAAGCAAAACTTATCTACGTATTTAGCATCTAACTTGTGTTAGAAATTCTCATTAAATTGTCTAGTTTTCAATAATAGAACCAACAGCATTTCAAGAGGGTGTGAATTTGCCTGTGTTGGCATTATGAAAATGTCTTGTATTTCTTCATTCTCCATTGTGATCTACCTAAAACTGTAAAGACTCAAAAAGTGCTCATTTACAAATCTGACAACATAATTATCAATAATTGAACATGTATGAATTCTTGCAGGTGTTCATAAGCCTAGAGTGGCCCATCGAGACCTAAGCAGCTCTAATGTGCTTGTGAAAGCAGACGGAACCTGTGCTCTCAGTGATTTTGGATGCTCTTCCATTCTGTGCTATAGGCAAAACCACCAGCAATTTTACTCCAGGAAATTAGAAGTGAAGTCATACACTCATTATTATTGATGCGCAGCATGGACAAGTAATAATTCATGTTCTCACTATGACTGCAGGTTGAAAACCCAATGGGTACGTTGTGCTACATGCCACCCGAGATTCTGCTGGGCTCTGTGGAGCTCAACGGTGACTGGTGTCTTCAGGGAGATGTATACTCTTTGGGACTAGTTCTGTGGGAAATCTGGATGAGATGCTCTGATTTATTTGGTAGTTGTAAGTGATTAATAGTGTGAGTTAGTAGTACTTCTGTGACAGGATTCAATAACAGATGTCTCAATCTGCAGACGAGAGGGTTCCGCCACATCTGCTTCCTTATGAATATGAGTTTGGAACAGATGTGTCTTTAGAAAACCTCCTCCACTATGTATTTAACATGAACCAACGACCAAAAATACCACAAGTCTGGGACCAGCACCCACAGGTAGGCCACGACTGTATACATCAGTTTCAAGTTTTAAAATTTTTTTACCGTTATATATATTTTTGTCAACTGTTATTTTCAGGGAGCAGCACTCCAGGATCTCCTGAGCTGTTGTTGGGACCTTGATGCAGAGGCAAGACTGTCAGCTTCATGCATAGCAAACCGATTTGCTACATTTTAGTCTTTTATTGCATGTTGTTCAGGTTAATTTTAGTTAGTTTTACTTTTTGCTTAAAGGTGGGATAACTGATATTCACACTGTAAACACAATTTAGGTTTTAAAATCTGACAGCTTCCTCTCATAAATCCGTCGACTCAAGATAAATATCAACATGTATCCATTTTGGTTGCAGTTATTGCTTATAAACTTCTTTTTGCAAACAACAAATTGAAACTGGAGTGACCACCCAAGCACAGCCAATCAGAGCGCTGCATTTGTCATTTGCAAGTGGTCTCATTTTTTCACAAATTGCATTTATCATATACTTAGTAGTGGAAAATACAAAGTTTATTAATTTAAAAGTAAAAAAGTTAAACTTGAAAGCTTAATAATTTTTTACTTTGCTTGCAAAGAAATTTCTTGCATTACATCTATTAATCTTCCTCTGCTTATCTGGAAGCAAGTCACAAGGACGGCGCTCTAAAAAGATTGCACAATCTTCTCACTCCCAGACACCCAAGAGATATGGTCCATTCATATTACAAACTTTATTAGTTTACTTAAGTGATGATGTTATTATAAATGTGTTACAATTTTTTGACATGAGTAGCATACAGTACTTTGAATTGAAAATTACATTTTGTCTGTAAGTTGTATTTGGTAACCATTCCTGCCTAAAAGCATGTTCCTTCATGGAAGCATACGTTTTCCACAGCCTGTTCCTACTCAGATGGTTCTAAATAAAAAATGAAAGAATGAAAAGTGCGTGTGTCATTAACCAAGCATTTAGTTTTCCACCCATTTATCAGGCTTTGTTTGATGTGCTTAAAAATTGCAAAGCCAAAGAAAACAAGAGGTCTGTGTAACAGTAGCGTCATCTCTTCTGTACAACTCTCGAGTAGCCTATCCTTTAACAGGGGGCGTGTCATCGTGCATTTTTACGCTTCTCAACGCGGAAGCAAAACAAATTCTGTTCAAGTTTCGACAAAGTCCTATTCTAGAGCCGAAAGAGGTTTGTGGGGCAACAGTGCGGTCTACAACTGTAAGTGGCGTGTAATTATTAAGTGAAATAATGACAAGATAACACTAGTCTTTATCCTTACATTTTGGATGGAGGTGTGAGTCACACAAACTAGGCGCGTCTAGTTTACCAAAAATAAGCTTTTATCTGGTCATTTTCCCCTCTTGAATGCACTGAGAATAAGTATTTTTCTTTCAGCATCTCGTGAGACCTACTTGACAAACATGTGGCCCAATCAAGGTGAAGTAACTTACTGCTATATTGGTTTTAAAAACTATATGTTCGAGTTTACATGCCACGCTTGTCGTTTCCATGACGATGTCATTGCCATGGAAAGTTCCACATAATGGCATTTTGTCCATTATCTCATGAAAAATCAAGCTCCTGGAAATGTATAAATAAAAAAAAAACCTTATTCACAGTCAGAACAATCTGGGATGAACAAGAAACACTTTGTACTCAAAACCCAAAAATATTCTTAAACAATTGATTTACCAAGAGATTGAAAGGGTTTAACACAAATTCAGTTTGAATTTTACACAATTTTAGTCTGGTGTTCTAAGAAAAATATCCCTCCATGGTAAATGTATATTTTAGATTTTTACACTGTGAAAGTGTTTGCCTCCCTGCAAACCCGTAACTTGGTTTTGTGATGGACTTGTTTGTCTCCATTTGTTATAAGTTTAATGACATTTTGTGGTTCATTTGAAGAAAAGCAGCACATGTGCAGGCAGTACAGATTTGTTATTAATATTATTATAATTATATTTATTATTATGTTGTTGTTGTTGTTGTTGTTGTTGTTGTTGTTGTTGTTAAATATGCTTATGTTTGTTTGTTGCATGATAAGAGCTTCAGATTAGAATTAGAATGCCATACCATTTTCCTGAACAAAAATATAAAGTTTCATGTTTTTTTAAAGCTCCTACTGTATAATTTTACAGGCCCACCTCCAATGGGACCACCAAATCCTGCATATCCACCAGGCTACAACCCTGCTTACCCACCTGGCGCTCCTGGCAACTTTCCTCCACCCAGTTATTCAGCTGGTCAGTACCCTGCTGGTACAGCCCCAAACCTGTACCCTGGAGCCATGCCCTATGGAGTGCCTCCTGGAGGCCACCCCTATCCTGCAGGCCAAGGCGGATACCCAGCAGGTGTCCCTCCTGGCCCCTACCCACACTCCCCAAAAGGAGGACATCACAAAGATCATAAAGGTCACCACAAAGGTCACCACAAAGGCCCACATGGTAATGTGGGATATCCAATGGGTTTCCCTGGACCTGGAATGGGAGTGCCAGGACACAAAGCCCATAAAAAGATGAAAAAAATGAAGAAAAATAAGAAAGGACATAAGGGGAAGGAACACCATAAACATGGTGGCAAGGTGAGCGTAAAAAGTTATTTATAAAGAAGGTCATACTTAAATTCTCATAAACATGGTGGAATGGTGGTATACAGCAGTAGGCTCGAAGGCCATCTTCCTGGGGAAATAAAAATTGGCAATAATAGCCCCAAGGTATCAAATATTGCTTTAAAAGGAACAATTAAGAATTACAAACACAATTAACCTATTGTTGATGTGGCCATTCGGTGCTTTGGTTCTCAATCTGAATCCAATCAGAAACTAGACATGTGTAGGCCAAGACTTATTTAAGAAAAGCTTCACCTGCACAGATTAAATTAGCGTTGAAATGTGAGAGGGTTTTGGAGGTTTTGAGTCTTCACATGAGGCATGACCTGTTATTATACAGAAAATGTGGGCACTGCTATCCCAGTTTCAGTTAAGAGTGTGAGAGATTTTTTAAACTAAAAGTGATGGTTATGTACCATTTAATTATTGTATGCCATTCTGATTCTTTGTTTTGCTAATTGTCTGTATATTTCTCATTTTCAGTCATCCAGCAGCAGCAGCAGCAGCAGTAGCAGCAGTGACTCTGACTAAAAATATCCATGGTCTATCTGATGAGGATGAAAATATACATTTGTCGCATGCAACCATCAACTATATTTAGAGCTTACGTATATTACTGTATTTGTCACTCAAACACTGCTATATCTTCTAACAATGTTTAATTTGAAATGTAGCCTAAATAGCTCGATATTATGAGACCCAATAGAGTTGAGAAAAATAACGCCATACAATCACAGTCGAAACTTAATTTGATTTTCATATATAGCGAAATATAGGATGTGCAAGTGAAGTCTAGCTGCCAATCAAGCTTTGCAATAGTTAATTTATAAATATTCATTGATTTATCAAAATCAGTATTTTAGTTGGTTACTTTACCACTTTATTTTGTTGTACTTGTGTCTGTCCAATAGGTGAAAGAAAGAGTAAAACAAACCATGCCATATGATTCCCACAGCAGTATATGCATAATTAACTGCTTTGAAATGTTGAAAAAAATGTTTGAAAAAAAATCACAAATTTTCGTTTTGTTGTTTTGCTGGGTGAACTTTCCATTTGTTCATGTAACGGACAAATGGCTCTGATATGGCTCTGATGGCAGTAGAGCCATATCATAAAGATCTAGATGTGCTTATCACAGCGAGCGTGGCGGGTGTGAAATAAGTGAGTAGGCGCTTGGGTGTCACAAATATTTTTTTAATGAGAAAGTGGAAAGTAATTCTGGATCTCATTTATAAAATATATGTACAAATACGTTACTTATGTCTATGTCTTTCCAAGTTACAATTGTAATCTGTTGATTAAATTGATGTAGAGACTTTGACGCTAATATTTGAATACAGACAACATTTTAACTCTAAATTAGTCTAATTTAAATTCCTTGCCATTGTAGGTAACTATTACTCCCAAACATATGGGGTCCGGAGTAGTCCTGTAATAGGCCCACCATGACAAATGTTTTGTTTGACTAAAATCATTAAATGTGTGTGTATTTTCTCTGAGTGGACTTTCATTTCCTTTGATGGTCTGGAATAGGGCTCTTGCTTCTTTCTATGAAAATGTTAAATTAGCTATAATATTCTACAGTATAACTTGTATGTACTTGTACTTGTATTTATTTATTTATTTATTTATTTATTTAGTGACAAACGAACCAAACAATGACTATGCATGTTTAGTGTGCTTACTCACTACATATGTAGTTACTAGTATCAGAGGAGCAAAGTGTTTCCACCCTACCTGGCAGTTTGAAAGATCAAAGAAAACAGAACCTGAAACCTCCACAACTGAAGCAGTCAGACCCCTGTTTCCAAACTTACCCGCAGTAGCTCTAGAGAAACTATTCTCCAATAGCCTATCAACTGACTAGAGGTAATGGTGATATGTTTTGTCCTGGCAGGTCCCCAAAATTCTGGGTACTATAAGCTACCTTTCCTTAGATCTCACCTTGGTTTGTTCAAAAGCCTGTCAATAAATTAGTGTTTGTTTTTAAAGTTCAGACAACTGCCCTGAAGCCTGCGTAGGCCTAAAGCTTTTCTCGTGACTGTGACTCATGAAACTTTGACTGACAACCCTACTTGTCGTACGTATTTTGCAGCAGGTTTTGCAAGTTTTACACTTACCATTACGTACATAAATTCTGTCCATTGAGAAGACAGTGCGTAGCTTTTCAGGGGCGTGAGCTCTACACTTCTCTTCTGTCCCGTACCGCTCAGTGCGGAAGACAACAACAGGCAGGCACCACAGTCTCCAGTTAGCCTATTTATTGACGTTTTTGGTAAGTTTATTATTTTCAACTACTAACTGTACATTTTTCTTTTATATGTTGTGATCAGCATATTGCGAAGGCTAAAAAACATCCCAATTTACGTGAATGTTACCTAGGTCTAGGTTCTGTATTTTTTACCAACAAGAATAGTTTGCATTGACGTGACATCTGAACATTCTAAAATTCTAACAGCTGGAACAAGTTTGGTTTCACGTGAGATCACAATGTTATTTCAATCAAATTGAGAGCAGCTAATCTGAATATTGTTTAAATGCAGTTTATTTTTGTAATGTAAGAGATAATAAATGTTGGCATCCCAGAAATCACAATTATTTAAATTAGTGAAATATTTTTTGAAATATTTCATACCAAATTACAGTGTATTAATTATAGGATAAACAGGCTCTTGCCCTCCACTTGGCTTATAACTATATAGTAATATAATTATATTTCCTGTTAGAACTCATCACAAGCACAATTGGTGCACAAATGCCATTTTTTCCCTATTGAAAGCTATAATTTGCAAAAAAAAAAAAAAAAAAAAAAAAGCCAAAAGGTAATTTTACATCTGTTTATTTTTAGTCCTGGCTATTCCAAGTCACTCATTGTAACAGGCTACAACAAAAGCCGCATTTAAACATTATTATTTTATCTGCCCTCTATCAGTTTTAAATATTTTTAGCCTTTCGAATGCTGTGACATCACATAAACAAAGCCTATTATCAGACTGTTGCTGTGTGGTCCTGGTTATTAGGTTTATATTTGCACAAAGTTTAAAGAAATAAAACATTGTGCAAATATAAAAAATAAGAAATAAAAAAAAGTTTAGAGAAGTTAAAATAGTTTCCCAGTTAGTGCCATTATTAAATTCCAAAAGGGTAATTGTTGTGAGATATTCGTGCTTAGACCGTGGCTCAACATCTGAAAGAATGAAATCAGGTGCAGTTGATGTTGCTATATCTAAATATTTATTTGTATTTTTATATTTTCAGATTTACTTGCGGTAAATTATTTATTTACTATGTGGCCAAATCAAGGTGAGTCAATAAACTTAAATGTTGACAGCCAAAGCATTTTATGTATTAATTTCAAGATTTCTGTTCTTATTCAGGCCCTCCTCCAGTGGCATCAACAAATCCTGCCTATCCGCCCCCTCCTTACTATCCACCCAGCACTCCTGCTGCTCCAGGAGTGTTTGTCCAGCCACCATATCCTTCCTATCCAGCTGGTCAGTACCCACCTGGTCAGTATCCACCTGGTCAGTACGGACCTGGTCAGTTACCACCTCATCACTACCCAGGAATGGGGCCAAATCCACATTCAGGAGCCATGCCTTATGCAGCCCCAGGGGTTCATCCTTATGCGGTCTCAGGTGGATACTCCCATTCTCCCTCTGTGTGTGTTCATCCTGGTCCTTTTCTACACTCTCCAAAAGGACTTCACTTTGGTGGTCACAAAGGTCACCACAGATACCATCATCCTCATCACCATGGAAATCACCACATGCCGGGTGGGTTGGCAGCAGGTGTGGTCGCTGTAGGGATGGGGCTGATGGGACACAAAGCTCACAAAAAGATGAAGAAAAAGATGAAGAAGGCACATAAGGCAAATAGGTACTGGCATGGAAAGGTAAGAATAAATGTGTTTCTTTTTTGTTCACTTTGTACTGTCTTCACTTTTAATTAGAGCTATAAAAGTTTATCTCAGACACACAATAATAGTATGGCTTTTTGAAATGAAACTAGGTCTACATTAATAGTGTTTTTGTTTGTTTGCTATAGTGCAGCCAAAGTGAAAAATTCAGCCTCAGCAATTTAACATTTTAAGTCTTAGTCTTATATTATGATTGATTATGATATGATTATATTTTTTCTTGCAAGGACCGGTACAATCACAGTTTTCTTTCGCGGGGCCCGGTTGAGGTTGAGTAGCGCCATTAACAACCACGTCAAATTCATACAACTGATTATTGTGCATATTTTTAGCTCTTATTGCTTTCATTTGCAGTTTATTTGGTAAAATCGCACAATATTTTCATAGTAAAGCACAAGGAAGCAGTGATGAACTATAAAATAAAAAAATAAAACACATCTTAAAGATCCTCTGAGACCCAGTAGCAGATGGCTCGCGGACCGGTTTTGGGCCCCGGACCGGTTTTGGGCCCCGGACCGGTTGGGGATGGAGATTGGCCTAATGAAAAGAGGCATTTTACATAAAGTTGCTGCCTGTCTATAATGTATTTTTTCTTTTCTTTACAGTCATCCAGCAGCAGCAGCAGTGATTCTGACTAACTGGGACCATTTTTTTCCTTAATGGCTGCAGCAAGAAAAAACTGTGTTTGTTTCCCATAGAAAAGGATAATGATTTTTGCACTTTAGAAATCCATAATGAATACAAGTGTTTTTTTTTTTTATTTTATTATTATTGTCATTAAAAGTTGGTTTTGAACACTGTAACATAAATTTTCAGTGTGTCATTTTTGTGTTGCATTATGTGATGGTGTGTGTGCTACTTTTACTGTGAAGGTCTATTTGTGTTACAACCCAAAAAATGTTGTCTTCGTTTACACAAAATTCGATAAGAAAAGAGGAAATTCTTTCCAACAAAATACTTTTTGATACAGAGAAAAAATATTATTATTATTATTATTATTATTATTATTATTATTATTATTATTATTATTATTATTATTATTATTATTATTATTATATATTATTATTACGTTTTCCTAAAACTGTGCGCAAAAGTTACTATGTTCAGGCTGCCAAATACAAAATGGGGTGGGCTGAGGACGAGTGGGTGATGGTGGTGGGAGAAGGTCAGAGGTCATGTTTGTGTTGTCTTTGTTGGGAGCTCGGTCAGATCTCGCATCACTCTTCCCTCTTCCCCGAGTCCTTTTTAAACTCTTCCCCCGGGTCTCTACCCTCCCGAACCTCTCCCCTTTACCCTCACAACCCCAACCCTCCCCCCGGTTCTCTTCGGAGCTGATATCAGGTAAGTTTTCAGACGTAGTTTGTGCGGTTTGTCAGTAGTTATGATCCACGAAGTAGGTGAGAGAGACGCGCTTCATTGCTAGCATGCTAACAGGCCGCGCAATAGGCACGTACTAGCTGCGCTTGTTGAGTTTTTGTTTTTGAGTTTTTCTGTCGACCGAAATGCCGCAACTAGTCCGACTTTTTACATTTACAGACACTGATACACATATATGAATATTTTAAAATCATCAAACAAGAAAGACGTAACTATTGCTTATAAAAATACATTGGCTTGCTACATGTTAGCCATGCTAAGTTGTAGCTTGTTAGCTTGCGCATGCTCCATTCATTTTTGTCCACGAAAAAACATACTGGTAAACATTAAATAATTCAAGTAAGAAATGCTCCAACACGCTTTCTTTGCGTAGAGAGATAATTTAATGTGATTGTTTTAGATTTGTCCGTGAATCATATATCACACAGAACTTTGCTAAATCAATGGCACTTTGTTGACAAAGTTGCACTGAAGCTAGCTTACAGAAATTAACTCATTATGATTGACCTCGCTTGAGCATAAAAAGCAATTGATTAAAAACTAAATTAACAGTGAAACACAACTTCAGATCTTAGTATTAAGTAAATACATAAATAATAATAATAAAAAAACAGTGCACGATCCATTTCCACTCTCAGAGAGACAATATTTGACTCAAGTATGGAGTGTTTGATAGATTTTATCAGAAAATTTGGGCCATGTTATTTGTCAAATTTGGTTTGCTGAAGGTGTAAATATACTTTTTTAAAAAAGTAATTTTATTGTGAGATATATTATCTTTATGAAACAAATGTGTTCTTTTCATAATCATAACACTAATGGTTTTAGTGTCTCCCTCTGTGTATGTTTTTTTTTAGAGCCAAGTTGGTGATAAATATCTGAATTCAGACATACAGATACTTCAGAGCTGCAGTCATGGACTCCGGTGTGATTGAAGGCGGGCTGAATGTTACACTCACTATAAGACTCCTCATGCATGGCAAGGTATAGTCAATGGGTTGTCATACTTGGACTTTAAAAAACTTTAAAACTTTTAAAACTTTTAAATGAAATAATATTTAAAAATGCTTAATCAAGAAGCCCAAGTTTTTACAAGGCTGTCATCAAAATAGAGGTTATGCAGATGACAGCTCACAGCACTGTAAATGTTAGAACTGATGGCAAGAAATGAGAGTCAAAGGAGAGAAAGAGACATTTTATCCTGTAAGAGTCATAATAGAGCTAAAACAAGACACTACAGTCTGATAACAAATTCAACTAACAACTCTGCTGCAATGGAGAGAATGACACATTTTATCCTGTAAGAGTCAGAGCTAAAACAAGATGCAACAGTCTGATAACAAATTCATCCCACAACAACTCTACTGAGTACATGCTTTGTAGATGACATGTAAAAAGAGAAAATCAGTTAAAAGATGGGAGAAAAACGGATAAACCAAAAGACTTTGCTTCTCTCACATTTATCAGACATTGAGATCCCACACACTTGAACTTAATAAGTTTTCTTCTTAAAAATATGTTTTTGAGTTAAAAAGATTTACTTAATTAATTTATTTTGTAATTATATTATTTTACCTTTTTAGGAAGTGGGAAGCATAATTGGAAAGGTAATTGTGATTATTTATAAATCGTATTTAATTTGCAATGTACTTTATACATTTTTTTTTATATGTCTTTATTTTTTCTATAGAAAGGTGAAACCGTTAAGAAGATGAGAGAAGAGGTAAATTCTTTATTTGTTTATTTATTTATTTTTTTTGCCCTTGAAGCACAACAGAGATTGTTCATGTTTTTTTCGAATTGGGTTTAGAGCGGGGCTCGTATCAATATATCAGAGGGGAATTGTCCTGAGAGAATCACAACACTGGCAGGCCCGACAACAGCCATTTTCAAAGCCTTTTCCATGATTATTGAAAAACTTGAAGAAGTAAGAATTTTCTTTTGTTTTTTATTCAATTTATGTTTCTTCCAAGTCCAGTTTAAATAACCATTTATTTTTCAGGATATAAGTAGCTCAATGACAAATAGCACAGCCACCACCAAGCCACCTGTAACACTACGCATTGTGGTCCCAGCCAGTCAATGTGGGTCATTAATTGGCAAAGGAGGCTGCAAGATAAAGGAAATACGTGAGGTAAGTAAACAGATTCCATTCAGTGCTAGTTTGGGCCAGTATGTACTAGATGCTCTGTTTTTGTTTTTTTGTATTCATTTCAAAACAATATTGTGTTTAAGTGATTTAATGTTTTTTAGTCGACTGGAGCTCAGGTACAAGTTGCCGGGGACATGCTTCCAACTCCACAGAGCGTGCCATCACAATTGCTGGCACTCCCCAATCTATAATTGAGTGTGTGAAACAGATCTGTGTGGTCATGCTTGAGGTTAGTAGATCTTTCTGATATGTCTGTGTTTCAAACTAATTTAACTTAACCAAGTTAACTTATTTTTCTAGTCTCCACCAAAGGGGGTTACCATTCCGTATCGACCAAAGCTTTCGGGATCGCCAGTCATATTTGCGGGTGGACAGGTAGAATTTCATTATTTTTTGTGCTTTTCTCAAGGCTATAGTTCTTGCTTGCTAGTCTGCACATAGTCTAATTCTAACAGATGTTCTGTTTCACTTTAAAATTTGCTTCCTTTATCTCCCTTTGCTCTTGCATGGTTCTGTTTCTTGATGCAGTGCAAACTCTCTTAACAGTGTTTTTCTACCATTCTATAGGCAGGACATTCCACACTGCTAAGAGCACCCACCACTTTGCCTGTCACAGTATTATTTTAATATAAGAACTTTAGTTTATTAAGTTATATCTTACAATATCCTATTAGAAAGGAGTTTAACTACTTTAAATTACTTAAAGTTACAATTTTCTACCAATAATTAAAGGCCTGTTTTTCCCTATTGCCTGTGCTGCGTATGCAGCCAGTTCAGCCCTGTTAAACCAATAATTACTACAGAAGCTAAATTACTACAGAAGCAGTGTGGCCAACAAAACACTATTTGGCCTATAACTGGTACATGCTGTAGGAATTGACCAGCATGTGTAGACGATTGGTCCATCAAAGTCTTTTTTCCCATTTGTTTCAGGCATATGCTGTACAAGGACAACATGCAATTCCACAGCCAGATGTAAGTCCAGTAGCTACTATTATATGACCCACTGTGAAAACCCTAAGTATGTTCTCTTTGTTCACTCATAATTCACTTTCTACTTTTCTTTTTACTGGAGGCCAGCTTTCTAATGCCATTGTTACTAAGCAAATGTGTTTTCTGCATTTATGATAATCATGTTTGCACAGTCTAGTTACTGTTGCTGCCTGCTATTGTGGAAGGTTCTTTATAGAGATAAGAATCTTGATGATTGTTTTGATTTCAGAGAAACTGATGGCAAAAAGTGGAGAGTACCGGTAGTCTCATGGATCCAGTATTCTTTTTGCACAAAAAAATGTTCAAATTAAACTTTAGACTATTTGTTTGACCTGTCTCAAAAATTTAAGATCTATAGTCCATTCAGTTAATTAGCTGATATATTTATCTCCAGTTAATTTTGTTGTAGCGATAGACCAACACACAGTATTTTCTTTTTAGACCAAGCGATAGACCAACATATTTGTTATTATTATTATTTTTTGTTTTGTTTTGGACCATTGGCTTTATTTTGGCTGATATTTAATCAATCCTCTCCATTGGAGAGCTGCAAGTGATCAGCTGAGCTGCAAGTTAGTTTTGGAGAGAAATATTAAGACCTGTTTTACCTATCTCCATTTTAAGTATGCAAAGAGTGAGAGAGGAAGGAAGACAGAGATAGTAGAGAGAGAGAGAATAAAAAAGAGTAAACATAATGAGGGAAAGAGAACAGGCTCTGGTTTAAAAATACTTTTGCTGTGTTGAAAAGGAGCACCTTCTTGAATTGCTTGTTTAAAGTGTTACGTGGTGTGCATAAACATTTTTTTATTCATTAAACAATGAGACAAAATAATAGTTTAGGGTGAACTTTTTTGTTATTCTATCTCATCCCAGCTATGTTTTTTTTTTTTTTTTTAAACTAAAATAAGTAAGTCGGCTTTAGAAATCGGCCTTAAAAATTGTCTATTTTCATCTGTATTTGGCTGACAAAATACAAATAAAATCTGCCTCGGTCAAAGAAACTATATAAATTTTTCAATCCTCTATTTAGTTATGAAACTAAATGAGACAAGAGTAATTGTTCTCTCAAATCAAATAAGTTATTTCTGACCTAGCCTGCTATCTCTTCTAAGGTCAACTTTTGCATAGAATATGAAAAGTGCTTGATTAGGTAATGCATAAATTATTGCACAAATTCATTGGTTAAAGAAATTAATTTTAACCACGAAAACTTTGGTACCAACTCATTCTTGGACTCAGTCAAATGAATTATCTATAACATCCTTTAGCTCACATTGCAGTTGTATAGTAATTGCTAAATGCGACATAGCTCATTTGTTTTAATCAGTAAATTAGTTTTCAGCATAAACTTCTGTGTTCTTGTTTTTTTCTTTCCCAAGCCTTCCTGTTTTTTTTGTTTTTTATTTTATTTAGGTGATGTGATTATGTAATAAGTATAAACTATTTAGTATAAGCCCTATTAAACTATAAACATACATGCACTGCACGTTGTATACCAATGTGTGAATTAGAGGTAGAACTATTTTTTACTGTTTGCAAATATTGTTATTGCAACATTGTATATTCTTGATCACATTGAAGCTGCAAATTTATATCAGAAATAGTTCATGATAAAGTTCAGCCTTTGTGATTACATACATTTACAACAATTTTTTTGTTTGTTTTTGTTTTGTTTTCCTCTTTTTCTTTCCCTGCCTCCTCTCTATCTCAGTCTTCCTCTGCTGCTATTTCTCCACAGCTCACCAAGCTTCATCAGTTGGCTATGCAGCAAAGTCCATTCCCCATTGCAACAAGTACTACGGGATTTACTGGTACGTAGCTTACTGTTACTTTGATTCTTGATTATTACTTTTTTGATTATTACTTTTAATGTTTTGGTAGGAATAGATGCTTCTTCACAAAACACCACCCATGAGATGACCATTCCAAATGACGTAAGGCAATAAGGTTTTTGAGTTTCAGTTCATCCCAGTGGCAATAAATGTAGCTGGAATGTTTGGAAAACAATGGTCTATTGTTGCAGTTACCCTATTTATTAGGTGTTTCTTAAAGTGGGGTAGCCGATTTTTTTCACTACAATTTAGGTCTTTAATCTGACAACTTTCTCTTAAAAAATCCCCCGTCACATGGTTAATATCGACATGTATTCATTTTTGGTTGCAGTTATGGCTTATAAACTGCATAAACAGCAAAGTGAAACTGAAGAGGACCACCTAAGCAGCCAATCAGAAAGGAGCATTCAGCTCTTGATGAGAACTAAAATTCTTTATTATTCAACTCAAACATTACACAGTGGCCTATTTTTTCACAAAATGCAGCATTTATCACAGACATTTTATTTGGAAAAACAAAGTTTACCAATTTACAACTAAAACGGTTAGTTACTCCAACTTTATAAGTGTATTGTAAAACTTTTCTGATTTAGATTCCATCCCGTCTTACTCCATGGTGATGTGATGTTCCCAATACAGCATATATCTTGAATATAAATCACAATGGCACAATTGTTCAAAAGTACAAAAAGCATGCTTTATTCCATTGAGCAGGTGCCTCTCCACACATCTGACTTTTAACTTGGCATTGTCTCCTTAAGGATATCCAAGCTGAAAGCTGTACTGTGAAGCATTCTTTAGTCAAAGCAATATGGTCTCCATGGAGAAAAGGTGATTTGTACATCCTCCACAGAAACGCTTTCACAAATCACCTTACACAAAGACACGTGAAACAAAGTCCGCTATTGAATTTTTTTTTATTATGGTACAACAGTGTTTGCTAATTATTAGCTTAATCAGAAGTGTCTTTTCATTGATCCATGCATCCTGTATTGTCCTGACCTGCGTTGAGGATTGAGTTCTGAGAAAATTTCTGTTGTCACAATATTCCCCCTGCATTGTACCAACTTGTAAATAGGGGAAAAGGGAAAACAAATCAAACGCAATTGTTTACTGTAAAGTTTTAAAACCAAAGAAATTACTTGTTTCTATCATAAATTCATTTGCAATTCCTCGATGGTTTATTTTGTGGTTTAAAACAAACAAAATCTAAATTAAACTATGCAGTCTGACTTTTTTTGTGCTGCACTATGTGCATGTAATTTGACAACACTCTTATACATTTTTGACATTCTGCAAGGATAAAAATGTATCAAAACTTTGTCATTTCTGTTCCTTTAGCTCATTGGATGCATTATTGGACGCCAGGGGGCTAAAATCAATGAAATCCGGCAAATGTCTGGTGCCCAGATTAAGATTGCGAATCCAGTGGATGGCTCAACCGATCGTCAAGTTACCATCACTGGCACTCCAGCAAGCATAAGTCTGGCAGAGTACCTCATTAATGCCAGGTGAGTATATAGTTCTTTATATTAGTAATGATCAAGCATAAGAAAAAGTTTAACCTCTGGAAAATCTCCCAAGCTGTCACTGCATTTGTGACACTTTTAGTTATTTTATTTTATTTTTTGCTTTATTATCTACGATATATAATAAGAACCGTTAAGGTTGCTTGCATTGTCCAAATGTTTTTTAAAAAGAAAGTTAAATCATATTCGTGGTAATTATCCTTACAGTTGAATTCTACTTCAGTATTTTATTTCCCTTCTTCCCCTCATTTTCTTTTTCCCCCCACCTGTGTGAATAATTCTTTCTTTAACTCTTTCCACCTTAACCCCTACACAAATTGCCATTGCTCACCAGCCTGCCCTGTGAACCATCCCGACTGTGTTGTCCCTCTCCTTGTCTTTCTCTCCACAGTGTAGAGTCCTCTAAACCTCCTCCCTCCTCCTCCTCCTCCTTGAACCCTGAACAGACCACCTCAGCTACTACTACCACCACCACTACTACCACCACCTCCTCTGCTGCTAGCTCCACCTTGTCCTCTTCCTCCTGTGTGGTGCCCCCTTCAGCCTCCATACCTCTCTCCTCCTCTTCCTCCACTGACTCCCTGCTTCCCAGCTCTCCTGCCTGTGTGTCAAGTCTCCTCAGTCTCAAGCCCCTTCCTCTCCTGGCCCTCCATGTTGTCAGCGGCAACAGTAACCCAACACACCCCACTCCCCTGAACCCAAAATGGCCTCTGAGCTGAGTTCTAAGTCCAAAAGACGAAGGCTGTCCCCTTATTAATAATGGAAGCATAAGTCATCTACTACTAAGTGCTGACAGTGCTTTTTGTTGTTTATACCAGCTCTGGCTTAAGTCGCAGGCTGTGCCATGCCATGCTTACTACTACACTAAGCACACTAGCTTCACTCAGCCACTGTAATTGATGCCAGTTGATGACATATTAAATTAGATGTAGCTAAACCTGGACTATGTTACCTATATTTTTAGTTTAGTTTAGTTTGCATGGTTGACGTTATTTAACTGTTTTCCTGGATTAAGCATTTATATCTGTGCAGCTCTGCTCAGGTAGTGTCTCTTAAAAGATATATTTTTGCGCGTGGGGAAAAATATCGTCGTTATGGTAACAAAGAAATTATGCTTTTTTTTTGGTTAAAATTTTGACGTAATCTGCCCTCAGGTACAAAAGCACCCATCACCTTCAGATAACAAATTCTTTACACATTTAGTTTCCATCATGCATTACTTACTTCCTTATCTGACTTCTTTATTTTACATAGTTATCCAAAATGAGTTAAAATATACATAGCTGAAATATAAATCTTATCAGCTAGTTAGGTAGTATTTTAGTGTCATTGCATGTCCCAGTATGTATCATGCCAGTTTTGAACTGGTTTACAATTGTTTGCAAGAGTTTAGATTTTGTATTGAATGACTGTTGTATAGGATCAGTATCTGACATGTCTGTTTGATTGCATGCCTTATTCTCTCTCCCTCCTTGGTCTTGCTTTTGTCTCTAGGCTTTCCTCTGAGGCCACAGGACTTTCAACCAACTGATAAGACACCGTATCTGCACTAAATCTCACTTTTGTATTATTGGTTATTGTAAAGCAGTCAATGCAACTATTCAAATTGAGTCTACAATAACATGTCATAATTTTTAATCATGTCAACAGCCACTGAAATATTTTGTTGCATTCTCTATTTATTTAGTTTAATGTCAACATACAACTCAAAATACTATTGGGGCTCTTTTTGAAATCTGTTGTTTCATTTACTCGTTCTGTGTCATTTTTGCCATTTTCAATGAATACTTTGTAATCACAAAAGCTTTTCAGTCTTTTGTACAGTTTTTATTTCATTTTTTCTTAAGACCGAAAAAAATCATTACAGCAAATAGTGACTGTTTTTTGTGTTCTCTAAATCAATTTTCATTGTAAGTTAGTTGAAAATTAATTCTCTTTGTTACTTTATTTAGCTAAACCATGTTGATTTTTATTATATTTTGTCTCTTCAGTCTAAGTGCTTGTATGATGGAGTTCACTAGTGTCACTGAGAGTATGTAGTTGTACATGCACTGTCACTGGTATATTTAGTTAATGGTAAAATGTTACTATAATATGTACACAGATCACTGTCACTAGAAGATGTCATTACAGATCAAAGATGTTTATTGCTCCGCATGTCACATGTGCTTCTGTGTCATTCCTGTTTGCCCTCATTTTGATCATGTGATTATATTTTGCTTGGATGGGAGGGTATTGGCTCGGCTCTGATATTTCAAAGCAGAGGGTTCTCCTCGCTTTTTTGTAAAGACTGATGTATACTAAAATGTTCAAATATTTGTTTTAAACGGAGGAAATATTTTTTTTAAGTACCAAAGGGGAGAAACTCCTATACACTGACTGATCCGGCTCTTCTGCAATGTGGTTGAGGTCATTTATGTTCTGGAAGTAGACAATAAATGAGTTCAGCTAACACTAGTTCTTGCTCTGTGCTTTGCTAAACTCAGATTTATTTGTATTTTTGTTTGCAGAAAAGCAGGATTGTGCACGATTTTGAGACTGTAGATCTGGTTGCCACAGAATTGTTAAAAAAATAAAATAAAGATGCAAAATGCTTAATCAAAACTGTGCATTTGAAGAGTTTTAATAATATTTTTATTTAATGTATTATACATTTCATTTATGCATTAAAAAGCAGTCAGTTCATACAATAATTTACATTCGTGGGACATCGATTTCTTGGGGCAGACACTAGAGGGCAGTAGAATGTTTTTGGCAACATTTTGTTCATTTGAAAGAATTGGTATCACCAACTAGAGTAAAAAGAAAGAACATCAAAATGTAGCTGCATGTGTAGCTTCTGTGCAACCTTGATTCAAGTATTTGCACACGGACTGGACAAAGATTTAGAATGAAACACTTTTCATCAGAGAAGCTTTATCAGTTCTGAGTCCTGAAGTGTTCAGTGTGGCATGTACTAAGACTGTCAAGGGACTAAAAACACCAAATGTATTAATTATAGCGAAGCAGAAACTGTATTTTGTCACCTGATCACTGTAAGAAACTACAGTGTAGATAATTCTGATGGCGAGTTATATTTCCTCACACTGTTTTACCATTTGATGAAGCTGCACTTTGGTGCTTTTTATCCCTGTCATCCATATGTCATGCTCATATGCTAAGCTCATTTCTGCCAAAACAAAACCAATGAATACTGGCCAGAGTAAAAGCAGCCTCTCTGCATGTGATCAACAACACAATCAAAAATAGAAGATGTATTGCTTTGTTCTATATTTTTGTTTCCAAGCTCGTATTAACGGCATGTACAAAAGTACATTCTAAAACAGCTTAAAGGAATCTGTATTGCCACCAAATAATAAATCAGCACCATTTACAAAGTACAATCTCACATTTAGAAAAACTTTGTTCTATTTTACAACATCACATAAGATATTTTTACATCAGACTAACTTACAAACTAGTACAAGTGGAATTGTTTTTTTCAATGGAAGAATGTAATAAATAAATTAGTTAAAATAAAAATAGTGTATCAAAGTATTGTAAACAAGTAATCATAACATAATAACAAAAAATATCACATTTGTTTTATAAAGTAAGTGCAACCAGCAGCTTTCCACAATGACACTTAAGTAAACCCTGATATTTTGTAACAAACATTCTGTCATAATTAAAATAAATGAAAACACAAAAAGTTCCTTAATGTAAAATGGGCAGCTTTGCATATTTGGATGGAGTGGATGATAGAGTATCGTTCCCAAGATTCTCTGCGTCCTAATGTTCAAAATGCTTCATCTTTTCTGCTTTTGGCTAATATTACAAATTACTTTCAAAATCTGTTTGCACGTTTTTTTGTGACATGATAAGAGTAGTTTAAAGGCCAAAGTGTTGTTCACCAGTTGTTTGGAGGGTGACCTGGGTCTCCACTGCAAGAGTGGTCCAGTTCGGTACTGTCACAATCTGAGTCATCATAAAGACCCTGGAAGAGAAATGACAGTAGAGCTATTAATGCTTCAAAGGAAACTTGGTCACACATGCACACAGAAATATTATATATTAAATATTTGAGAAGATTCAGTGTGTCAAAAATCCCAAACTTCTTCATATTCCTATTAAGAGTTTTGTTTTACCTCATAATTAAGGTCGTTTGAAGCAAGCTGACTCTTGACTTGTCTGAGAACAGCTTCTTTCTCTGAAAGGCCATCGGAGCCTAGTTGTGTTGGGTCAGATGGGTCGACAGGGATCTCAGAGCCTTGAGACAGTAGATCATCACTTTTGTCATCCAAACGCTCGTCTGTGTTGGTGCTGACTACATCTGGAGTGCCGCTGTGGGAGTGGTCAGTGGTGTTTCCCTCCTCTCCATCTGACACCGACAAGTTTTCTGAACTAAATGTCGACAGGGACTGGCACTTGGTCATGCTCATTGTGCGCCTGTTGATGCATATATAAATGATAAGCTCACCATTCTTTACATTTTCTGAGTAAACAAATGAAGACTGTTTAATAATGCACAATTGAAAATATATTTTACCTTCTCCTTGGCAGTTCCACCTCGCTGTCCACTTCGCCCTCCTCTTCCTCTGATGACACTCCGCGTCTCTGTAATCAGTACAGGCAACATCATTTAGTGACACCCATTTATTTAAAAATACTAACTGTGAATGTCTGTTAGCCTCTCACCTGACTGCGTGTGACTGCTGCCCTGTATAGAAGTGCTGAAGGTGTGAGTCTCTGACTCCTGGGAGAGCGTGTGATCACTGTTCCCTCTTCTTTGTCATCGCCATCAAGTGGGATGCGTGTGCTACCCAGCACAGTGCTCCTCCCAGCGGCAGCCCCCCTGCCGCATGGCGAATCTGGGCTACTGGAAAAAGGTATTGAAGCTGCGTCTTCACTTGGTGTGTCACTCCGTGGAGGTGTTTCTACTAAGTCATCAGTCTTTACACCCACAGCTACTCCAACTTTCTGCGTTTCAGTCGGACTCTCCCCTAGCCCAGAAGCACTCTGGCTGCCTGCTCTGTCCAAACCTGTCTTCTGCTGGCCCTTTCTCCTGCCTTCAGCCTCTAGAGTGGTGGAGATTAGGTCAGGGCTAGAGGAGGACATTTTCTTCAACAGGAGGTCGTGTTGGAGTTCTTTGAGGGCAGCACTACGATCCAAAAGCTGCTTGCTGCTGGGTACTGAACAAGTAGCATTGACCATGGCTAAAGATGAGGAGAGTGTGGCCTTTAACTGAGCCAGATCCCCACTACTGCCTTTGCCAGCCTTTCGGTAGCGAGGCTTGCCTCGCCGAGATCTTCCAGGTGATGTCGAACCCTTGTTTGGGATAGTGACTTGGGTCATAGATGAGTCTAATTTGGGTAGAATGACTTCAGATTTCAGTAAGTCTGGCCTGAAGAACCGCAAAGAGCTTGGTTTAGCAATACAAGAGAAAGAAATATGAGGAAACTTTTTTGAAATAATGGCTGAACTGACTGACCTCTTGCTGTGTGATGGTAGTTTCTGAGGTACATTGCGTTTCTTCATGAGTTTCTCCATTGAATTTGAGGAGGTAGATTGTCTGTGGTGTTTGAAGCAGCCTGGGTACTTCTTGTCAAGTGACTGCTCCCTCCTGATATTGACACAACACCAAATGTAATTTCATTTCAAGTTAGAGTTAACAAATGTAGTCTATCACAACAAATGTTGATTTTCAATAACAATGTAGAGTAAAAATGCCCATTACAATGCTTATTGATTTTTCCTTTTCTGAAACTTGAGCTACAATATGCTGTTCACTTACTTCAGCAGTTCCTTCTCCTTGATCTCCAGCTGCAGCATGATGGCATTTAGCTCCATGTACAAGTTGTTGGCACGCTCCAATTTTCTCTCATAATGCTCCCGGATGTCTAGGGCATGTCTACAAAATGTGGAAAAAAATATACATTTAAAATGGCTTGAAAATGATACAGATATTTTGTTTTATGATTTTTTCACAAGACTGCAGATATTACTAATTTATATTTCAGGAATTTAGTCATCTTACAATTTTAACTGGTTATGGACATTATGTTGATAAATAGAAACATTATTCACACAAGAAAAACATATTTGCTCCTTTTTTGATTTTTAATGTGTTTACAGGCTTAAATCCTTCAGATTGTGAAAAAGAATCATAAAGACAACACATTATATTTCTGTAAATTAGGCTGTTGTCGACCAAAGAAATTCTTGATATCTTTATGATTTGACAACAACAACAATAACAACAACAACAACAACAACAACAACAACAAACAGTTTAAATAGAATAATACCTGAGTTCTTCTCTTCTCCTTTTTATCAACTCCTCATCCAGTCTATGGAGGCATGTTCCTTCAGATTTGATCTGTTCGAAGTGGTGCCTGACCTCGTCTCTCCACTCCACCTATATCAAGACACAAATGTAACAAAATTATATTCTCAATCACAACTCATTATCATATACAATTACACTGCCATGGGCATAGGACTTTGCAATTAATCAGTTATCAAATTCCAACTTCTACTTCTACTTCTAAAGTATAAATTGTATTTTAACCCTTTTCAAACTATGATATATGATAAAGATTCAAATAGGTGTAAAAAAATGTTCCCCTTAATAAAGCTTGTTATGATTTTTTTTTTTAGATGCGAGTATTAGCTAAAAATACATTTGTGCATCTTTTGCTTATGGGACATCATACACATTGAAATATCTATCAAGAACTTAATCGCACACATGAGATGAGATATGGAAAAAACTGTAGAAACCATTTAGCTGTCTGATAATCAATAAATGCTGATAAAAAAAAAACATAACCAACAAGACAGTCGCACACACACAAAAATGCAGCGCGAGCATTTTCAGGCACAGTGGGGCATGACATCTGATACTTGTCATATGGAGGGACAAAGGCAGTCAAATCTGTATGCATGTCTATGTCTGTGCATGTGTGAGCGATGGTTTTATTAAGCTAATGGACTTGGGTAGCGTGTGCTGTGTGCACTCTGGTGAGTATCCAATCCCCGGCTGGTTCTCCCCCACTCTTTTTGCTTTCTGCCATTAGAGCAATCAATACACTCCAACAGCAAATACTTCTTTCTAACGTCACAAGGAAAAAAAAATCCATTATGGGGCAGTGGCTAAGAACACAGGGCGATTTCAAAGGCACAAGGCTGAGAAGTACATGGGAGCAACAAGGATACACTGGGGTATGAGATGAGTTGTGAAAATAAAATGTGCTCTTAATTGTGTTTGTGTGTGTAAATTGTCCCTGCCAGCTTTTTTTTTTAATGGATTCCTCATTTTATATGGCTGAGTAAACCTGCCACGCTTCCCCGCATCAATACTTTTTATGTGTCCTTCAGCTGCTCAGGGGTGAGGAGGTCTGTTTTGTCTTTCTTACCAACCCCCATCCAATTAAAGAGCGGCATGCACACACCCTGCTTCTCCGTCAAACCGACCTCCCCAATCGTGCTTTGATATGATGGAGGTGGAAATGGGACTCGCCTTTGACCAGAAATCACTATTTTAGTTTGACAGGTTGGTCCGGCTGAGGAAGCAGAAGTAATGTGTTGTGATTGAGAGGACAGGTGTTATTAGTGAGCTCCCAATGGCTCTAGGGCCACAACACAGCTGCATAGTGGTGGCCATAGTTACAGCGAATGACTGCAAAATAACACTGAGAAATGACGGCAAAATGACTAAATGTGCTGCTGAGTGGTGACAGAACCAATATGTTAGAATGTGTCATCTATCAAAGAGATTTTGTGTTGTGTCAAGCTACAAAACAGACTTTAATAATGCCCTGGAAATAAAGTATTACAGTGCCTATTAGGGCTGGGCAATATCATATTGTATATCATATATTGTGATATACATTGGGAAAAGATGAAATTCACAGTTTTGTGATAACTTGTGACTATTTCCTAAAAAAATGCTTGTTCTGAACGCTGAAATAAAAGAAATTAGATAGGAGAGTGCAAGTAGAAATTACAACTATAGCTTAAAAGGCAATAATTTTTCCCACATTAACTTCTATCATGCAAACAAATCCAAGGAAATATTGTTCTCTTGGCTGTATTTTTTCACAGAATGACATAAAACATATCTATACTCATTAAGAATTTGCCAAGAGGTCCTTTCATTTTCCACGCAGATGTGTTTGCAAAAATTATATACACCAACATTAAAGGTGGAGTAGCTGATTTTTACACTGCAAACACGATTTAGGTTTTAAATCTGACTTCCTCTTCAACACATTGTTATTATCGACATGTATTCATCTTGGTTGCAATTATGGCTTCAAAATAGCAAAGTGGAACTGGAGTGGACCACCCGAGCAACTACAATTATTTATTCAGACAGTACTCAGAAGACAATTTTTTCCAAAAAGTGCTGCATTTGCCATATACTTTTTAGAGGAAAACACAAAGGTGACTAATTTATAAGTAAAAAAGTTAGTTACCCCAACTTTAAGCATTCTGCAGTATGTGTCTATAATATCGTGATTGTAAATGTTCTCTTGTAGTGATACAAATTTTAGACCATATCGCCTAAGGCCTATTAACCCATTTGATATCACTTGATTAAAACCTAATATTGACCCATACAATAATTGTTCTGTCCCAAATATAATTCTAACATAAAACACAAAAATATACCTGGGACTGAAAGTAGGTTTCTTGCGGGGTAGATAAGATGTCTGCAGATGCAATGTCCAGGTGCAAAAGAATCTGACGAAATGATGGCCTGTTTCTTGGTTTGCAGTTCCTGTAAACAGATCAGAAGACTACTTATCTATTTGTTCACATTTGTTTGAATGTTCTGTAAGCTAACTATAGTTTAAGGAAAAATACAATGCTTTTTGGTTCTTTGTATTGAACTAAGCTATAAGTACTGTAGATAATCATTTAAGTTGTTCATTGCAAACAGCAATTATCTGTCTCATTCTTTATCTCATGTACCATTTTTTGTGTTAATTAATTCATTCATATTTGAAAAGTGATATGTTACACAACATAGCATAAAGAACAAGTAAAAAGACAAAGCTTGGGCTATGAAACTAAATCTTCAATACTTTTTTTTTTTTTATAAAAAGTAAATATTTTATAAGAATAAACTGAAAGCATGGTCAAGTTGTAATTTTCTGAAGTTGAAGCATGACTTTTTTTTGGTCAAGATTATAAATGTAATTTTACTAGAAATATGTAATGTAACAAATGTAATGTCCTATGTAATGTTACACGTTTGAATCCTAGAAGTGCCTTTTTTTTTTTTTTTTTTTAATAAATCATGATAATTACAGGAATATGGACAGGGATAGGAGAAATAAAAACAGAACTGTTCTGAGTTTTAGCTACAGGTCAAGACATGCATAAATCAGTCAAAATACAACTTTGAGTAAGATAATAATGAATCAACAAGGTTAAAAGCATATATAAGTTGATAAGTCTCCTTTAAGACAAGCATAACACTCAAATTATTTTCTATTTGGAAATTGAAACATGCAAAAATCTATATAATGTTGAGCCACATATTGTCATTGTATAAATGAGCAATAGCAAATACATGGACTTTCCCCCCATCTGCTCACCAGCACTGCCTAAGGAGAAGCTTAAAGCTGTCAGGGCAGGTATCAGGCACAGGCAGCTGCAAGCTGTTGTTGCCCACCCCCCAGATGATAGCTGAAGAGTCCACATCTTTATAGGGCACCTCTCCTGTTAACATCTCCCACAGCACGACACCAAACGACCTGTGGAGTGAAAACACACATGTTCAGTCACCCTTATAAGAAACCAACACATCAAAGGCATTGCTCTGAAAGGTTCCACTTTCCAGAGATACAACTTCCTACATCCAGCCTCATATCACATCTTCTTCTCAAATGTAAATCTTTAAGAAAACAATAACATCCCCTTTGTTACATGTTTTAGGGGCAACTGTTCTCAATTTATATTTGTAAAGCTAAGGGGCCAGCCATTCATAACATCTCTGTCATGTCAGCTCACACCCATGGGAGGGTAACCAAGGAAAAGGTTGTTGATGATCTCCTGATAACCATAACTACAATATATGGTATCCAAAGGGACAACTTAGGAGCGTCACACAGGCATGTAAAGAGTCGTGCCAAGATTGCTTAGATAACATATTTTATTTAGCAATTTAATCTTTATATAATTGTTTATATGGTTTAAATATCAAAGAAGTAAGCATATTTGCACATATGTTGTAATCAATCCAATTAATCTTCTGAAAAAGAGTGACATGTTAAATATTTTGGACTAAGACTAAGACATACCATACCATATATTTCAACCCAAAAACAACACAGGACTTTATTCTTTCTATTGAACTATGTCATTCACTTTGTCAAAATATATTTGAAATTCCCTTAGTAAATGATAATTTTTCAGCACATGTCCTCTTTGATATTGTGTAAATTTGACTGTGATTTAATGATTAGCATAAATGTACAGAGAATGTTTACCCTGCAGTATGTGTTATGATCCCTTTTACATTAGTGGTCTAATTTTATTTTCACTTCTAAGCTAATGCACCACTGGCCTCAGGCCAAGCCATCCTTGGGCTTGGAAGGTTATTGCAGCCCCTCTTGAGCACTGCAGCATCTGGCAAATCAATTATTAAATTAGCCAGTGTTCCTTTCAGGACAGAAGAAGAGTGATGATGAAGACTATAGGGTAAGAAAACGAAAGAGAGGCAGAAAAGAGGAGTGGGTGTAGAGGACAAGCCATTTGATATTGCAAAGAACCAACTGAATGTCATGTAATAAGATATTAAACAATACATTATAGATTTTTTAAGGAGTTGTTGTTAACACAGTAGTAGGCTACCAACGAGATCTGAATTATTGAAATAATGATTTAAGGTACTTATATTGCTACTTTAATATATACAGTATATCTGGAGCTGTGTCTGTATCTGTAAATAATTGACAACAGATGTAGCTTAAAATATCACAACAGTAGTCCTGCAAGTGAAGGTTACTTGCCATATATCAACTTTCTCTGAGACAGGTTCATTGCGTATGACTTCAGGAGCCATCCAGGCCACTGTCCCAGCAAAGGACATCTTGGTGCTTTTGTCACTGAGTTCTTTAGACGTGCCAAAGTCAGAGATCTTCACTGCATCATCATAGGTTATCAGCATGCTGCAAAGACACATTTTGTCCCACTGTAAGCTCAATAGAGTAAATATGCTTCTGAGTGTTTGCAATAATCGAAAACTCACTTTGGCGACTTCAGGTCTCTGTGGATGATTTTGTGCAGGTGGAGGTAGTTCATGCCCCCTGCAATTCCCATGGCCCAGTCCATAAGCAGAGATGGGTGGATTTTCCTTCCCGCTCGAAGTACTTCGTACAGCTGGCCTTGTGCACAATACTCCATAATAATGCAGTAACATGGTGCTTGAGTGCAAATCCCCCTAAAGTTATGATTAGACAATTAGAGCAATAAAACACTTTCATGTAGATTAAACAAACAAAGCAAATTGATGGGAGAGAAGTAATGTATTGTACTAACTTGAAAGTGATGATGTTGGGATGTTTGAGCTTGCGTAAGTGCTTGATATCGGTCTCTTTAATGTTCCTCACTTTCTTGACAGCCACTTCCTGTCCATGCAGTTTGCCCAGGAACACAGCACCTTGAGCTCCACTGCCCACCCACTGAAGGTCTGAGATCTCCTCAAAAGGGACCTCCCAAGCTTCTAAAAAAGAAGAAATACCAGAGCAATATTACCAACCTTATATGTGGTTTGAATAAATGATGTGACATTGTGACATTTCTACTTTATTTTTAGTAACATAACTAGAGTGACTAAAAGAGATTTGTTTTGAATTAAGATATAAGGAATCCCAAAATTTTGTAGGTCAACTTCACAAATTTTCAGCAAATAGTGAGATTTAAATTTTAACATGACAATCTGTATCCTATGTCTTAAGACAGAAAAAAAGAGTACCGTAATTTCTGGGCTTTAAGCCGCTACTTTTTTCTTGAGCTTTGAACACTGCGGCTTATACGGCAATGCAGCAAAATTATAGATTCTCATAGACTTACTATTAACAAGTGCGGCCTATGTATGTACTTTATCATTTTTCTTACTTAAATCTAGTAGGTGCGGCTTATATTCAGGTGCGCTCAATAGGGCAGAAATTACAGTAAATAGGTTGAGGCTCCAGTGTATTAGCGTCTCTAAGAGTTTTGCTGGTGTTAAGACATATTGGGATTTTTTTTTTTTTTTTAAGAACTACATGTATTTGGGTTGATTCATACGTGTTTGAGTAATCTTGTATTGTCATGCAGCTGTTAGGAAGGTCCTGCTTTCATCTAGCACAGCAGTATCAAACTCAAACGGAGCTGGGACCTGGAGTTGGTAGTTTGAAAAATAGGTCCTTCTGTGCAAATATAGCAATTGGGAAAATTAAAGAAAACTAAAGCTAATATAACACATTTACTGTATGTCCAGATTTATTTTGTAACACATTACATTATGTTGCATGATATTATATTGTACACACAGTCATTGCAAGATAATTTTGGACAAATTGTATGTAATTTGCTGCATTCCAGTGCATTTTAGGTTTCATAGTCACATCTCAGCAAATAAGCCTAAATATTTGTATATATTTTTATATACATGCTTATTATCCATTATAGCCTATGTGGCTCCTCTCTTCAGAGCTATTACAATCAGAAATCATCCAGGGGGCCACATGAAATCATCTTGCAGGTCGCATTTGGCCCCTGGACCTCAGTTTGACACGAGTCCTCGCTAATTTGTTTGCATTTAAAATATGTAGGGTTCAAAATTGTCATGGATATGGGTTTTTCGGTTCAGCAGTTTTAAAAAAACAAGTAAAACAAAAAAACAAGTAAATATACTTTAAAAGTGCTTGAATTTTTTAAATTTCAAATGGTGTATAGATTGTGTTTCCTAGGAATCCAAAACAAGAAATCTGTGTATCCACATTTCAGTGCCAAGTGCTTCTTTAGTCAGGTAGTGTATCGAGCCAACATCGACTGTGTTGATGATTTAAAACCAATAACTGATGTTTAAACGGTGAAAGGTACAAATATTGACCAACAAATATAATGGTCAATCTATAAATATAAAAACTACTTTTAACAAACCAAAGCTAATAGTAAAATTTTGTATCCCTTTGGATTTCCTTATCATCTAAAAAATCTAAATCAGTTAAAGTTATTACACTTTTACTATTACAGCAACTTTACAGTTTTGCTCCGTCTGAACTGTGTAAGAACTTGTTTTTAATTACATGATGTTTCTAACTGCACATTGCAACACTGGAATTTAAGGCAAATAATGGCTTTACTTAAGTTTGTTAAAAATTATGTTTTTTAGAACACAGCAGGCTTTGTGAATTGTTTTTCTCTGTTCGTAGAAGTATTAAAATTAATTACACATATTTAGCAGAGTCATATCTTGTTGAGTATTTTGGACCCCACCTCAAATTAGCACTCGGAATACAGTCACATGGACAGGGAATGCTAATCTCTTGTGGCTAATTCTCTTTCAGCCTCTTAAATCCTGCTTAGTGCCTTTGTGGGGGCGTCATGAAACAGGGGTCCGGCACTCAAGTGGGGATCGGGGCAAGGCAAGATGGGATTTGTGGTCTGATGTAGCCATGTAGCGAATGGAACACAGAGAAACTTGTGACGATAGCAATAGGGAAAGCACTGTATGGGTGTGTGTGTGTGTGTGTGGTGTGACCGGAAGAAAATGCTAGAGGGAATTCCCAAAGGGCCAAAACGGGGTCCATGTGGCCAGAGACAGACTGTTAATATAAAAGCAAAATATACAGCCCAGCCTGCTCTACTGCTGTTCCTCACCCCAGGATAGAAGAGGAGCCAATTCATTTATCACTTTAATAAGCTAGCTATAAATTATTACTGCCGAGTGATAGATTAACTTGAATCTCCTGAAATATCCTGTATCTATAGTTCAAAATAATACATTGTCCATAGCTGCAAATCAAAAATTACAAAGCTGATTCCTGGTGGCGGTATGTACTCTTCAATCAAATACTCAAAAAGGTCTTCGTGATATGAAAGCTGTCAATCAAGGCTTTTTATATTTTCTCTTTTACATTATCCACAATGCCTGCTTTCATGTGTGATTGTGGTGCAGATGCACTGGCAGTGATAAGGGCCAAAAATAAAGATGGACACAATAAGAAGAAAGCTGGCAGGAGAGGATGGACAATGTGCAAGTCAAGGCGAGATGGCAAACTGTCACAATAGTTCACACTGCATTCAATTTTTAAAATGTCATCACAGTAAAATAATGTTTAATACATAATTGGAGAATTGACATGTGTGTGTGAGTGTGTCAGGTTTTGCGTTAATAGAGATGAGAGGCACAGGGTCAGAACGTGGCTATGCATAATTCATGAAGCAGATTTGGCAGGGGGAGTCCCAAGGGAGTGTCGTGCTATTGTAGTGGCTGCAGACATAAACAAGCCAGCGTCACGGGGAGCTAGTTGGATTGCGGGGGTGGCAGTAGTGGCAGAGAGGAGTGGGTGGAAAAAAAGAGATGGGGGGGGGGGGCATCAGGGGAACAAGCGCGAAGCCTTTTGCAGCTTTGATAAAGTCTCACTGACTGCATTTATTTCATGTCAGTGAAGGGTTTGTTTACAACCAGTCTCCATTAACTGTTTGGTGTAATTAAACTGGCTCATAACATATCAGATTTGCATATCAAAGCTCAATGTAACTTTATAATAGCTTGAGTAAGCTCATTCTATAAAAAATATGAAGATTTTAAGCACTTACTATTGTGTGATTGGTTATAACCATAACAAAAAAAGTAAAGTACTCAGTTTTGTTGTTATAATGGCAGTGTTAAAACAGCTCTGTTTGGCTGTGCATGACTGATATTTATGCTTCCCACTATCTTGAATAATTTGATGTGATAATTTATGTATGCATTAGTTTAAAATAAAGTGTTTCTACAAAAGAACAAAAAAAAAACAAAACACTTTATACTTTATTTCATTGATTTAATGACAGCATGATCTTTTTAAATGTGAAAAGTGCAAGTCATGTAAGTTCCTGCCTTGGGAAAAATAGCCTTCAAGACACTGAAAATGCTTTTAAATAAATGTGTTTGGCAATATTGTATATAAATTGAATGTTGACAATCTTTGCCACTCAATAATATATATTGAGATTTGTTTAGATTTTTGATCATTTTAGTATTAAAGTGTTAAATATGGAACTGAATAATGCCCTGATATAGATTTGATTCACGTAAACCAGAGGTTCTTGAGCTTTTCCAGATGAAGAACTTCTTAACGATTAGGAAATTCAAACATTTTCATGGGAATTTCAAACTTGTTGGCAAAAAAATTGTAGTATTCAAGTAATAACCAATAATACCGACATTTATAGGGAACCCTGAACATCGCCCAGGGACCTCCAGGGGTCAGGCCCCACTCTGAGAACCACTGAAGTAAAGCATAGCTATAATGATTAAAGTCAATTACTAAAACTCATTTCAAGTTAAATTTGCCTATATATACTATAGAAAAAAATCTATCTTACCATCAAGCCCATGTTTGTGTTCTGTGGAGTATGCTTTGCCAATCATAGTCCAGACTGGTCTCAGACACCCGAAGAGCCCTTCCAGAAAGCCCCCACCCCCTCCGGTCGACTGACACTGCAGCCTGGCCTCGTCCCCCGGACTCCTGACCATGCTACAGCCCATGTCCTGTCCCTCTCCCTCAGTCCTGCAGGGACTTCCGTCATGTTCATGCAGTTTCAAAACACTGTTGGCAAAATGCTCTTGTTGTTCCTCATTCGTAGGGTGATTATGTCCAACTGGATGGCCCTCACCACCTCCTCCTTGTTCAACCACACTTCCCGTATCTATGGACAGGACATTACGGAGAACACACTGGGTTGGGGTTAGATCCATTTCTGGAGTACATGGCGTCTCTGCATCCAGACGACGAAAGGACGGAGGGTCTGAGAGAGGTGAGTTGAAGCCGGACAGTGAAGGAGAAGGAGCACGCTGCTCGTGAAGGAGCGCCATGACAGTCTGTGCTCATCCAATCAGCCTGGAAACTAAGGAGCAGAGAGAGAATGGACAGAGGAAATGGTTAAAACTAAATCTAATTTCAAATGATTTTTGTTCCACTGGGAGCTACTAATTTAATAAAAGCTAAGTTTAGAATCAATATTTTAGGGTATATAGCACCTTCCACGGTTGATTATTTAGGACTATTATAGAAATAAATTAAAATTATGAGATAATTTAACTAAAATCTGGAAACTAAAAATCAACAAAAACACAAAATCTAAAAAGGCAACAATATACTTTGTATGACTATTGTCAGTTTGGTTTAGATGACTTATCTTGTTTAAGAAGATTTATTAAACAGACATAAGCATACAAGTATTTAGCTGTTTTTTTCTGTATGTTGTTTGTTCTTTTGTTTCATGTTCTTGTAAAGTATGATATAGCAAATACTTCACATTCAAAGTAAATCCAAAGCAGATGTGACAGAAAGTGCACAATGTATTCTTTTTGAAGTGAATCAGGTATTCCCTGCTGAGTGTGACATGCTTCTTCAAACAGCCTTCATTTAACGAAAATCAGAGAGTTCTGAATATTGTCACAAACCACATTATATTGTTGGCTAAAACCATGTCCAAACCTTTGTAAGAATATCATGACATTGTATCTTACAGCAGAGCCCAAAACCAAATTCTTTAAGTGTGGATGCAGTGGCACTAATTGAAGAAAAAGATATTTCTGAGATTTAATGATTAGGACTAAATAACTAACAATCATTATCCACATATGTAACTTTCTATAGGCATGTCTGAATTCAGAACATCATACAGGCAAGGCAAGCATAGTGAAGGCAAAGGCTGGTTTAAAGCAGATGAAAATATTTTACATGACTCACAACATCAAAACAAATCTATTATTATGAGAAGATCTGATAAAGATACGTCTAAAACAATTTATTAACCATCTGGATTTTCAAAAGCCAGTATACAATTGGGTGAAAACAACAAGCAATCTTTGAGCAATCATCGTTCACATTTCAGTCTACAATCCTGTGTTTCAAGGAGGCATCAGCTGGGCTAGGTTGTGCTTGGTTACAGGCCACTGCACTGTAGATGTAGAAGGCGAAAGAAGAGGGTTTGGGTGCGTGCATCGTCTTATTCTCTCCCTTTACTCCATTAGCAGGCTCATACAGATTGTGCCCATCAATGACGAGTGAAAAGAAAATCCTATTTAGCGGTCAAATACGGTGTCGGTGTCGATGTTGACCACGACATGAAGGACACTTGAATTGGCATAGTATAAAATAAAATGTATCCTACCTCAAAGCTGACAGTCCATTTCGGACGATGGAACGGTGTCGAGCTCAGTGAAAGGAAACAGCTAGCGAGATCTTGTCCTAAAATCCTTTATTTCGCGTTGCAATAATGAAAAAAAAAAGAATACTCCAGCATTAGATAAACGTATTTACACTCCGACGTTGGCTGGTCGTGCTATTACACCGCCCTGTTTCCATCCTACAGTGACACACCGTAGTGCGCACGCTCGAGCATTTATACGGCTGTCTCACCTATAGTAAACAGCACGGAGAGGAGAGAGGGATGCAGAATGGGGAGGGATGCAGAGAGTGCCTTTGTCCAATCACAGCGCATAATGTCTGTGATGCGCTGCGTTTGGAGGAGGATGGGGCAACGGGCAGGTAAAAATAATGCTTTACGCGCGAATTGTGGAGAGCTCTAAACTTTTACGCACGGGTCGGGAGGGGGATCAGAATGCGATCTCCAAAAAATGATGTCATCCCTCGGGCATCCAGTAGTTGACAGGACAGCGACGTGTAAATCCGGCTTCAAAGCTATTAACGATCGCCGTGCATGAGTGTAATTGGTGCATAAGCTGCGACTATCCCGTCTGTCACACCCACCAGGTCGTTTTTATATTTCAATCTCCACTGACCCAGATAGTTGTAGTGGGACACAGGATCTTAAATGGGACTTTCCTCAGGCGCAAGTTACTTCCCTCAGCGACTTCAATTAACCTGAATCAATGATATCTACAAATATGCCAGATTCTGTTAACACAAATAACATGCTGTACTGTTCATTTCCCTCTTGCCTGTAAATTAAGAATCAAAGTAATATATCAAGTAGCTACATCTAGTGGGAAGTAGAGGTGCAAGGATTAAATTAATCAATTATTGTGATTCTTCAGGGTGACAAAAAACTGAAGGACAAAGTCCTAATCGTGACAATTTTAGAAACTAAATCAAGTAATTTTAATTCAAACGAAAGAACAAAACTACATCAACAAACTAAATTATATGTAAAGACTGTTTTGAATCTGGTTGTTTTAATTACATTATCTTTTTTGATATTCAGACATTGTATTTTTCATAATGCTGGGCACAAACCTGATGTAAACTAACTATTGTAAGTTCTTAAGTCTTGGGAAGAATACTTTGAATATGGAGCTACAAAATATGTTTTCAATAAAAGATATTTTGCATTGTTTTCAAAATCAGAATAATTTTTGCTGCCATTGTCAGTGAACACAGTTCACAAGCTAGGAACTTGCTTTGATAATGAATAAAAAATAATATAGACTAAAAAAATAATATTTAAAATGTTACTTGCTCAAACCACAGTATTGTATTCTGAATACTTAGAATATGTAAAATATTACATTTAGTTGTTTGTTATGCATGCAAAATTTGTATCAGAAATCAGTGATGGAAAAATCCCATTCATCACTGTCAAACTTTTTATTTTTATCACTAATTACGTGATGCTTGAAACCTATATTGTGTCTAACTAGATAGTTACTCAAATAAGTATTACGAATGTATTTTCTTTTCTTGTATTTCGCTTTTTCTCAATACTGCTCAAAGTAACGTCTTACAGCAGGTAAGAAAAGAAATTGAAGATCATTTGAATGTGGTCTGAGTAGATACACCTAACTGCTATTTTGTGTTATATTTCTTACTACAACTTTAAGACTAAAATGTCACATCAATAGCATACAGCTCATGGAGTCTGTGCTAACAAAGATAGATTTTGTCAAAAGAGTGCTGGGCCCATGTGAGTCTATAAAGCAGCTGAGCCTTATGTATTTGCAGAAGGAGTGTGAATGATTGTCGCGCCATGACCCTTTTTTGAGTGCCAAATCTAAATCCAGTCTTTATCTCCCAGATTATCTCCCATGTTGGATTTAAACCCTTAACAATGACCTCATCCTGCTAACAGAGGGCAGCAGACACTGAACACGTTGTACACAAAAGCACAGAAGCTCTGCTTCTTTTTTGTGTCTTTGAAATAAAAAAATTAATGAAACATCTGTCATTTTAGCTAAGCAGCAAGAGGTTTCACAATGTGAAGCTTAGCTTGTAAACAACAAAATTATATGAACCTTTTCTAAGTTTAAGATATAAAAGTCACGAACATTTTGTACTGTAAGTACTATACAGCGGATTACTTATATTAATAAAAGGATGCATTTCCAATTCAGTCATTATAACTCTGGTTGCATCTTTGCTTTGAAAATAATTAAATATGTCAGAAAGTATGTGAGGATGTGTGAACAATTAGTAACTATGTAATTTTATTATGTTGTTCCCCCCTCTCAAAGGCTGGTCACTCACATTCTATTAGAATTTGCGAATGGCTAATTGTGTCAATTCAAATTATAATGTTAGTTTAATGATAGTTTATTGCGATTAATCTTGCAGCCCTAATGATTATAATATGAGACAACATTGTTCAATCATAACAGTAACAATTTTTGGATAGTCTGCAAAAAAGAGGAAATATAAGCTAAAAAGCTAAAGTACTAGTTCAAAAATAGCTTTGAACACATGAATTGTTAAACCCTTCTCCTATAGTTGAATGAAAGTAACTCCTGCCGTTGCCATTTATGAATTTTACATGTTCGGTTCACATAACATCATCCGCTTTTCTATTTTGTTCGGTAGTTTGCTCTGTCTGCAGGCAGTCAAGATGGAGAAACGCTGCTCTGTTCAGATCATCCAAACTTTCATCATCTTTTATTTAAGAATATTATCGTTGAAGCTCAGTGGCAAAGATAGTCAGCATTCTACACTAATGGTTCCTAACCTTTTCTTGCCTTGTCTTGCCCTATCTCACAAGTTGTGTACTTGTGAATGTTTGGTAAATAGACCAGTACATTTACAATTATATCATTTCCTTTTTTAATTTTAATCATGCCAAAACAATCCTGCAAAAACAATAAGTTTGTAACATTATTATACTACTTCAATTTCACACACCCCTGCTAAGTGTTCAAATAGCGTACTGCACTACGCTAATTATTACCCTGCTCACTAGGCAAATTAGTGATTGTTACAATTACAGCTGCTTAATTGTGACCCCAAATATTTATAAACAAAAGACAAATCTCTTTCATGTGTGCAAAAATGGTTAGAACTTCCTGCATTATATTTTGCTCCAGTTTAAAGGTTTTTTCTTTGCGTTTTGAGTGAGTTAAATTTATAGATAACAATGCATGTTCATACAGTACACGTGATGGTAAGTGCACTTGCCTCTTAATAAGCATGTTCTGGGATAGAGTAGGTTGTGTGGGCCTGGAGCCACTGGTCACAGATTGCCTCAGTCAAGGTGGAAGTGGTTGGCGTGTGTCCTTGGATGCAGGGGGTGGGGAAGTGTGGGTGGAAGCAGCCTATTTATGGAGCTGTATCAAGAGTCCCTCACACCCACATGAATAGGTGACCAATCATCCAATCCAATCAGCACCTATACAAAAACATCACATTTTTAAAAAGGCCTATAATGTATGATCTACTTTTTCAGAAATATTTGCTATGACAGTATTCTTCATAGTTTGTTTGCTTAAAGTTGTATTTGGGTATTTTGAGTAATCTTGTGTTGTCCTGCAGCTGATGCTTGAGTGCTCAGAAAATGTCTGTTTTTACCTTTTGCCTATCCCGGTCCACTTGTTTGGATTTACTTGCAATTACTGAAAACATCAGATTCTAAAGTAAAACACGTAGGGTTCAAAATTGTCACAAGTTTTATAAATCGACTACTTCTTAAAGTAAAATTTTACAATGAAGCGTCGGGGCTGATTAGTTCTGCAGTCAATGGTCCTGTACATTTTTTTTAGTCCATTTTAGATCAATTTTGTGTTTTACAATGAAATCAAATGTGATTACTGGTCTAAATATGTCATAATTTATTTCTAAAGAAAGACATTTTTCATTCCAGCTGTCTCGTGCCTCCGTAAAACACTAGACATGTCATCACTCAGCCAGCCATCACTGCACCCCTCATCAATATGCACCATCAACGGGCTCATTAAGATTGGCGCCAAGCAGAAGGGGCAGTCAGATGAAGGAGTGAGGGAATCTCCATTTCAACAAACAGGATGATCTCACCTCCTGTCTCCAGCTCCGGATGACCGTTTTTCATTCATAAAGTTGAGAAGCATTCACATACACATATAGGCCATGGACACCAACACACACAGGTCAGACAAGCGCATCCCAGTGGAATTCAGAGGAAACAATTGAGCCAATGAGAAAATATTCAGGTGAGATCACTGCCAGGATCAAGGCGGTTATTTCTGTTTCAGGGACTGCATAAGTGATTGGATGTGTTTTAGTGCTTGACCTTGCAAAGATTACATCACAGAGAGAAATATGAAGGAGGTAATTTAATACTTAGTTAGTTTTGGAGGTTCATGGTGTACCAAAACTACTTTTAAATGTCTATGTTGAGGTTCAAGTCTAGCACAAAACGTGAATAGTATCAAAAGTATCAAAGAGGTGGAAATCACTTAACGCTATTGTTTGAGACATTATACAGCATACCTTTCTTTTTAAAGTCGTTGTTATTGTGATACAATTAATCTATTTTTGCATCAAATTAGAATAATTATATCACATTTGTGACATTATCCATTTTTTATATCCCACTTCTTTTACTACCTATGTTGGCATCAAAGGCAAGTGATTTCCATACTCCCAGCACTTGGAATATCTGTTTTTTGGAGATACTGCTTTATTGCAATCTCTTGAGGTTTCTGAGTTGATTCCCAATCCAATTTTAGCAATCTTGTTTTATTGCTAGAGGCAGGGATTACAAAACCTTTTGATTTACTTTTGAAACCTTTCGGCAGTGAGAGCACAGCTTGGCAGCCCATCGAGAGCCCTGAGGCCAAATGGCCAGGGGAGGGTTAATACAAATTAAAACTAGGTAGACAGTAGACCCATACTCACCTTCTGACCAAAGCGAGCATTTCTGACTTGACCCAGGGGTCATCTGAAAGAAAATAGGATGTACTATTTGCTTATAGTTCTTTTTGATTCATTCATATATAACATATATCCCCATTTTTAACTCGAATAATAAGAATTTGCCTGTTAAAACACATATGGACTGTTGTGTGTGTTTGTTATGATTTTTTTAAAGAATTAATAATAACAACAACACAATATATAAGTACATCAGACGAGTCCTTGACTCAGACACACTTGTCCTTTTGTGCGTGGGCCCTTTTAAGGCAGGTTGGGAGAGCATTTCTGAAAGTCACATGGTCTCTGCCAGGAATTGCGGGTAGAAGACATGAAGGGAGGGAGGCTGATGGAGAGTGGGTGGAGTCTGTTGCCAGTTGCCGTAGAAACCCTGAGTTAGCCAGTCAGAAAGAGCGGTGACTGCAGTGAGATGCTGCTGGTGGTGTGAGCGGGAGAAGGGTGACTCACACAAGGCGATGCTCTATGCATTTTGATGCACAGACACACACACACACGGACACTATTAAAAGATTGTGGCCAAAGCCACAGTCAACTATGTGTAAATTATCTAAATCTAGCATCTTCTGGCAACGAGTTTTCAAACTAAGTTTTTAATTAATTTATTACATCATTAGAAGGTCCATTAAGAGTGCATTTTGGGGGCACCACTTACATCCTTGCCCTGCTGATAAAGAGCATTTATAACAAATGCTATTGTACAAGCAACCTACAACCATTTAATTTGTGATAGCATAATTGCCCACTCCACATAGTAATTAAAGAGATAATATGTGTAAACTGTGTTCAAGATAATCATTGGATTAACTACTCTTCCCTAAATGCCCTTGAGAGGGGCATCTCAGCAGATGCTACACGAAAGGGCTTCCTAATTATGTTGATCATTTTTAGGCATTTGTTTGGAGGCTCTGTCTTCTAGCTACAGGGAAGTCACTTTGGATCTCATTATCCCTGGTTGAGGAAAACAGTTATGCTAATGAATATTTTAACTAAGGGCAAAACATAAAGAACAAAGAAAACTGTCTCATCCAGAATTTCCGAAACAAAACAATGTAAATTTACTCTAACCCAATGGCAGTAGTAAGACCATTTTAGTGCCATTTACACAAGAGCATTACAGGTGCACAATTTAACTTATTATACAATTTACAGATCATGATCATGCACCCAATAAACAACACATTACAGAAGCTGAATATATGTCAATATAGTCATTTGGATGTACAGTACTTGCTACAAACTGCCCTCACAGGTGAAAGTGAGGCACACACATCCTATGGTAAAGTATTGATGTTGACTGAATGTTGCCTTGCTCTTCCTTTTAAGGCAAGCTGGGGCAGCAGGATCATTTCCCATCATTGCTGCGTGTAAAACTGGAAGCAGCGAGGAAAATCACGAGCCTTGTGACGTTTCATTGCCACCTCCCCTAAGTGCAGTGCGCTGTCCATGGTACTGATAATGTCCAACATGGTCCAGGTTTAAAAAGCCAACTTTTAAACAATATAAAACCTATCAACACATTGATATACGCTAGATATCATATATTTTATACATGTTAAATATATAAAAGGTCTATTTGTACAACATTTCCACCGAAACTTGTTTATTTACAATAGGCTCATGTTTTTTTTTTATTTGTTTGTGAAATTACGAATAAATATAATAAGATAAGATAAGATATCCTTTATTTAAACCCCTCAATTGAAGATTACAGCAACAAACAACAATATTTTAGAATAGAATAGTAGTGGCTCCATTATAGCCTGTTTGGCCTAATGCTACAAAACAATAATTAAGAAGAATGACATATTGTATTTTATTTTTACTAAAACTAAAAAGAGCTTAGAAGAAATTGTAATAGCCTAACGAAATTAGGCTTATGTCCCCACCTGGTGGCCACAACTGCACTAGCTTACTCAGGTTAAATCAGACGATTCACCGTAATTCAGTGACCACAAACTGTACCTTTTGAACTTGTGTAGTTGTGAAATATCAACGACACTAAAACCTGATCATTACGTGTCTCTCCTGCAGCTCCAACTATACACATCCAACCTTGTCCACGACAGATATGGTATCATTATGGGTATGGGACCGCTTTAGCCCTTAGCCCAATGCTTTAGCCCGGCTCATAAAAACTGACGGACCAGTGCTGGTGCGCCGTTGAAATCTGTCCGACACCCGGCAGCAGGCTCCGTGCGCGTGGATGTGTTCCTGTTTTCATGCCATGTTCTAAAAATCTCTCGTTTGCAGCCATATCTTTTGCTGTTACAGAGCTTTCATCACCAAAAGGGCATCGATATTACTTAACCGTAGCCATTTGATATATCGATATATGTCGAGTGAAGCAAAGAAACTCCGGACCGAAATTAACATGACTGTTAAAAAGATTGGCACTCACAACGGTACATTTCATTGTGACGAGGTGCTCGCGTGTTTCTTCCTTCGCCAGCTTGAAGAATATAAGGTTTGACCACTAGTAACCATTTGTTTATACGACGACTAAAAGCAGATATTACTGAGTGTACACAGTGATACAGACTCGTGTGAGACAAACGTATAATATTTCCCTCTTTTTTTTTTTTTTAAGTGAAATGTTTAGATAACTTTTTCAATTTTATTTTCATTGTTCATTTGAACCCGTGCTTACAACCCAAGATGGCGCAATTGTACCGTGTTACTTCGTTTTGCCTTGCATTAATGTTATTATATAACTGGATGTTTGAGCTTGCATTTGCCTTAAGATTTAATGGATCAGCTGACATTGGTGGTAAAAAGGTATAAAGCTATCTGATGTGATATTTCCCTCAGACATGTGATGAGATTGGCTTGTGCAACAATTGTGCAGTTATTAAAGATTATACTTTTGCATAGATTTACTATCAAAAATCATTTGCCATATAAGCTATCTTACATGGCATCATGAAAATTGAGCTTCTAACAAAAATATTTAGCTAGAGTACACAATGAAGGAAAGATTGATTTGTTTTAGGTTTAGTTACACGTGCAAGCATAACAAAAATTAACAACCTCAGAAATGGTTCATTTTTATTTGTTTTATCTCTTGAAAATATTAACTTGCTCTCCACAGGATGCTGAAATCGTTCGTACCCGTGATCCGGCACAGCTGGCAGAATGTGACATTGTTGTGGATGTTGGAGGAGAGTTTAATCCTGAAAACCATCGCTACGATCATCACCAGAGGTAGATGACATTAAAAATATTATCAATAGACTTTCTGTGGGATTTTAGAATGTTGTTATGATTATTGGACAGCAGGTTCAAATCAAAACACAAATTGAAATGGATTGAAGCACTCTAGCTATTTCCTTTTTGTTTTTAAATAAAATATTATTTAGTCAGAAACTGGTAATACCTTCACAAGTTATAATAATAAAGTCCATTGCTTTTATGGTCACAAGGGAAAATCTATTCAATGGGTTCTCTTCCTTGCAGGTGGTTAGTGATAATTAGCCCTTTTTTCAACTGGATGCCCTCCTGCTGCTGTTTCACGAGGCACTGAGCCTGCCACAGCAGCACTGTCAGAGGCCAAATGAGAATGTGCCTGTCTCTCACATGCACCAAGTGATGCTTGTGATGGAAATGACGAATGCAAGAGGGCTGTGGTGCTTAATTTTCAAAGAAAATACTAGGTTCTACTTACAGCAGCTTTCACTTAAGCTGACCAAACCTATAATAAAGGCCATCTCTATAGTTAGTTACATTAGTTTTATTAGCTCATGAAATTAACCAGGAGATTATTTGGGCAATTAAAAAAGCAATAGCAGAATGTCTGCACTACTGTGAAACCTCATCACTAATTTCTCCACATTATGTTGAAGCAGCGGGTTACCCTAAATGAAAACACAACTTCTAAAGTTTTTAGTTCTTGTTTCAATTTTTTAAACAACCCCATATTAATGCTGAGTTTTTTTCCAGAGTTTGTTTGTTTTTTTTACTTTACTTTAGATGTATATTAAAAAGAATTTTACTTCCAAAAGTTTTTTGTGCTGCAATATTTCCACATGCCATTTTTCCAGCACCCATTTACACTCATCTTCTGATAATCATCCAAGCAATGCCTCAGCTTGGCCAATTAGCCTTTAGTGGCTGTGATTACCCCCCACTTTCCTTGTATGTCACTCATTCATTTGACGATCTGCTTTCTGCTGTGCTGCAGCCTAAGCATTCTAATTATGCTTGTATTAAATGACCGGCAGAGGCTTAGTACTAGAGTGCACGTGGCTAAGGAGAGACTCTCCTGTGGCTCTTAGGAATGTTTATATGTGCTCACACTCTCATCTCTCTTGGGTCGATGCTGACTGACTGCATGAAGCCGCATATTGATTTCTGATACTCATTCAGGTGTGCTATAGATGACAGACGGTGCACACAATATTGGCCTCTATGCAGTTCATTTGTATGATGAGGACATTCTTTTCTCAGAACTATAGTTTTACTGCTGGTGATCTGTTACGTTAAACAACCCATTTTGCTGCCATAAGAATATGTATAATAAATTATTTTTGAACATCACACTTCAAGCCATGGTTTTATACCTATTGCTGTTATTTGTTCATGCATTGTTTTTATTCCAGAACCTTTTCGGAAAGTTTTCATAGCCTGTGTCCAGAAAAGCCCTGGGTGACCAAGTTGAGCTCGGCTGGACTAGTTTACCTACACTTTGGGCGGCAGCTGCTGTCCCAGCTCACACAGCTCAAAGAGGGCGACAGGCTGCTGGAGGTGCTTTATGACAAGGTTAGTAGAAAGAGTATATTTACAAAGAACTTAGAAAAGCCTCACTGAAAAACAATCTCCTGCCACCAGTTTGGTGTATTCTCAGTCTTTTGTGAAAGACTGGACCAACTGCCAACTAGGGCAGGGCTAAATTCAGTTTAGTATAAATACAGCCAGTCACAGGTCACATAAGATTGAAAATGACTTTTGGATGAGAGTCGAATATTCTCAAATATGCTGTACAAATGACAACTCTTGATACCTTCTTACACCACTTAAAATAATGCAAAAGAACATTTCTTGTTCTTGTTTTCTGTTAATTATTCACACAGACTGTATATAGAGACTGAATATAGTTGGTAGTGATATTATAGGTTTTTTGTTGTTTGCATTACCATTTACGTGTTATGACTGCAGTATGGGAGCGAAAATAACCTTATACTCAGCAGTACATCAAGAAGGCCTCAAGAGTTTTGGAAGTAATATTGTTAAGGCCAAAGTTAAGATTATTGAGGTTAGGTTCACCAAGAAGCCACTTAGTGGCTTCTTGGTGAACCTAACCTCGATAGTTCGTGTACATGTGGTGAAAATATCAGTTTTTAAATCGCCGCGTGCACAAAAAACTTTTCACTTATTTCCGCGTTAGCTTCAAGTTGTTAGCCGCTGTGTTCCATCCACATTTACGCGTGTGCGTAAATGTGGATGTGTGTAGCCTGGCTTAATGACAGCAGCACAGAATCTGCGAGGTGTGATGAGTTTCGGGACACGTGGGACAGGATTTGGGATTCGGGACACATGGGTGAATTTCGGGACGTCTGGTCACATAAATCTGGCCACTGCAGATGAGCGCAGTGAAAGAGACAGGTGCAGCACCTGTCTGTGATCATGTGACAGGTGAACTGCATCAAATAGGAACAACTATCTACAAATATTATTTGTAGATAGTTGTTGAAATGTATGTAATTTTGTGAGCCAATAAATAGTGTGTATATGACAAAACAAAAAATAATATAGTTGTATTTATTTTTTTGTCACAAAAATTATGTTTTTAAACGTGCACGTGGTCTTAAATTTTGCTATGCAAGGTCTTAAAAAGGTCTTAAAAAGTCTTAAATTTTGTTATAGAAGGTGTGCAGGAACCCTGCACTAATATTTGGATTGTATTGGTAAGTGTTAAATGAAAGCATTTATTATTATTATTTTTTCAATTATGTGTTTATTTTATTTTGGTTACATTTATTTTTTATTACTATTGAAAGCACTTGAATAATTTATTGTAATAACTGACTCTTTTATTCCAATACCAACAGCTTTATGAAAACTTTGTGGAAGAGGTGGATGCTGTAGACAATGGTATTTCTCAGTGTGACGGAGAGGCCCGATACAGTGTCTCCACCACGCTGAGCTCACGTGTCGGCTACCTGAACCCACGCTGGAACAGCAAGAGCCAGGACACTGAGGTGTGTGCAAGTTGTTTTTCACAGTGTGTTTTTATGGCTATTTACAAAGCCTTTTGACAAATACTGTATATGCCTGAAGAATTTTTAAGTAACACCTTGGGAAGAATTGCATCAGTTTATGCAGCATCTCTTGAGGTAGATGTCTCCTAGCTCTACATTTAGTTTCCTGTGACCAGTTCTAGGCTGGCACAATGGAGTAGATGGCCTATTTGCTGAAATCACATTGAACCTGACATGATTAGGATTAAGTCCTTGTTTTCTCCCTCTCTGCTCACTCTGAAGATGAACTTAGCAAAGGTTTTATTTTTGTTTGGCGGTCTGGTCAATAATAAACTGGTTACTGGTTAGTTTGCTGGGATTATCAAAAACATAAACTTATTGTATCTTTGATGTTTTTGAAGTCAATTAATCAAATTTTTTTCATAGATGTTATTTACATTAAATATGTATGTGCTCTTTTATTAGGATGGCTTCAAGAAAGCAATGGCTCTGGTGGGAGAGGAATTTCTGGATCGTTTGGACTTTTACAAATCTTCCTGGTTACCTGCTCGTGCTGTTGTGGAGGAGGCTGTTTTGAATCGGCATAAGGTATAAAATTAAATCATAAAAATTTAATTATAGTAGCCATTCAACTCGTAGGTCGAAATTAGTCACATGTTTTGCATAATTTCTAATTAAAATGCGGTAATATTAAGCCTTAAGCTTAATATTGTTTGAAGTTTTGAACATTTCACTTGCAAGACTGAGAGTGAGAATTGCCAGATTGAATGAAATGAATGAACAGTTTAGTCCTTCGAGGCTTTAAATTTGAATGCTCTGTGACCCATTTTTTCATTAAAGTATAGAAAATGAAAATATTCTCTAATTTTAAAGTCATATTTTCATCTATTTTTTCTTTGGGTTTTTAATGTCTCTAAATTGTAATTTTCTCTGTGTCTTTGAATCAGTCTGTTGTGAAATGTGCAGCTGAAAAAACTGAATTTAACTTGAGATCAATAAAAACGGAGAATTTATTTTTGTATTTGTTTCCATTTAATAAATCAAGTGACTTTTAACTTCCAAAAAGTTACATTTTAAGCAACAGCACAAATTGGTGCTATATGTAGATGCTTTTATGCACTTGTCCATCTAAATGGTTGAACGTTTTCAGTTACTGTGTATCTTTTGTTTACAGGTGGACCCTAGTGGTGAGATTGTAATGTTCTCCCAAGGCGGCTGTCCATGGAAGGAACATTTGTTTGTGCTGGAGAAAGAATTACAGGTGACGACACCAATCAAGTTTGTCCTGTACCCGGATCAGAATGGACAGTGGAGGATCCAGTGTGTTCCCGCCGGACTCAACACTTTCCAAAACAGGTGATCAGAATGTCTATCATACCACCTGACATACAGCTCTCGGAGGAGGGTTACTATAGTAGCATCGCTGTTCTAGTCTGACACTAATTGAACATTCATCAGTAAGAATGCTGGTGTCAACAAAAAAATTAAAATTCTTTCCATCAAGTATAATGTTTAGATGAATGGATGACTTCACTTTCATGCCTCTTTAACCAAATAATTTCTCTGTATTTAATCCTTTGGAGTTTGATCAGTGCCCAGTGCAGAGACAGTAGATTGTTATGAGCGTTTTCTTCCTATCATTCCCTAAAGAATTGACAGGATGTAAACATATCCTACAACACTAGAATCACCTCTATACATTGTTTCGGGGATATTAATTGATAAAATAAAATGATGCTCTCTTAGCTCCTCTTCAATATAATTCTTTTCTCTAATACAACTTCAGGAAACTGTCAGGGCTTTAAAATTTACAAAATACTGAAGAGAATAATCTTATCTAAGTACATACATAAAAACAGTGAATATGGTAAATGTAATACAGCAAAAATGTGAAGCATGAAACGAGTCATGGAATTTAATACTGTTTGTGTGTGCCATCATAAAGTAACCATATAATAAAATATGACAGTATCAGCATGTACATATTTGTCATGCCCCATTTAGCATTTCTAATAGACTAGTGGTGGTGATGGAGGTGTTTCATAGCTAATAAGTGTCAAGAAAGTTGCATGTAATCTACTGTAAGTCTCTCTAAAGAACTACCTCCAAACTTGATTATAAAATAATCTTTGATATAACTTTCATCCTTCTCCAGCAGCTTGTTTGGGCCTCTCTTATTTGTTAGCCTGAAGAATAGCCTATTGAGTACACTCCAACAGCGCCCAGAGTTAATTTTGTCTAAATTACAGATTTCTGCGGTGAAAGTTATTGATTGTGATTTGTGCTCTTCAGTACTTTCAATACCAAGGTCGTCCACTCAGAACAGCTTCAGGCAAACAATCACTGATTGCCAGTCTAAATGGCGAAGTAAATGAGAGCCATTAGTCTGGCAAAGTGACACACTAACAGTGAAGAGCAAACCTACTGTCTTAACTCGTTTAATGTGTTGTTTTTTATTGGCCATTATGTAACTCTTTATAGTTCCATTCAGATGTTGGTATCATGTTTTTTTAGACGATATCTCAACACAAATGGACTCTAAAATTACTCATTAAAGTGCAGAAAAAACATATTTATGTTTTTTTCCCCCTTTTTTAGCATCTTTATAATGATCTACATTCTCCAGATTAATATTGTGTATGTCTCCAAAAATATATTTTCTAATTTGCCAATCGTAAATAATAGAGTTTAGTTGAAAAATAGCTCTAAATTATTAGTTACTAACTGAAGTGGCACCACCAAAATTTCAATATTTATGACTATTTTTCCATCTCAAACTTTTTACAATGAATACATTCTGGGGATTTGTGTGAAGTGTTCATGGGAAACGAGTATTTTTGTTCGTTGGTTGTGCTCATTTTCCATTTGTTGTTTGCAGAAATCATGGCTCTCCCTCAACTTTCTCAATTTTTCTAGTCAAATACTAACCTACTTAAGCATACCTTAAATGGATATAATTTAAAACAAAGTTTATTTATAAAGCGCTTTTCATACAAAGTACTTTGCAGTGCATTAAAAACAGACCCACCCACCCCAACAAACATCACATCCAACTACCCCACAGTCAAACAACGCACCCACACAACCACATGCCCAAACATACCCAAACAACAACCACTCTGATACAAGCAGAAAGTTCTAATGAGTTATTTCTTCCTGCTGATACAAACATTGTTTATGATGGCCTCAACAAGTCATAATAAGTTGACGATTGTTAAACCGATTTAGACTTATACACGTCAAAACACTTTTTCTTCTTTTTAATGTACACTAAATGTACATAATGCAAATTATAATACAAAATACAGTGTAAAAGACACAAAACCAACTACCGGTACTAGATAATGATGATTTTTATTGATTGTACATTGTAATCTTTCTTCATCTTCAGTCATGTTGCAATGTGTTTTAAAAAACACAAACACAAATACAATAGACAAATCTACTACAGTAATAGAAAAAGAATAATCTCCTGACTAGTAAACCACGAAAGAGTTGCTGCTCTAATGATCTAAGTCTCGTTGCGTCCAAGCACAGCTCACATTACACATCTGTAATGAGCTGCTTCTCTGTAAGCCCCAAAAGCCACCTGCTAAGTCTGAGGATTACAGTTCCCTTGTCCATGTGACCTTTTTGTTCTTTAAATGTTACCTGGTACAGTGAGCCGTGAGCCATGGTTTGGACGTAGTTCATTTATTGGCACATTTCTGCTAGGGAACAGCAGGAGGGCCTCTTCAGTACATTGTGAGTGACAGCAAGATGGTGGTGTTTTTTGACTCTGCTCTAACCCAGAATAAATGAATACTCAATCATATTTTATTGCTTATTCATTAGCTTTTCAGTCTTTTACTCCATTATTAGATTATTTCTGTCAGCACGTTATAATACCCTTTTACATTTCTTCGTGTCGCCTCTTTTCCAATTTCTCTTGCTCTCCTCCCAATAATCCCATTTCTCAGTCTTGTGCCCCTCCCTCTTTCACTCTTCCCTATCTCGTTGTCTCACCTCTCACACCTCCCTCAACCCTCTGCTCCATCCTCTGTTCCCTCCGCTAGGACATTTTCCACTTGGCTGCCAGATCTCATCAGGCGTCCGCTCTTTCAAGTAAAAGACGGGCACCTGTTTTGATCGTAGGATGCTTCAAATACTCAATTTAATGCAAAGATGGCAGTTGGGAGAGGGACGGGGACAATGGCTTAGATAAAATCCATTGGTACAGATGGCTCTTTCTCTGGGTGGCCTGTCTCCTCTCAGCAGGCATGGGTCTGCTTTGCCAAAGGGGTGTTATCACCTGTGTCCCTTCTACTTCACCTGCGGGGGAAAGGTTCTATTTTTATCAGCATCACATTACTAAGGAAATGTGAGCTGGAAAAGAAAGTCAAGGAGAAGGTGTCTTCTCTAGAGATGTGCTATAGATAGGATGTGACAGTCAACCGCAATTGACAAAAAATGAATACATTTACTGTATACTGCAATGACAAACAATTTCTGTCAACACATGGTAACAACATGGCCCTTTAAAGGAAAAGAATTCGATATTCTAAGCGTGTGACATTTTTTTGGATACTGTTGACTTTTCATTCTCTTGCTATTTTTGCAAAAAGCAATTATAGAGGAATTATACTTTCACTTTCCACTCTACTGCGCATGTCACCTACAGAAAGTTACACTGTCCGTCTAGTTGGCTTGGTAAAAAAAAACAGCAACAACAAAACTGGACGAGGGCTAGCTGTTTCAACCAGTTGTGAACTGGTTCATACCTGTTTAAACCAGAACACAACACATTTACATAAATATTCACAACCTTTGCTCAATACTTTGTGGAAGCGCCGTTGACATTAATCACAACTCAAGTAAAATGTTAAAATCTTGACACACCTTTTTTTGAACCTTTTTTTCCCATTCTTTGAGCTGGTTTTGCATTTTAGGGCCAGTAAGAGAAATACATAAAGTGTTCCTGTAGCCTCTCCTTTGTTATCCTGGCTGTGTGCTTGAGGTTCTAGTCTTGTAGGAAGATGAATCTTTACCTCAGTCTGAGGTACAGAGCATGAAAAATATTGGATGTTCCTGTACACTGCTGCATTCATGAAGTGTTGTAGAGATGGTTGTTTTTTGGCTGTGCTTTTCTTGTGTTTTTATTTTTAATGAAGTTTACATGATCATTATATAATTATGTAGAATTCTGAAATAAGGCTGTAACACAACAAAATAACGAAGAGCTGTGAATATTTTGTGAATGCCTTGAAAGCTAGCCCAAAATGGTACATTAAAAAGGTTCTTGAGATTGTGACTTTATATAAACTTATTAAAAAATAATAATAAAACTAAACCTCAGAATTAAGGGCTTCGACCTCAACTGCTATGTCACAAGATAAGATGAATTTGCAAAGTTGCACCTTTATGCAACATGAATTGGTTTGATTAATCTTGTTAGGTCTTTTCTTAACCATGCTCAAAAGTCGCTTTGACAAAGACACGTCATGTCATGTCAAAGCGTAGGCTGTCTATGTCAATAAAGGACTTTTATTTTTCTAATCATTTTCAAAGTGCCTCAAATCTTTTGACTGCTTCAAATATTTTTTCCACTTTTCAAGTAATCTATTCACTATAGCTTAAGTCTGAGCCTTATCCTGGACAAGCACCTGCTAGCCTACAGCAGATCCTTGATGCGCTCACTATTATCTTTATCTTTATTTATGCTCAGAAGTTCTTGAGGAATAATGTAGGTGTCTTAGGGTGTGCCATCAAATCCTAGTAGATCATTTCATTTTCATTTTGACTACAATCTATACAGTATCTAATCCATCTGTTAGTAAGATCACATCTCGGTGTGATGTGTAAAGCTTAAGTTCACCTGTTCCTTACACAAAGCATGACAGAAGCTAATCAATAGAGGGATTGAGTGGGGGAAAATGGAAATGTTTACACATTGGGCTGCAATGAACAGTAAAGTAAAGAATCTTAATGAAAAAAATAGGTCACTACAATATCATATCACCATCCCAGCACTTTATTTGCTCCAATCAAATCTTCTGTTGACTGCTCAACCTAATTAAGCTGTAATAGCCAGTATCTGTCTCATTAACTACGTGTTGGTCTTGTTCCCAAGGGAAAATGATTTACTAATTGTGATCTTATTTTTAGACTGGTCATTTTCCTGCATTGTCATAACAACAATCATCCGCCTTCTCCTTCACTCATTACCAGCCTTCTTGACCTTTCCCGAAGCCTGTTTTCCAGCCATACTGTGAGGCTATTGATTGGTTGATTCATTTAGCAGGGATTATGGGTTGCCAGTCCATTCTCTTTGTCTTCATATGGGAGCCTTCTAGCAATAACAACATTGAGAACATATAATGGTACCCAATTGTTTTGCCGCTAAGTCACAACTCATTAGAGTATGACAAACAAAATACTAGCACTGTAGAGCAATGACAGTGGCATTCATATTCTGGAGTTTGTTTGTATTTACTTATTGTGAGCTTATCAGATACCAAGTACCAAGAACTAGTACTAAATCTAGATAGACATCTGTGTTGAACACTGATTGACTGTTACAGAACAGTTTAGAACACCTAATGATAACATTTTATTTATATCCAGTTTTTGCTATACATGTACAGTACAATATTACAAATTTAAGCCAAGCTTTGTACATTGCTGAAAGTAATATTTACTTAACTAACCCAAATCACAACATTTTGTAAATCTTCTGTAGATTGTGGCGGAGTTTTAGAAAGATAAAAAGAAAAAATACGTGGTCTACATGCTTATCAATTTTACCTTTTACATAAAAACTCCCCCAAACCTTCTCAAGGTCGTTTCACAGATCCAATCTTGAACCTATTTTTTATGATTGCTTGTTGACTTTGGTGCTTCATCTACTAGGTAGGAGAACGACTTCTCCAATGTGTGATTTTCCACATTACTGGAGAAGAATAGTGCTGATTTTTATTGGCCTATTTACGGCAGCTGCAGTGGGCTACGGTGGATCATGAAATCTGAAAAGACCTGAGTAAATCCTAAAACCCTCTGCACTGCAGCCTATGACAGTCATAAGATTGTCAATCATTCAATATATGGTGCTGTGCTTTCCAAACAGTGGCGTGCGTGTGTGACATGCCAGCAGCTGGAAGCATGTTCTATATAGGTCATAGATGAATGTGGAAATCTAGGCTACAGCTATTATTTCCAAATCATTCACATCACAACAAAGTGACTTTTATTGAAGAAAAAAAATACCTTTGATTTTTTTTTTTACTTCTTTACTTTGTTTTTTTATGTGAAGTATTTTAGTTCTACTGAATAAGCTTTAACCTGCTTTCACAAAAAAAGTCTGCCAAGCTTTATTGTCATAGAACATTTAAATTACATACACACAGTCACAATATTGTGCTAATGAACTAAAGTTGTACTATGCAGTATTTTCTATTTTATTTCAACTGAACTCACGTGTATTTGCCTCCCTCCAGGTTGTCGCTATTGGAGGAGTGGCGTGGAGTCAGAGATGAGGCACTGTCAGAGCTCAGTGGCATTAAAGAGTGCATCTTCGTCCATGCGAGCGGCTTTATTGGTGGCAACAAGACCCAGAAAGGAGCCTTGGAGATGGCCCGGAGGACACTGCAGGCCGCTGCCCAGTCTGCAGCTGCAAATGGGAAAAGTTGACTCCCCTGATAGAACAGCCAGCACCACATCTTGGATTTTGGGTCAGTCCACAGTCACGCCTGGAAGGATTATATATTTGCATTATGTTTGTCCTAGCCAGGGTTAATGCTGTTTTGTTGAGTTGTGCCAGTTTCTGCGGCCAAAAAGGAAATTTGGACCATTTCCCAAGTACCTGTTATAAGACATAGCCTTGTAAGAATAAATGCATTTTTGGATACAGTGGGTAATTAAATGATTGGTGAATGTTCTCTCAAATAAACCTTTACATATGATTTTTTTCTCATGTGACCTCAAAGTGTTTTAATAATAAAAATAATAATACATTTTATTTATATAGTACTTTTCTAGACACTTAAAGACGCTTTACAGACAAAGGTAGATAAACAAAGGTACAACATATAAAGACAGTTAGTAATTACAACATTAATCAAACATTAAAAGCAGATTTAAACAGATTCCACACCTGTTCATTGATTTGACCTTCCCAACTGACAATAACTTTAACGTGGAAAAATTAATAAAAACAAAAAATCCTAGATGAATTCTGATAAATATAACATTTCTATCAAAGATGCTCTGTCTACTCTGGACTATTGATTTCCATTATTTATATCTACAAGTATGTGTCTTAAACTTTCACGTTTTTCCTCTGTCACGAAGTCTTTTAAAGTGCGTCATTTCAGTTCAATTACAACAAAGCTATCAGCGGTGATTGTATTGTAACACAGTTAGTGCTGGTCGTCAGCTTTTTTTATGGAAGCATTGAAATATCATTGGCACAGACATTTATCATCTCACTTACACAAACACAATTAAGTTGTTATTCAATGCTGTTTTGTGTGGGACCTGTTCCAAGGTCTCAATCCAATTTAAGGCCAGTTTGCTTTTTTGTGTCCCATTGCTTTTGTTTTAGTCACAACCAACAAAGTGTTTTAGCTAAAACAAAAAGACAAAATGCCAAGTTTGATGGTTTGACTTAAATGACATCTGTTAACAGTTAAATAATGGTTCAGTCATGATTAATCACAATAATGTACTTCTCACAATTACTTATATTGTAATTCAGACAGTATGTTCAATGCCAGAACTGCAAACGATAACTTGCTCTTCTGGATTGCAAACTTGTTTAAATAATAAGACTGATGAATAAGTTTGATATTGTTCCCTTCTTCAATTTTTTTTACTGTATAAGGGAAAAGTAAACTTTTTTGCTGCTACATACCCTTCAGACAAAACACTGCAACATTTTTGGTTGTCATTCTATTTTCTGTTTTGTGTAGCATTTCTCCCGACCTACAGAGCAAGCAAAATAGAACAGGGATAAGCCATTTCCTCCTACCTAAATTACCTACAAAGCAGCATTTTTTTAATACTTGTTTTGTCAGCATGGCTTCTTTTCTGTTTGCACAATGCTATCTAACGGCTGCGTTTGGCTGAACCTTTTGCAGCTCCTCTGTCGTAAGCAGTTTTTCGTGACAACAGCCCCAGCAAGTCCCAGCTGGCAGCGCAGTGGAAAAAAGGCTACTGAGAGCTTGAGCGGAACACCTGGCCCCAGCCTGACCGGTTGTTAGTGGATTCAATCCCACGAGAATGACAGGCTAGTTACGAGAGCTGCTTGACTGCTTCTTTATCTCTTATTCTCACACTCTATCTAGCCAAGCTCCAACATCTTGCACAACATTACATTGCTGTTTGTAGATCTGCCTTGTAGATGTGTTCAGTATAGACCACATAGAGATTTTCTTTTTTAGGGGCTTACTAGTGGACTTTAAAAATGTATCTCAAAAGTGAGACTTACACATTTATATATATTTTTTAGTTTGTAATTATCTGTAGCTTTTTTATATCTGACTCATGGAAATCTATCAACATGCCTTGTCATCTGTTTGCACAGAAGTACATAGAATTGCAATTCTCTCTCTTGTGACCGAGGTGACCATCCAGTTGCTGAAGGGCAAATATGCAACAAATGACTCGGCTGTTAAAAAAAAAAAGTCTACTGTCAGCAGCAACGTGGCTTTACTGTGGATTTTCATCATTTTTAGGGAGTTGACAGGATCAGATCAAGCATTGGTGAGGATGGGTGTAGATGTGAAGTACCAGGCTGTCAAAGTCCAATCTTCTCCCCAAGGCTCCTCTATACACCGACTGTGCACTTCTCTTCAGTGTCCTTATGAATCATAATACATTTACACTGTGTATTCACTTTATTTAGGTCATTGTAGATTTTTATGGTCATGCTATCTATATGATAATGTGTAACCATGGGAAGTGTCTCTGACCTCTATTCATGCTCTTTTTTTCTATTCAGCGCATGTGAAATTTGCAGCCTTGAATTTCGAAGTCTATTCTTTTAGAATCACATTCACCTTCACGTTGAATAAACCATTTATTGCAGACTAAGCATGACAAAAAAGGGTTTGTAAAGGTGCTGTTCATAAACAACTCAGTAAAACTCAATCTAACCTTCTTTTGTCAGATTCTAAAGACCTAATTTTGAGTCAATAACTTGGAATTCTTTTCATGACGTGACCTGCATGCAATATGGCAAATTCAAATTATTGAACGAGTTAGATTTGCGAAACGGTTTCCTGATCAGAACAATGCCAGTAATGTCAGTTTATATCTTTATAAGGTACAGTTTATAACTGCATAAAGTATAGTTGAAAGTGTATGTGTCTTCTTTTAGGTAATTATGTTTGCCTCATCATTTTATTTTGCATTGTTTGTTCAGTGGCTCAGCGATAAGCACTCTGGCCTCATAGCAAAAAGGCCTTTCAATGTGAAGTTTGCATGTTCTTATGTCTTCCAGACCAGGTGCTCCAGTTTCCCCAACCCCTTGAACTAAAAACATGTACAGTAGCGCCTCTCCTCCCCAGGACTACAGACGTAAATTAGCTGTAGAATCTGGTCCAAGCTTCTCTCTCTCTCATTGTGATGATCAATGTAATTGTACATTGTCCTAATGAAAAACAACTTTAACCCTAATGTTACTAAAATTAAAATAAGGCTTTCTTTATAATAAAAATAAAGAAACACAAAACTGTATATCATTTTATAAAGCTTATCTTTAATTGCTCACATAGACAATAAGTTAAACTGAATTCTCTCCCTGTCCCAGAAACGTCATACAGGAGCCTCTCTCAAAGCGTGTAACTGCATTATTGTGTAGAATTTAATTGCTTTGGCCTATTTACCTTAATCTACACAATGACAGATCAGCCAAATGCTGATTGATGACACACAGTCTTAATTAATAAAGTATTGTTATGTTCCACACAGACCACATTAGTGAGAGGAGAGAGAGGCTTGTCAGAGCAGAGCGGAGGAAAGAGGGCGGGACAGCTGCTGCTCTACAACAGTGCCTCTTCATGAATCCATCCGCGGGCAGTAAACCGCAGACGCGCAGCTGATCTGCCGCCTCCAGCGCTCTGACAGCCGCACGCGCACATGTGGACCTCTCATCTGGACAAAACGGGAAACATCCTTTACGATTTTCAATAAACGGCTGAACTCTCCTTCATTTTTTTCGGAATTAGACGTAAGTTTACGGCATTTATAAAACTTTTTCGCCTTGCACGGTCTTTTACGTTTGTTAGACCTATTATTTATTAATATATATTTAGATTTTTAATCAATTTTAAGCAATTAAACATGCACTATTCTTATCTATGCAAGAAAAGCCTGATGACTTGAAAAAGTATTGAAAAAAAAAACATAAAAAAAGCAATCAGGACACAAGTTTTAGAATCTTGAGTAGCCTATTGAAATACATTTGTGTTACTTTGTGTTTAAGATGACATTTACAAATCAAATCCAAACTCAGTATTCAGCCGAGTTGTGGTTGTTTTTATATTTATTATTAGATTCTAGCTGCTTTTCCACATTTTTTGTATTGCAAAAGGAAATAAATTTTAATTAACTGTATCTTTGATTTTTTTTCTTCCTTAATATTATTTTAGCTAAAATACTGAAGAATCATTTTGTAAACTAATTTCCTTTTATTACGGTGAAAGGAACACAATATTAATATTGTACCACAGTACAGTATATTGTGTATTGCAGTAGAAATTGCAATAGGCCTACATGTTGTATTGGGCCTTTTGTATTATTATCATATCATCCCAGCTCGACTATGATGTCTGTTGTCCCAAAAACTGATTTTGTGAATATCACTGTGGTATTGAAATTAATATCACCCTAGTTCTTACTATTGAAAGCTGAATTAAGTAAATAGATAGATCTGTAAAAAGGTTATTGTTACTTTATAACAACCACCTATTATTTAATGTATATGATGCTGATAGTAGTAATGGGCAAATTTGCTTTTCGTTTACAATTTATTTTAATCTTGCTGGCTGTTTATTAATCAAGCTTTTGTCCAATTGTCTTCCCCTGGCACCACTTTTGTCATCTCACATTTAATTTTATGTCAACTTGAAATTAACTAAATTCTCACTTTAACACAGACTACACTCTTTAAACATCACTCTGTCAAACAGGACTTGATATTTTTTTAGGTTATCTCCCTGGAATCTAGGGCACTATAGTCTGCCGCTGGCGTGTGCACTCTAAGCAGGGACAGGAATAATAGCAGTAGATCCCATTGTGTATTTGAAAGCAGGTTTGTTGATTAAATCCCGCTTTAGTTGGGAAAACCAACATTGGTTTGTGGCCGTTAGATCTTTTTACAAATTGTTCTCAAACTAATATCTAGAAACTACAATTTTACCTTGTGAAAAAGATTAACTACCATTCATGCCACACTTATTATAAATAAATATTGTCATTACAGTGTTGGTCTAAGTCTTTTGTGTCTGACTGTTGTCTCCCATCTACATTATAGACTCCCGTCGCCATATTTCTCCAGCTTTGCCACCTATTGACACAGCTGGACACTGACAGAATTGATGTTCGTGCTGATAATAGTCTCGCGGACAATTGTACAAGCATCGATCCTAAGCTGGATCTTCACAATGCACCATCCCAGTTTTCCCTCAGAGAGTGATTGAGGAGCTATGGTACCTTCGGAAAATAAATGAGAAGAGCTTGTATCAATGATAGTAATTTGATGCAGTCAGACTGTTGTTTAGCGGTGACTGGAAAGACTGAATAGACTGTAGCTTTTAATATATCAGTGCAATAAGTTTAAGATTTTTTAAAAAAGTATGGTAGATCAAATATCTTTATATTCATATAAAAAGAGTAATTGCACCAAGAGAATTATTCTTATTTATTATATAGGAGTGTCTCCAAATCTTGATAGTGTGTGGCAGAAAAATCTTATGTTTTTAATGTACTTGTGATATTACTGTTTTATGCTGTGTCTAAATCAGATAAAGCAGCTTAAAGTCGTGACCTCTTTTTTTCTACATGAAAATCGTCTGTCAGCGTGTTTTTGATTGATTTAGCATGGATAAAAAGAGGCATGTGTTCCACTAGAGAAAAACTGACCAAATGTACTGAAGTGAAGAAATACTAAAAAGTGAACTGCATTATTTTTAGTTAGAAGACTCGTCAATATATGAGGTGTCATGCATCATTTTCAGAATTAATGGTGTTTTTGGGTTTCTATTTGTCTTACCTAATATACTATTGATTTAAAGAAGCATGTAGGAATGAGATTTGTGATGCAAAACTACTAAAACCAAAGCCCCCACCTTGCAATAATCTTTTTTCCTGTTCTTTTCAGATTGTGCTATTGTAGCTGCATGTTCAAGACCCAGTGTGGCTGAGGGCTATGGTGAGGACATGTACACACGCTGGTGTGTGGAGAGACTTGCCAACATCAGCAAAGTTAAAAGAAAAATTACAGTGGATTCCTGGTCATGTCTGTTGTGCATGTGTTTGGCTCTGTGGGGACCAGTATGCTCCCAATGCCCTGAGAGCTGCAGCTGTGCAGGGGACACAGCCACAGTGTCGTGCACGGATGCTGGACTCTATGAAATTCCAATTGACATTCCCCCGGAAACAGTGTCCCTTCATTTGGAACGTAACTACATCAGGACAATTCCCGAGACTGCCTTCAGTGAGCTGGTGCACCTACGGGACCTGTATCTCTCCCACAACCGCATTGACTCGCTCTCCACTGGGGCAATGCGCCATTTGGGACCAGATCTGCGCCTTCTGGACTTGTCTCATAACCAGTTGAGACAGGTCAGCAGAGAAGACTTTGGTTCAACACGGGCCAAAACACGCCTGTACCACAATCCCTGGCACTGTGACTGCACCCTGCAAGAGCTTATGGAGACCCTGAACCTGGAGCCAGAGACAGTCAACGGTATCATCTGTGAGACCTCAGTTAGAGGGATGGGCGAGGGAAGCCGCTGGGACGATCCCAGCTCATTGGGCGAACATGCTGGACAACCTATAGTGAAACTTTTGGATTCTGGGGTCAACTTCTGCAGCTTACAGAGGAAGACTACTGATATAGCCATGCTGGTGACTATGTTTGTGTGGTTCTTCATGGTCATTGTTTATGTGGTATACTATGTGAGGCAGAACCAAGCTGAGGCTCGGAGACATTTGGAATATCTGAAAAGTTTACCCAGTCCTCGCAAAACACCTACAGAGACAGATACCCTCAGCACTGGCTTTTAAGTTGTGTCTGGAACAAAAAAAACTCCCTTTGAAATAGTCACTGTGGTGAGATTTTGTGAAAAGTTTTGTCTTTGTTTATTTATTTATTTATTTATTTATTTATTTATTTATTTATTTATTGCCTTTAGGCAGAAGAGATACAGTATGCTTGTAATAGCATGTGGTAGTTTTTGTTTGAGTTTATCCCCTCACTCAAACAAAAAGTGCCCCAAAATAGAAGATGAAGAGATAAAATATTGATGTCCAAAAAGTAATGGCAGAAGAGCTCTGTGTAACCTTGCTCCGCCCTCTGTGGTTCTCTTTGGTCTGGTCTCTTTACGTCAATTCGTTGTTATCTCTTATTAGGCTCTAATTAATGCTTTTGGACTAGCAGTCTCATGATGGAAGCCACTAATCAGGTGTATTGTGTTTATCGAGACAAAAGACGTCACATGCACCAATGTGTCCGCCCCTGTCCAATTAGGCTACTGTTTCTTGTCGTGTGCCTTTGTCTGGTGGAACGTAGTTTATAAATTTCGTTGTTTTGTCACCTTTGAGATCATTTCTGCTATTGGCTTTCCCCAAACCACTTTCACAAAACCACTTGATTGAGCACCAGTGAAGAGCAAAGCTGCTCTAAAATGACTCAGGAAACTATTAAGGTTGAAAGTGAACTAGATTTTGTCTCTGAAGAAGCTAGATCACAGACTAACCAGAACCTGTCAGTGAAAGTGGCTTCCAAAATTCGTCAAAATATTCTAGCTCTCGTCTCAAAATGTTTATTAGCATAAAATATTTTTGGGTGTCAGTTAAGTGTGTAGGCTAGGATTATTGTTTTTCCCTAAAGAGATATTATTGTTTTGTCCATAACAGCATTAAACTCCTTTTTTTTTTTTTTTTTTTAATACAATTACAGTTGCTTTTTTTTGCTTAAAAACAAACAAACATAAAAGCAAGTTCAAGGGCTTTGTGCAGGGCTATTCACTTATATTTTACAGCGGTCCAGATTTTTTCAAAGGACTATGGTCTGTGGGCCGAACAACAGAACTGCCCCAAGAACTTATGTTTAGTAAATTGAAAATAAATCTAAATTGCTCTGTCCTATAACAGGCTTACACGAGCAGAGATAAATCAAAACTAGAATGTGGGCAAATCAGAACAATAGATAAAGGACTAGGCTAGAGTTGATCCAACTCTGTCTCTAGGTCTATATTTGTGCTACTTCATGGGGATTTTAGCTGATTAAGTTGATTAAAAAACTACTGCAGGCAACTGAATACCAGATCTAACCAAGAAATGTGGCCAAGTCCATGTCATGGCCCACTTTACTATGATGGGCCAGTCTTGCTTAGCACTATGTTGCTGTATACCCAGCACTGTTCAGTGTAAATCAGATATGGAATGTTTCCTTGGCTTCTTTACAGTGTGGTCCAGGTCATGACCCAGTTTACCATGGTGGGCCACATCATATTGCTTAGTGGGCCGCTATTTGAATAGCCCTGGCTTAGTGTATGACAAATTATCAAGTTTTTATTTCATTATATTGAAAAGAGCTGTAGAGAAATCTTTCCTTTTTTCTAGTTTATAAAAGCAAATCACTACTGATTACCTCTTGCATTATATGTATTTATTTTCTCTTAAATGCTGTCAAATTTAAACATTAAGCTTTGAAGATGTAACTTTGTATGTAGCAAGCAGTTATGACTGGGGATGTTGTGAAACAAGTCACAATTGAACAATTATGGACTATTTTTAACACAATTAAGTCCTAATCTTTCATTGTAAATGTTTAAGACATAGACATTCCTTGAGTATTTAGCCAGCTTCATGAAATCAAGCTTTCTGAATGATAATGTAAATATAATCTGACATGAACAGATACATGTCTTAAAGCCTTATGGTGGGCACTGGGCAGGGGCGTGTGTTTGTGTTGCTACCAATGCACTTTGCCTTAAAATGTCTAAAAGGTTATTTCTCAAATTTTCAATAGTAATTATTACTAGTCACTAAACCTATTTACATTTTGTGTTAGAACAAAAAAACTACAACATTCAAAAAAAACATGACATTTTACTGACTTAGATGTTGTGATGTCAGATGGATAGAGCCTATACTTAGTGGTCAGTCCTTACAATAAAAGCGTGACTTGAAAAATCACACTTAACGATTAACCGAATAGGCAGTAGTAGCATATTATGAAGGTTGGCATCCACTTCAGCAAAGTATAAGCTGATTGGATTAACACGCAGGTGCATTTGTTAATTTCACTTCAGTTCACGGTAATCATATTTGTTGTGGCAATGCCTGTGGAGCAAAGGGGAGACTGTGCTGTGTGATTAATGTAATGTCATTCTGCAATGTTATAAATAGTAACACTAAAAGGCTTTCGTCAATTGGAAAACATCTAGTAGTTTTCAGAATGATCATAAATCTGCCATGATAAGAAATCAACAGGCTTTGAATGATGTTTCTAATCTAATCAACAACAGAATTAGTGGACATTTAATTCAACCACTCAGGTGCCTCAAACGCTTCTTTTGATTGTTTTTGTGTTAAGTATTTACAATAAATCAATGCCAAGCACATTTTTTATCAGTCCCCCTCGGATACAACTAAACATGTGGGCAATTTTCTTCATTAAGTATTGGACAAATCTCTATGTGAATATGAACAACTCATCTTTAAAATGTTTAAAATTCAATCAAAATATTGAGGTGAGTTGCAACCCCAAAACTCTGACAAGTTCGTGGTTATCTATGTAGATTTTCTGTATTTACTGTCTTCAGTGTCATGTATTTGAGTCTCGTTGATTTGTTTGCTAAAAATAAAACACAAATTGTTTTATTGTGATGTTCTCAGGAAGAGGTCTAGATTTATTGTCGTTGTATTTGTAAACAAGCCAAGTGAAGTTAAGAACTGGAAAATATAATTATCACCATGCACCATGTGCACTTTCTGTCTCAGTCGACCAGAAAAAATTCAATTAAAAAACTAAATACAATGTTTATAAAGCTGTCATTTTGTTTATAAAATACAAAGCAACTAAAAATCTGTAACTGAGATTTTTCTTTCTCTGGTTCAAACAGAAAAAACTATGGGCAAGAAAAAAAGAAAAAAAAAAAAGAATAAAAGTTAAGTTGTAGATTTGAAAGAATAAAAGTTTGGCAACTTGCGTGAGAAAAGTTGTGAATTGACAAAAGCATTTTCAGTCACCTGAATAAAATATGTGAAAAAGCTTCAATGTTTCTTAGTTTTGTCTTTTATTTCCAATTTACAATAATTAAACGTAACAAAAACAATCAATATCATTTATTTATAATATAATTAAAAAGCTATCAGGCTATTATTATCAATAATAATACTATTATTAATAATAAAAATGTACACAACCTCACATGAACAAGCCCACTGTACTAGCTGAAGAACTGGACAACTACCATCGTAAACTTCTTCCATTGCAGTGTAAAGTCATGTGTCACGGGGGGGGGGAGCAGGAAGTTCAGACCAAAGACCCAGTGCCACAACAACAAGCAGCAGCCCCGTGAGCTTCAGCAACTAACCTTCCACCGTGTTTTTGGGATAAGTCAATTAAATTAGGTTTATAAACAAACCGTCTGGGGGTTTAAAAAAATTTCACATGAGGTAGGCAGTTAACTTTTAAGTCATACACAATGTAATTTACATTTGGTGTTCAAAGAATTGATTATTTTTAGACACACTCTGTGTGAACAAAGAACAGAGTCAAGTAATAACATGTGGCAGGCAGAAAGAAATTATATATGTATACACGCATATACATATACATGTAATGTATATACATATATACAAATCACTACAAAAGAGGAAATTGTCAAAAATACAAAGAGTTAAAAAAAACAATAGCACCTTTTTATTATAATACACAATTCATTTTGTGGAACATTTGATTGAAAGCATCCATAAAGCTACACAACATTTTTAATTTAAAAAAGTGATACAAGACAGAGTCATGTTTGAAAAGCAGAGGATTTATGTGAAGAAGTTGGTTCATACGGTTACTAAATGTGTGTGAGCACTGCATGCACCATTCTCCAGTCCAAGTAACCTGGACTGTAACCGTCACAATAAATAAATAACTGTATATTACTTTCCCCATTTCCGTTTGTGTTCCCATATGACTTATTCTCCTCATATGCCCTCCTTCTTTACTACATTAGTGTTTATTCTGCAGTGGGGCATCGGGGTGGCTGCGGTCCCTGGGTTTGCTGAGTTTACCGAAGCAAAGATGTGTGAATCACAGATGACAGTTGCTGGTGCCATTCAGTGCAGATATCTTATGGAGTTCAACATGAGAAAGCACTTTTTATTCAGAAAACGTCCCAGTAAAAAGTGTCTTGGTTTTCTCCTTTTCCCCTCCTTTAACTGAAGCACACTCCTTTTCACTTTTTATTCCCACTTGTATTTGTTCTATACCTCCTTTCCTACAAGAAGCAAACTGGGCCAACATTAACTCCAAACTCCTGATCAGCTCCACCAATATCCATAGGTGCAATGTCCACAAGGGGCAATCGAGATGTCTTCTGTGATCTGTATTCAAACACTGTCTTGCCCCATTGTCCCGTGTGTTTCTGAAAAAGAACCACATCACAACATCAAATCACTGAGCTTTTTTCCACATATTTTACCACAAAATTCACTCACGTCAGCTCTGCACACATATGAGTGGGAGTGGGCAATATTGATAAAAATATGTACAGTATATTCTTATGGCATATTCAAACAACTATGCCTAGGTCAAAAAAATGTGTTAGTTAAGGTGGTATAACTATCTGACATATATGATGAATCTGTAAATAGTGCAGACATATACTTATATTTTATTTTTAATCAACTCTTTTTGTTTTCAACGTGAATAGTAAACTTGATAACCAATTTGCTACACATTATTAAAGGTGCACTGTGTAACTTTTTAAGCAAAAAGTTTTTGTCAATTAGATGTTTTTCATGCACTAAATAAACAATACAAATTTGCATCTATGAGTGAGCTCGCATTCTCACAAAATGAATGGTTCATATTTGACCTGAACGAGCCTCCTCTACTTTTCCCTCAGTCATATTTTTTCACATTATAACATAACTCACAATTATGACTATTAACAAAGTTCCAAGGTGAATTGTGTAGTTGTCCTTTCACCTCCAGAAACATGCACAGTACAACTTTAATATATAGTTAAAATTGCATAGTTGAGTTTGTATGCATATGATTCATGTGTATAACTGGCACATTACAAACAGGTTTCCCCATGCCTGTAATTCTTTTAGAAAACTGAGATTTTTCTCGTCTTTCAAGACAAGAAGATTAGAGTGTCAAGCTTTTACTATGCTGCATTCCAGATGGAACAGCGCTGCTTGATGAAAATGCTGTGACAAGCTAATGCATTAAGTGGAATCTTACCGTGCATCCGTCCTCCATCACACTGTAAGTAAAGCGACTGTTGCCCTCAGCTCTGATCTCCACATCATTAGAGCCCTGCAGTAGCACAGCCTTCTTCAAGTTGCCTGTTGAAGCGTCCATGTAGGCTACACTGTTCTTGCAGTGGTACGTGAGGTTCTGTGAAGCCTCAGTGGACAACAGTCTCAAGAAAGTCATCTGAATAGCAGCAGTGTTGGGAGCCAGGTTTTCATCACCGTAGCTGAACTGTACATGATGAGAGTGAATTAGAGAAAAAAACAACAATATTACAAACTCCTAAGTGACAATGTTTGGTTATGCAATGCAATGAATAAAATAATTATTGCATGACTTACGTGGAATCCACCATTCATTGTCTCTCCAAACCAGATGTGTTTGCGCTCCTTGCTCTTGCTGGACCACCAGTTCTTACGAGGAATGTTGGAAGGCTTAGGATGCACGCAGGACTCTCCAGTCTCCATGTTGCAGAAGACTTTGATGGCATCAACAGTGCAGCCTTGATTGGGATCAATCCAGTACTCACCTGTAGATTTAACAAAAAGAGTCTTTTGATGATTCTGCGATGATAATTGACACACGAGGCGAATCTCTAACTTTTCATTCATTCATAACCATTCTTATCTCAACACTCAAATGATCTGTCCTTAGTGGTGACACTCACCACTCTTCCAGTCTGGATGGCAAAGTTTCAGGTCTCTACATGTACGCGCAGGGTTCTTTTTCGATCCTTCTGGGCTGCGGATGTTCTCAATCTGGTTGTTGAGGGATTTGAGTGTGGCATCAACCTCCGCATCGTGCTGTCGCAGGTTTCCAGAGGCCTGGTCAGCTCTCATGTATCTGAGAGGATCTGGACCCTTATCAGTCTGACCCAAACCAGCAAAAGCCGACATGTCAATGCCAGGACCTGGGGGTCCAGGGGGGCCGGGAGGTCCAGGATTTCCTGGAGGTCCCTGAAAAGACAACATTGAAGTTATATAATTATCATTACAAATTAGAAGTTATGTGTTAGAGAGTTTTAAGCTTGAATCACTACATTGAAATGCCATTCATTCCTTCTGCATCAATCCTCCCTCTTCAATCTGATTAAGGCTTTTCCCTCAGCTCTATAAAATATGGGTGGGAGATGCTGCCTTCTGTTATTCAGTCTGTTCAGTCATATGATTTAAATTCTCCGTCTGAGACACTCCAACAATGCAAACAACTGCTAGACACACCCACAAACTGTAATTTTGTAACTAAACTTTCTATGCCAGTTTGTTATTTTGCAGGAATATTCACTCTCGCATTTGTTGTGATGCATTACATAACATTGTTTTACTATATCAAACTATGTCACAACAAAAAAACAGAAAAATATTTCCATTAATTGAGTGTGTATATTGTAGAATATTTACAGCGGGACCGGTGTCTCCACCGCGTCCTCGTGGTCCAGGAGGTCCAATTGGTCCTGGGAGTCCATTTGTACCGTCCTTACCAGCGGGGCCGACAGGTCCAGGTGGTCCCTACAGAATAATATGGAGGAATTTTAGTAAGCTCCAAATATTCAATGCACATACAAAAACATGTCACAAAAATAAATATACAGAAGGGATTTGCACGTACTCTTTGTCCAGAAGGTCCAGAAGGCCCAGTGGCTCCCTGGTCTCCAGCTTGACCCTAAAATAAAATAAAGTGTAGTAGTCGTTGTGTATTTTAAGTGAGTGTAACTTTAGGTGTACATGGCTATTTTAATTTGATAATTCATGTCAACAAGTGAGTGTGAATAATAATGTAATTGACAGAACATCTGAATTCTTACTGGAGGTCCGGGCAGACCCTGCAGACCAGTGAAGCCTCTGTGTCCCTTCTGACCTCTCTCTCCGCCCTCTCCAGCTTCACCTTTGTCTCCACGAGGTCCTTGAGGCCCCTACATAAACACAGTAGCATAATCAGAAAAATAATTACCATAGTTATTCTGTAATTGTCTGTTGTTCTACTTTGGACAAGGCAAATAAAAACATTTGGCAAGTGACTGAAAAAAGACAGACAGCATCAGGGATTGACTTTCCTTCAGAGATATATATTTGCACCAAATCTGTCTTGCTTTTGAGAATCTCATGCATATTTGATTCTGCACTTGAGTGCGTATAAAGATACTTACAGGCATTCCTCTTGCACCAGCGGGCCCAGGAGGTCCAGCAGGTCCTTGTGCGCCCTGAAGACAAGTTATTTTTCAGAACACAAGTACAGTGTTACAAAAACAAATCTCTTGTTCAGCTTAAGCTATCCAAACTAGATAAATGATGTCAACTACCACACTTGCCACTTTATATGATTATTTGATCAAGAGAAAGCAGACATTTATTAACTGCTGTGCTTTTCTGTTACTCGGATAAATAAAGGCCCGTCTATGACCCTTTTGGCATCCAAGCTCTTAATCACACATCTCTTTTTGTGAGACTGTCTTTGTGTTCCCCATCTCTCAGGAAACCTTGTTAAAACACCAACTTGGCATCTCAGTTATGTTTCACTTTATTAAGAGTTTTGTGTCTGAGTCCTGAGGTTGTGGTTTTTGCTAAAGAAGTTGTACTTACAGCCTCGCCTCTGTCTCCCTGCTTGCCAGTGGGACCAACAGGACCAGGGGCCCCAGGGGCACCTGGAGCACCAGGAGCACCAGCAGGACCGGTGTTACCACGATCACCCTACAATGCATTAGATCTGTCTTAAATGACATACTACAAATACACTATCAACATTTTAGTATCAAATGTCATAAAAATTACTAAAAAACATAAGTATGTACCTTAACTCCAGCAGAACCATCTCTACCAGGAGGCCCATCTGATCCTGGATTACCCTATGAGATAACACATTGATAATTATTATTAACAAATCCCTTTTCGTCTGTAAACAGATGTCCTCAACCTCGTAAATACTAATGAGTTGTATAATGAAGCCACACGTGGAGAGAGGTGTACACACAACGGAACATATGCATGACAAAAACAGCGCTGCATTTCAATTAGCTTGGCATTTACACAACATTATTTTTGAAGAGCAAATAAAAAAATGTATGAATACAAATCTACATATTTCTTACCTCTCTACCAGGCTCTCCAGCAGGTCCAGTGAGTCCAGGAGGTCCAACAGGTCCAGGAGGTCCACGGTCCCCAGCACCACCGGGGGCACCTTGCTTTCCAGGCTCTCCCTAGAGGCACATTGATAAATACTTTTAACACCGCAAGACTGGTGAACACAATAAGGTGACCTTTACAGTCTTGTTTAATTCCTGTAAGAATCAGGTTGGAGATAAAACAGTTCTTGTTAGCTGAATTAGACGCTGATTATAGAAAATGCTAATTTAGAAATGTGTATGAAAATGTTTTGAAGGCTGTGACCCTGTTAAAACATAAAAGTCAGATGTGAGAAACCTGTTAATTGTAAAAGTACTTTGCTTAATACAATGCATGAGGACATATGGAACCATATGAGCTAGCATTTGTTTTAGAAAAGGAACAACAACTTATAATTGCACATTAGGTTGCCTGCTTCATGATTGACTGATGATGCTGGGTTTAGATAGTGGTCATTTAGATTGGCGAGAGGCATTTTAGGTATAAAATCTGAAATGTAATTGTATTTTAACATTGAATCTGGCAACCCACACATGAAACTTGTTGTACTTTTTGATTGAAATGCCCAGTTATCATAAAGTAGCCAAGAAAAAGTTTGAGGCAGATGCCAGTTTTGGCATCAAAAATGTCTTTTCCACTCATATGCCCCGATAAATAGTGAATGGTAACATGCCGCTGAGATATTTCAAGAAGAGGACATGAGTCATTCACACTCATACAGTGTGGTAGGAGCGGGAAGGGATTTGAGCTTCTTAGCAATCCTCAAATTAAGAAGAAATATTTTGCTTTTGATTAGTTTCTGTAAATATGTGTAATTTAATTATGTAACCTTTGATGTAGTATGTTACAATTAAAGGTCAAATATCATGCATTTTGTCCATTGTTCTTTAACTTCAAACATGCTCCAATGCACCTTTACTTTGATCCTATGCACCAAAACCAATAAAAAGTGTATTAAAGCAAACATGACAGTCCTATATGTTTTCCATGCCAGGAATTGAGTTGGAGCTCCATCTACTGGCTGCAAAGGTATTGACGCAGAGGGAAAAAAAATCAAAGTAATTTTCTCTGATGTGCTAATGCTGCAAAGCAGGTTTGGATGATTTAAGATCTCAGAGATCTATCTATGACATTATAGGTCTGGGACATTCAGAACAGTTTTTTTCTGAGGCTCATGAGGAACATTTTTAGAACATGGTTTAAAAAAAGAGATTTTGCAAAATAGGCGCCCTTTAAAGTTTGCTTCAGGTATTCTCTTTAGTACATTATCTGGAAATAGAGATTCTCACAGATGGTCCAGGCAGACCAGGGAATCCTCGCTCTCCACGTTGTCCAGGCAGACCAACAATACCTCGCTGTCCAGCCAATCCTGCAGGACCAGAAGGACCAGCAGGGCCCTAAAGGAAAAACACCAGACAAATTACTAAAAACTATTGGCTACAATAATGTAGTCAGTAGCAATTATATGTTTTTTATTTGTGCTAAGTGTATTACTCCGTAAAACAAAATATAGCTGATCATTATGTCTTTTTGTGAGTTTGATAACGTTGTGTTCACCAAAACAATCAGAGTAAAGCTTAAAATTTTCAAACCTAAAATATAAACACCAATAACACACATTTCTCAACACATAAGCATTTACTTAATACATCATTTTTGTTTTACTTTTTATACTATACAAATGTATTGTGTTAGAGTAAACAATTCTTTATTTGTCTTTAGCAATCATTACAGAGCCATTTTTGAGTTACTACTTTGCTGTTCCTTTGAAAGAAGATTTGATTTATGCCTTGTGTCAGTTGTTTCACCTGAGATTTCTAAGTTTAAAAGACATGATATAATGTGACAGCACCTCTGGACATATGACATATGTCCAGAGGTGCAACATCTCCCAAATAAACAAGAATAACTCAGACAGTGAACTTTGAAGGGAAAAAAGTTTGTATTTTATTTAAATTTTTACTAATGTGCTTTAAAAATAAATAGAATAAAGGAAATAAAGGATATCTTATCTTTTCTTAAATTATTGTTTGTGTGAGTACGTGAATTGTCATCCCTGTTCCTCTGCATCAGCAGTTGCATCTTGTGATAGACACTGAGGAAGACTGGGTTTGACTGTGGCCCATAATTGCTGAAAGTGGCTCTTATGCCTGGCAGACCAACACAACAGCCAATGCACCAGTGACAAAACAAACACCTTTAATAGATTTATCGCTGGATTGCACATGTCTTTGTTCACCCCCATAGAGGCCATGCCGGACCGGCATCGGAGAGTCTCAGATTAGATTTTTAGATCACAACTTTGTGTAAAAGCTATTGCATTACTCATGGTCAATTACATTTTGCAAGGAGGTGATGTTACACCAATGAGCAAGAGGAACAGTCTGGCCAAGCACATTCTTGTATGTACAAGATAAACAAAACTCTCCTCTTTAGGTACTGCAAAAACTAAACATCCCCATGTTTTTTTAACTTCATGACAAAAAGCTGAAAATACATTTTGAAGATACAGATTCAGAATTTTATGTAAGCAAGTTTAATATTTGACTTAAGCATTTAATTAGAGTTTCCTGTTAAAATATTTTGTTGTAATTGTAATTGTTATGTTTAGCATGTCAGGGCATCATAAATAGTGAGTAATTTTTCCAAATCAAATGAACATGGGGGGTGGGCTCTTTTTGTCCAACGAAAGTTCTTTCTAAAGCCAAACAAAAATAATACGTACTGGAGGTCCATCTTCTCCAGCATCTCCCTTCTCTCCAGATGGACCTGCAGGACCACGGAGACCGGCATCGCCCTGTCGGCCAGGAGGACCACCATCTCCTCTCACTCCCTTAGGTCCGTCTTTACCAGGAGGGCCAGCGGGGCCAGCAGGGCCAGGGTTACCCTACAGGAAGGCAATGTAAGAGTTTGTCATTGCATCAGTAGATTGGCAGTCTTTCATACCAAGCATCAGCTCAGTGTATCTTCCATGTTATCTGATAGAGTGAAAGTTTGGGAGTTATCATGTGTGTTAAAGTGTGAATTAAACCTACCTGATAGTGTTAGACATTCTTAGTTAGAGGTGTAGCATAATAGGAACACATCAACAAACATATCAATGTGATAATTAGCTTGGAGCCTCTCTCTGCAGGGTCTGTCTCTCGTTCCACCTGCTCTTTGATCATCAAACACTACATCAAGGACCGTGATCTTTAAAGTGCAATCCTGTGAGTGAAGCTTACATTGGGGCCAGGAGGTCCAACACGTCCAGCAGCTCCAGGGAAACCAGTGGCACCCTGCAAAATAGAAACAAGTTTGTTTTGTTTCATGTTTGTTTATTTCCTAGAGATAGATACGTGTTTGTGTTTTACATCTTTGTAAATATGGAAACTTACTGGAGGTCCTTGAGCACCACGAGCACCTTTAGGTCCAGTAACACCAGTGGGACCCTGGGAGAAAATACATGTAGATACTTACAACTTTTGCTTAAATTATATTTTTGAAATAAAACAGCATTGTGACCCTGCATTATTTGTTATCACAAATAGGTTTATGTAGCAAAAAAACCCATTACAGGTCAGGGCTTTATATGTCCCACTTACAGCAGGACCAGGAGCACCAGATGGTCCCTGGGGTCCAGGAGCTCCCGCATCACCCTTTTGTCCAGACTCTCCCTGTTCTCCCTTTATTCCAGGTTGACCATCAGCACCCTAAGAGGAAACAAAATTTTATTATTAAACAATTCAGACTACAATTATACATTAGACTAGACTGTTTAAATTATGGTTGATAAAAATGTAAGTTAATGGCTGTTAAAAAAAACAACAAAAAACAATAAATAAAATTTATAAACAGATAAAAGTACCCTCCAATTACGTAGCGTTAGAGTTACTTGTATTGATTAGATGATAACTTATGTATATGAACTTTTCAAGCTGTTACTTACAGGAGGGCCAGCAAATCCAGCAGGCCCAGGGGGTCCAGTCTCACCTCTGTCACCCTAGAAAAGATAAACAGCATGTCATGGTAAGTCTCATCACTTATAAAATGTTTGCCCATTACAATTAAGCAAGAGGACAATAAGAATACATACAGGAGCACCACGGGCACCAGCAGCACCAGAAGGACCAGCAGGACCTGATTCACCCTGGAAGAGTGACACAAGTCATTTACACACAGTGCTGAGTGACATAATGATATTAAATATTAAATACATACCTTTTCACCATTGGACCACCAGGACCAGGGGGACCAATGGGTCCAGTGAGACCCTAAAATATAAATTACAGTGCAGAGTAAATTCAGAGCAATGAGATAAACAAAACACTAACTGATATTGTTTGCTAACTGACTTACTCTAGCACCATCTTTACCAGCAGCACCCTCAGGTCCTTCTCGCCCACATCACCCTGTCCAGAACAAATACGTCAGCTTAACACACATATAGAAGTCTGACTTAAGTCAGAAACATACAGACATTTTTCATGCAAGGGCGTAATATTCATGACTCACTCTGTCTCCTTTGGGCCCGGGAATACCAGCACCTCCTCTCTCTCCAGGCATGCCTTGCAGGCCGGGAGGTCCCTGAGCTCCTGCGGCTCCACCAGGTCCAATAGATCCCTATTTATAGAGAGCAATGAAGGTCTATTAACATAACAGTTGGATCCAGAAGTTGTGTTCTGCTATAATACTTCAATTGGTTCCTGCAACAAGATTGTCATACATTTGTTTGTTATCGCTACATTCATAATGGTTTATAATTGAGTCATAAGTGCATTATAAACCATGTTTACAATCTAACAGAAGGATTCAAAATATGTTGGTAATAAATTCCACCCATAAATATGGTTGCCTGGAAAATCCAGACAATATAGTATGTTAGAAATATATCGGTTGGTCATCATGTTGTTCTTCCATGATTCAGTGGACTTGACAGGTGAATTAGCCATCAGTCTATCGTATGAAAACAAACATGGCTGCTGACAAGAAAAAAATACATAGAAAATACATCACGAGATACTGAAAACATTGCAGACTTCTGCAGAATGAATCAGCAAAGCAAAAAGAATTTTATTGCGAGAAGTGAGTGAAGTTTAATTTTGTTCTATGACATAAGACCAATAAGCTTCTTTGTTTCATGCGCAGCACACAAATAAACATATTTGTCTATTGTAGAAGCATGGATTCTGGATCCCAGGTAATAAATATGATTCAATTTTATCTAATTTTCTCTATTACCTACACCTACACAGAGTCTGAAAAACTCGGGAGCAAACCTATGTTGTATCACATACAGCAAGCATCTTCTAAATTAAATGATGGTGGAATATTGTGAATTTATAAACATACAGTATCTATGACAGACTGCACATATTAACTGCATTGTCATCTTTAGTTTTCAGACTCATCTCATCTCATCAGACATCTTTGAGATACTGTTTTTTTTCTGAAATCTCCTGTCCATGTTCACTGGACATGAAAAACTGCACTTATCCTCCTCCATCACCTAAACAGTCATGTCATATCTCTTAATGCCTTCCACTATATGTGCAGTAGTCTGACCTCAAGGGAGAGAAAACCTCTGAGCAGGGATTAAATCTCTGCAGATAACCAGGCCAAAATGGGAATAGCTGTAGTTTTGAGATCTTTCACCGCATGCAGTGTGGAAGCAATTTGCTCCAAAGGCAAAAAAATGTTCATTTTTGATAAGCAGCTCAACAAATAGCTTGGCTAAAAACAGAGACTAACCTGGGGAATTCATATACTGCTGTGTCAAACAATACCACCTCCATCCATCACACGACTCAGTCAAGTTTTACTCACCTCATATACATTTTATTTATTTATCAAATAAAATGTATGTTCATCATCATCATCATCATCATCATCATCATCATCATCATCATCATCATCATCATCATCCTCATCATTCTGATTCCACGTATTTATACTGATACTTTAAATCTGAAAGTGAAACTGGCCTAAGAGATTTCATCTACAATTTAAGCAATGTCAGCATATTGTGAGAAGTTAAACTAAATCAAAAGAAAAAACTTGCTTCAGTTTGTTTAGGGCCTACCTTGGGTCCGTCAATTCCAGGAGTTCCGGGAAGACCTCTGGCTCCCTGCAGACCCTGTGGCCCAGCTGCACCTCTCTCTCCAGGGAATCCTCTCTCGCCCTGCACAGCAGCAGTGGTCATAAGAGTGTTTGATGGCCTAATGTAATGAATAATGACAAATGTTTACCAACAACAGCAACATACCCTGGGTCCAGTGGCACCTGCAGCTCCAGCCTCTCCAGGAACACCCTAAAATAATGATATCAACATTTTCATAGCCTTTCTTTTGTAGATTAAGCAACGACAGTAAACAAAAATGGTACAAACCTGGTCTCCAGGTTTGCCCCCCTCACCAGGTGGACCAGGAGGTCCAGGTAGACCCTGTGAGAGAAACATTAAAACACACCATATCTATTAGTGTTGCATATTTATGTACTGATGTATACTGATTTGAATTATATTCAATTAATTAGTGAAAATTGCGGTTTTCCCAGAGAAACGAGTTAAGAACTATTGTTCCATCATAACTCACCTGGAAACCAGGGGACCGGGCTGTCCCTGCTCTCCTCTCTCTCCGGCAGGGCCCTGCACAAATTAGGAAAAGTAAGAAAACTTTTGTACAAATCGACTTGTTTATGTCATTAGGGTTAAATGACACAAATGTGATAAATAAATTATAGGGACAAGTGAGAAGGGAGATGACTGAAAATTATATATAGTTGATGATAGAAGTAGTAGTAGTAGTAGTAGTAGTGATAGTAGTAGTGCCATACATACAGCTGGGCCAGGAGGTCCAGCAGCTCCGGTCTCCCCATCTTTGCCAGGCAGACCCTGGGACACAAATGTGATGTTACTAACAACTATTACAAACATACAGCATATATATCAAATATAACAAACATTTCTGGTTTACTGACAACATACAAGAGAGTTTTTTAGGCCAATTACAGTTTATTAACTCACTCTCAGACCGGGTGCTCCACCCAATCCTTTTTCTCCTGACTTTCCAGGCTCTCCCTAAAACACATAAACAAATAACAATATTTTATACTTTCAAGTTCATTCAAGACAAATATATTTATTTTTATTAGTGATGCTAGGTAAACAATTTCCTCACAGTTGCTCCTTTGGGTCCTGGGAATCCCATAACACCAGGCTGTCCACGGGCTCCCTGTGGGCCAGGAGGTCCGGGCCGCCCATCTTCGCCAGCAGCTCCCTAATGATCAAATGATGCGTCATTAAAATCAGTTATGAAAAGCCTACCTGAATAGGACCTCTTGAAAAAAAGATGATTCATCTCAAGAGGCAATGCAAAGTAAATATTACAAACTAAACTAAACACTTCCCTAAAAAGTCTATGTTGAGTTTAATTGTTGAAGTCAAAAGTCAAAACCATGAAGATTTATTCTCTATATCAGGAGTGCCCAAACTCTTTTCTTCAGCGAGCCAAAATCAATATATTATTTGTTGAAAAAAAAATAGTTTATTTGCATTAATATAATGAATACATTTTATTGTTTTTGTTTAGTTCTTGTTTAAACAGAATAAATTGGATTTGGTGTTCTTTGACATTCTTTACAACTTAAAAAAGCAATCAGACAGACACAGAATGTTACCACCTCTTCACCGGCCAAAGTAAAAAGTAAACTATCGAAAGCGGCGAGTTTGGCCCCTGGCCACAGGTTGGGCACTACTGGTCTAATGCTCACTCAGACACTGCCAGTCGTCTGAGCTAATTTCAAACAGTGAAGGAATCTATTTGGGACCCTTCTACATTACAAAACCAGCATAAAAAGGTTTACGTCAAACACAAATTATAAAAAGAGCATCAATATTCTAAAATCAGTGATCTGTGTTTTGAAAAAACACACCTAGGACACTTATACTACTTAATAAAAATGTCAGACAAAGACACTTACTGAGGGGCCCACTTTACCCTGAGGACCAGCGTCTCCAGGACGACCAGTTAGACCCTGTAAGAAAAAGGGTGTCAGCAGACATTTTTAGGCATGAATGTGAAAGCATATGGCAATGTGGCAAATCAGATTCACACCTCTGATTTACCTTATGTGCAACAAAAATATTTTGACATAGCAGAGGAAGATAAATTGAATTGGGATTTTCAATTCAATATATTTTGCTCTACCTTAGATTACTCTGATGTTTAGACAATATATTATTTTACTTAGTTGTAATAGTTGCAAAGGGTCGGGCAAATCAAACATATTTTTTAAAATCACATCGTATTATCTGACATACCGGCAGACTAATTACTGTGCTTGGTTGGTAGTTTGTTACAATCTGGTATTAGTTGCCAGTCGATCAATATGTCAACAAATCAACATAAAGGTTAAATGTATGTGATGCTGCATATTTGCCATCCGCTATTCTGGAGTACACTCTGAACTGAATGTCCAGAGAGGATTAAGAGTACTCACTCTGGCTCCAGGAAGACCAGGCTCTCCAGGACGTCCAGGGTCACCACCTGCACCCTTGGGGCCACTAGCACCTGAAGGTCCTCGCTCACCAGGGGCGCCCTGTTTTAGAACACAAGAGAAATACACCAAGTCGTCCATAAGCATAAAGATGATGACATAAATAATGTCAAATCACACAAGAAAACATTCTTATTTGTCAAAAGTGTGAGGAACTGTCACCCAGCAGTATGAAAGCATTTAACTGTGGCAGACTTAATTTGGAGCTGTGGAAATGGAGCCACTGGAAAAAACAAATCTATCTTTTCTCAATTGAGACATGTAGGTCAGAAGTATGTCCATAGAGACTTACTTGTAGTGCCACCCTATGGCCACATTTCAGCTTTGCAGCTTCTATAAGAGTGTCATTATACATCAGGACTACTACCGCCTTAAAAGGACTGCAAATTTATTAGAAAACCTATCTTTCCGCACTTCAAAAGTACCATCTCTCAGGAAAAGGAGCAGAAAAGACAAATAGGGATGTTGCAATATCACACTGTTATGTTATGATTGTTAAGAAAAGAAGAAAAAAGAACATAACATCACAATTTAAAATGTATTAATAACTAAAAGGATTTGTGAAAGATAGTAATGCAGCTAGTCATAATTGAAAAAGCCTGCGAAGATAAAGTGATACAGTGCCCTGGTCATTCTGCATGTATTTCTTTCATTCATCCTTTCATTTTCTATTGCTTGTTCTTGTTCGCTCTGCATTTGAGGTAGCATGTGACTGAAGCCTATCTTTGGGCCTTAAGCGGGGGGAACACCCTGGACACCGACCAGCTCATCACAGGGTTAACAATTTGAGACAACCATTCACTCTCTTATTCATTCACTAGGAGAATTTTTACTATGTTACCAATTGACTTCTACATACATGTTTTTCGAGGTGAATAGGAAGCCAGAATACCGATAGAGAACCCAAAACTCCACCCAGAGATATCATGAGATGTTTACAGTATTTGGTCTGATCCCACATTCGAACCCACAATCTCCTTAGTGGAAGACAGAGCTTTAACCACTTTGCAACCATGCACTCCAATCTTTAGGTATCTTCAGTTGTAAATCCAAGTGTAATTCTCACCTTGGGACCAGGAAGGCCGTCCTGACCAGGAAAACCACGGTTACCTGGGGTTCCCTAAAAACAGCACAAATCTTGAGTTAGTGTCCATGTGTGTCAGGATGGTTTTGCTCCACAAATATCAAGAGTTTTGGCACTTACCCTTTCTCCTGGAGGTCCAAGTGGCCCTGCTGCACCTGGCTCACCTCTGGGTCCACGCTTTCCTTCTTCTCCCTGTGGGCCAGGAGCTCCCTGAAGACCAGCTGGTCCCTAACAACACAAATAAATATAAATAGTTTAAATTTCTTTTACATATTCTTGCGCAAAATAATCCTTGAAAAGAACACTTACAATTTCACCTTTTGGCCCAGCTTCTCCCTTGAAACCAGGGATGCCAGGGTCTCCCTAAAGAGCAGAATACAAATATTGTTTATTTAGGAAAAATATAGTTACAAATTAAAAAATATTATATACAAAGTTTATTTTAATATATACTCAACAAAAATATAAACGCAACACTTTTGTTTTTGCTCCCATTTTTCATGAGATGGACTTGAAGATCTAAAATTCATTCCAGATATACAATATTACCATTTCTCTCAAACACTGTTCACAAATCTGTCTAAATGTGTGATAGTGAGCACTTCTGCTTTGCTGAGATAATCCATCCCACCTCACAGGTGTGCCACATCAAGATGCTGATCTGACATCATGATTAGTGCACAGGTGTACCTTATACTGCCCACAATAAAAGGCCACCCTGAAATGTGCAGTTTTGTCTCACAGCAAAATGCCACAGATGCCACAAGCATTGAGGGAGCGTGCAATGGGCATGCTGACAGCAGGAATGTCAAACAGATCTGTTGCTCGTGCATTGAATGTTCATTTCTCCACCATAAGCCGTCTCCAAAGGCGTTTCAGAGAATATGAAAATGTCCCAGTTCTTCCATGGCCAGCATACTCACCGGACATGTCACCCATTGAACATGTTTGGGATGTGCTTGACTGGCGTATACGACAGTGTGCACCAGTTCCCACTAATATCCAGCAACTTCGCACAGCCATTGAAGAGGAGTGGACCAACATTCCACAGGCCACAATAGACAATCTGATAAACTCTATGCGAAGAAGATGTGTTGCACTGCATGAGGCAAATGGTGGTCACACCAGATACTGACTGGTTCTGAGTCCCCAGACCGCCAATATAGCAAAAACAAAATGCACATTTCAGGGTGGCCTTTTAATGTAGGCAGTATAAGGTACACCTGTGCACTAATCATGATGTCAGATCAGCATCTTGATGTGGCACACCTGTGAGGTGGGATGGATTATCTCAGCAAAGCAGAAGTGCTCACTATCACACATTTAGACAGATTTGTGAACAGTGTTTGAGAGAAATGGTAATATTGTGTATCTGGAATGAATTTTAGATCTTCAAGTCCATCTCATGAAAAATGGGAGCAAAAACAAAAGTTGAGTATAGTTTAGTAAATAGCAGCTTGTTTTTAATAACTTCACTTGAAATGACATGACACAATATATAAAATCAAATTTCTTTCTTCTTAATCGGGACATACTGAGGTTCCTTTTGGTCCAAGAGGGCCAGTGGCTCCCTGAGGCCCAGGTGGTCCACGAGGTCCAGGAAAACCAGGGGCACCAGCAATACCTGGAGCTCCCTAAATAAAACAAACATAACATATTAACATTTCTGATACATGGCTAAACATGATGAAACATGCTGAAAGAAAATTATCTTTAACATCTACAATAAATCAAATGATGAGGAAAAGGAAATTTGAACTAATGATGACTAATGATTGTGATTACGATTACACAATAGGCAAATAACTTACAGCTGATCCTTTAGCTCCATTAATACCATCAGTACCAGGGTTGCCCTGCAATGATAAAGACACATGCCTTTAGCATGAATTATTTGCATGTATTATGCATGTAAAAAATAATAATATTGATAATTACTCACAGATGCACCAGAAGGCCCTGGTGATCCAGGTGTACCTGACTCTCCTCGAGGTCCCTGAGCACCCTCAGGCCCGCGAGCACCAGTAGGACCAGCTTCTCCCTGAACAGCACAAATGTATCATACATGAAAAAAGTGGCATTATATATTGTACATAACAGGGACAGTACAAGTAAAATAACAAAGGCACATACTGATGGACGAAAATCAAAACCTCCCATCTGGCCTATAGTTCTAACACATGTATTATTTTTCAAATAAAAAGATTTAACAAATCCAAAAAGGCTTATGACTGTAATATTTTTGCAATTTTAGAATAGGTTTTAAAATGTTATTGTTTGTTTTTAAAGCTTTGAATGGAGTGGTCCCAAAATACATCTTAGACATCATCCAAATTTACTCCCTGGTGCACACTCTGAGGTCTAAGGCCCAGCTCCAGTTCGTGGTGCCTAAAATGAGATTTGGGAAACAGGGTGTTCTCTGTAGATGGTCCTAAGCTTTGTGTTTCCAACAAAGTTTCTCAAAGCCCTAGATTTAACCAAATTAACTTAGCCTAAGCCTAACCCTAATCCTAACACTAACCTTACCGACATTTTATAAGTAATAATTTTAAATTGCTAGCATAGCCACTAATGCAAAGTGATGCAAAAAGTCAAGCCTCTGCTACAAGGCACTTAATTAATATTATATTTTTTTCCCCAAAATGTGAATTATTATTTCTGCGTATTTTTTATGGGACAAATAAGTCCAGAATTTATACATGAGGACCCTGATCTAAACTCAAGACTCAAGACTAAAATTTGCCGATAGGGGGTTTAGATTTTTGCCCACCGATATGTCTTTTATTATATACAGCGTTAATTGTAAATTGCAATACTGATTTAAAATGGAGTGATATGATTGAGGACTGAGGTTCTCAACCAGAATATACAGGCCTATCACAACAACACAACTTGTTTCAAAAATTTTTTTGTTCAGCTAAACTCAGACAAGACTGAGGTTATCATTTTTGGCCCACAGAAAAAAAGAGAACGTGTCAGCAGTCAACTTCAGTCTCTCTCTCTAAAACCTTCAAGTCAAGTTAGAAATCTGGGGGTAATAATGGACTCAGACTTGAACTTTAACAGCCACATTAAGTCGATAACATCAGCAGCCTTTTACCATCTAAAAAACATTGCCAAAATCAAAAGTATAGTGTCAAAGCCTGACCTGGAGAGACTTATCCATGCATTTGTCTCCAGTAGGTTAGACTATTGTAACGGCCTGCTCACCGGCCTATTCAAACGAGCTGTAAAACAGCTACAGTACATCCAGAACGCTGCTGCTCGAGTCCTGACCAGAACCAGGAAGTACGATCACATTAGTCCTGTGCTTAGGTCTTTGCACTGGCTTCCAGTGGCTCAGAAAATAGACTTTAAAACAGCTCTGCTTGTGTTCAAGTCTTTCCATGGACTAGCACCAAAGTACATCTCTGACATGTTATTGCCTTATGAACCATCTCGGACTCTGAGGACCTCAGGGACCGGCCTCTTGCTGGTGCCCAGAGTCAGGACTAAACATGGGGAATCAGTGTTTCAGTTTTATGCAGCTAAGATCTGGAACAGTCTTCCAGATGATGTAAGACAGGCCTCCACTGTGACAATGTTTAAATCTAGGCTCAAAACATTTATTTTTATCTGTGCGTATGACTGAAATACTCTGTCTGCACTCTTTATTTCTTTGCTTCTTCTAAAGTAAATTTTATGCTGATTATTTAATAATGTTGTATTGTAATTTGATGCATTTTCCTGCCTTGTAAAGCACTTTGAATTGCTTTGTGTATGAATTGTGCTATACAAATAAATTTGCCTTGCTTGCCTTTTTCAGTCTTATGACATCACCATCTACAGAAGGGTCGGAGCTACTGACTCAGCTGAACTGATCACCTGGAACAGAGCCACTATGCTGAGTCTCTCTGTCCTGCCACCAACTTTATTCCCACCATTTTTTAGCAGTAAATATATTAACGTCAATGTCAATTTTTTTGTGTTCTTGCTAGTGAAACAACTTGAAGTGAAGCTAAACACTAAAACAACTTTTTCCCCCTGTCTTTTAAACTGTGTATATGGTGTTTATAGCCGACTGTTCTGTTTTGAGCAAGTTTCAGGTCAAAACAGTCACAAACCTCCTGTATCTCACGACTGTGTCATTTCTAGACTCTATGTGATGTCAGCGTGTATTGTCCACTCGAAATCGAGCACTGATTACACACACACTTGCTTTTACACCCTTTTACCTTTTGCCATTGCTTAGGTAGATAGGTAGGTAGGTAGGCTGGTAGGTAGGTAGATAGACAGATAGACAGACAGACAGATAGATAGATAGATAGATAGATAGATAGATAGATAGATAGATAGATAGATAGATGCTTTATTCATCCCGAAGGAGGAAATGCCATGGACATACACAAGACACAGCACATCAACTGAGACAAAACACAGTAGACAGAACATTTAGAACTCTGCTCCAGCCCCATGTAAAATCACTGCAAAAATCAGACAGCCTCAGACAATAGGAGCAGAAATAAGAGTTTTTGAGGCGTTCAGTAGAGCACCGAGGCATCATCATTCGCCCACTAAAAGAGCTTTTAAGTTCATCAAAAATACTCCGAAGAGGATGGTCCGTTAAAGAGACAACAGTTTGAAGTTTTGTCTTCATTCTTTTATCCCTGTCCACAGAGTCTAAACTCAGACCCTCAAAAGATCGCAACAACCTAGACTGAGTCTTTTTAAAAACAGCATCACTGTTTTTCTTTCTAGTTTCTCTTACTGTCCACATATACTCCCAGGTACTTATAAGAGTCGACTATTTCAATGGACTGCCCCTTAATGACAACTGGTTAGGGGACTTGTTTTTTCTTTCTGAAATCAATTACAAGTTCTTGTGTTTTCCTACATTAAGCTGTAGAAAATGAGCATCACACCAGCTAACAAAAGAGTTTATCTCATTTTTGTAAGCAAGATCATTTTCCTGGGAGATCAGACCAACAAGAAAATTTTAGCATTTGACATGAATCATAGCTGTGCCTATAGTCGGCTGTGTACGAAGTAAATAAAAAGGGCGATAAGACAGTACCTTGAGAAGCTCCGGTATTTGTCAAAATAGTTTCTGAGTATCTGTCACCCATTTTAACAAACTGAGGGCTTTTCAATGAGTTTGCTGTGTTTGAAATGTGTTTGTGGGAGGAGTTTAAGGGGTGAGCTTCACTTTAATGATGCAAAAAAAAACATTGGGTCAAAACTGAAGAACTGATTATTGTCCCACTCCTTTATAAGGGTTTATTAGTACATTTTAGTTTGAATACGAACAATAAATGATTGTCAAGCTGTGGGTGCTGACAAGTGCAAGTTTAAAATGTTCAGGATTTGTCACACATGCATGTATTCATCAAAATAAAACTAGTTGAATAATGAAAGAAACACAATATAACATACTTCAAACCTAAGAAAGTTAATTTCACCCACCTTGGAACCAGGAGAGCCAGGGAAACCTGGAGCTCCAGCAGGACCAACAGGACCCTAAAAATGCAAAGACAAGTTACTGAAGTAAATGTCATAATCACTTATTTTATTTATATGTGATTTATAAACACAAAGAAGGCATTATTTCCACTCACCGGAGGGCCAGCTGGACCAGGCAAACCATCATTTCCCCTTGCACCCTGCATAAGAGAAACATTTTCAAAAGCTTTATAAAACAAACATGTTTTTTATTCTTTAAAGGGGTAAAAGTTTCAGTCCGAGGAACAGAAGACACTTGCTATAAATCCAAACACCTGCAGCTGAAACAATTCTCACAGCTTTTACTTTTTAAAGTGTGACTCATTCAAAATTTCCTGGCTGGCAATGAGCCTCAAACTAAATGAGGTATCTAAAGGCAGTGTAAGTTTTACTATTTTTTTTTAGAAAGGGAGATAAACAAAATTTAGAATCTGTTAGTTTTTTCCACTCATTGATAAAAAAGAATACTCACAGCAACTCCACTGGCTCCGGGACGTCCTCTCTCACCAGGCAGACCGCGAGGGCCCTGTTATATTCACAAATAATTGCGTATGTAATTTAACGTTTCTTTTTTTTAGTATAAATATATTTTAGTATAGTATATGTTAATGCTACTGATCCACACCATTGGTCCAGGGGCACCACTCTCACCAGGGGCACCTGCTTCTCCCTAAGGATCACAACAACATTTTAATTGTCTGGCACAGTTATCAAGCACATTTCTAGCTGATGTGATGTAAAAAAAAAAAAAAAATAGATATTGTTGAGAAAGTTAAACAAAGCTGCAGTGTTCCAGGCTTGCAGATGTCTTACTTTTGCTCCAACAGCTCCTGTTTCTCCCTTTGTGCCATCAAGACCTGGGTAACCCTGAAAGTGTTCAAAAGGAAAAGATAAACACTCACATGACCAAACACCAAACATTTACCATGTTAAACCTTACTCTGTGTCCTTTGATGCCAGGAAGACCAGGAGTTCCTGGGAAGCCACGAGCTCCCTTTAAAACAATTGATTGTAAAGTGTATTTCTATGTAGTGTTACAAGACATAATAGGCTAATTAACATCAAGGCCTCACCTGAGGTCCAGCGGGTCCACGATCTCCAGGTTTACCAGGTTTACCAGCCTCACCCTTAACACACAACAGAACATTATTTAACACTGACAGAACAGAGTTTTTGTTTTTATTGTACATGCCATCTTTGCATACATCTTTAATGATTTGATGAATTATTAAAATGAAACTTCTAAATGAGTAGAAATTCAGATTTTATAGTCATCCACTGTATGTTTATCTCTAAACAGAGACTCCCAAATGTCCTTACAGCTTATCAGGTTGAATTGTAGAGACATTCCCAGGTGGAAGTTCACTGTAGCCCTGATATTGTAAAGGCAACCTAACAGATGCCCAGAGGAACATAAGCTGCTTCCTCTCCACGTGGAGGAGCAGTAGTTCCACTCTCAGGTGCTCCTGAGTGACTAAGCTCATTAAGACAGTGATTGTCAAGTTTGGTTTCCATGATACTGATGACATCAAACTCAATAAACACGAAAATCTGGCTACATGCAAAATTATGAAGAAGCCTTATGTCTAAAATCACTTTATAACTTTTTGACAAAAAATAATTGTAATAAATGAAAGCATGTTTTTGTAATTTAGACATCTTTGTTGCACTAAATAAATAATAAAAATGGTTTGTTTTTAGATTGAGCAGGTTTGCAATTCCACAAATTAACAACTGTAATTTAGCCTCAAGGAGGGTCTGAGCTTGTTAGTTTCCATGGCAATGTTGATTAGTACCAATCAGCCTCCTTGTAGAAGCATTACTGTACAGAAGTCATGTTCTGTTAAATCAAGTTGAATGAAAAAAAAAACAAATGCACAAAAGCATGAATCATCACTGTATGCATGTTTTTCAAGTTAAAATAGTTTAGTTGGGACAATGTGCAGTTACATTAAAAAGATGGCTGCACTAGAGTTAGCACAGAGCTACTTTCCATCTGTAGTCCCTAACTCTATAAAAATAGGGTAAGGTACATCTGTTTGTTTGGTTTGAACATGCCAAACAGTGAGTTGGGAGTGGTTTTCTAGGACAACATGTTAAAAACGTTACAAATCAGGAGAATATTTCACCAAAATACATGTGTGTTTATAAAATAATGTGTTTGTGTGCCAAGTCAATGCTGCGTTGTGATTGGTGGGGCTGTGATTAGTACTGCCAGCCATCTTTAAATGTACCACAGGGGTCTTTAAAGATAGAATCCGTAAATTTGGTGAAAACCACAAACATTGCCAGAATCCATCTGGTAGAGCCATGGTAATGAGGACACCCCGAAATTATTTTGTGACCCCCATGTGAATCCCCTGCAGAGGACTCATTTTGACTGTCTGTGTCTGGGATCTTATTCTTTTGATCTTTCAGTCATGACCCAGAGTTTATGACCGTGTGTGAGAGAAGGAACACAGATTGATAACAAATAGTTGAATATATGCACAAATAAACTATTTAAAAAAAAAAAAAACTCTAAGGACTTGTAAATAGAATGCTTGTCCTCTACTCAACAATGATGGCAACACAACATAACATAACAACATAAAAGTACACAGTAAACAGACTATGGGCTACATAAAAGTTTTTTGCTGACCACTTACGTCATCTCCAGATTTTCCAGAGGGTCCAGGTGGGCCACGAGGACCCATCGGGCCCTGTCACAGGAGAGAGAAAACAAGCTCAGGTGAGACACAGTTACAGCCACACACTGATAGAGGGCGACAAGGCACCATTTTACAGCTGTACTGTTTAGCATAAGACGAGCCCCAGTCATGCTTTGAGATTCTCACACTACGCCAAACAGAATATAAAATATGGATTTCAGAACAAGAGTAATTACCATAGAAGCTGTGTAAGTGCATGTCAGACAGAGAATTTAACTGCCATTAATAATTCATTTACAACATGAATTACCCCAGCCAAAACATATTATCTATTTTATGTGATAAAATTGAAATAGACTGAAGTCTCAATTGCTTTCTGAGATAGTCATAGTTTTTCACCAAAACATTTTGGACTGTCAGTTTGACTCTGGTGTTAATCTTGATTCTAATTTGACATAATGACTATAGTTAGGGGCTTTTAGGGATTAGCGCTGCAGTAGGGAGACCCTACAGTGTCTGCCCACTGAGAGGAAGAGAATTAAAAAGGGTCAGCAAACATGAGAAAAAGAGTTGTTAAGTGCTAAAAGACCATAAGAGTACAGTAGCCTAAATGTAAAGGAGTATAATTCTTAACATGATACTCACAGCATGTCCGGGCTCTCCAGCTTCTCCTGGGTTACCTTGGAAACCTTGTGGTCCCTATAATGTGACAAATATTAATAGTAATTAATGCTAAGATACATTACACAAAATGTATTTGCGAGTTTTGAAAAAAATGTTTTATCAATTTTACAAGTGAAAAGGTTGTGCATTAGTGCTGCTGTGTGCACACAGTGGTTTTTGATCCTACTTATTTTGAAAGTTTTACCAACCTACATATTCCTCCTTGTTTAGTTGATGCACAAAGCATGTCTTTAGTCAATTAAATATTTCTTTGGTTGACTATAATCTTAAACTCTGACATGTTATATTACAATAATAAGTTTTAGTATTTTGGAAAAAAATATAGTAGTAACCTATGCCTATGTTAGTTTGCTGGTTAAAAACCATTTTATGATTTCTCTGAATGCCAGAAAACAAGTTGAAACAAGCTGCCTGTCATTGCCTACAACCTAATAGTTTTTCTGAGAAGGCGGAGCAACTGTAGGTAGAAAACAGTGCATCAGAATATCTAATAGTCAGGTGTGCTCCTATATGTCTGTGTAGTGCTGTTGGAAATTGCCCCACAGCTGCAGATGCGAGACGGAAGTAGTGCCCCCAGAGAGCAGGCCATAGTTAGACTGGGATGGGTAAACACATAACACAGGAAGACTAATGGTCTTAGATGACTCATGTGTCGTTAAATCATTTAATCTGTCGTTAAAACTCCTTATAAGAAAAAAATAGATTAAGATCAGCTGTTTTTCTTGTGAACTTTTCACTGGTCAAGTGTATAATGGATTGGCAACCAGTAACTCTCATAGTGATCACATAAAACCAAATCACTCAAACATGCATTTTGAGACTACAGTATATCTGGGATTGTTGTGGGCACGTATATATCCAGTTATTCAAGCCAAACAGAAACCTCATTAGTCTGACCAATTAAAGCTGCTTAAAACTGTGTGTGAAATCTGCAGTGTACTTACAGGTGATCCAGTGGGGCCAGGTGGTCCTCTGGGACCCATAGGACCCTGAGAAACAAATAGACGCAAGATACAACATCAGGTGATCTACAGCATCATCATCAACACACACAGTCCAGGGAATATTACAGTGTGAGTTTTTCAAAACAAGTTTTGTCCATTTGAATACCGTCAGAACCTATTAAAATGATCACCTGTCTTACCCCAGAGCTGAAACTCTAAGCTCGGCTTGTCAAATCCATAAATCCTTTGAAATTCCTTAGTGGCATACAGACTCTTGAGCTGCCTATCCCTCTTATTTTTTAAGTTATACTTTTCTCTCCTGTGGCGTGCTTTGAAGTGCAAAGGTCACCAGTGGCAACTTAAACTCAGACAGAGCTGAATCCTACATGACTTTGTACACCAGGCCTATTCAACTCAAGGCCCGGGGGCAAATTTGGCCCTTCAAAGATTTGATCTGGCACTCAACCTATTTTTCAAATATTGCAAATATACTTATATTTCTTCTTTGCAGAGATAATTCTAGGCGTATTTAAGACCTGAGATGGTCCCTTTTTAGTTTTGATGTGATTCTGATTTAAACCAGACTAGGTCTAATACTGGTGACTCTTGGTTCACCCTTGGCTAGTACTGGTCTAGTCATGGATTAATTCTTGTTCTGTGCAGGTTTGCACATTTTGTAAAGCAATTCCAATCAAACAAAGGCTACAGCAGTAGTGACTAACATTAATGAAACATGGTAATTTTGTACAATTTTGTACAACCATTGGTCACATGCTATGGAGCTACCCGGCCCAGTGGCCATGGCTGTCTGAAAAATCTGGCCCTCAAGGGAAAAAAGTTGAATAGCCCGATCACAGAGAACAACACACCTGCAAGTGTGCTGCTAGTGTTTTTCTGAATGGTCTCTTCTGTAGTACATCTTCATAACTGTTCTTTTTACAAATACTGGTTATGGAAAATTATTTTAAAGGAGATGCAATTCTAGTTGTTTTTTGTTGTTGTCCAAAAACAAACAAAAAAAAAGAAATCTGGGATAGCAGCCTAAAGGAGCAGGCAGTAGTGGGGTCATCAAGTGTGAATAAAGTAGTCTTTCAGTAGACGTAGGAAACTGTGTGACAGCAGCCAGACACATTTCAATGTGGCTTTATGCTTTCACAGCATATATCTGTACACATGAGCATGTGTATTTGTATTCATGAGCTTCATACATTTGACTCTTGTTTGCTTGACTCTTCTGGGTGGGTTTAGTGGTGTCTTCAGCTCTATAGATGGCTTTCAATGCTTTAACTTAGAGTCTACAGAAAATATGGACTTTTTGAAGAAGCGAGCTGTAGAAGGTGGAAGCAAAGGCCACAGCACTGGACAAAGATTAAATCCTTTCACTCTTTTATCCAAGAAGAAATTCTGTCAAGGTGGCAGTGTACCAAAATTTTCAGCGACTCCCAAAACCAAACTCCTTGATGGGTCCTAGGCAAGCTGCCATGCAACTAGATAAAAGTTCTCCAAATGTGTTTTCAGAGTTTATAATTATCTCCTGTATTCCATTTGAAGAATTAATTTCACAGTAGTGCACTTCTCCAACAATAACAATATAGTTCCGAAAGTGTGAAAAAACATCCACAGCGAAAAACAGGTTAGGATCCTTAAATGAGTCGTCATCTTGTTGTTCTTGTCGTCTTTGCTTTATAAATCCAATAGAATGTCTTGTTTTTTATTCATTTTAATAAAGTGATTCCCACATAAAAAACAAAAACAATTCCACATCGAAGTAAGTTCCACAGTGCCAGAGTTGTTATTGAATAGAAGTAAGTTGAGGGGGGTCTTCAGCGCTCACCATTGGTCCTTGCATCACTCCCATCTGTGCACCGCCAGACTTCTCATCAAACCCACCAGCCATCTGAGCAGCAAAGTTCTGTGGAGACATAAGACAACATTAATGCAGTGCTCATACTCACAAAAATCTACTGAGGCAGTACCTTTTAGTGCATTCAAACTACCACATCAAAATTAAGAATAAAGAAAACATATTCAATGCATGCAACATTTTTGTTAATATGCTTTGAGCTATGAAAATAGTTCAATGGAGGATGGGGCAGACCTAGATCCTCAACACAACTCTGTTAGCTTTAATGAAGCTAACAGTTTTTAATCGAAACATTGTCAAGATGAACTTTTAACTTTTTTTTATTTTTTTTTTACGATGGATCTCCCTAGACAACCGGGAAACTACATTGTTCTATTGCTTCTTTTTGTAAGTCTTTTTTAATTATTATTAAGAGTATCAAAAGCAATGCACACAGCAAAAAATATTAGAACATACAGTAGATCTTTTTGTTTTCTTTTTGTAATCTTTATCTTGTTTTGTTTATTTGTATACACTATGGCGAAAACACAGATATTGGACACTTACTCCACCAAGTCCAGGAGGTCCGTTAGGTCCAGGAGGTCCAGGAGGGCCGGGGTTACCGGGGGTGCCAGGCTCGCCATCTCTGCCACGAGGGCCGGGGCTTCCCTGCAATCGACAAACATCAGAAATATATCGTCCAGAGGAGGCTGGAGGAATTACTGCTGCTAGAAATACATCAAATAATTAAAGTGAAGATCTAATTATTTTCTCCGGTCAGAGTAGAAATATTATACTGCAGAAGCACTGAGTGACTGTTTGTGTAAATGTCTACTTGTAATGTAAAGTAATCAGGCAAAAAGTGAAGATACAGATATTTTCTGTCATAAAGTGTAAAATAAAATGTACGGTACAGGGCAATAAAAACATATTTATTGTTACCATAATAATACTTCCACTATCTTGTGACCCCTAGTGGTTGCGTTGTATCATAATTAACAACAGTAATATTTTTACTGTATTTTTTATTTAAAGATACTTAAACTGCAGTTAAAATGCCTTATACAGCAAAGTTCTTAAACGTTTAATAAAACCTGAAAAGCTTATATTTTACTACTGATAGCTTGCTGATGATTTATACCTGATTTCATACCTGTGTGCAAGTAGTAACATATTGGCCTCTGAGATCTTGTCCCATCCCTGTTAGGTATATTGTATGTCAGACCAGGCAAAGGTTGTTTTGAAAAGTAAGGACTTATGCAGTTACATTTGAGGTAAATAAATCTCAATAGTTTTTGAGAGTCAAGCTATTTTTTATTTAGTACTGTATAAACCATGTAAAATATCCTTGACACAAACTCAAAATAAAGTCAGTTATTCAATCAACCAAAAGAATTTAATTGAAACATCCTCAAGTGCGAATGACAAGTTAGACTACATTTATCAGGAAACTACAATGAACATGATTATATTCAAGATTTCACTAAACATTTTGCTTGTTTTCAATCAATATGGCTGTTTTGATGAGCTTTAATGGTCTTGACATTTGTAGAAGTAATTTCACAACTGTTGCCTAGCAACCACATTGTCACAATGGGTTAAAATCCACATAAATTACACAGATGTTATAATGATTGCTTAAACTACAAGGAAAATGTGTCAGTTGGGTGTAAAATTCATTCATTCATTTTCTATCGCTTAATCTCGGTAGGGGTCGCGGGTGACTGGAGTCTATCCCAGTAACTTTGGGCCTTAGGCGGGGGAACACCCTGGACAGTGGCCAACTTGTTGCAGGGATAGACAGACAATCATTCAATCTCTCATTCAATCACTAAGGAAAATTTACAGTGATGCCCAATTAACCTTGGAGGTGGGATAAACCAGAGTACCTGGAGAAAAAACACGGTGACACGGGGAGAACATGCAAATTACCCCTAGAAAGATTGTGAGATGTTGATATGGTCTGACCCGGGAGTCGAACCCACAACCTCCTTATTAGGAAGCCAGAGCTCTAACCACTCTGCTACCGTGCACCCCGTAGTTTGTAAAATGTTTCTGAATTTTGTATTTTTTAAATGACATACAGGTATGTGGAGAGTTTCTGTTTTAGAACTCAAATTACTTCTTAGAATTTTCAAATTTTATTTGTCAATTTCTTCTTGAATAGAAACTTAACTGCAGCAAAACTATAATAAATATTTATCACAAGGACTATCTCACCAAACTAAGTCAAAATCAAAATAATCTTTCATTTGGGTTTTAAATGACAACAGCAATGTTGTACTGTATTTAACTTAAGTACTTACTTTTTACCTTTACATTTTTTAAGAAATATCTACACTTTCTAGACATTTATCCACTCTAAAAGCCTAATCACTCTCATATACTCTACACAATAACTGTGTTTTTGCATGTCGTACCTAAGTAAGTCCATTTACACGTATGTGCTTTTGTAGTTTTTTTTTTTTTATGATTAGAGAATTTATTAAGTTTTTGTTCATTTTTAAGAAATAAAAAAATAAATAAATAAATAAAATGCTTTTGTAGTTTAAAGAAAAGTGGTATCATCATTACTTCTATAAATAAGTACTTTGACAAGTAATTGTGCTTTTACTCAAGTTGCAACAACTTAAGAACTTAAGTCGCGTTTCTGAAGCGAGGACACTACACTCCAGACTGCACAATATTTCCACAAATAAATATTTTTGAGTGACACTGACAGCGATCAAAATGTAATTTTTATGAGGGGCATTTACGGCTTACCTTCTCGCCTTTATCTCCTCTTGGTCCGCGGGGTCCTTGCTCTCCTGGTGGGCCCTGGTTCAGAGCCAAAAAGACATCAATGCACTGTCCTTAAGTGATATTGCCCCTACTTAAAACTTTAGAAACAGCTGTAACTTGTCAGCTTTTATGTCAACCCTGTTTCCTGTCTTATTCATAGCCCCAAATTATAATTATAAAAAAATATATATTTTGCACGTTTGACTAAACTGCTACACTGAAACACCAAAGAAAAACTTCTTTAATAAAATGGTTCATTATGTTATACAAGTTAAAATGCTGAAGGCAATGCATACCATTGGGCCAGCTGGTCCTCTTGGTCCTACAACCTGTATGTGAAAAGAAGAGAGAAAAAGATGAATGTAAATAAAAATAGATCATATCATAGTAATGCATACTTGCATAGAAAAGCCTACTTTTTCTGATCTAAACTTAACAATGATTATTATTTCAAGTCAGGATGCATAAGCCACTTTCATCAGACGGAACTTGTTAAGTGCTAAACTCTTCAAGCAACGGCATGACTGAACAACAAACAAAAACAATTGCACATTTCCTGCCATTTTCCTGAGTGTCTTCTCCTAAACCACTTCCAGGTGCAGTTGCAGTGGCTGCTTGAGGGTCTTTATAGAGCAATTGTAAACAGGTTCTATTGTACTTGGCAGGCTTCCTGAGGATTTTCTTCTGCTCTTTTATTTTGTCTATTAAAAGTTTTGAGCTTCTGCAAAACCGAGAATAGACAGCAATATAAGATTTGAATTATATAACCCAGGTATAAATGTTATAATAATCCAAATAGTCTGATTTCAGAGAGATTTATTGCTGTGTGCATAGGATATTTACTTAGCACATCTACTGTCTCAATTCTTTGTGAATATGGATTTTTGTAGTGTGTTTGATTACTTGCAAATAAAGTTAATTAGTATCACTATTCATCATTTGTTTAACTATTCATGTATTAATGGATGAAAAAGTTTATTCAAACTTTATTTAATCAAGCAGTTAAGGTGAGGATTTAGAATAAGTCGTCATCCATTATTTGCTATTTGTTAATGAGTCTATTTTCATGCTTTAATAAAGGTGGGGTACCTGACATTTTTAGTTGTAAATAAGTACACTTTGCCTTTTTCACCAGAAACCAAATTGCATAAGCAGCAGATTCATACACTGTTAGACCCCTGTGTACTGTCTGAATCAAAATAAAAAGCATTTTCTTTCTCTTCAAGACCCAAATGCAGTGCTCTGATTGGCTGTTCTCGAGTGGTCAACTCCAGTCTCAGTTTGGTGTCTGAAAAAATATGTTTTTAGGCTTAATTGCAGACAAAAAAAATAAATACACATTGATATTATCATGTGCTGTAGGATTCGTGAGAGCTAAGAACTAGTTGGACCTTACTTCAGGTTTTTTATTAAGGCTATTTATTGGGTATATGTTATAAACTTGTTTGTTTAAATAATTCTCTCACATTGTTTAAGTAATTCTGTCATACTGTTGTTGAACCATAACAGACTAAAAAATAGTTTCCTCATTCAGTCTAATTTTGTGTTATGTACATGTATCAAACTGGCTTTATAATTATAAAAACACTGCATTGTTCTCAATGAATTAGGTAGGTATGGCCCATATACTGTACTTTCCTAGCGCCAACATCAATATTGGACAACATCTACAATTTGTTTTTAACTACAAAAATAATTTGAATGCTTACATCAGTAATGTCTCCGGGTTCACCTTTCTGCCCCTGTAGTAAAAATGTAAAAACAATAATGATATAAATAACAATATTAACAGCAGCAATAGTTATCCAAAGAGTATTATTAGCCCGCTATGTGACAGAGGAAGTAACAATTATACAGCAGGCTCCTTCACATCAAAGTCTCATGTAAATCCATAAACTATACACTCTGGTAACAGCTGATAGAGACAGTATGGCACAGACAAAGGATAATAGCAGGTGCCTTTACTTCAAAAAACACACTGCACAGATGTATTTGACTCACCTTAGCACCTGGAACTCCTGTAGTGATGGAGAGAGAAGAAGAGAGATTACACATAGCCGTTAGTTTTTCATGTACGCAACATAAAGAAAATACAGTCTACTTTCAACAGTAATTTTCATTTATGGGGCTTCTGCGAGCACAAAGACTGAACTGGCCATTATAGTACTATTGACCTTTTTGTTTGGGTGTTGGCTGTATATCCATCTCAGATTATTAGAATAAGCATGGAAAGAAAATTAACCAAATTAGCAAAGGAGCTGCAATGATCAGTTGTAACTACACTTTAAGATAAACAGAATACTAAACTAGAAGAGCATTAAAGGACACATATTATGTTTTAATCATGTTCTAACATTGTTTCCTCATCAAAAACACAACTGGAATTCTGCCTTGCCATTTCCCAGATTTGTAATGTCATAGATAGAGCTTGAGATCTTCTGCACTGTTTTAAGTCCAGACAAATTTTATTTCTACAGCTTTAGCACCTCAGGCTACTTTTGATTTGATACTTTTGATCTCATGAATATTTTTTTTTATAATCCAGTTGATGGATTATACCTCAGTTCCTGATAAGGGAAACACATAGCTGTCACATGTGTTTTATTGTACATTTTTACTTAAAAATACCTAAAATGACAAAGAAAAGATTCAATAGCATGTTTAAAAGACTAGAATACAAATAATACACAATATTTGTCCTTTAAAAGCTATATTAGCATACTAGTGCACAAGTGAAAGCCAATTCTATGTAAAACAACTAACAGCGTATAAGAATGGTTTATATGGCACAGCTATTATATGAATGAATCAAAGCATTGTTGAAGCATGTGTGTAGAGGAAGGCAGTGTGAACAGTGACACTTCTGATTTCAGCCATGCTTCTTAAACCTTTTCTGTTGATATTTCCTGACAGGCCTGGCAGTTTGGATACTGCCGGCTCTTGTGAATAGGACTTCTGTAACAGCTTTTAATGTGGCAAATAGCCCTTTGAAATATCCTCAGTCGGGTATTACTTGACGTGGGAGCTCCACAGAGAGGATATAGAGCAGAAACGTGGGTCCTTTGCCTGCTGGTATTTTCTTAATCATTCCCACATGTTTTCATGATACTAAAGCATATTCAAACAAGATGGGACCAAGGTAAATCCAGCCAAGGAAATATAAGGTAGAGGTGGCATCAGGCTGAAATCTCTCTAGAAGTGCCATTGCTGTTGTTGTGTTCTCATCATGTGTTTGCTTAGGGGATAGTTATTTTATTTTTTTTAATGTAAAGAGTAAGAGAACTGAAAGGCCACAAGTGACATTCTGCAAATTTTACCAGTGTGTTCAAAAATAATAAACACAAATTAAATCTTTTCCACACATCCATAAAGTACTGTATGATTAGTTTTATATATTTTAGCCAAATAGAATAGAATAATAATCATGAAATGTTCTGGTTTATATAGGATACTTTGTGTGTCTTATATTAGAAAAAAACTCCAAAGCTGTTACCTAGCAACCATAATGCAAATAAGGGCCAAATTCCCATACATGACACAAAATACCACTTTCAGTGATTAATACCCGAGAACTATTATTTAATGATTGATTAAACTCCTAAAAAGTGGGTACATTTTTTGGATGGATGGATGGATGGATGGATGGATGGATGATGTTAGAACTCAAAATATGTTCAGCTTTTATGATTAATATTTATTTTATAGTGATATTTGCTGGATAGTGCATCAAGGCTATCTCACCTAATTAAGTAATTATTAGAAAAACACGATAATGTGTTATATGAGCTTCAAGAAAACTTTGTTTTAGTTGGATCAAGCTCAGATTCCTTAATCAACAATTAACAAGTTCTGCCACAAACAAAACACAAGATCAATAAACAAACAAACAACAATTTTAGCCAGCCTGATTTTTTTTTTGTACATTTATGTCACTTAGTTTTTTTCAAAAATGTCACAAGTAGCCCGTCTCTATCCACCAAAGTAAACATGATCGAACTGTAATTTATTTATGAAAAGTGTGATAAATAAATTACGACCGATGGTTGTAGATGGGTCAGCGGCGCAGACAGGACAACACTCTCCAAATGGGATTTCAGGTTTGGCACAGTCTTTGAGCTCCTCGCAGACTATCTCATCACACAGGACAGTGCCAGTGTCGCACACACAGATGCGGCAGGGCTCAGGTTTCCACACATCTTTGTCACTATAGCGCTGTCCATCTTGCAAACAGCTCAGCTCATCCTCCTCCGTCACTGCACATCAGGCAAAGGACATTGTACATCAAGCAACCTGTTACATGGAGGTGTTCAAACTGAGACAAAACAAACTATATTTCCTAAACAAATTAAAATTTAACAATGCAGCTGCTATATTTAGTCATAGTCATATTGTGATAAAGCATTTCTATTCCACAACTAGCAATATGTCTTTGTTTTACAATTGATTTGCAACGGATAATAGCATTAGCAATGGATTAGCACAAGCATATCCAGCAAAAACATATCCTTTGAAAGCTGTTTGACTTTGAATTGACTTTAGATAAATTACTTTAGGGGTGGGCAAAATGCCAAAACATAACATCACTATTGTCTTGAAGCCAAAGACAATTCCAATTTATCTTTCAGAAAGTTTACACTATAATTAGTTAAAATTCACTCAGGGCATGACAGAAACTGACCAATGAGAGAAATGCCTCCCTCTGAAAAATTGTCAGTTTTTAATGTTTTCATTAAAGATGAGGTACATAATTTTCATGTTGAATCTGTTCAACTACTACCTAGCTCTCCTTTCTCCTTTAATCCAATGAGAACTATGAGAACTAAAATATTTTATTATTATATAGATTCAGACAAAAGGCAGTGGTTGAATATGTCACAAACTACTGCATTTAGTAGTACTTTTGTGAAATAAAAAAAAAGTTTATTCATTTACAAGTAAAAAAAAGTCAGGTAAACTAGCTTTAAACAAACAAACAAAAAAAATAAAAGTGAGATGTGACAATTTCACAAAAATAGCACATTTTCACATAGTTCAGATAAAAATTTGATTTTTATCATCAAATATTGCACAGCTCTACCTTACACACATAAGAGATTTATATATATATTTTTTCAGATTCACCTGACCCTCAGAATGACTTAACATAATCCATATACAAAGCAAGATCAAATAAATGTATGTTTGCAAAAAAAAAAAAAAAAAAAAAAAAAAAAAAATGGCTTAACATAAATCATGCAACACATAATATTATCTTGCTTTCTTTATTTTCTAGTGTTGTCCACAAAAAAAATCAACCAAAAAGAACAAGTGAACGCAGTCTGTTTAGTCACCACTAGGGGTCAGTCTAGCACCACCATGCAGCTGGCTGGAATCAGCTGAGCAGGACTTAAAGCTCCAGCCATAAATTCACACAGACTAGTTAAGTGTGCCTGAGTTCCTCCTCTGGTTAAATATAGGCTACAGAGTTTACATCGAGGGAGACACGCCAGTTTGTTCCAGATCACACAGATTCACCATAAATTTCCACTTAACACTATGGCAAAGCAAATATGAGTGGTTCTCAATTGTCTTTGGGCTTAATTTATCAATCCAAGTGATACATTGCTAGCAAAAACTGAAAAAAACGTGCTGTTTTCTAAGCCTTTTGTACTTACTTTACAAATGGAAGATGCATATATAACATCTTCCACAAAACCATTACGCAACATCTCAAGTTTTGCATTTATAGTACGACACAAATGTCATTTGTGTCAGTTTTTTGCTCCCCTTTCATTATTTGCCTGTGAGCAAATGCTGGATAACTGAGATTCTTACTGTGATTCTTATATGCCCAGCCTGGAGGTTTCACAAAAGTCACATTGCAAACTAAAGACTGAGTCAGAGGGTTTGATGCACCAAAAATTAAAAGCATCGGACACAGAAGTCGCACTGTAAGTAGTAATATTTACAGCTTAAGTTAAAGTAAGCTGAACTTTAAAACACCAATGAATGAGGTCTTTTTGGGGGCGAACATAGTTAGACAGTGTGGGCAATTCACACACTACTGGCTTGAGTAAATAGAGGGGAAAGCTAAGGCCCAAACAAACAAAAATGTTCCAATCAGTAGTTTATGCAAAGAAAAATACTGCATTTAGAGACTACTGGGTTTTTATTTTTTTTTTAGATTTGATATGCAAAAAAGTAAAGGCAAGTGACATAAGTGATATAATCTATAGTATTCGTTTTAACTCTCCAATGTACAAGGGGCCTTGAGATAGGACAAGATCATAAGCAGGCCTTTCATAAATTCACAGGGAGAAAAATCTGTCTCCAGGTAAAAAAAATAAAACCCTGTGTTATTTCTGAGGCCTACACACAGAAGAAAGAAACCTGAGACACCAGACCTGGGCATTTTAACTCTCACTGCTACCCCTGTTGAGCCATTTAGATTTTTGTTCACTTCTCTTTGACAAAATGTTATTTAAAAGTTAACTTCAGAAGCACTGCAGGCGCCCATCAATTGAATTTCCAATAAGCTCTCTTCTTCCACACCCTGCCTGTCTTAGTCTGGCTCTTCTGTCACTCCTCTTTAGTGATCTTGTAAACAGATGGAGACCCATCTGTTTCAATAACGGTACTGCCATACCTTTTTTGTTCAAAATTCTCAATGGCAAAAAGAATAAAATAAATAAATAAAAAAATCAAAGTGCAGCACAGACACAATCCATTAAGTTATTAAAGTGGCACATCCAGCTTTATAGTTTGGTGTCTGCTGGTCTGCTCCTCTACAAGCTGAGATTTGCCTGGATGCCCTCTGACAGAAATGGAATGTGAGCATTTTTGACTAAAGGCCTTTCAGCCTGACCACCTTTCACTTCCCCCTTCCCCTTCAAATGATCAAGCACATTACGAGAATATGAAGCTAAAGGCACATGCAGTGGGCCTAATCACGCAAATGTCTAACGCCCGTAAAAACAACATGAAAAATTCAATATTTGATCGATAATCATAATGCAATTGTAACTTTAAAAAAGTAGAGCCAAAAAGATAACGTAGAATACATCTCCAAAAATGTATCAAGCTATCCACAGAACCACACACAGGGCAATTATCGTGCGTAATTCTCCGTGACCATAACTTTTACGCACGTTCAAAAGCCTTATTTTTCTCACCAGAATCCAAATAATTTTGAAGCATCATTTGCATAGTTTTACTTTTTATTTATAAGTAGAGCTTAGGCCTATCATTCTGCAACTAAAACGTTAAATGAGCTTGTGCGTAAGTCAAGTAGCCTTTGAAAAAAAGCCGCATTTGTAGGAGCAGGTGCAAGTTCATAAAGATGTTTTTTCAGACAGACCGCCCAAAATACCAATGAATAAGGTTCACTTACGGTCGTCTTGACATCTCACAACGGTTAATAGACAGACTTGAGATGCTACAAGTAGCAGTAAAGTCCTGGAATCCATATAGCTTAACATGTCTAAATATCAGACATGCAGCGCCCTTGAGAGAGAAGTCGAGATGAGCGCAGCTTCTCTCGGGATTTAGTATGTTTTCCCAGTCACAAAAGACGAACCATTCGACAGGAGTCACCCCTAAAGCCCAGTGGAGAAATCCTGCGGCAGGACAGTGACCAGCCGCACAAACTCAGCACCGACCGCTGCAGGCCAGACGCTGTAGTTTTATGTTCCCGCTACCTTCAATGAATCTTCGGATATTTCCAAATAGGTGGCCGGCCCCTTACCCCCTGCCAAGATGAAATATGAGCCCCGTATCCCTCCCATTCTGTCTCCCTGATTTCATTATTCTCGTTCCAGGCCACACCTCCCTCCACGTGCTCTAACTGAACCCACAAACTCAAACTTATGGAATAACTTTGGCGTCCCGCCTCCCACTTCTTCAGTTCATCGAAAGCGCAACGCATGAATATTTATTGGTATTTTAACATGTGTGCCACCTGCACTTTACTATCTAATACCTTCTATTTGATGGAAAGCAGCGTTTGCACTTTAGATCAAATGCAACTAAAACTAAATTATACAGTTTACAATGAGTAACGTATGACTAGCTATTTAAATGGGCACTGTGTAAGATTTAGGGTGCAGAGTCTGCAGTCACCTTTTCTCATCTGAGATTATATGCGGTACCTGGGAATATTCTAGGCAAAGCAATGACATCACCCTGGAGTCAAGTACTGGTCTGTCTCCTCCAGAAAAGCTACATAATGAGCCTTTACTTTTAGTTTGCCAGATTAACTTTAATTGGGGAAGACAAATTACTGACCTGTATTACCTCCAAAAGCTTTGTAGAATGATAGTAAGTTTATACTACAATGACATTTTGGTCAACTAGAATAAAGATGACACGAATTACCTTGTATGCACTGGTTGAGCTATGTTAAGCCCATTGGTGACAGGTTGCACACATCTTATCTCGGACCGTCCCTCAGTGCAGAGCAGGTTGTGACCTGTGGGTTGTTGCCTCTGACCCCACACACTTTATGGGCAACAGGAGCAGCTGGAGCCTCCTGAGGGAGCACCATGCCTTCTATTCTCTGACACTGTGCCATTTAAGGACATCTCCATACTTCCCTGGGTCAGAGGAATAGTTAAATATGTGTTAGTTTTTAGTCTAGGATCAAGATAAAAGAAAATGATAAATGTACTCTCTGTAATGATATGAATGATGTAAATCTCTTGATGTGTGTTTTTTGCTTTACTGCACTCCCTTTTACAAGATATGCATGCACAACTCATTCTGTCTATACCTTTACTTACTTTTCAGTTCCCACAGAAAATAACTTCATCTTTTGCTAAGTGATTGCATTTTAGTAGCTTTTGTTAAATACTTGACAATCAATTATCACTAAAATATCCCTCTCTAAGTCTCTATGGGACAGTAAATTCATTAACTTTTTTAAAAATGCTGTGAGATATGATCACAGTCTCAATTCTTTCATGATGCCTGGATGGGCGTCACAGTCCTTTGGCTAAACTACAAGTACTTCAAAACAATTAGTGTTCAATTGACAGCCCTCTCACCTTTGACAAGAGACTGAGGTCAGAGGTGACAGAATCCCTGGTGAATCAGACATAACAATAAACCAAGGGAATTTAAAAAGAGTTCTTATATCCTGATTGACAGATTATAGTTGTTGACATATGAGCAGTGTGAAAGATTCTGTGAAGTGTGAAGAAGTGTACCTGTAATGATAATCAGAGAGCAGCAGAGGGAGGGGACACTATTGCACAGGGAAAAAGGAAACTATCTGAGGGTAATTTGAGTGAAATTGTGAAATAATCAGATTGTAAAATTCTCAAAAATGTCACATTTATGTCAAAACCCCCACCATCTCACTAAGCCCAGTAATCCACAGATTTGGAAAGAGTGCACCATTATAACAAACATTTTTAAATAAGCAAACCATTCAGTCAAACAGGGAAAATTAAGAATAGGTAATGACAAGGCTCTTTGTGAAGTCCAGAAAAAGGTTCTGATTCTTATAGGTCGCATTCAAGCCAGAATGTTATACGTATGCAGTTGGAGGGTAACTGAACAAAAAGTCACAAAAGATGTCACCAGATAGAAAATTTGTGAAATAACTTTTAATGCCAACAAAATGTCAAAAACATACGATGAGCGTTTGCGCGCCTTTTTTTTAGGTAGGCATACATGTACATTTAATACATGTGTTACCATCACACAAACTAACAAAGACATTTAACAAAGTCAAAATGTCACTTAGATCTGCTTTAAAATATAATTAGCTATATCAGCAATTATCAGTTACTGGCCAGAGCAGAGGGCCAAATATTGGTCATCGGTATCGGCTCAAAAATAAACAAATAAATAAATAAATTCATATCAGCCGATCCCTTGTAGTTATGTTTTCTTCCCCAAAAAGTATAAAAGAACTGCGGAACTTTTGAAAAAACAAACAAACTAAGGCTTCTACCACTTGCTGTTGTCCAATAATTTACACATTTTAGCTTTTCAGACTTGTGTAGAAGGATTTTCGGTCAAAGTCACTTTCCGCGCTACTACGCATGCGTTATGCAGAAAGATCCGTTCTCCATCTGTTTACATTGAGAAACTTCTTTGAATTAAACAACGAAACGGGATGAGAGTTGTTTCGATCAGGTATGAACTGGTATGACAGATGTCTGTCCCCTGAAGCTTGAGACAGCGTTTTTCTCGTCGTTTTTCTTACTCACCTAAATGTTTAGGGGCTTAAAATCGAATTTCATCCACACATGTTGACTTCGCAGCATAATTTTTTTTTTCCACACAGAGATAAACTCTTGTAGTTAACTGACAACTGAGCTTTGTCGATTTGTTTCCACTGTCTGTGTCTATGCGCGGAGGCTCTTTCTACAGGCGGGGTGTGTGCGCATCGCCCGTGTTGATAAACGAAAAATCCCTGTATATGTTGCGAAAAGCGAAAATGTAAAATAATTACAAATTTTAGTTGAAGCCACATGGCGACATTTTCTTTGGGTTGAATGAGTACGTTTACGCTTCCGAGTTACTAAAATAGGTAAGTTTAGGGTCTAGGGCTTGGGGTAGGTTAAGATTTACCCGTTAAAGAAAACGTTGCCACGTGGCTTCAACCACTTTTTCTTGCCAACTATCTGGGCTTAAAACATCATCAAAGTCTACAAGTGGAACACATCTTATGTCAAAGAAAAATAAAAAGTTTGCTTGGATTTGTGAAAGATTTTTTATATTATCTACCCCACAGTAAACTACGTTTATCTTTAAAACTCAGCTTTTGAATCTCTAAAATAAAGACAGCACATTTTCACACAGCCATTGGTAATGGTCAGGTGATTTTCTTGGTCTTTTGGTAATGTCCTGTGTGTGTGTCAATATTCTGGGAAACAGACCTACTTAAGGAATTTAGGGTTTAGGGTCATCAACACTAATGTTTGCACAAGACAACGACTGTTTTCACTCGGAACTCACAATTTGCTATTAGCAGCTTTTGCCACCCAGGTGCCAGGAGAAAAAAAAAGTATATACAGATGCAAATTTGTGAAATCCTGTAATTCAATTATTAGAGTAAAAATGAAAAGTATGGAATGCAAATTGCAGACAAGAGAATGTGGTTTCTGTGGAAGTTGTGGAAATGTGCTTAAAGAGTCGGGGGTGGGGTCAGATCAGACACAGTCCAAATCTTCAGTTTCAGCATGTGTTTTTGAGAGAAAAATGGAGTCCGGGGAGAGTGTTGATTGGGGTGAGTTGAGGTGGAAACTTCATAAGCATTTGTGAAGTCTGACGCACACATTATTTGACGGCTTAACATTTTTTAAAATTAAGTTTTATTTAAACGTATTTAGAGTCATTTAATTTCAAAGGGATGTAGCCCTTTAAAGTAAATCATAAAGCGAATATAGTAATATGTATGGTTGGTTACCTGATTGTACATGTATAAAAGTGGAAATTATGGATCAATGGAGTTGATAAACAATATTTGAGGTCAAAATTTGTGCACCTTCACAGCAGTTTTCTGTCTTGTCTCCTCTCTTTCTAGTTTATCTGTCAGAATGATCAGCCACTCCATGTGATTAACTCTGAGACATATTTGCAAATTATTTTTAAAAGTCTGTTTAAAAAAGTATATATATATTCACAAAGTTTAACTGATTGACTAAGTAATCTGAAAACAGATGTGGGAGGGTAAATAAGAAGATTTCTGGGTCACTTGGTTTTGAAAACTTTAAGAACTGGACTTTTTAGTGACAAAAAGTCCATTCTTAAAGTTATTTTGAATACCTAATACGAATGGATGAAAAATCATGTAATGCGGGCAACATGAGTACTTTTTAGTGTACCTTTATTGTTATGTTCTTAATACTAGTTTTGCTGACCTACAGAAATACCATACTCTACTTGAGCCAAATTTGTTACAACACAGATTTTGCCGTTGACCTTGACTTTATTTACATGATCATGTAGTGTCTCAGTAGAGCCAAATTATTAACAACTATAGCAAAAATAGGAGGAGACAAATGTGTTATCATTTGAGAGTTATCTTCTATATTTCAGTGTTCACAGATTAATAAATCTTAACCCAACTTTAAAAAGTCAATGAGTGACAAGTCCTTTGAGACACATCTCTTGTGGCGGCTGCTGGAGACAGACCAGAGTCTATTGTGTTGTGGGGGCTCTGCGCTGGTACGTATGGACTTCATTTCCTGCAGAGGATCAGCTGAGGTGGGCGGATGAATAGGCCTTTTTACAGAGCTGAAGGGTCTCGCTGATGGAACAAGAGGTGAACCCCTAAATGCCATGTATTGGGACATTAGTTGGAAGAGAGGAGGCAGTTGGTGTTTTTTTTTTAGTTTGTAGAGAATGTGTTTATTTGTGCAGTTAATGTCTGCTTAGAGACTTTTTGTAACACACAGATTTAAATAATGTATTATTCACTTTATAATATTTGAAGCCGTCTGTCCGGTGTGCCAGTTTGAATGCAGTAAGGACAGCCTTGAAAAAAACAACAATGCCTTTAGATCTGGCTTCTATACCACCCTATTCAAAAGAAATATGACAATTACAAGCTGATACTTCATCCAAAATCCAAACCTTAGTCACCAAAGTGCTAACGTGAACCGTCAGGAAAGGAGACTTGCTTTTTTAGTCTTAAGTTTCACTTCTGTTTTAGCAGCTGAAATGCTGTGCCCAGGTCAGCACTACAGCTATATCAATTTCTCTCCCACATTCTCGCCTTCAGGAGCTCACCCCAACAAAATCTTTGGTCCACTCATTTATTTTCTTTGTCAGAATATCAGCTGCTGGAAGGGAATGACAAATAGACCACTGACTAGATTAACTGCACACTTTCCAACATGTATCCCACTGTCCTGGCAAACATAACTTTCAGATATGTCACTTTTGGTCAAAAACAGACTCCCTTTAACTCAATGACATGTTTTTTTGTTCCAGTCTATGATCTGAGTAGATGACATGCCTAAACCGGGCTATTATCCCACTAACAACAGGAGTCTGTCAGTGATGCTTGTCTGACCTACTGAAGTGACCCTGTTATCAAATTATACAAGAATACCTGCAGTCTGCTCAGAACACCAGTTGTTGCGTGTTGACTAAAGCGATTGTAAACCATTTCCTAGTGGTAACAAGAGTGCATTTAAATGATTTGTGTCTGTTATAGATTGTAAGCCATGGGTACGTTTTTGTTTAAGTGCCTAACATTCTCAGTAAGTCGACTCCAGCTCATCCGACTGACGACTGTGTAATTATTACCAAATGGAGGTGTTAGCACATGCAGCTTCCACACTGGAACCATCAAAATAGGATGGTGGTCCTTTTTATGTTTTTCCTTTCATCACTCAATGCAAACGAAATTCAATAAATACATAAATACAAAGTTTGGATAGCATGTCATTTAAGAATAAAAACAATATCTAAACTTGATGAGCATGTAATTACTTGTTTACACATTTTATCAGTAAGTGCTAAAAGTAACATTGTACAATTTAAATATTGTCTGTTAGCAAATTGAAGTTTTGAGAAAATATTAATTTGCGTCTGGATAACTAGAAAGCATACTTATTTTTGTCAAATTTAATTTAATCTTTTAGTACAATATAACAGTATTTAAATATCTTTAGTTCTATGATTTAGTAAATACTATAACAGTCTGGCCTCAAATAATCAATATACTGTACATCTTTTAAAGTAACCTGTGAGCTTTGTTTTTATTTGTCAGATGTGTTGTGACGTATAAGAGAGTTGCATAATCACAGGCCAAATAGTGTCTACTGCAGTAAAAGGAATGTTCCACTTATAACTGCACAGCTGCAGCTTCAGGCCAAAAACCATGAATCACAGGACAGACACACGTCCAGGAGGAAAAGAGGAAAGAGGTCAATGGGATGAGTGTGTGTGTGGGGAAAAAGATGCTAAAGAGGTTAATGATTCAAAACTCTTTAAATATATATTCTAAAAGTTTGCGTTTTTGATGTGCTTGTTGGAAAAGTAGAAAAGTCAAACTAGAGGATCTCATGGAAAACAGAGACACATTGAGAGGTGCACTCTGGAAAGATGAACCCATTCCCACTGCCTAAAGCTGGACTGAGTTACACTGTTGAGAGAAGGTGTGCTTCAGTCTTAATGAAAAACAGAAACAAGCTGGGACTCCTGACTGGCTGCTCTGGCCCGGCTCAGACAGTGATACATATGGTGAACTGCAGTGTCTTAGTGTAGTATAGTAGTGACTTTGTTGTCTGTTGTCTTTCCCCCAAACCAAGAGTGAAATAAAACATGCAAGTTCATGTCAATAATGCTTAAAGTTAAGGGTATCTGGTTTTCATACTGTAAAACAGAAATTGGGTACTTAATGTATCAACAAATGGTTACTCGATTTTTGTTGCAATTACGGTTTAAGAGCATCTTTTTACAGCCAGCAAAAGGAAACTGCGGTGGACCAGCCAAGCCATGCCAATAAGTGCACTGCTTTTTTTCTATTTCGTTCACAGAACACATATTTTCAGGATGGAAAAGAATAAAGTATTATATTTTATGATTAAAGACAGTTTTAATGAGCATTATTACATGTTTTATATGTCTCAAGACATACTTTAAACATGCAGTTGGCAAATTCTTCAGTTAGTCTGGGTTAAAACAAACTCAAGGTCGATAGCTCTGCTGAACTGCTCAGTCCTTCTGACAAGTTGAAGGATGGGTAAAATCCATAGGATATATCCAAAATACTGTTTGTGTGGGGGGACTGGTTCATATTAGTTTATCTATCTAGTCTAGAAGGAGTGAGTGATAATAGAACCAAATTATATAATAATTTTCATTATTTTTTGTATTTATATCTTGATAAATACATTAGTCAGACAATATTATGTAAAACCAAAAACAACTGAAATGAGTTACTATGTTCTTAAACATTAGATGAGGTTTATATATTGGAAAATGTATTTTTACATTTTAACCCATAAACAATATCCTTACAATTTGCATGTCTTCAAAACAACATTCACAATACTATTATATTGATCTATTGTCATCCTGTATAATAAACCTGTATTAGTGTTTATAGGCAAGCTTAAAATAAAGTCTTCCTTAGCTGAATCAGTATATTGACGCTGTACATGACGCACTCCTGACCCCCACCCCCTCACATGCACCTTTACCCTCACCCGCACGGCACGTGCACGTTCACATGCTCACGTACACACATACACACACAGAGACACACAACAGGTGCTGAGTCATACAGAAGTGCACTGGCACACAGGGGACACCAGACTCTGTCCAAACAGCAACATTCTTCACACATAAATGAGATGGTTTTGTACAGAATCAGGCACTTCTCTGGTACACTTGAACACACTTGGAGTATGTTTCTACACACAGACATCATCTCTGCTGATGGATGAGCCATGGACAAACATGAAAAGGCTCATGTACTGTTTAGTTTACCTGTGCCTGAATGACTTTTCAATTTTTGAACTTCAGCTGATTTACATTTACTATTAAGTTAAATTACTTGCACTTTCAGTAGAAAAAGGCACAATTATTACAGGGAAAATGTGTATGAAAGGGGTGATATTTAAAATGATTGGAGTGTCTATAAATGGAAAACACACTAACCACAAAAAGAAATAGCCACTATATGTTTAATAGTGTAATTTTGTCACAATGGGAAAAGTAGCCAAAGTTTTTACTCGAGTAAGAGTACTGTCAGTCAAATATTACTCAAATATGTAAAAGTCATATGTTAGGAAAAACAACACTACTACTCTTCACGCCTCCGCTTGTAATGTGTTTTTATGAATGTAATAAAAAGCATGTATCCATTCATCTATTAGGTGGCATGTTAGATAAAATCTGACAACAATTTATTATCTTTCCTTTCATTAAATTGCTGCAGATTGGGACCTGAATTGTCCAAAACGATTACCAGTTTTTTTTTGCTTGAAGTATGCAGCCATGTACAACTTAATACAACTCAAGAATAATCAACTAGTAAAAACCTGAAATTTCTGTATGAATGCACTTGTGTGATTAAACCAGTGTGCACTATTTAGTTTTCATATAACGAAACAGTGATGTGGTTGCCATGATTTGCTCCGGTCACAGCGGGCGCTCTGCTCCTCTCTGTAATCTGTCTGAAAATGGGCCACATGCCTCTGTCTCGTGAGGAGATCCCTGTGTGCAACTTATTCTTTCTCTCAGGACCTAAGCCTGTAAGGAATGCTCTCGCTTTCGCTCTCTCAGTTTTTCTCTCCCTTCTCTCTCTCTCTCTCCCTCTCTCTCCTTCTCTCTCTCTCTTTTTTGGACTTTTTTGTTTGTTAATAATGTTCTTTACCTCTATTACCACACATGCTCTTTTTGTTTTGTAGTTTAATTAAGGTACTGGCCTTTGGGTCTTACAGTTGTACAAAATGAATATGAAGAGCATGTGATGGTTGTAAAAACAGTGAACCGATTGACCCAGAGGTAGCGTAGATTGAGCATTTTTCTTATACAACAAGATTTAACTAATTGCTCTGTAGCCAACACTTTGATTTTCTGTGCAATTTGTTCATGTTGTATGTTAGTGGCTTAAAAGACTTAAAAGACATTTGCAAAGACAAACTGTGTGTGCATTATCTGGCTATTGAGCTTCCTACAGGAGAGAAAATGCCATAAAACACCTTTTGCTTTTCAAGTGCTACACGATCTACAGATGTTCTGTTACGACTGTTGTAGATTTAAACCAGATCCAAACTGAAAACACAATTGCTTTAGTGTAGAATTTACCTAAAACAGGAATAACAGAAATAAATCTGAGGCAAACATTAAACTGCAGAGTAAAAAAAAAAGCTTTCACCACAGCTAGAGAGTCACTGGATTTATGTCTCATTAGTACCTTCTTGTACTTGAGGTGACCTGCTATAGAGCTTTTCCAACTCCAAAGCAAGTCTACTAGATAAGGAGCTACACACTACAGGAAAGTCTAAAACCATGATTAAGACAAAGACAAAGACTGGAGAAATTTGACATGAGGGGAATCTTACACGTTGAGATCTTTTGAGAGCAAAAATAAAACAGTCCTCCACAATTATGATACAAGATAAAAGCTGGGCCAACCTAGTATCAACTATTTCCAGTTTGAAGTAAAGCGCTTTGAGAAAAACAACGTGCTAAATTGATTCAAGTATTGCTCTGGCGCTAGTTCAATCAGTGCTGTTAATGTTTATAAAATGTGGTGCAATGTACAGATAAGTGTTTAAATGCACAGAAAGCTTCCATAAACTTCATAGGAAGCGGCTTCTGGTGTACTCTATCGCAGCAGCGTCACTGCTTTTCATGGCGTCAGACTCTATTGGAAAACAAATAGCAAAACTTCATTTCAAGTTTGATGAATGTTACTGTAAAATGGAGTTAGACCTGAGAGCTAATAAATAAACATGGAGATACTGACTGCTACAGCTTAATGAGAGATGTGCAAAGTAATGTATTGCTATGTCCCATGTTTGTGTCTTGCTAATGCGTCTGCTCCTGACGCTGTGCTTCACTGGCTGTAGTTGTAGCAGAGATGTTGTTATGATTACACATCAAAACTACATCACAGAAGAAACACCACTGTTACAGTCTTGTGTGTTTTGTTTCCTCTGAGATCCGCCGAGTTTTACACAGCACCATTCGGAGCTTAGTGGTGCCAAGTCGGGTAGATGCTCATGGAAAAGGGTAGAGTAGAGCCGAATTGAGAAGGTACTAGTGAAAAATGAGCATTAAAATGCTTCTACATCGTCCATAGTCTCCTCTTCACTGTCATTGCTGCAATTTTGAGTTCAATCAGTAGCCTGTTAAACTAAGACAGTTTGGCAATTATGTTTTCAAATGTTTTTTGGTGGCGCAGGTCCAGGGTGGATGTGTTAGTGTGGGTGTAATGAAAGCACAGAGGGTGTGGGGGGCAGACGGAGTAGGACTTACAGTAGTCAGTGGTCTGCTAAGGTGAGCGCTTGGACCCCCTCCCAAACAGCAGCACAAAGGGGCTCTCTGTGGCCGACTTGTGGAATGCTGAGAAACTGAGGAGCTCTGGGGAGAGGAAGAGGGGGTTCGAAGAGAAAGAAAGACAAAACCCAACAGATGGACTAATGTTGCTAAAAGATATAAATAGTTATGAACTATAAATCCTTGATTTTCATCCAGCTGGAATGAAAATAAAATAATAAGGAATTAAAATCAAATTTATAGTGGTTTAAAACATGGATACTGTAATTTATTCTGGAGTAGTCACTATTGCCACATTATTGAATGTAAGTTGAAAAACAGTTATACTTGTAGTATACAAATGTAATTAAAACCATCAGAAGTAGACTTCTTTTGCATAAAGCTTAGTATTATTGCAACATTTGCTTTTCATTGTGATATTCGATGGGTATCGGATTGTTCATGTAGATTTTGTATGATTGTGTCTGCTTTGATTTTGATGGCCAAGCACACTTAGTAATTTACATATCCAAGAGATTATTAGTCATCTGCTCAATTTCAACTTATTGTGTCAAAAGGACTTGTAGATGTGAGTGTTTACAGATATTGCACAGTATTGTTGCAGACATTGTCATTTTTGTTCACATTTTATTGGTCTGTATATTTCCATATTCAATGCAGACCACCAACTGGTTATGGCAAACACAGTGCATAAATTCAGAACTTATGTCAATAGCTCCACTGTTTACCCGCTAATAGAGTTTTTACAAACTCAGGGGCAGGGACGGAGCAACTCAGGATCAGGGACGGAGCAATTCAGGATCAGATTTAGGAAGATGGTGACCTACTGTAGGGTGATATACTCAGTGAACACAGTCAGTCTTAAGATTTTTGCTATATAAAGGAATTTAAAGAAAATACATTATGTGAATTCAAACTATACACTAAAAACGCTTAGACATACTATTGATCAAGCAGACATTCTTGCTGCTTAGCGAGCAAACAAACAAAAAACAGCATACTAACATATTGATTATTTTTCTGTGATATAAATGAAAAGATTTAGGGGCATGGTATCTTGTCTTTTTATGAAGGAAGAAGCAGATAGATAGAGTGAATATATCACTGTACTCCAAAAGAGTTCCATAAGTTCTAGATGCTAGAAGATGACGAAAATCACATTTTGTTTACATTTCCTCCTTCTTTTCCTGGAGTGACCTAGGGTTTATAAAGCGCCACTGTACAGAATGTTTCCACAGGTAAATAGATGGACGAAATGTGGCCCGGCTGCCACAAAAGCTCTGTTTGCACAAGACAGACTAATTCAGTTCAGCAAATGTTTGTAAGTAGTATTTGTCTCTGCTCCTGGACAGTGAAATAACTCAGATTTAGCTGCCATCAAAACATGTAAAACATGAGCCTGACTGTCATGTAATTATTCAATACGTCATTATGATAGACAATCCTTATTCATACAAAACTACCGCAGATAATATGTCTTAAGGCTGCACAGTTTGGGGAAAATGTAACCTTAGTTTGAACAAAAAATAAAAGAATAAACAAACAAAAAATAAATAAAAATAAAAATAAAAAGCATCACAGCAACAGTAGTTTATTCACAAGAATAAACTACTTTTTCTGTGAATTTCCAACATTAAATTTTGCATTTCCAACAAATAAAAACATTACTATTTAATGTACTTTTTAGTGGATTAAGTCCGGAATTTATTAAGAAAATGTCTAAAAAAGTTAATATTTCAGTCTTTTTCGTGAAACAATAAGTGACAGAATGTCAAAACACCCTTCAAAAAGAATATAATGACAATAAGCTGCTGTTTACTTCCTCTGACTGAGAAATGTCAGTGGAATCAACCGTTTCCTAACAACACAAATATTAAACCGCTATATGGAGGGACATCAAGCCCAACACCAGAATTAAATTGAAACTATCGATGTCTTCACATCCCTAAAACTAATACATTTGATAATTTCATCTTTAAGATTTGCAATAAGATCCAAAAGCAATGATATATTAAGACAAAGACGGCATTCCAAAGAATCTACTCTTAATCAAGAAATCAAATATTTGCATTATCATTCCTATGAATCACTACTTGATCTTAATTTCCTGCAGTATCCTGGCTCTTTAGCATAAAACTGAGATCTGTCTGGCATCCTGAGTTGGAACTTTCTGTGTGTCCAAAATCAGCAGAGCTTGTGACTGTTTATACAGTGAGCCAGTGGATGAAGGAGAATCAGTTTCCTTTCTCAAACTCATGTCGTTTGTATTAGCTCCAAAAGGGACACCAGTGTTGTTGTTTGGTCTGTGCTGTTTGAGTCTCACAGCAAGCTTGATTAAATTCTGGATAGAAGCCATGCTTGAGGAGGCAATAGGCGAAGAATAGGCGTAAGAAATTAGTCTGGAAAACAAGTACTAATTACTGATTAGGGAAAGTAGACACCCGACGAAACAAGAACACATCTATGGTTCTATGGGTTCATTCAAAGTTATTGTGAGAAGCCATTGCTGAGATGATTAGTGTTGGTCAGTAAATAGACACATAATAGCAGAAAAAAAAAGATTTGCAGTTACACTACACACAAACTGTACTCACGGCAGTGTGGCCAATCAGACTTTTGGTGAACTTTTATGAATGTGCTTATACATGTGCCTTTATTGCAGTAGATGAACACATTAAATGACTCTTTAGAACTCTTCAATTCTTAAATTCTGCCCACAGTTGCAGTTCAAATAAAGCTGCCAAACTGGGAAGTGCCTGAAGAACTGAATTGGCAAAGCCTGGATGTGATTGCGAAGCAGAAGTGTGATTGGTCAGACACACAGAAACCTGCAGCAAGTGTCAAAATCACTCGTTGCAAATTTGCTTAGTTTACACTAAAATTGAAGGAAAAAAAAATAGTAATAATAAAAAATACAGTAAATATTAATAATACTACTTGAAAATGCAATTTAAATAAAAGGATGTTGACAATTTTTTTGCTTTACACTTTTTGATCTGTTTCAAAGCACAGCACAATTACATTGACTAGTTTTAATGTAAACTATAGCACAATCCAAGAATGTTTCTGATCTCATTTTTGTGTGAGGGTTAGTTTGTGAGAATAATACACAATAAACACAGTTTCTTAAGTAAAGACCTTAAACAAAAGCAAACAGCTCCAGCTTGGCTATAGCTTTATTAGCACTCAGCTGGTTCCCATTTGAATTGCTTTGTGAACAGCTATCTCGCCAAGAATCCCAAACAAACTGACCCTTTGCTCTGTTTGCCTGCCTGAACCTCTCTTCTTGGAGTCCAGCAGGCCTCACACACAGAGATGACCCGAGTGACCTTTCACACAACTGATGCTGTTACAAAATCATTCGGCAGACACAGCTCTGATTGATTTGTTAGCAGCATAAAAACGTTTGCATAAAACAATGCAGGTGATGCACAGTGGTATTTATGAGGCTTAAGCCATACCAGCCTGTCAATGCCTGATCCTGTCAGCTCTCATAAACTAAGCAGGGTGGGCCTGGGCAGTACTTGGATGGGAGACTGTTGGAACCCCAGGTGTCACACAGTACCTAATGTGGATTCATTTTCACAAGAATAGATAATTTAACAAAATGTGCTGGGGGAAAATTAATTTTAAGTTATCTTATTGTAAAAATGTGTTTGTTTGTTTATTTTTATTAGGATCCCCATTAGTCTCTACAGTAGAAGAGACTACTTTTCCTTGGGTCCAATCTCAAAGTAAAAGCAATACAATACACATTAAGTACAAAAAGTAAAAAATTTGGTGTGTTGCCTATTCTGTCTGGTGGAGGTGGTGTTTTTTTGAGCCTAAAAACAATAAATGATTAGGCCTACTAACTGTGTGTTATAGTAAACATACAGTATATACTAGCACTATTGGGATTTATTCCAGATTAAACTGCTCCAGTGTGAGCACAAACAAAAAATGTCGTTTAATACCAGATTTGTGCCTAACCCCCCAGAGTTTATGGAGGGCAGAGTGAGCTGTGAGAAATAAACAGAGTTTGGGTCTGAAGAATGTGCTGATGCTGAGCTTGACCTGTGAAAGCAGATCTCCACCTCAGTCCGCTCCAGTCGTTGGGCCCACAGCACTGAGCATCCTTTGTGCAAGGGCAGCTCCTGAGTCTTACTCATGCTCTCAGACGGCAACATCTGGATCAAAGACTCACGTGTGCTGCCCTCATCACAGATTTCCTGGGATCAAAACCATGAAGGGATATGAAGGCCAGTGGGTGGAGTAAATTTTAGTTAGGCCTTATACAGTATGTTGTTTATTGGTATGGAGAGTTGAATTGTGTATCTAACAGATCCTTTAAAATGTGAACAACGAAACATTCAAAATTCCAGACTGGAAGCAATAGTCATGTGAAACAAGTGTTTTTGATGGAAAAAACATCAGAATACTGTAAAAAATGATCCGTCAAAGCTAAAAGGCTCAGAAATACATGTGTGAGTCTAAAGGAATAATACACACTAATCCAACTAAACTAAAATTGCCAACTGTTCTGAGTCAAGTTTTGGCAAATTTTGTGCAAACTACGCACATAATTTTTGCAAACTGACTGCAGTGATTAATGCAGTTTTTATCAACATCATTGACCGCCTTAATAGTAATCACTCTCACCCCACCTTAAACTATACTGTTTATTTAATAGTATAAAAGTATTAAAGAGAAACTCACTGACATATATGCACTAGAATTTCAATTTCAATTTTTGGAATAATGACATAAACTCATTAGTTTTTTTGGCGTCAGCAGTTAATAATCGGATAATGTTTCATGTTCTGTTGACATAGTTTAAAGGGTTTTTATTATACAGTTTAACCTTCTTAAATAAAATGGTGTAATTAATAGAAGAATTAAAAATGTCTACTGCTAAAAGTACTTACAATAGAGTGAGTGTGATTAAAGGGCTTTTATGAACAAACTTACATGTACTGTAAATAAACAATGGCAGTTTATTATTCCGAGATAAGTGAAAGTGGGCTATGGTGGTGTTTGGCCTAAAGGAGACCTGCCCACACCATTTACTGACAAAGAAGCCTTTCACAGCCCCATTACCAGTAATAGGAACCTTTCCTCTGTAGCCAAAAACAGAGTGAGGTAAAATGTGCAAAGACAACAGACAGAGAGGTCCCTGCTGCGGTCGTCTCTGAGCTGCTGTGTTCACATCAACTCAACATCTACGAGGGCAGAGGAAATGAAGGACCGGATCAGATGGCCCGGGAGGCCTGGAGGACCCACTATAAGTCACCTCTCACGCTACCAGTCCGCATAATTATGCTGTCTTATAAAATGTTAAGAGTTTGTTTTTAGTAGAGGTGGACACAAAATATCAATTTAAACAATATACTGAATTTTGTTTTAAAGGTATTTACAAATTTTATTTGAGTATACTCTCTAATAAAGCACTGGTTCTTAAACTTTTCACATTTAGTACCACCTTTGATGATATTTGCCTTTTGGAGTACTACCAGATCTTTTAAAATAGTAATAAAAAAACATATTTATGCTGGTTTCTACCAAGATTAATGATGTCAAATTAGACACCCGTGATATGACTATCTACCACTAGAGGGAGTCTTACACACTTATATATATATATATATATATACATATATATATACACAAAGGATTTTAAATGTTTGAATGTTTAAATGTTGACTCTTCCTTAGGCATTATAGTCTGTGTCTAATCAGTCCTGCTGTATTTCAGTTGGTAGTGAGTGAGTATGCGCTTAGAGCAAAGGAGAAGAGTGTTTGGAAAAGGACACTTGTCTACAGAGGTTTGGGTGGCCTCCTAGTTCCTGATTATTCAATGTGTTGGGAGGACTTTGTTTTGATTGAGGGCCTGCATCTTCAGAGGGCTGTGGTGTGAGCCGGGACATCCTGTTTCGGTAAGGGGAGAGGGCTCGTGCTCTGTGTATGAGTCCTAGGGTGTTGCCTGCGGAGATTAGAGCAACTTTTTAGTGCCAGACTGTTGATGTTTTTATATGAAAGTGTATAGTTGGATGACAGATCAAAGTGCTAAGCTCACCAGAGATAATTGGACCAAGTTTTCTCACAGTATGTAAATTCCAGCACTCTTGACAGCGTGACATCAGTCTTGTTTATGATAGTCTGTATAAAATTAAGCCTAATATTCTTAAGATTTATTTATTTATTTATGTATTTATTTATGTATTTTATTTAACCTTTAATTAACCAGGAAAAGTCTCCTTGAGATTAAAAATGTCTTTGTTCTGGCCAAGAGGCCACGGAAAACAAGTTACAGTTAATCACATAGACGTCACAGCATAAAATCACACAAAGCCTTTTTCTAAACTTAGACATAACCCTGAGGACAGACAATAAAGTCCTGTGGGCGAATAGTCCAACACTGATGTGAATGTGGCAGCCACAAGTCTTTTAGTCTCCAAAGAAAGTCAAGCTCAAAATTATAAAGAAAATCCCTAATTTCAACCTCAGTTTCTAGGTCATTGTTGTATGTGAAATGAGAATGAGAGTGAACTGTCAATCCAGATAATCCAGATTTGTCTACTGACTCAATTTGGATTTCTTCAGACGATGAGATTTGAGGAAGATTTGAGGTGAGTGTCTTAGACTTTGAGAAAAGCATGACGTTTTCTCAAACTTAGTATTTTAAAGTAAAAAGACCAAGTTGAACAGTGTAAGCGATCTGTTGCTGCTGAATAGCTGAATAGCGCTGTACATTACAGTATCATCTGCAAAGAAATTAAACTGAGACCATGTGAGTAGTGAGTATATTTGACAACGAGTCATCTACCTGTACGATTTGAGACCGTCCTGAAAGATAGTTTTGAAACCAGTTTACTGTGTGAGTAGATGGTTCACTTGCTATGAGCCTTTGTTGTATGATGGCATGGCATGGTCAACTGTACTGAATGCTTTTGTGATTGTTATTTACTCTTTTTAAAGCTGCAGTGGTTGTACTGTGATGTTTTCTGAAACTAGGCTTAAACTCTGATAGAATATTATTTTAGGAGAGATGAGAGGTGATGAGAGATTCCAAGAGTTTGGCCAAAGCTGACAATTTAGAAATTGGTCTGTATTTACGTTTGATGTGTCGCCGCCTTTAAACAGAGGAACAACAAATCCTGACTTCCAGATGAATGGGATTTTATTTGTGACCAGAGTGAGATGAAAAAGGTGAGTCAAAGGGGAAGCAATGAAATCTGCCACTAATTTTTAGAAGTATGGCTCGGGTTTGTCTGGACCTGGCGATGTTTGGGTGTTTAAAGGCTTTATGTACATCGGCAACAGAAAAGGGGAGAAACAAAAAGAGTTATTTACAACATGGCCATTTAAGAAACAGGGGGTTTAAACAACCGTGAATTGAATCAAATGACACACATACCTTCGAGTGCACATATTCAATTGATGTGTTTGAGTACAGAGACTGATTACTAATAGTGTTTTATTGTATTTATCTGCATTGCATGTTGACATCATAAATGATACTGTGTGTAGTACCTGGAGAGAATAATGTTTTATTTCTCTTTGATAGCCGAAAGCAATGCTCTGTGATTGGCTGTGGTTGGGGGTTCATTCCAGTTTTACTTCTGTCTGAAAAAAATGTTTTTAAGCCGTAACTGCAGCAAAAAATAGATGGGTGTGGGTTTTAACAATGTTCTGAACTGAAGTATTTATGAGAGGTAGGATGTAGTTGGTAGAATTGCACAATTACAGAAAAATATCTAATTGGGGTTTTATAGACCAGCATTGTGAGTGTGAATTGTGTTATAGTAACAAAATTCTGTTCAAAGGTCAAAATTTAAAGGTGAGTTTTTAAAAATTGAGATATTTAATTTCAATTTATTATGCAGCCCTCCCACCTATCCCTGCACACTTGTTTGTGATTTCTTGCGATTACTGAAAAAAAAAATCTGACTCAAAGTAAGCATGACGGATTCAAATTGTTGTAGCCAGTTTCCAAGTTAAAATCCACTGCTTGTTTCAGATAAAATTTACAATATCTTATCTTTATATTTCAAAGATGCATCAGATCAGTTTTATATTTTATTTAATACAAAATGTCTCCAACATTTCAGATGATTATTATGTTACATTATTATAAATTTGTGGTTGCACATTGCCAGGTTTGTGTGGCGTTTGACATTTCCTATTGCTACCTCTATTATTAGTCTAAGTGTTCAATGTTCTCATTATCTTCTCCAAAATCTGTCTCCCCAGGCATCCTTCTTCACTTTTGAACTAAAGAGCAGGTTAGTGCAGAGGAATGTAGTAATTTGAGTTGGAGAGGGTGGAGGGGCAGTGTACTGGGCTGGGCTCAAGAATTACCTGAGGAATGACTGAGAACTTGGAGGTTTTGAGCTGAAAGTCTGTTTTATATGTTGGCTACATAAGAAAAGTTCATATTAATTTAGTGTGATCTTATTATCTGTGCGCAATTTTGTTTAGCCAAAATTAGCAGCAAAAAGCATGTCTGGAATCCAAACTGATCTTGGACTAAAATTCTCAAAGTCACTCTTACTTGAGTAAGAGTCCATAAGTAAAACATTATACATTTGCTTAAGTAAAATGGTACAAACACAAAGTTGGTGTATAAAATTGGATAAACACTGAATTGATTATAATTAATCTGAGTTTATTCATGCGTTAAACACACAATTTTTAGAAAACAATGCTATATAATGTTTATATACAGCAGTTAAATGGCTTTGATAAAAAATAAATAAATAAATTGTGGATTGAAAAATAAACTAACTAATAACTAAATGTAATATTTCTTTTAAAATGTACAAAGCAAAAGTAAAAAGTCACGTTATCTTTATACTGCACGAAAGTTTTTTAATAAATATACCCTCAAAACTAATTAAGTACTTGTCACCTCTGTAAACTGTCAGTCTTGTCAATAACATTTCTCAATAGCCAAATTCAAATAGAACTGCGAAGTCAGGTAGGTTTAGGTCAATTAATGGGCCAAACTAAATCAGCTGTGGTTTAGGTCCAATGCCTGGCCAGATTATAAAGATATTGAATGCATTTGCAAGTTTAATGTCTTCTTTTGGTTGAATGACGTAGCTTGCCTTTAGTCAATCAAGAATTTTCTCTGTGACAAGGCACACTGAATTGTCAAACTCCAGCTAATTCACTCTGTACCTTCTCCTTTCTGCTGTAGTCCTAATACATCGGAATAAAAAGAAATACTTTAGTTCCAACACCATCAACTAAACGCCTAAAAGACTACAGCCCATGGTTTAAAATTCTAACAAAAGCGTCTGACAGAAACAATAACCACATCAGTCGTCAACTCCAGTCAGGCGTGATGACAGACAAATACACACCTGGGCTCACTATCCATGTTTCCCTGTGTTGCTCCTGGCAGATGATCAAATACAGTCTAGCTCAGTTAAACCATTAATATCAGACCCTTAGAGACACATTAAGGGTCTGGTTAAAATTAAGCCTGAAATAAAATTGTGAGCCAGTGTAGCTTTCATTATGCCTGACTGCTCTGGACAGTGACCATTCTGTGACTGTGAAAGTGATGTCTACTTTGCCTCACTGACACAACAGACCTATTGTCAGGTCCTTACACAAACCTGCATGACTGCGCCACCTATGAGCAACCCCCACATGATCACTGATATGGCTCTACCCGAGCATTTTTTTTTTAGTCAATGGCAACTGATCAAAATCATAGTAATATTAAAGAAATTACCCTAAAATTTAATTACAGTGTTATAAAATGATTTGGCAGTGCTTTGTCTTTATTTTTGTCTCATTATGACTCCCAGTTAATGAACCATTTGTTTATTTTTTTTAGTATTTTGGTGACTGCTTAGTGGAAGCAGGACAGAAGGAGCTATTTACTCTTGACACAAACATCTCTTCTCATGACACAACATTAGGGCAGCAAGTGAAAGATGAGACCAAAGCAGAGTAGAAAGTCAGATTACGGCTCCAGCCAAAAGATGCAGTTTGTCATCTAATTCATCTAATATGAACTAATACAATGTGTGTCACTTTACTAATTTACTGTTTCAGACCGTTTAACTCCACCTCTTAGTTCTACTCATAATGAGATGAGCTTTTATACAATAAATTAGTGGATTCTGACATGCATAAGTTGTTGGTGGCAACTCAGTAGCAAAAATTAAATATAACACATTATTTCATCTGTGCTACCAGCTGAACTGTTGGCCAACAGCTGATCTACTTTCTTTGCTGGGCCAATCCCCCACCTGCAAGCAATTTACATTCTTTTCACTGGATCTCTGTGAGTATTGCCTGGTGCGTTGACAAAGAAGAAAATCTGATCCAAAAATTCTCTGTAACTAATAAGTCACTTGGTACAGACGGGTAGTGGTTGTTTGTCTCCTTGCAACATCATAAATAAATGACCTGTAGCGGGTCACACAGCACAAGTAAACTGAAAAAAGCTGGAATATAAAGAGAATCAAATTGGGTCCCATCAAAGTCTTGTTTGTCTTTGGAAGTGCTGGGCACAGTGCAGGGACCCAGCCCTGTGAAATGATCCCTAACAAGCTTGAAGTACTAGAGCAAAGTCAGAGAAACTGCATGAAGAAAGTGGTATACAGTGTCATGTTAATAGTGTTTCATTAAGCAGACAAGCCCACATTCGTATCAGATGACAGTTTCTGAATTTTAAATATCCACACACAGCTAATAGCCTAAACCATCTGTAAGATTCATTGAAATACTCACGACAACTTTGCCTAACTATTGATTCAAATCCATATTTTCCCATGTGTATAATCCATCTGATTATGTGAAGAAATGAAGCATAGTTGGTTTGCAGATTACTGTCTGACTCAATCCATCATAACGCCCTGTCACCTCCTGCTTTAGCAACACAGAGGGTCACCCAGGGTGGACCTGCCACACACAATAATTCGACTGGTACTTACTGGAGCAAAAAACACCAGGACACATCACAAACAAATAAAATATGAGGTATACATTTCTGCTTAGTCAAAGCCTAAAAAATTGTTTCATGTTTTTGAATTTCAATGTCATAGAAATTCAAAGTAATATTATGTTGTTTCTCTTGATGATTGGCTCTAACACAGAAACATCACAGAGCTCTACACACATCTCAATCTCAGCTGGATACTTGGAATAAGCTCCTAATTGTAGGCATTTTGCACTCACTGTAAGGCAAAAGACCAAATCACATTCTCCAAGTGTCTCTTTCTATTTGCCACATGGCTACAGCTTGAAGGAAGTCCAGGCACTCACTAAACCACAAAACAAATGAGATGTTAAAGATCCACTGTAGTACTGTTAAATCTTAAACTCTTGAATTATCTAGTTTAATGCAGTCCAATTCTTTTAGTGCCTGTTTTTGCAGCGTGTCGAACTTAATTTTATGTTGCAACTAAAAACTTAATTTGCAATAAGATAGTGATTACATTGTACTTTATTAACGTTTTACCAGAATAAACGTGATTTGTGTCTACTTTGACAGTTTTTTCAACATAAAATGTAATCAGAGACATTCAGTGCTATGAATGGTTAGAGGTTGGAGCTTTTGAGTTTAGCTGAATAAGTTTTGACAAAGTTTTGTGTTGGTTTGTTTTACAGAAAACGTGTAATGGGTACATGATGATAAACACCTTTTAAAGTACATAAATTGCCTTTGAAAAAATGAATCTGAGAGACAAAAGCTGTGTGGCGGTTTTTAAGGCCATCAGAATTTTCAAATTTGCCTTTGATTGCCCTACGTCTAACACATGCACACACTAATGTCTTCTTGCAGTGTGTCAATGATGCATTTAGTTCATGTGGCTCTGTAGCTGTGGTGAAAGTGGTTCCTGTCCCGCCTGTACCATGTCCCGACGTGCCATGAAAGAATGCCTCCTGTATACGTCTAACCATTTAGATGTGTAATTACACCCCATCTTATGGAGCCATAGCTCGGGGACACATTTATGTTCTTGAAAGGGAAATGTTGCTTCATTTGGTTTATGAGCCACAGGCAGAGAAAAACAGAAATGTATTATAATTATTATTAACAGGTCTTACGTTCTAACAAGAATTGTGCTCGGTGCATAAAGCTTACAGTCACATTAACATGGTAATAACAATAATGCATTAGTCCTTCACAGACACTCCATGTTTGTTAGTATTTCTGTCCTTATTCATCCACTATTCACAGCTATTATTTGTGCCATCGACCCCTCACTAACATTTGTACACAGACAACGTGAGTGAAGTATTTGCTATTATTGAGTAACTATGGCTATTAGCAAATACTGTACTGACCTTGTCAATGTTAGTTTTGTTTAAAGTTTCCAAATAAGCCTTTTTCCACACTAAAATAGAAACATACTACTTATGTGTGTTTCTAAATATACATTTTTTAGCCCAAATGCTTCTATTTCCATGTTATATCTTATTATTATTTCCTGCACTGAGGACAACCTGCGACTGACATTTGGGGTACTGAGATATTTGTAAAAACTCTCATACATCAATAATAACCGATCATTAATATCTTAGAGCAATAAATCAAATACATTTTCAGCGTCTGTTTTAATTAGCGTAATATCGATGATTTCTGATCAATTTGGCAAACCCTTCTTACGATATTTAAACTAATAGGCATAATAAACTATATTAATGTTTATTCTCTAATTATAAAAACTAATAGTGCATACCCATATTTACCAAATGTTGCCTCACAATGGGTTTGCCCAAGTACAAAGGAATCTTAATAGGCAGGATCACTTCACACTACACAATAGTGGGACTTAACTTTACAATACTATCATTGTTTTCACATTTAACATTAACAGAACTTCACTTAATGACAAACAGGCTAAATATTGCACATTTGGATTTTACTCTCTGGGGTATAGCAAGCCAAATGTTTTACTTTTTTTTGCAGATACAGTAGCCCATGAGCTTCTCTGCGCTGACATGTGGACTGCAGGTGAAGCTGGGACCACTTCCCCAATCTTCTGTAAAATTTGCCTGAAGTAAAAAAGGGAGCACCAAGCCTGTCTGCAATCAGATTACTAGATGATTTGTTTATCTTTACTCTGAACTTTTGTCAATCAGATTTGCTACAGTTTTCAAACCAATATGAGGTTAAGTGTTTCGACCACAGTCACAATCTGTAATGAGCTATGATCCTCATATTAATTTTTATTACTTTACTCTGCATGTCATAAAACTCTATTAAATAAGTCTTAAAAAATAAATAAACACATAAATAAAAAACTTAAAATAGCAAAAGTTAAATTAGGTCATTTTCTGTTTTTAGAAAAAATGCAATCCCCGTTCCAGAAAGACCTCCTCCAACTTGGTTCACACTCCTCCCTTTTACATGTGCTTTTGTCTGCTTTCCCAGACAGCCTTGTTAACATGACTTACATTCTCTCAGTCTTTGCCAAAAGGGAAATAATAAACAGGTTGTTGTTTTTTCATGTCCATTAAACACCAACTATTCATTGGCTTTGCACAACACTTTTCGTGGATTCACTTTCAGAGCTGGGATAATATGCCTTTGTTTTCTATGATGCATGGTATTTAGAGTTATGATATTATGAAATATACTGCGATACACAATATATTGCGATGCAGTTTTACTAAGTTGTGCAATTTTCTCTCCATATTTAACTTAAATGGTGTAACAATAAACTGCAAAACATTATACAGTATATATAAGGCTTAGACAATAATCCTAATGAGGAACTTGAATTTAACACTTGCATGCTCAACAGCTCAGTTTGTTCAAGTGAATTTAACAGTCTATAAAGTCAGCAGTTGTAGTCTGTTGTAATGTTAAATTTTATAGGATGCCACATACTAGACCTATGATAATCTATTAAGGATTAAGGTTAACGTATACTTTATTGTCCCCAAAAGGAAATTTGTCCTCTGCATTTGACCCATCCTTCAATGCCTCTGGGGCATCTCCTCAGGAGCAGTGCAGCGCTCGGGGACCCATCTCCAGATGTTCTTGTTAGGATTGGTCAGGACTACCGTAGGTGGAGGATATTACCCTAACCTGCATGTTATTGGTTGGTGGGGGAAACCGGAGTGCCCGGAGGAAACCCACCCAGACACGGGGAGACATGCAAACTCCACACAGAAAGGTCCGGATCGTGCGGGAGCGAACCCGCGACCATCTTGCTGTGAGGCCAAAGCGCTATCCGCAATAGATAATGACTAAAAGACTGTCAATTAAAGATACTTGTTTTATAATGTTAATAATCTTTATAACATTAGATATGTCTTCTCATAATAACCGCAACACTAAAATTTGACATTGCTATACTCTGTTCATACCCCTGATTTTAAAAGCCTTTTTACACAAATAACTTACATGTTGAAATCATCTCATATTTGTGTGGGTTTAAGTCTGTTCAACTTGCCTACAGGCTTGAAAGTTTCTGAGCTGTCTCTTGCCAAAATTCTGGTTGTTAGACAGTGCCATCAGGTGGGCCTTTTACAGCATAACAATATTCAACTATTTGCTGAGCTTGCTGATTTTGATTTGCTTTTGTTTTTACAATATTTCCAGCTTTCATTAATGTTGATGCAGCCCATACATTTTAAAGCATGCAATTCAACAACAATAAATCATGTACTAAATAAAAATGGTAAAGGAATTGTTTTGGAAGTTTGCTATAACTTGAATTGTGTTTTGCAAAGTTGCGTTTTTTTCTCAATACCAATTTAGAAAAAAAAAAAAAAGAAAACAATTTTGTCTATTTTTGAGCAAACAAGAAATAAACGTTTTTTCAATATTAAATAATAAATTGCAGATGACTAAATATGTTCAGAAACGTTGTTTAGTGTTTATTGTATAGTTGTAGAGAGTGAAAAGACAAATGTTACTTCCCTATACGAGCCCCCATGTGACCCAGACTTGGGTGGAGCTGTGAGCGTTTCTACTGTCTGACAAGGAGACCGAGGCCCTCACAGTCGCAGGTGCACTGGGACCAGAACTATGGACTACCAGCAGAAACTGGCTGAGAAGTTGACCCTCTTGAATGAGAGGGGCACTGGAGTCCTCATACGGATGAACTACATTAAGAAGGTGAGGGTCACTGGAGGCTAAACTGTTTGTGAGATGTGGAAAAGGAACTAACATTTTCCTGTCTTTTTATCTACACTTCAACCCATTTTAACTTGGATGAGATCATGCATTTTTAATATGTAACAAAATAGATTTTTGTTGTATGCAAGTTTAGACCAAAGTAAAATATTATTGAAATCCTGCAACTAAAGTAAAAAGTCCTATGTCTATTGAAGGAGCTTTTGTTACAGCATCAGTCTGCAAAAAGGAAGCGTGAACAGGAAGTCAGTTTAAGCCCTCTGTCTTGTTAAATTTCAGTAAGGTTATATCTGGAACAGCTAGCCTAATGTTTGAGGAAGCATAAATAATATAACAATATGTAATGTAGGAAAAAAAAAATATGGTTGGACTTTTAGAACAAGTCAGCAATTTAAATGTTTTGAATAAGACGGTACCAGGAAGTGACTATCACACATACTGGTTTTGAAGATGATTTTTCCCAATGCTAATGAAGCCCAGTTTTATTTTTTTATCTATTTATTTTTTGCTTCTTACTTTGAAGATGTTGTCCTGCTGAGAGAGAGAGAGAGAGAGAGGCTCCTGGATCAGGGTCAACAGATGCGGTTTTGAAAAGGACGAGGAAGATTCAGTATAATACTTCATCTTCATGATCATCATAATAGAGTCAAACATGAGTTATGGCTTCTCAGTGTTAGCAGTTTATTACTTTGCATTTTATTACTACAGCCTGTACAATCTAGTTTATTTGGTTAAAATGTATTTTCTTGATCAACAGAAAGTAACATTGTTTACTTCTGTAACATTGCAATTCTGTGCAATAAGTTTAGGGTTACTGATAATATTTTTTATATGTAGATTCAATTATATGAATAGTCAAATGTCACAAGTCTTTTATTAGAAGAATCAAATTCAAACATCCCTGCCAGTAAAAGCAAGAAGATGGAAATTTTAAAGACAAATGTAACTTAAAAAAAATATATTTAATTATGATACTAATTGTTCACCCTTATATTGATCAATCATGATTTTCAATTCAGTTTGTTTTGTTAATAGAATAAAATGGCTTTTTATTTTGTGAACTAACACTACTTTTGGTATGTGCAACTTAACAGAAATAATATTAATTTTTTTCCTTAAAAGTCTGATTTCTGCTCCAAACCATGTGTTTTTAATGACAAAGTATAATCTGAAACTTCCGATTAATCACCCCAGGCCTGGCAATGATAAAGGTATTGTTTATTGTTTATGAAAAGCCATTTCGAAGGCCATTTCTATCTGTTTTAGTCAAACAAAATCCATCAAAATTAACCAATTTGAGAGAAACAATTGTGCTGCATTGTCATATTGTGAAATGTACAAATAGACTTTACCAGAACTACAAACAAAACACAAACCTATTTTAGGCTTTGTAAAGTGACAAAAAGCATTAGACACAAACCCAACCGTGTGTCAGTGATGGGAAGTAACTACATACACTACTATTTTTGAATAACTGTGTTCCGGCACAGTTTTTTTTCATTTGGTGGTTTTCAGAAAGTATTTTATTAGTTGAAAAAAAAAAAGTAAAGGCAGCTCTTGTAAATGCATGTGGAATATTTTCTACTCTACTTAGTGATAAATGCATAACATACAGCAAAAAACAAAAAGCATGAAGCAGTTTTTTTATTCTGTGACACAATAATTGTCACTATAACAAATGTAATGTATTTAAGTGTTCAGAAAATATGCTCTTAAACATATAGAGATATGGTTTATAGCACAATATGGTTAAATGTAGTAGCATTTTTATTGCAGGTGGTTTTCTGTAACATTTTCAAAATTTTCTTGCCCAAACAACCCAAGTTGGACAATGTGGTAATAAATATCAAATTGTGAGCTCATTCATGACAATCTGCTATTTTTGTGAATAGATTCCCATTTCCCTTATTAAAATGTTGTTGTTGTTTTTTTCCATTACACTGGTTATACTGGTCAATCTTGGTCAAGCTCTAAGAGAAAAACAGACAGATTTAAGTTTCCGAAGAAACAGATCATCAGCTTCAAGAGATAAAAGGAAAATTAACAATGTGCATGAATTATGATTAAATTGAAATCATTATATGACTCAAAGAACATTGTGAAATTATGTTTTGTCATATCACCTTCCCCTAAACAACAGCTACATTTTGTTTTGTTTCAGACATGTGCTGATCCCAAACTACGGCCGTCCATTCTGTCTGATAAAGTCATGGAGTCAGCCATCAAATACATTAACAAGAAATTCCCAAACATTGACTTCAGAGGAAGTGTTGTAAGTCTGCAATTTAGTATCAAATGTTTGTTATCTAAGAGTGAATTTAAAAAAAAATGTGTATTTGAATGCAGCAAAGTCTGACCTCGATCCAGCGGCAGAAGTCTGAAGTGCTGTCAGCCACATCCATCTTCTACGACTCTTTCCTCGATGTCATAGAGTTCAGGGTGATTACATCTTTTTCAGTTTTCCTTTTCAATATTTGCTTGAGCAGCTTTCACAATGCATTCCTCCAACAAGAAAAACAGACACATAATGAGCCATTCAGTGTATATAGGTTTTTACTCTTACATTTAATGACTGCATCACCTTGATTTGTCAGAATACATTTACATACAAAGTGGTTTATTTTCATTCTGAATATTAATTTCACTATAAATATTGAGGGAAGTGCAGTTAGCTACAGTACACAAGAAATATTTACATAATTCAGTTATTGAGGTCACCATCAACCACCACAGTTATGAATTTTAATGTTTTTGTTGCTGCTTACATTTAATATAGCTAGCAGAATGTGAAAGTTATCTCATATCTGCATTATTCTATATTGTTCTTACAGGACCATGTTTATGAGCTACTTAACACAATCGATGCCTGTCAGTGCTTCTTTGATATTGTGAGTATTTGGAGAAGAAAAGGTAAAACATAGATTCAATCGGTTACTAGACATCTGTGACATCTGACACCTGCTGATAAAATCTGCTCTGTTCTGCATTATACATCAATATTCTTCTCTCCTGATGCTGCTTCATCTCAGTGCAGTAAACAAAATAGCATATTTGATGCATTATGAATGCCCTCTAGCATAACTGAGATCTTAGGTTCCTGTGATGTGAGTCAAATGATTTTACAAAGGGCTTAGCATGACAAGCAATCTCTCTTTCAAATATATATATTTTTTCTACACTAGCAGCTTACTTGTCTGGCACAGTGATACTACAACACTTACCACACTAAATGGAATAAACTACAATAAATGTACAACGTTATGCTATTTACTATATATAAAATAAAATCTAATATATGCATTTCATTATAGTGGTAATGGTGGGATAATTATTCTTGTATTCTCATTTTCGCATTTTAGGCCATCAATTTTGACTTCACTAAAAGCTACTTGGACCTGATCATTACCTACACCTCTGTCATCATTACACTGTCTCGTATTGATGACAAGAAAGCCCTCGTGGGAATGTTCAACTGTGCTCATGAGATGACCAACGGCAGCAGGTGCAGTCCAAAATACAGTTACATGTCTAGTGTAAACTACTTATTGATTGTCGTATGATCATCATTCACTATGCCTTGCAGCGACCCTTCCTACCCACGACTTGGACAGATGCTTGTGGAATATGAACATCCTTGGAAGAAACTCACTGAAGAGTTTGGCCCTCATACAAGAGTAAAAATGTTTATCAAATAAACAAACATTACAGGTTTTTTTTTTAGAACAGATATACTTACATCAAAGACGCCCACTAATATACATAGTTCGCCTGACTAAGCTTTAGACTTATTACAGCAAAAGCAAAAGTTCTTTTTAATTTTTCAAAAGGCGCAATGTGTAACTTTTTAGACAAAAATAGTCTTGAAAAAAAGTATGTTATTGTCATTTAGATTTTGTCACACTAAATAATAGGGATGCACTGTTCAGATACCGATACTTTGGCTTTAAGTATCAGCCGAAACTAAGGACTGAAAAATACCTTTTTTTTCATATCAAAACAAAAAACATTTGGTCATATAGTGTTATGTAACTATTATTTATAGGGCAAGTCACAACCTAACAACTGAATCTGAATAAAATGACAAATATCATGACTTCTGGATCAACATCAGCCAGTAAATTTGTCTCATTATGTTTAATTAAAGACACAACAACAAATTTCCTGGATCTGTACCGATATCCAATCCCAGTAACGGATTGAGGCATCCCTACTAAATAAATAATTAACATCAGCGTTTTTAACTTCAATAGGCTTGCATGACTGCAAAATGGACTGTTATTTGTCCTGGAGGAGGGCCAGCTCATCTTTGTTTCTAGAGAGAAGTGGTCAGTGTAGCTGTATTTTTCACATTATGGCATAAAATGTATTTAGAGTAGGGCTGCACGATATTGAAAATTTCTGCGATATGCGATATGGGCTCTGAGATTGCGATATTCGATATTTTTGCGATATTTATTTTTCACTTAAGAAATTCTCTGTGCATTTATTTTAAATCGTTATTACACTATTAAAATAATGTGCATATAAACAGCACACGTTCTGTGGCTTTGTAATTGCTTAATTATGTTATTAACTTATTTTTATTGAAGCGCTGTCATGTTTTAGGATGCTTTTTTCCAAGGCTTAGTTGCTGGTAACTCTGAAAATCTGGCAACCGCAGTTGCTACCTCTGGAGTTTATACACGTTTCACGTCTGTCTGTGAAGTGAAGATGAGCTTGTGCGTCGTATTTTAGGAAAAGGAGTTTGCTGCTTTTGTCTGCGCTCATCTTTTCTTCTGTTTACAGTAGTAGTTGCTACCATTCACTGCGCCTCGCTCTAGCTAGCTAAGCGGCAGCAGCAGATTTAAGGTGGCGCGTTTAAGGTGGCGCCGGAGTCAAACCACTCCGCACTAAAAACGGATGAATAATGCATAAAAAATGTAAGAAATTATCGCACATCCTTGCGATATGGATATCGCACGTTTCAATATCGCGATATCGATATTTTTTCGATATATTGTGCAGCCTAATTTAGAGCCATTCAGAAGGTCCCAAAGTATAGTTTTAACTTTGTAATTCTAATGAATAGTGTAGTTGACTGTAGTTGACACCTCCAGAAAGTCACACTGCACCTTTATTTGAATAGTTATGATGTTAAATAAAAAAAAAAACACACACACCAAGCTAACAATTGCCCTTTAAACTTACTAAATTAATGAGCGGTGTATTTTTTTCTGCTCCAGTCAGTGACAACGGCCCTGCTGTCTCTAGGATCCGTGTACCCTCGCAGGAACCTGCCAGCGGAGCAGTGGCGCAGTGCCCAGCTCCTCAGCCTGCTCAGTGCTCCAGCGACCATGCTGGATTCAACCTGCTGTGACACGGTTCGGCATCTCAGCTACTGATACACACACACTGACACAAACATGTGTTTGTATAAAGACAAATGACACAAGTAAAATATTGTCCTTGTCACTCCATCCCGGTGGAGATTTTTATGATTTTAAACTGTATTTTTTCTACAAAGCATAGGCTACTCTTTTTAGTCGTTAGTTGTGTTTCAGAGAATCAAGAAAATGCATTTTTTTCTCAAACCCCTATGTTTTAAACTGAGCTAAAGTAAGTCCAACTTTTCAACAACAAACATACAATATAAAGTCTTAGACCATGTACACACGTAGGCGGTATTTTACAAACGCATATCTGCTGTCCTCGTTTATAAAACTCTTGTTCACACATAACTGTTTAAAAAATCAATCACACAAACCGCATAAATGTCCCGATCACGCTCAAACAGGCACGTGTATGATGTTTATGCAAATGTTGCAGTTAGTGACGTATAAAAACGTAAACGCCGTTATTCACATCCACACTCAAACGCAAAGCTGGAGTTTGCCAAATCTTCACTTTGGTCGGAGTTTAACAAGCTCCGTTTATATGAGGATCCTACGTTTTAGTGTGGATGACAGGGCGAATCGTAGAAAAAATGTTCGTTTTATCAGATACCGCTATGTGTGGACAAGCTTAACTATCTTTGTTTGCCTTCCTAATGTTTTATTTATCAAACAAATAACTACTTTTATTTTGCATGTATGTATTTTTTACAGATGGCATGTGAATATCTATCCATAGAAGTGATGGAAAGGTGGATTATTAGTGAGTATTTATAAATGGACGTATTTGTATGGACGTATTGTGAAACCTGTAATAGTTTTTAATTTACTGAGATTAAATTTCAATCACAAAAAGCTGTTTGACATCCTTCCAATAGAATAACTATAAAATAAAACTCAGCTGTATACTTTACCCCCTTTTTTAGTTTATTCTTAGACTGTGGTGCACCATTATTAGGCTACTCTCACACCCATTGGGCTTTGGGGTTCAGATTATTACTTGGTCAACCCTTCTGCCACAAGATTAATTCCACTGAGTATGAGCAATATCCTAGCAAGAATAACAATTATTTTCATTTAATCTACGTATTTATAAATTAAATTAAGCATATCTCAGTGAGTTTTAGAACATAAATCCACGCTTGTGTGTATGTTGTGTGCAGTTGGCTTCCTGTTGTGTCACAGCAGTCTGAACGTGCACGCACCTGCTCTGGAGCTGTGGAAGATGGCTCTGCGCAGCGGCCTCTTTCTGACCCTCACCAGAGACGAAGTGCTCAACATCCACAAAGTCTCCGAGGACCTCTTTGACAACATAAAGGGGTAAAAGAAACTCACTATACTGAAGAAAGTAAGTTATCTGCCTCGAGAGCGACACAATCAATAATTCACTGCCCTAATTATGCTACAGCTAGTGCTCATTAGCTGTAGCATACTGACTACAGGAACACCGGACTGCCACCTGTTGGGCAAATTCAATAATGCAGTTGAAAAAAAAAAGAAAAGTTAAGTTGGTGTGTTGCAGTGTCCTTAAACTGAGCAGTTTTTTTTTCCAATTCAGAATTTTTAAGTCGCTTGTAGCAGCCTATGCTAAAACATACCCCAATGCATTATTAAAATATCAGTAGAACTTTTTTCCCCCCATTATCCCCAAGATAATGGGGAAAAAATATACATTAAACTGATTGTGACATGTTGTGCCATATTGTGGAATATTTCAGACACAGCTGAACCATATATTTCTAAAGCATTTGATTTGTTTGCTCACTTAATTGTCTAAACAACTGCTTCCATTTATTGCCTTTTCAGTTATAGCAAGCGTGTTGCAGACATTAAAGAGGCTCGTGAACATGTCCTTGTAAACTGGTGAGTTTTGAATAGCCTTGATTTAAAAGCCTGGTAAAAAGCTATGTGCAGCATCAGTGCATTTGTGTTGCTGTATCCAGTGGGGCCACACACAGAGAGAAGAGGCACTTTCTAAGAGGAGCACTGAAGGAGTTATATAATGTTCTGGAAGATGAACCTGGACTTCTGGGACCCAAGGTAACGCAGTCAGTCTTAACCATAACACATAGTGCTGCAGGAGAATAATTATTCATTATAAGCCCTAAAAACACATTTGTGTGTGTGAAGAGTCGACTGGGAGACTTTCAATTTCAATATTGTTGTAATTTTCTACTTTTACTGCTTTGTTCACGTCATATTTTTCTAAATTAAAATTCTAGGCCCTGTTTGTCTACATGGCTCTGTCCTTCTCCAGAGATGAGGTTCAGTGGCTGGTCAGACATTCAGACAGCATGCCAAAGATTAAGACACCTGAGGACTATGTCGATAAGTAAAATATGCTTATAAATATGCAATGCTATGGTCGGGGTTAACACCAAAACACAAATAATTCTTGTAACTTTTGTCTTCCAGTCAAATGGCTGAGCTGCTCTTTTACATTGAAAAACTGCAAGATCTGATGACAAAGTACAGCCGTGTAGTTCAGCGATACCATGTTCAGTATTTGGCCCAGTTTGATGCTCTGGTTCTTAATGATACTATACAGGTACAGTGTGTCTGTGGTAAAATTATACAACAAAAGTATACAAACATCTGCATTTCTTCTTGGAAATGTTTTAGTTAGACTGGAATGTTTAACAGCATAGCATCAAATGGCATAATTTTGCAATCATTTAATTATTGTTAGCTAATTATTTTGTATGTTAGTTAAAATTATGCTGTTTTTTACTGTTGAAAATCAAGTAAATAGCATTCTATTTATGACAACGCAGCTCCCCTGTAGCCTTGCAGTGAATTTTAAGCTTTTTATGCATACTAAGGAAATTTCATGCTAATAAAATCTCAGAAGACAAAAGGTGACAACATTTCTAAATCATTTTTATTACATTCCAAATCCCAAGCCTGAATAAGTTGGGGCTTGAGTCTGGGAGGGCATCTGACAGAAAACTCAATGTGTAACGTATATGGATATGTGTTGGATAATTTTTAGCAGTACATTACAACAAAATTCATCTTTTTATTTTTTTTAAAGAACATGTATGTGTGTCCTGAAGAGGAGTCAATACTAATGAGCTCCTTTGTGTCAACTTTGTCAGCTCTTTCCATCAAACAAGGTAACTGCCTCACACTGACTTTAACAATAATCTACGCAAATAAACATTAAAAAAATTGCTGTTGCTGACAGTTGACAACAAGGAAGAGTTTGATTTACAACCACTGAGACTTGACTGGCTCAGATTACAGGTTCTTACAATTATTTTTGTATTTATTCGTATTTGAAAAATGGTACCTAATGTTTTGCTTTATTGTTGTTGTAGGCATATTCCAGCGTCAACAAGGCTAATCTTCCCATCAAAGATTACCCTGACCTTGCAAGAGTGATGAATGTGATCCAGTTTCACACTAAGATGGTTGATAACATTCACGAAATGCTCCATGAGACCTCTGACTTGTCCATATTTTGGTCAGTACTATTTTGCTTTTATTTAAAGCTAAAATGTAAAAACAATTTTCCTTTTTTGCTTCCAGCTTCTACCCTCGTGTGTTTGAGAAAATGTTCAGTCAGAGCTGCGAGGAGATGAAGCGTTTTCTGATGTCGTTCCCTTCTGTCTGCTCTCACTTCAGTCACTGTGGACACCCTCTGTGTCCAGAAGAGGTCAGACTTCAGTTGTAGGCTGTTTCATGCTTTCAGAAAATAAAGGAGGGGTTTGTTGTTGTTGTTATCCTGTATTCATGGCAACTAATGTAGGTATTTTTAGATTAAGCAACTGTTAGCATTTGATAAAGTTAAAATCAAGAATGTGAGTGATGGAAAAATGGTTCTAAAACACATACTACACAATAAGATGTCTTGACTGAAAACGGGCCTTCTTAGGGAAAAAAAGTTATTATTCTTATCATATTGAATTGTATTTGTGTTTGTGTTCCCAGACAGAGGCAGTAGAGAAGAGAAGTCTGCGCTTGTGTGTGACTTTCCTGGAGCAGATAGCCAAACAGACCAGTAGTGTCATTTTAGAGATTTGTGCTGAGCAGTGTATGCTCCATGACCAGGTAAAATCATATTATCTGCCAGAATAGAATCTCTGCTCCTCAATCTGAATGTAATTATGGCAATCGCAACTTGGTTTAGCCTCAGGCAAGAGTTCACTTTTGAAATAAAGTCTGTCTTAAAACTCTGGAATAGAGGATGTCATTACAAAAGTTTATAGTTTAGCAAGATTTTTGCGGAGTGTGAAATTTCACATGTTTGTCCTCTTCAGATGATTCTTATTTGCTCTTAGTCTAATGTCTTTCTTTAAGTCTCTTTTTTCTCACTTCCTCTTGCTTTTTTAAATAGTTATTGCCTAAGCACTGTGCTGAGACTGTCAGCGCAGCACGCTACAGAAAACAAAAAAAGCCTGTGCCAAAGAAGGGAGAAGTGCAGAAGGAGAAACCGGGAGCAGAAAGCCTCAGGAAAGACCGCGCAGTTGCCACCAAGTCAGTCTGATTTAAATCCATTTCTCTATTATTTAAGAGTTATTAAATACACTTTTTACTGGGTTATATTATTCGGGAAATACTGGAAATTACTGGGCCAGTATTCTTAAAATGCCCTCAAAGGTACCATGCAATTGAATATTTTAAAGAAAGTAATGAAATCTAAAAATGATACCTTTTAGATTGTACCCCACATCAGAAATGTCTGCTTTACTTTATATCAATCATATTATCATAATGGTAAGTTTTCCAGTAGATTGTTTAACTTTAGAGAGACTCAAACATCATGAGTTAATGTCATCGAGCCACTCTAGATTTAGATTATAGCTGTTCTTGTTTGTAGAAAATCCCTATTGACTTTTTCTAAATACATTTTCTCCCACATACTAGCAATGCATTGTCTATTAATAGAAAGACTTTCATATGCATGGAACAAGGAGAAATGTTCCAGCCTCCCTAATAAATAACATGTTTACCATACTATTCTATTGTTTTGAAGGGTTTGGGGGCATTCTGTAGACTTAGAATTAACAGCCAGGATCAGCTAGAATGTTACTGAAATAAAAAAATAGTGTCTGAAAGCAGGACAAGAGCATGGTCATTTTAGGTATATTTGACTAATTTCACTAAACTAAACTACAACTGTTGCAATATGTTGTACATATTTACATACAGTACAATACATGGTGCAGCAAAAAAGCAGCTAAATATATAATTTAATCAGTTGGTGTTGCTCCTATAATCCTTAATTGATTCTGTTTATTCATACATGTCATATCTTTCTTAACAGTGTGGACAAGATGCACCTGATGCTGACAGAGCTGTGTTCCACATACAGCCTCTGCTCGGACCTTATCGTCTTCGAGCACATTGTGGTTCCCACTGAGTTCCTGCTTTCTCATCTGGAGACTCGCTTCACTGAGTATGCTGAATGAACAGAACACTTTTACTGTAATTGCAGTGTGTGTAAGAGCAGTGGTTCCTTTTAAAGCTATTGAACACAAGGATGTAGGATATAAAGTATAATAGCGTTTTGTACAGTCATACTTAAATGAATGGATTGCATAGCCCACAATGTGTAATTTGATATATATTTTATTCATATAGACTGGCATAATTATTCATGATTGTGTAGCTAATCATAGAGCAAGTAGGACAAATACTTGAAGACTGATGTTGGAATTAATGAGGCCCACGTCCTGGTGATGTTCTCATTTCTGATGATTGGATGAATGGCCTAACTACATATCATTGTAATGATAGTAGACATTCTACCTTCTACATTAAGACAGCTTTCTATTTCTATTCTTAAAAAACACGCGCACACACAGACATGCACATGTTGTATAAAAACAGTTATGCTGTTCTCTTCAGTGACATAATGTGACATTATGGCACTTTATGTCACCAGAAAACACTGTCTGCTGTATGGCTCATACTCGGCTCTATTGTCTTGAAACTCAAAATGAAATGCCCACTTTCTCCTCTGAATAAAGCACATGTCAGGTTGCATAGCTCTATGTAAAAAAAAAGGCTCACATATAAGTTTTGTTGAGTGTCAGTTTTAGACTTTACTGGCTCTGTAGGGCAAATCTATCTGTCCGTATACATTCTGCTCCGTGTCCCTGCCATGGCTGATTATTATCTTTTCTTCACTCTAAATTTAGCACCCTTTAGTAAACCCAGTGCTATCTTTACTATTTTATTTGTTTAAATGGAATACATTATTTAGGATTGTGGAAGAGTATGGAGGCTGACAAATAAACATGCAGTTATTAAAGGCCTGGAGCAGGCTATGTGCTAACCTAATGAGACTGGTGCCATGCCTCCACTGTACGCCTCATTTAACCCATTTTAAAGCGCCATCTGTCCAGCTCAAATCCACTCCTGGTCATTGATAAGTGACATGTTTTCCTTCAGGATCATCGTGAGAATGGCCAATTTCAACCAGCCCACCCAAGAGATAGCACGTCCTTCTGACCTTCTGGCTAACATAAGGGCCTACACTGCCACCTTGCAGAGCCTGGGCAGCTACGTCAACGTGGATGTCACTCGCATGGTGAAGAGTGTTCTGCTACAGCAAACCCAACCTCTGGACTCTCATGGTGGACAAACCATCACAACTTGTACACAAACTGGTATGCGAGTAATGATTCAAAAACATCATTAATTGCAAGTCACCTAAGCAGGTAATGTTAAAGGTGACATATTATGCAAAGTCAACTTTCATGAGCTTTGAATCTTATTATATCAGTGTTTCTTCATCATTAGTTTACGCAGCAGTTGTATTTGTATTTGATATCCCTTTCATGTTTGAGTAATTCTGTATTGTCCTACAACTGAGACTCAAATGCTCTGAGAAATTCTGTTTTCACCCAACTCTTATCCCCGCCCACATGCCTGATAATTATTTAATACTATGTTTCCTTTGAAGTTTACACATTCAAAACCACTGGCATTTGTTTTTTCTGTCTTTCTTACATTTGTTATCTAATGCTCACAGAGCTTTCTTTAAATCTGCCTCAAAGGTACCTGGAAAGTCTTCTTCGTCATGCAAGCAACTCCTTCATCGTCCACTGTCCCACAATGCACTGCTTTGTCAACCAGACGACGGACAATGAGCCCAGTTTCAAGGCAGAGGAGTTCTCAGACATATCAGGTCAGACTACCACACGAAACGCATCTTAATAAGATCCAAAAATCCTACTGGCATTTATACGGAATCACAATCGACCTATAGAGGCATCAGTTGATTTGGATTATACCAGGGGGAGAGATTTTACACCTGTTTATTGATCAAGATCGGAAATATTTTCTGTGCCAGTGCATATACTAGAACTTGTGCCACAATCACATTGTCAGAACAAGCTGTTCCTGCATTTTTTTTTTCTGCCAAGCAATGCTGAAGAGACACGAAAATGAATGATGGCCAGATATCATTACAATGCTGTAAGAGATATATAAAATAAATCAATAGGCTACATAAAAGAAGAAATAATGTTTATTATAATTTTTTTCCTCCATTTATGAAGTCCATTGTTTATATTTTATGTCTTCTGCAAATATTTTCAGTTTTTATATTAGTTCAAACTGAAGTAGAGAAGAAATACTGATAGCCAACGTAAAATTATTAAAAAAGATTTATTTGAATGCATTTTAATACTAAATAATTAGTAAAACTATCAAATGTCACAGTACATGCCATCGACACAGTGCACATATCCTTTTATATGATGTATGATTTTATTTGGTATCGGATAAATCGTCTAATTACTATTGGCTGATTTGCCTCGAGGGAGCTTTCAAACTTTGTTAATTTCTCATGTACATATTTATTTCTTATGTATACCTATGGGAATTTATTATTGGTCCATTAAATCTACAGGTGTAGGTGATAAGCCAAGGTTTCACTCTACACCTTTTCGACTGATTTTGTTTTTTTTAAAGATGGCCATGTAAATCCAATATGTCTGTATTTTATTAACAGCAACAAACATTCCAAACTAAACAAATAAAGCTTTACACAGCCTTAATAATGTTGACCTGGTGTAAACTTAACTGCTTCTTGCTTGAAACAGCTATTTCAGCCTCTCCTACATGTGCTCATCCTCCACAGATTCTCTGAGTACACCTCCACTGTATCATAGGAACAGTGGACTGCCTCGTGACAAAAATAAAGGCATTACAATTCACACCACACTCTCTATAGACACATTACACACAGCTACACCTCCTCACAACTGTCTATATTTACTTATTGTGAGTCACCAACGGTTTTAGTCCCTTCACTCATTCTTATGTGAAAAGACTTGATGAAGTCCAGTAAATTAACATACACTCACATACACAAAATCACTGGTATTGCGCTTCACTCATGAATTTTACATGTTTTTTATGTAAATTAAATCTTTTATAACTTTATAACTTGGATGCAGTGTTTATCTTTTAATAATGCTTACATTATTTATTTGAACAGAGTTGAGAGCATTGGCTGAGCTCATTGGCCCGTATGGTCTGAAGTTTCTAAGTGAGAATCTTATGTGGCACATCACGTCTCAAATCAGTGAGATGAAGGTAAACTATTTTTCTGTTGAATAAAGTGTAAACAGAGCAAACACTTAATACGATTTACCCATTTTTTCTGCTCTAAAACATAATGTATCAGATTTAGTTGTCATAGATGTTTGTTTCTTTGTTTTTATTATGCTGAAGCTAACAATAAAATACAAACATCTATCACTGATAATGTAAATATTTACATCAATGTTCACAATATTCTTATAGTCAATGTGATCATATTTCACAAACAGGCAAATAAATAAACAAAAATGAATGAATGCATGCATGAATGAATGAATGAATAAATGAATGCTTCCCCTGAAATCATGGTTCCAAGTGTCTGTGAATAGTTTGGATACATGAAATATACGTAGTACAAATAGGTAAACTCAGTTCATTTGGATTGAAGTGTGGAAAATGCTCCATTTTGCTTTGATCTCACTGACACATGAGTTTGGATCTGTCAGGAAGATGACACAAGACCTCTTTTCTCACATATATCTTGAGGTGGATTTTATTGACATTTTTCTCTTCTGTCAGAAACTAGTCATTGAAAATATGGACGTCCTGGTGCAGATGAGAAACAATTCTGACAAGCCTGAAGAGATGGCCAGCCTTAAGAGAAGACTGACTGGTGAGTGTGAACTGGAGAGACAAAGTTGGATAGATGTGAGGAGATTTCATACTTTTACTACTAAGTTTTGGATTATTTTGTATTTTTATGTTGCACATTTGCAAAGTAATATAATGTATGCACAATCACTTGTATTAAAACAAAAATGTGTAAATTATCTTCATTTCCGATAAAGGTGGAGAGAACATGCTGAAGAGGATGACAATCATTGGCGTGATCTTATCGTTCAGATCAATGGCGAAGGACTCTCTTAAAGATGTAATGTAACCCTGCTTGGAGCTAATTTTTCCAAACTGTGTTTTTGCAGATACAATTCTTATAATAGCTTTTTATTTGAAGCTATAGTAGGCTACGTTATGTTCTTGTTTTATTCTGCTCTTAATTTTCAAATTTTAAGAGACAAATAACTACTGTAGTTGGTTCTTCTTTATGTGTTTGTTTTTGGTCAAATTTAGTAATATTCAAAATAAATGTTATTTTTGAATATGGATATTTCTTTGTATATTGCTAATATCAAATATATAAATATCATCTGATTCACAGACTCTGGATAAGCACTGCCCATATCTGATGGGGCCCATTGGTTGCCTAAAAGACTTTCTTGCCCCTGAAGCTGACATCAAGGTACTTTCACTTCATTAAAGTTAAAACACGTTCATTGACTTCCTTCATTTATACTTTTATTACTTGGCATCACTTTCTATTTCTCCACTTCCTCATCTGGGGCCTCTCTTTTTGATGTTGTGTGCCTCACATCAAAGATGCCCTGAATAACAGATGCCCCTGGTGGGACAGTAAAGATCTTGAACCCTGTGCATGTTTCCCAGTGGATGAACGAGGAATGTGAACGTTTCAGTTGTGAAGGAAATGTTTATGCATTAATCAGAATTTCATTTCAAATTAGCAGATATTCTCAGAGGTGTCCTGTTAATTTGCCTTGCATATTTCTCCATGTTGTAGCATTGGGTCTATCATGAAGTCTAGCCAAGTCTATTTATTATGATTGTGATTGTGATTGTGATTATTTGCAACTTCAATTACATGTTTAGCAAACAAAGTAATGCACATCTTAAATGTAAAGTGTTTCCATCAAAATGTCCCTAAGCAAACCCGGCAGTTAAGAGTGCCAATAATATTTCTAGCCAAATGAAATTCCTTATCTCTCTCTCCCCCTCACTGGCCCTACATTTGAGTGAACTATGGGGGACATACACCACCTCCCGCTCCTGGATAACCCCTGCGACGTCAGAGAGCTGCTGGTGCCTAGTGACAGACGCACCACATCAGTGGAAACTGTGTGCCCAGACAGGCCAAACATACAAGCATTACAAATAAGGAAAGATCACAAACCTCCTGCCAAAATTAGGTCCAGAACATAGTGGAATGTCACTTACTGGTCAAATAAACGGTTCCTCCTGAAAAGATGCTGTCTTAGTAACGCCATAAAAGCATAATAAATCATTATGTTGCTTCTTGACCTTGCAGGTGACTCTCAGTGTGTATGAACTGGCCTCAGCTGCAGGCTTGTCATGTGATATTGATCCAGCTCTTGTGGCAGCCATTAGCAGCATGCAATCAGGTAATAACTTTTATATTTTAGTACTCAACTACACATTTTCAAAAAACTGTAGAAAGTATTGCACATATTTAAACTAAATAAGTGCTTATTCCTGATCTGTTTCATTGTCTTATTTTTTCTATAAATAATTAATTATTAAAGCATTTTGTTTCCTAGACAACACTTCTATTGATGAGGAGTATAAGCTCTCCTGTTTACTGTTGGTCTATATTGCCGTGTCACTGCCTTCACTGGCTTTGGATCCAAACTCCTGCTACACTCGGGAACATGGAGGTGCACTTTTATTCACCTGATCTCACAATTCACCCACAGCCACCATTAAACCTTCCTGTCATTAATCAGCCCCACCCTAAAAATGAGTCTTGTTAACATTTTTGCATCTCATGGTTTCCACTTATGTGGTTTTAGTCAAAGATCCTTCTTAATTGCAACCACGTTTTCTAGTGAGATTTTTGTTTACAGATAAGTTCAGTTTGACGTGGATTGGTACAGTTACTACTGGCTTGTGGTCCTCCTGGCTTCATTTCCTCACTGTAACATTAAGGGCAGCTTAGATTACTATCAGTGCAAAGTGTGCGATTATTCTCTTTTATTTTCCACTAGTCCATTTTAAAATCAACATACCTATAAACCTTTGGAAAAGTCATTAGGTAGCATTCATTAATTACAGAACCATAAAACCATCTTTTCTTAGCTGCACAACTTTGCACAGTTGCCTCAGCAACTGGTGTCACAGTAGTATCTAGACATACAAATAGCTAAAATATTTTCCCAGTATATCATGTGTTTTTTACGTGCATGAACAGAATCTGTGTTTACTTGTGAATAAAATGGACTCCTACAGTCTATCAAGACCAAATATTCTAGGAAAAGTTGCTTGAAAAAAGCTAAATACTAACCCTAACCTAAGCATTTTTTCTTTTTGCAAATATGCTAGGTCACAACAACAACATCCACTGTTTAGCTACAGCCATCAACCAGCTGTCTGCCGCCATGTTTACTGTTCAGAACAAGAACATTGAGCAGCACCTCAAAGAGTTTCTCCTGGTGGGTGAATATTCTAAATTATGTCATTGTTTTGTCATACTTCCAGTGTTTTAAATAAATAATTTTTTGGCACTTTGTACTTATGTTAAGATGGTTTCCCAAGACCTTTCTAACCTTTGTCCTGGCTGAGACTGCATGCCCCACTGTCAAATCATTTAACTTTCCTTGATGTCTTTTCAAATTGCAACGCAGCTGGCGTCATCCACTCTTCTTCAACTTGGACAGAATGTGGAACGTGTAGAAAGCAAGAATCGGGAGTCTGTATATTTGCTTCTGCACATGGTAATGCTATTTTACTTATTTGTAGTTAAGAAGTTATGTTTTTGTGTCTGAATGTGTTACACCAATAGACAAGATAACAATAGGTCTTTCGTCTGAAATGCACTGATTATAGTAACTTTCAAACGGACCTGCTGTAAAGGTACATTATGTAACTAGCTTGGCACTTGTGTTCTGTCAAGCTGGTTACCCCCGTCCAGATTGCACTACACCTGTCAACACTTTTCCTTCCCTAAAGTGTATAACAGGATGGCATAAGAGTAGAAAAGTAAAACTAAATCAACTTTTTTGCTACTGAATTCATTAAACATATGTTGCTAGACCAATTATTCTGCATCATACACCTTTAGACTTGTCAGCAATGCCAAGTCTGTCAGCTCTGTTTGAAGTGTGGCTATGGATTTGATTTAGAGATATTTTTGACCCATTTTTGCTGTAATTAATAATAAATACAAATTGATGGATGCAAGTTTAATCCCATACATTGGTGCATTCTACACACAGCACTAATTACATTGTGTTCAAAACATTTGACCAAACCAAACCATCAACAGCTGAGAGACACAAAATCTGCTTTTAGCCAGTCGTCCAATTTTCAAGTCTTTAATGCATTTTTCTTGTCACAGATTGTGGAGGAGTCTCCCTTCTTGAGTCAGGACATGTTGGAGAGCTGCTTTCCTTATGTGCTGCTCCGAAATGCCTACAGAGAAGTGTACAAGTCCTTTATCATCACTCTGGGCTGATGCACACTGCTCACTTTTGACATGCACCTGGTGGATATAACCTCAGATTAACTATTAGTGCTCACAAACTTTACAGGCAGTGCACTATTTTGACTTAAGCTGTGTTTTTTCTGTTTTTGGATTTAGTTCAAACATTTTAAAGCAAGATATGGACTTTTTAGACAAAAACAAACAAGAGCTTATTCTTCACACCTATTAACACAAATGTCTTTGTAATGTCATAATAATATAATAATATGGCCAGTTGTCTCGACACATTTTTGTTACATGAGTTCCACATCAGTCACTGTTGAGTCTTTCTCTTTAAGCATATTTTAAACAAACTATAGCTCTAGACATCTACCAGTATTTTCTGTCAAGTGCGAAAACATATTTATTTAAACATTAAAAAAAATTAACTCTCTTGTTTCGCTTGACAAAAACATGCATTTGTGGTGCTGCTTATTATTGCTAGCATTGTTATTGTTTTTGGATAATCACTGAAGGCTCTCACATTTTCTCACAAGCTATTGCAATACATAGTCAAATTGTATTTTAGAAGTATCTATTATTGCATGTTTAAAAATCAAACATATGCTGTTGAAATTGCACATGGCATGAGAGATAAAAGTCATGTTACTAATTCTATAGGCCTCCAGTGAAAGGGTGCGTCCCTGTAGCTTTTTCCTTGAATCTGCTGGAGCTATCATGTCTGTTTGGTTGCCACGCTAGAGATGTGCACATTGTGTTTGTCTGTTTGTTTGTTATATTGTGTAATACCTTCACACAAGAGAATTCAATTCCCTCTGTAACAACAGGGAAGTCTTTTGCAAACACACATTTCTGATGCACATGTAGCCTACTAATAGTGGAATTCAGTTCAAGTGGAAGGTTTCTATTTTATGGTATAAATCATCGTTTATTCTTCAAAAGCATCTAGAATGTATCTCAACCATTAATATTTTCACTGAATCTTCATGTTCAAAAGTTTTGCAGCAGGAAAGCCCATAGTGGTTCCTCTCTTGAGATGTGCCCTGGTGGAAACTTTGGCACTGATACTGAGCTCTCTGCTGATTATGATGGTGACGCACACCTCTGCTTCTGATTGGTAGTAAAGCCATCACTAAATGGCGTTGATACACCAGAACTGTGAGTCAGTATAGAGTAGAGTGGAGAAAAGGTTAGGTGTTATTGTGTAGAATATACAAAGAGGCCCATTAATAAGATATGCAGACTCTAACTGAAGACACACAAATGAGACTTAGACGCAGTCTGCAGGGGTCATGACACCTATGTACAGGATACACAGTGTGTGTGATGGATGGCTTGGGCGCTACACATGCAGGACCACACAAGAAAGGTAGGCCTTTTCAAACAGATCTATTTGCTGTACAACTTATTGTCTTCATCAGCTATAAATAGACTGCTAAGCTTGAAAAATGTGGGTAGTGTAAACTCTCTTTGCCAATAAATGGAACAGGGTGTTTTTGTTCTGTTTTATGTGTTTTGAATAAACTGCTGAATGCAAACAAACTTATTATGATAATTACAATGAAACCAAAATCCAAGGACAATCTTGTAAACCAAACTTTCTCTGCAGCCTAAAGATTTGGGGGTTAAATGACAATTTGTATTTGTATTGGTTATTGTGGGAAAATAAACTTTTTTTGTTATGCAACAAGTAAAAATCGACTACAACAATGTAACCACCCTATAAATAATATCTATTCAATTATTTGCATTAATTGGATCCAACATAGTTTGCTACTTGAACTGTTACAAAAATGTGATTCCCCTTTGATCTTTTTACAGATGTATAACCGATAAATCCCAAAAGATCACTTCCTCTTGACTTTTTCAGTCATGTCTTAGATGTTGTAGTTCCCATGAATACATATGATTTATTGGGATACAAAATCAAAATGTGGCTTTGAAATGCACCACATGGAGTAAATATTGGCTTATGTCAGTGAGGGAGATAAAAAAGACAACACAATTTAGGTTAACTAAGAAGCAAGTTAGCATACCTTAAGACTATTTTGTTTACATTCTATCTTCTCAATCTTAGTAATAAAAAATCCCGATATTAAAGGCATTTGATGTTTTTGCCATTGTGCCATGTCAAAGAGCATGGGAGCCAGAGTCAGAAGAGCAGTGTGGAGGGACATCAGGGGCTTTCCCAAAGCTCACAATGGTGGTACAGTTCAGCACATTTTACACAATCTGAAATCTGTTTAAAGTGTGACATTGGTTACTTTTGTTGTGGTTACTTTCATATATACAGTAAACTAGTATGGCGTGTGTAGAGGCATCTTAATAATGAAAGACAAACATACATGTTTTAAGAGACTATCTGTCCCTTGAGAAATGTGCTTTAAAACAAGATGATGTGGACTTAGCTTAAAAATTGTATAGCAGTTAACTACTGAATTATCAGAGGAGTTCTACAAGAAAGCTTTTTTCTTGATTGTCCCAGGAGGATCATTGCAGCATGTCATAAGCCTCAGCTTTTTTCTGTGAGAAGCACATACTGTACAAAGTTTTCTGTGTTTGGGATTACTGGTGCTTTGCAGGGTATAGTCTTACATCCAACTCAATTTATTTTTCTTAAACTATTTTATTATATATAAAAAAAACATTCGAATATTATAACATATTTTGCCTGGTGTTGATTCAGTACACACGTTCGTTGGCTGTTTCAGATCCTGAACATTTGCAATATTTTACCTGCATATTGCTTTTTGCTTCATCATCAAAAAACATGCACACAGGCTAATCTTCCTGCTGGGTAGGCTGATCCAAGCTCCTCTCTCCAACGACCCCTGCAAAATAGAATGGATTTGATTTCTTTTCTTTATTAGTATGTTATAATATGTTTGTGTCCCCCTTTCACCTAAGAACTGCAGGCAATGTATTGAGCTGTTGTGGGCAGCTCTCGAGGACAGCCTTTGTTAGTGTGTTTTGGTTTGGGGTGGCTGCTGGGTTTATGTCAAAGACCCTCTGTGCAGGGCCCTGATTTGCGGCCGTGGTGGAAAAATTCTCATTTGGGATTTGAGTGCACACAGCTTGAAAACCTGGCAGCCAACACTTGATCAGTGACTTCAGCTCCCTCACACTTCACACATAGCAGGTTTACACATTCAACACAGTGACACTAGTCTGGACTGTCTCAACCAATCACAGCCCAGAGGAGTCGCCCCCCTGAAGTGGGCGGGAGAGCTGCTCAAACACAAGTCTGTATCAGGACACACAAGTTTGAGTTGGTAGTTTGGACAAACTTTTAGATTAACCCTTCTGATTGTGTACATTTGTTTACTGATATATTTTTTTTCCTGGTGAGTGCAAAATGGCAGAGCTTGTGCGAATACGAAGGAAGCGGCTACAGGTGCCCATCTCTAGGTAAGAAGAAGTGAGGTTCAAAGCGCTTTTTACAATTTGATTTCTAGCCCAGGTTGTCAGGTGGTACTTTTGAAAAAACTTATAGCCACTAACCAACTTCTGCATGTTGTAATGACAGTGCTTGTCAATAGAATTGTTTGCTTGTTGAAAAGAAGTGTCACTCAAAGCAGTACATTAAAGGGAACATGGTCGAGGGTAAAGTTGTGAATGAAGTGGTGACTGAGTCATTTTGTTTGACCATATCAGTAGGTGTTTAAATGTCCTGATATGTTTTTATTTTAGTTTTGTCAATATTCAACCCCACCTTTCTGTTGTGTTTCTATTTTTGTGATTGTAAAAAGGTAGAATGTATAAAAACATTTCAAATATTTTAACAAAGAGTTGTTGCTGGTTGAGCTCTTACTAAACCACTATATAGCAGAAAAGAAGCAAATAAGCATAAGCAAAAGTGATATTTGACTGAAAGGTGCTCTGGGTAGCGTGTAACTTCTCTGGTAGAGAATCCACTTTTTGTCTGACTTTACCTTAAGCACACAGTCTATATCATGCTTTATTTCAGTGCCACTCCAGTTTTAAAGTCATACACAGCAACATTTAATGGATAAAGCAATGGCATCTGTATGAAGAAAAGATTATTGCAAGACCTTCCACCAAAAATCTTACACTGTGCGACAATATTTATTCTTCTTCTTTTTTTTAATCAGAATATTTTTTCAGTAATGGCTTAAACTTACTTCACTGGACATACCTGAAGATGACTTGTGACTATGCTACAAAGAGTGGTGCCTTGACTCATGGTGTTGTGTTTTGGTTAACACTTTGATGTGCCCTGTCTGTTTTGCTTAGCTGTTCCAGAGAAACTCGCACGTTTCCAAAGCTCTGTAGTTTATACTTGAAGGTGTGTCTGTATATTATCTTGACATGAGCCAGCTGTTGTCCACAGCTCGTTCATAGTTATTCTGAAAAGGAGGATTGCCATTTGTCTCTGTAAACACAATGGCACTTAATGTGAAATTTCCTGTAAAGTCCCCATCTGAGAGTTTGCAGTAAAACAATAAGAGTATCAAGAAGATTGCTGACTGAATAAATGGAGCCCCCGCTTTTGCATAGTGCTATTTTTATGACTCGACAGCTTTTGAAAGGCCTTTGCCAGAGTGATAAACACATTAGCTTATGACATAGGCTAAGTTTTACTTGTACACAAATATTCACAAGATGTGCACATACAATTGAGTCACGGCATAATAGTGAGTGCAATTTTCTTGTGACAGGAAATAAATTTGTTTAATAAGAGTGACATTTTTCATCTTGTCATTGAGTGCTTGCAGATTTACTGCTGCAGGGGGATTTGATTTATCACTCAGGGTGGGAAGACTTAGCTGCTGAATTGATCATGCATGTGTTTGACAGATCTCTTTCCAATTCATTTTCAACTCAATACAGTTACAAGCATTCTAAAATGATTGGTTCTCAAAATGTTCTCAGGCAAACACAAATGTAGCAAATGTCATACTTTTTCTTTGATAGAATGTGCCTTACATAAGCCAAGAGCCATGGGAAGTTTTCTCCAAAGAATATTTGGCACCATTGCCTACATTTGTACATCTTGGCTGAGAAATTACTTCCGAGCAAACTATTTGCATTTACAAGCATACCTGTTAAAATAAATATGATTTCCATAGCTTTAAGGTCTGTACTCTATGACTCATCATAAACACTGGAATGCAGTTTGTAACTTCTTTACAGAAAGCTCAGATATGCCATGTCAATGTTAGACTCCTTCAAAACACATTCATAAGATGAGTCCTCATTCAAAATCTTTTCCCTTTGTTCTCTTTTAGACTGAGAAGCATGCTGAAGCAGCTGGAGGAGAAAGAGGTCAACTTTGAGGAAATTAAAAATAACTTGGATATTACTGCGTCATTGCTCGAGGCAGTGTACCTCGATGGAACAAGGTGAAGAAAATGAGACAGAACCGTATATAGAGTATATGAGTTTATTTGTAATTGTGGACCGAAATACTAGTCTAAGCACTAGTACTTACATCCACATGATTCTGTCTGTTTTTCCTTAGGCAGTGTCTGGAGTCAGAGGACGACTTGCAGCAGTTGCAGTCTGATGGTGTTCCTTCAGAAGTCACAGACTGGCTTGCATCCACCTTCACTCAGAAAATTAGACGTCCACTTCGAAGATCTGATGAAAAACCGAAGTTTCGCAGCATTGTTCATGCAGTGCAGGCGGGGATATTTGTTGAAAGGTAATTCAATAGATGTAATTAAATTGCTGTTCTGTAGGTTTAATGTAACACTGTGCAATATAGTTGTTTATTTTAGTAATAAGTTTAAAAAATAAGCATCCTCTTCACAGTAAAACATTCTTCGAAGGTGATGTAAAATTTAAATAAACATTTCTTGAGACAAGATGGCTGCACTGTGTCTACACATGGACTATAACTAAATTTAACATAAACACGGCATTATTCCAGGATGTTCAAGAGGTCCTACACTGCAGCCCTCCCAGACCAGCCTGCAGCAGTCGTAAACTGCCTCAGGGTAAGCACTGGCCATTCATAAATCTCACATGGCTAAACATACTTTTGAAACACTCGTTTGCATCAGTAATGTCATCATTTCTGACGCAGGATGTGGATCGCTGGAGTTTTGACGTCTTTGCTCTGAGCACAGCCAGCTCAGATCATGCACTACATACAATCTTTTTTGAGCTCATTGCCAGATATGACCTCAACAACAGATTTAAGGTGCATTTTAGTCTTTGTTGTCTTACAATTTTAAAGCATACATACTTCTAAACATAATTGTTGTTTACATAAGCTTTAAGTCTACCACTATGACAGCATTACTCACATTTTCATAAATCTGCATGTTGCAGATCCCTATCGCCTGTCTGACAGAGTTCCTGTCTGCTTTAGAGCGAGGATACTGCAAACACAACAACCCCTACCATAACCACCTGCACGCTGCTGATGTGACCCAAACCCTTCACTGTCTGCTGCTTCGCTCTGGACTCGTGGTATGCACTCAAGCACAACTCTCATAATTAGCCCTCATTCCATTAAAAGATAACATGATGAAAATTACCATTGAAAAGTGTTAAAAATTGACCCAGTTAAACCTGAGTTCTTTTATGTACCTTACAGCTACATATGAGATCCATTCAAAAGTGATGTATGACATTTGAAGAAGTAATAGTATTTACAAGGCGTACACCAATTCGATACTGGTAGATATGAGTGCTGCTAACCCATGAAATTTCAATGGATCTGGTTTTCCCTTTAATTGGGTGCAATAAATCTTCACTGGCTGATGTCAACCTATGTTTGAAATTTCATTCACACAAAGTTGTTCTGTCATTTCTTGCATGAACAATAACCGCTGTATATAATTTGTTCATTGCTAATATCACTATATTTTGAGGAGGTCCGGTGTCAGTCCCTAAAATAGTGTCTGTTGAATTATTTTAAGACAAATGACAAATTTTGTATTGAAACTAGAACATTAGATTCATGCATCACTCGTGTTTGCAATTTAAGTACAATTGTCAGAAGAAATAAAATGTACAAAAGACAAGAACATTCAATTAAAATGCATTTTGTCTCTTGTGTTTTAAGCACTGGTTGACGGAGCTTGAAGTAATGGCATCTCTATTTGCTGCAGCAATCCATGACTTCGAGCACACAGGGACAACAAACAACTTTCACGTTCACACAAAGTAAGCCCCTGAGCCGACACATGTTTTATTAAGCACTCAGCTATGTACTTCTCTACCCCGAGTAAAATAGCGTCACAGATGTTTCTGAATATCCCATGTATAGTTTCTGGCAGGATAGATATTGGATGGAAGGCAATTTCACGGGGCAGTGTTGTATTTTTAGATGTGTGTGGATTTTCCACATCTGAGGCTGAAGATGGCACGCTCATAGTAATACATTATTTTGTAACTGAAAAGCTATACCACTGGTCACAGTTCACAGTCATCATCAATATCTAACCAACTGTAAATTCCCATATTTTCTTAAGTATAGCATCACAGTTGTTTTTCTCATGTCTTGTTTATATCCAGACTTGTATTTTCTGTAATATACAAACAAATTCTATAGGTTTTAGACCAAATCTTCTGAAGAGTCATATTAAGTTTCAACTGACTTGTGAATAAGTTAGTTATAATGATTTACAAAAGACAATGACATTAACAGTCTAAGACTCAAACCGATAGTCAACTTATTAAACGGCAAATAAAAAAAAAAGGTAAACAGATTGTCGACCTATGAATCGCAGTTTAAGAAACAAAAACTCAGGACTCACATTTTTGTATTCTATAGCAAATACCACCCTAATTAGTCTGCATTTTCCTTGTGTTCATGGTCTTTTTTCATCTATAAATGTTCTATAGATTTCGGGAAAAATGTAAATGGTCTCATTTACAGATTTACAACATTAAATCTTGAGTGTTTGACTATCTACTACAACTGGTCCTGTAAATGAGAAGGAATTTTATAAAAAAAAAAAAAAAGCAGATTTTTTTTTTTTTTTTCCCACCCCATTTGTGAAACTCAAATCGTGCCTCTATTTTCCAGGTCGGACTTTGCACTTATCTACAATGACCGGTCAGTTCAAGAAAGCCACCATCTGAGCGCAGCGTTTCGTCTGCTGCAGGACGACCAAATGAATATTTTTTAAATTTAACACGAGAAGAATGGATGTAAGATTCAAATATTTTTGTATTTTACTACTCATATTGTGTTTACGTGAGTTGCTCTTCATTCATTTTGTTTTCACGCCAAATTTGTATTCAAAACACTGCTGCGCATCAACACAACAAAACATTACAATATTATAATTAGAATTAATAAAAAACAAAATAGATACAATTATATACACTTTTTGTGCCTAAATCATTCTTATATTATAAAAACTATGTAAATTGGGATGTGATAAATGATGTGACACACTGGAATTTAATCAAACCAGCATTAGGGCTTCCTTATTACCCAGACCTTTAAACTCCGGTGTAAAATTTCAACATAAATCAATAAAGATCATGTTACTTTCACAGAAATATTCTCGTACAATTATATTTTTTTTGTCATTTGTTTTTTTTTTTGTAATTCTAATAATTGAGGGCAAGCCGTCTTTTGATGCCTTTATTTATGTGATTTATTTATGTAAGCTAGAATTTTGTACTGACCTCCAAACACAAACAGCAGCATCCTGCAGTCATCAGTTACCATGGGAACAAAAAATCTTTGATGAAATGTGGAAAGGTTACAGCCTTATCGAGCCTTGTTTTCCCCCTGTGTCCTTGTCCGTTAAACTGAAACTATTTTCTTGCTCAGGGAGTTGCGAGCTCTGGTCATTGAAATGGTTTTGGCGACGGACATGTCATCTCACCTGCTGCAAGTCAAAGCCATGAAGTCTTGTCTTCAGCAACAAGAGAGGTAAGTTCAGCCCTAAAGTAATGAACAATGATAAAAAAAAGATTATATGTATCAATTCGATTTTTTTATTTGTATTATTTTTGTTTGTCAATAAAGTATGAAGTTGTAAAATAACATGGATAGAATGTCAAAAAACACGAATCCAAAATTTTTCAGAAAGTTTGCTGAAACTTGAATACATTTGCAAAAGTAATGCATCAGTAAAGAGAACAACCGTAGAAAAACCTGATAAACTGCGAGATTATTACTGATAGCTGTATCTATCACTCTGTAGTGTCAAAATATGTTTTAACTAACTCTATTATTGGTATTTAAATGTTTAAAAACTCCCCTGGTTTTACATTAGGCCAACCATAACTACTCACAATTACGAGCTCCGTAGAGCTAAAGAAGGAATGACGACATCAAGACATGTCTATTGTCCACGCCGTTGAAATACATTTGTAAATAACTATAAAAGAGTTATCTGTTAAGATTCTGAATTAATTAGTAAATAAATGCATCACACAATGATGTCTTTGAGACTATAGATGTTTTTGTTACTGCATCTCTACACATCTTGCTACACAAGGCACAAATTTTGCATTCTTTTCTGAGCTTTAAGCAGTTACTAAAATTATAACAAAATTCAATTGACTGTCTTGTGTTGCTCTGTTGTCCAATGGTTTAAGCACAGATCAGGCTCTGTGCAGCTGGCATCAGCATTGTGAGATTGATTTTTGACTCTGACAGCTGAATATTTACCCTTCTCCCAGCCTCATTTCATGCTACAGTGTCCGGAGCAATGTTTGTCTGTTTGCTTCTACAATTCACAGATAACAATACAAAATAAACTAGAATCATTTGGTAATAATGATTAAAAAACACAAACTAAAAGTTTAAGCAAGCATTCACACACACACTATTTATGATATTTATTTAATTTTAGACACTGACTTTGATCTCTTTTCCTCACAGGATAGACAAGGCCAAAGCGCTGTCTCTGCTGCTCCACACGGCAGATATCAGTCATCCATCTAAACCCTGGGCGCTGCATTCTCGCTGGACCAAAGCCCTTATGGAGGAGTTTTTCAGGCAGGTAAGTGGATGGTCAGACAGACTTGCTTTGGGGAATTATTTAAAGTGATGATATTCTATGTCAGCAGTGTGTAAAGGTCTAAAATGTAAAGAATATAATGCAACAGAGTGGATGTGCAAAGTTGATTCAGTGTTTTAATTGCAATCTTTTTTTTTATTACTTTTTTTTACATGCCTTCCCTTTCTCATTTACCCATTTTAAGATGTGGTGGTTCATGCATATTTGAGTAATTTTTATACTTCAACATTCAAGACGTCATGGCTCAAAACATTTTAAAACCTACCGCTCTATCTATGAATGAATGAATTGTTTTGTTGTAATGATGCTTATAGTGATGTCTTGTAAAGAAGAAATCAATACAATCAATTTATTTTTGTAGAGCCCAAAGTCACAGTTGCCTCTGAAAACTTCACAATATTGTTAGAAAAAGTTAGATAATCAAAAAATGAAACAGTCATTGGTCAATACCAAACAGAAACATTTGAAATTCAGAAACATTGGTCCAAAATGCCATTCTACAGTTTAATTTTAACTACTTGTTTCTGTTTAACTTTGTGAAAACATTTTGTTTCTGTTCATTCATTGTTTTGTGGTGAAAAGTCTCTAATTGACCTCCAATTATCTGTTGCTTGTTATTTGATGATTCTTTCAATGGTTGATTATTTGTAATGAACTTCTTGCAGCCTAAGTGCAAAATATTTCTTTTACTAACTAAGTTGTTTTACACACACAATAAAAAACACAAATTAACAAAAGAATATCAGATTGCATAATTTGAAGAAAAGGCAATCCTAATGACTGATTTTGTTTTTCTATCCTGCACAAACAAACCAACTTAAGTTCATACTATACGCTTCAACCATGTGAAGCCTGTGTAAGTTTAAAGCTTTTGTTCTGAGGTCTCAGGTGGCCACACTCAGTGGAGATTAAATGTTATCTTGAATGGTGTGAGGATGCCCTTTAAGAAATATTCTCTTGTTTATCTTTCTGAGGGGGACAGAGAAGCAGAACTTGGACTACCCTTCTCTCCACTGTGTGATCGCAAAACCACACTGGTGGCTGATTCGCAAATTGGTATGTGCTGCAATTTCTTTTTAATAAATCATGTTTTTTATACAAAAAGGTAACAGTTCTGTTTGTACAGGTTTCATAGATTTTATAGTGTACCCCTCCTTCTCTCTACTGACTGACATGGCAGAAAAAATTGTCATTCCTTTGGTCGAGGAGAACCCCGGGCCCCCAGATCCCTGCAACAGGCACAGGTGAGGCTAAAGAGGGAGCACAGTGAATTAGGCAACAAAGCAAAGTGTTGGTGACAGGGCTCTGTGTTTCCTCACTAGTAATTTGTGGAAGGAGAGCTCCAGAGGGCTGCAGTGGAGCCTGGCTCACATCACAGCAGAACTGGTCAGCTTCCGCTCCACTTGGACACGACACACCGAAGACAACAAGCTGAAATGGAAAGAGAGTGGCTCCAACGGTACGACACGTCTTCAGACACATGATAAATGGGCTTCTGGTTGTACTAAATGAGTCTATAAAAAGCAAATGGATTTTAAGGATGCAACCAGGAACATGCCCTTCTCCATAAAGTAGCTCAGTTTTCTAGATTTGATTTGTCGGCCCCTAAGTGATCTCTGGCATTGCTTTTGTTTCATCTTAACAATATTTTCCATTCCTGCAGGATTTCCAGACGCCAATGTGACAAGAGATGAGAAAAATAAGCAAGACCAATCTGAAAAGACTATACAGTGCTTATCTACAAAACAGTAGATTTTAGAGTTGTACAAAGAAAACAAAGTCTACATGTTTATCAAAAAAAATTACATACTGTAGTTTTTTCTGCTGACACAATGTTAAAGGAGACCTATTGTGTTTAGTAATAATATATACAGCGGGACAATACAAGATACAAGCATGCATGAATGAACAATGGGACTGTTATAACATGATTAAAACTGGGAAAAGTATATTTTACATTATATGTCCCTTTAAATCAAGAAGTAGTTGTAAAAGTGTTGTGCCTTATGTCTGTAATATAAATGTTAATTTAAAGAGTGTACATGCTGGCCATGTTTTACAATGATAATGCTTGATGTACTTGACAACTTGTAAATGTAATCTTTTTCATGCACATAGAAATAACAAAGCAATAAATGCCAAAGTCAATGGATAATATCTCTGTGGTTGTTTGCCCTTGCAGCAGAGGGCGGCATAGAGCAGATACAAAGGGACTTCATGGAGCAAAGTGGATTTCAAACAGATACAATTTTTTCCCACCATCTGAAAAAAAAACAGTAAAGTGCCAAGCTCATGGAACCGGAAAAGATAAAAAGAAAAGTGTAATGCTAATTTTTAGACTCTTTGACCTACGTATAATTTAAAAATACCCCCCAAAAATCTTTACAAAGACATTTAAATGGTCCTAAAATGTTTTATTTTGCCACAGATCCCTAAAAAAACATTTTTAGATCGTTTACTTGTAGCTAAAGAAATTGTCAAAACTCCAAAAATGCCCAAAGTAGCGTCATTTAGACCCTAACTGCAAATACCGTGCACTGTATATTGACGAGAGAAAATATAAGATGAAATCAAGGTCTGTTTTTCTTATGTGCAGGGATTGTTCTCACTTATAATTAGAGTCAATTACCCTTCAGCGATTAAAAGTGCAAAGTCTCAGCTTCAAAAAGAGTCCAGCCAATTGCTTGTGCGCCAAAGGGTTCAGAAATAGTTTCAGTTTGAATTTAGATGATCTTAGTGAAGTCTTTTTAGGGAATATAAGCCAGACTCTTAAAGGGGTTAAAGAAAAAAATGAATACACCATCATGTGTACTAGTACATCTTTTGAGGTTTGATTATCGCTTGCCCTAGTTTAATTTCATGCCACACCTCAACCTTGTATCTATAATAGTCTGGGATCAGAAAAACCAACATACATGTAATAGGTGATTCATATCAGGACAGTTTCATCTGAAAAATAGGGCATGCGTTTTAAGGTTATTTATGGGGTATTTTTTGTCACAGACATAACAGCTTTTATTTTACAAATGGAGGTCTGTGGTGAGCTGATAACACATTTTGCTAATTATTTCTCTGTAATTCCAGCATGTATGAAATATGTATGTTTTCTGCTCCCAGGTTCTAAGTCTTTAAATTATTCATGGACACTATTTTAGGATGAAGTAAAAGCCAAATCCAAGCAGTGGTGCAGGAAAATAGTGAAAACCCTATTCAGGTTACACCTTTTCGGAATCATCAGGGCAAAAGACAATTTATCACGCTAGAAGATGATGTGAGGGGCATTTGAGGTAACAGCTTCTAAAAATAGATACTATGAAAGAGGCTGCCAGAATGCAGTCGCTGATACAATACTGCAGTCTTCAGGAGAGCAGTAGGAAAATTATGTCTATCCTTCAAAATGTTACCTAAAAGTATTTTCATAGAATCATGATTTCTCTTTCAAGATATTGCTTTGCCTTTCAGAATGTTACGTAATATGGCTTTAAACATATATATGGAGACGACCATGATACTGCAAGGCAAGTTAAAAGTCAGTTTTGTGAAAAAGTGCCTGCTCATTTTAATAAAGCAAGGTATTTTTGAGCAATAAAGCACCCCAAAGTGAAATAAATGCTAATTATAAGTTTAATGGCATACCAGGGAATTTTAGAGCTAAAATAACCAACATCCGCATGGAGTCAGGCAGAAGGACAAACGTTCTACCAGAAAAGTATAGTAATTGTAATTACAGGCCAACAGGTGACAGGCCAATAATAAGTAATATAGAAAGGGGCAAGGGTCTACTATTAGAAATCAACAGAAAAAAAATCATGTATTGTAAAACAATTCTTACTGTATCCTCTCCTGTTATTGCAATACAGATTTAAAATGTTAAATCAATTAAAAGAGGAGTTTTTATAATGTACTTGTAGCTTAAGAATTGGTGGTCTATACTTCCACGACTCCTGCCAGGACAGGTTGTCTACTGATAGATAGTATGAATCGGATACTTCCCATTTCCCAGTTCAAAGTGTTCCAACTGAAGCAACTTGTTAGTAAACATTATGGCTAATTCTAACCTTTAGGCTAAACAAAAATAACATCAAATAAAATGTAACTAATGTTTGCATAGTTTTTGTGGCAATCAAGCCAATCGGATTAACATTTTGTGGTGATTGTTGATCTCTTTTGTGACGTGGGACTTCCTCGACCATGTCCCAGTTCACAAGTGGTATTGACCAGTTTGAGTGCGCGGCATTCCAGCTCATTTTGAGACGATAAATGACCACACTATTATAAAGTTAAAGACTTTTATTGTATCAAACAAATTGAATTACAGACAAAATTGTCATTTCATTCAAGTAAATCTGAAACAAAACTTTCCGAATGTAATTAAATAGAAACATCAAGAACTGAACAAACATCAAGTTATATACACTGGAGAGAAAATTTAAATTAGGAATGTTTTTTCTTCGTGTTGCAGTTCAATATGGATGTTGTCTATGATCAAAGGATTGTCACATTGTAATGCCTCTTTTGAAACCAAAACACAAGTTAAAACAGTGTGTGATGCATCCAGCTTTTTATAAATGTACACATTGAACTGGTTTAGTTGTTTTTTGAAAAAGAAGCATGGTAAACATCTGCTTCTGGAAAAGGTGTACATTCGCTGCCATGCATTGAGGTGGTTTATGCCCCATTCTGAAGTGGATTTTTGAAAACAATGTGCTATTTGTCTTCCCAAAATCAATGATAAGATAATAAATTACATTGGACAAGTTACAGGTCAAGGTCAAAAATATCCCCAAGACTCTTGAATTGGCAAGTTTTCCAAATTTTGACACAACCTACATGTTGTAAAACACACAAGATGTTTAGATTAAAGCAGCCACAAAGATTGACATTTTCGTGTGACCAACCAAAGGCCGGGCAAGTGTAGACACTTATTATTAACTATTATTTAATCTGTTTGAACCTGAAGAAAATCCAGAGAGATAACATATGGACTGTTGTGAAAGATAAGTATTATACAGAATGGAGAATTTTAAAACCAGATGACGTTTTAGCACCTGTGAGGTATTTTATTGCCTGGAGATGGGGAAGAAGTCATGGCACACTGCAGATAAACCTGACTAATTTGTTTTTTTGTGAAAGGTGAAAGTGATTTAGGATGTCTGTGTGGCTACTGGAGTAAAAGTATTCTGTCAGCCATCTGTTCAGTGCATGGGAGCTATAGAAAACAACTCAATTAAGTACTAATTGGCCCCCAGAAAGCCTTGTTTACGCTGAATGGAACGTAGAAACCTTTATAGTGGTGGGAGTGGTAACTAAGGCGAGTGTACTGTATTTCTTTATGCCCTGATGTATTCCAGTGGGTTCACACACAATGCCCTGTCTTTGTGTCGGGCCCATTGAGCAGCACTGCGAAGCACATCACCAGAGATGTCTACTTAGCCTTCTTCATGCTAGATTTCTTTGTCCTATCCTCTGACGGCTGACTCGTGCCGGGTGATGCCACTTTTGTGTCTAGAAGAACACAGCAACAAGCTATAATGAGGAAATTATCAAAACATTGGGCTAATTACAACAAAAACAAAAACACTTGTAGCAGTTTGTGGCTTAAATATCACCAAATACTACATTTTTGACACAATGTTGCATGATTGAATAATCTTTTGCCATTAATTTTATGAGCATAATGTAAGGAAAATAAGTCTACAAAGTTATAGTTAGCCTTTTTTCACACACACACAATTTAAAATCTTAGATCCAAGGTGAGAGATGTGTTTTGAATAATAGCTTGTAAGGGTTAGCCAAAAAGATGCATGTTTTTTGAACAATGTGAGGTATCAGTTCAGCAAGATTCTGCATCCTTTTGGTTCGCCAAACACGGACATTCATTCAAATCATTTTTACCCAAGTACATACTACTTAAAGGTCAATGCATTGTACCTACTTAATTTCTCACAATCGCTCTCAGGTGAATCATTCCCCTTGGATTCGTCATTCAAATGTAGCAGTTCTATCTATAGCTGTATTCATAGAAACATTAGCGTCCATATGTATGATCTTATTTTACATTTGTCAGGCCATAAGCTGGCAATATGTTCAAACTACAGGAACCATTACAGATCTACTGTACGTGTCTAAAGGTTTGTAGCTGATGTGTATGAGCCTCTAAATGTTTTTGCCCCGCAACTTTAATTACGACCACTCATACATTATAAACTGCCAATGTGTACAGACCAACAGTCAGTGCAATATTTCTGTTGTGTCTTGTTTTTTGTGGCTGCTATTGTATGACACCCAACTGAACTGCAGCTTGGTTCAACATAAACCACAATATAGATAGTCTCCCCCAGGACATGACATTGGGGAAATATTAGGCACATACCTGTTTGCGTGCTGCTCTGTTGTGAAGAGGGATCTGCGGCAACCGAAGAGCTCTCCTCCTCCACGGCCAGGGAGCACGCCAGGCCTCCTCCTTCTAACAGGCTCTCTCTGGAAAACTCTGCACAAAGCAACAACATACATAAGTGAGATGATGATTATCGTGATTAAAGATGTAGAGATAAGTTAGATGCATGAGTGAAGCAACAAAAATAAACACGGCAAACAAGGACTCAATGTTGACGTATGTTAGCATGCCTAAGTAAAAAAAAAAAATTGTAGTAGGACTGTGCAACTAATCAAATTTCAGTTTCAATTATGATTGTTGCTGTAATTGATTACATTATGACTTCCTCCAAAACCCTAGCTCATTTATCTGATACTTAAACCTCAATTTATCTAGTTTGCACATGTTCTTGTTGGATTGAAGTGGGCCAGACCACTGATGCTGGACCCCCTCCTCTTTCTGGACATCCGCCCACCTCCCTCTCCAGGATTGGCCTGTCCTGGTCCTGCTAGACAAGTCGTTTCCCTCTGCTAATGGACTCTGGCTCCACAAACATAAACTCTATAACTTTAGCCTTAGTACATCCATAGCCATGGGAGTGGATCCCTTCTTCACTGTGGTTCTCCTCGAGGTTTTTCTTTTTCCCTTAGGTTTTTTTGAGTTTTTCCTTGCCGAGAAGGAGGGTCTAAGAACAGGGGATGCTATGGACAATAATTCATTTGCTCTACTAATAATCTGCTTTGACATGCTTGATCAATTACTGCTTCTGAATGTTTATTGTTTCATTGAATGTGTATTGTTTTCATTTTTATTTCCTACTATTCATGTTTGCTAAATTAATAATCTTAGGAAGTCCTCAGAGACGAATGTTGTTGTGATTTTGGGCTATACAAAAATAAATTGATTTGATTTGATTTACCTGAAGATGACAATAGGTGTCCTCAGAAGATTTACATTTCTTAGCAATTTCACTCGACTATTTATTATTGTCCAGACACTACATCCATGATTTACCAACAAAGACTATACAACCAGTTCTCGCTTTATGTCTATCCCTGCTACTTACTTCCAAAACCGAAGGTGGTGGGACTGTTGAGCTCCATATTCTGTGACATTTGCTTGCCCTTATAATAAGTTATTTACTGACTAAGGCCATTAAAACGGTCTATGCATAAAGCTCCACTGGTCAAGTGAAAATGCAACCTGCCTCCTACAGCTCAGTTAATTTTGTCGAAAGTGGAAGCCTAATTTGAGCATGCCTTAATAGCACACCATAAGGATACAGATAGTGATACTGATGATAGTGTTATATCAAATCCATTAGACCACCTGGACCAGTAAAAATAGACCATCACCTGCTTATATTACATTTTAGCTCTTAGCAAATCCACTTGTAATGCGCTAACATTGTCCAGATCCTTATAAGAAGCACTTATAACTGATTTGTGTCTGAGGGTGAAAACACTTTAGAATCACCTTTTAAACTCTAATATGACACACACAAATTTAAATGCAAACATTGTGGAGCTTGTAACCATCACTTTAACACACAAAAAAGGAAACAATAGCAGTTTAGTGAGAAAAGTTAAATTAAAAGACTGAATTTTTTTGAGTCGATATCTGGCCCACTACTGTGACCGATATTGTATATTTTAAAGTAAACCTATGTAACATTTTGACTTTGTTAATTGCCTTTGTAAGTCACTGTGATGGTTACAAATGCATTTTATGGACATTTGAAAAATAAGTTCTTTGAAAAATAAGGTTTTTTACTGCCTTATTTGAAAAAATAAGTTAACCATAATAAAGAAAAAAAGAAAGAAAGAATAAAGAAATAAGTTATGTTTTATGTTTGATACTGGTATTGCTTGCTTAGTTCTGCTCCACAAATCCACAACACAACTCACAAGATCACAAACAAAATGCATTTATTTGGGGTAAGCAATATTTAGTAGCAACGTTATTTAATTATAAAGACCAATTTTAGCTTAATTGTTTGTTTATTTATAATTTTTACTCTTTTGTATGTTAAAAACTGCAAATTTTATGCTTTGAGGACAAACTGGGAATGACGCATGAGCACAGGAAGACTACAGAACCTCCCCTAAAAATATCAACGGCAAATATCGGTTGTTGTTTTTTTCGGTCCAATACAGAAATGATAAAAAAGATCATAAATATCAGCAAATACCAATACTGATACCAATATCTCGCCCATCCCTAAATTGGAAGTACATTACAATTAAGCAGAAATGCTGAGCTTTTCGACATTAAGTGCTTCGCTCTCTTTCTGATTCTTTAGTGATTTTCTCCCTGACCTTATTCTCTTCTGTTTGAATCCTCTGAATCAGCTCGATGCTCCTCCCTGCTTTTGTAGTGCACAGTATATATGTCTTTAAAGCAGTTGAAATGATGTTGGAGAGAAGCCTCTGGCTCTTTTCATGCATTTATGTATCAAATTCTATAGAAGAGTCTTTTCCACTTGTGAAGCAAAACAACTGGACTGCTTTTGAAATGAGACCTTTATAAAACCACAAGCAATCCCTAATCTACAAAGACATAGTTTATTATTATTTTCTTTTTTAGATAGAGAAATTGTGTTTTATATACAGTAGATGACTAAGTGTATAGTTTTGTTGGCACAGTTAGAAAGACTATAACAGAAGCCCCTATGAAGATTTTAGTGAAATGCAAAGGCGAGTAGCTATATACTAAATGTTACTTTTCTGAGTGCTTTTCGAGAGTAAGAATCAGCACTCTCACTTGAACAACAGTGCTGGTTTGTCTTCATACTTTGAGTAAACAAAAGATTTATGTTGACTTTACGTTAAAATTATGATTGATTTGTACATCAAATTGACTTTATTGTATATCAAATGTCCAGATTACTCTTACAGTTTCTCTTACATGAGTAGAACTTGAAGTGTTTTATTACAGTAATAATTAATTATATTAGTTTCATTAGTATTTTTTTAGTAATTTCTTTTACTATTTTGAAGCAGTAGCCTATTACTTCCTGAGTGATATCAGTGGCTACTCTACTCACTTCTGATTGCGTGTAAGTAATGTGACCAAAGGCAGCCTGACCTTCCATTTGGCAGCGCAGCTTTTCGAAGGTCTCCACGGTGACCTCGTCGTCGTGGGGCAGCTCGTCTCCCGCAGGCACAGACTCAGGGCTGGGCCGGTCAGACAGACAGCTCTCAGAGGAACACTCGTCACCTGCTCCCTGCTGCTGCTGCCTGTACAAATGGTGCTCCACAAGGAACTGCAGTTCTGTAGAGGCACACGAGCACACCAGTTAAAGCACTTAGTTATGAGTACAACTAATGACTGTTTTAGTAATCCATTCATTTTTTGTTCATCTTTTCTTTCTTTATTTTTTTTATTTTGGTTTTGTTCAGTTCATCAGAAAAACTCTGTGAATAAATGTTTTAATTTATTTAATATTATCTATTTATTTTTATTGTTTTTTTCCTTCAAAATTGTACCATCATGAAAGAAAAAAATGCAGTATTTTTATTACTCACAAGATTCAATGAAAAGTTAAAAATGCTAGAGATGCGCATTTTTAAACTTTCATTATTTTTTTGTCAAATTGAAGGCATCCCTGCTTTGTTATGAGTCATCAAACCTCTCTAACTAACATACATTGGTGTTTATGCATCAGTATGTATATGATGTACCTGTGTGTTTGTTGCCTTGTTTGTTTGTCTGTCTGTAACAGATACAGAAGATGGGAGCATTTCTTGCTGTACCGGAAACAAATTGCCTTTAATAAATGATTCTGATTCTTATTTGGGTATGTAAATTTTTAATTTGCTAAATGAGTTGATGATTATTCCAATAATAGATAAGTTGCAATTAATCGATTAACTTGTTTCAGTCCTACATTGAGGTATAATAATGTAATTATGTACTATATAGCAATATATTGTGTTACAAACTATTAGGAAGCTGTAGAACTTTTTCATATTTGTACAACCTTAGCACTCATGGTCAGCAAACTAATGTTAAAAAGGTGAAATGTGAAAATTTCGTTGTGATTATGTAGTTGTGCAATGACACACAAGTACAGCTTACTATAATTCTACAGTTTACTAAATATAAACCAGTGCAGTAATATTAGGTTATTGTCCATGTTCATAATTAAGGAAAAAATGCCCAGACACAGATGGAGTTCAGAATAATTAAGTACACAAATGCTACATTGTTATATGATGTTTTTACTCATGTAGATAAAGCTGCGTTCGTGATAGTATCAGCTGTTATTGGTTTCAACATTTGAGTAGTAGGACACCATCTGGTCCATGTTTTGTTGTTGTGATGTCTGTAATGTGCCCCTCTATTTGAGGACAAACAACTCTGCGGCACATTTTAAAGGCCTATTGACTTTTATTTGGCTGAAGGCTAGTCAGTGAAATCTATTGTAGTGTTTTGTTGGGTGTCTTCTCTTCATTTGAATGTTTTTGTGACTCAAACTTTTGTTTTCTATGTTTTCTTTTAAAAAACAAAACAAACAAACAAAAAACATACCATGACCTCACCATTAGATCCCTTTGTAAACAGACAAGATGGCTTTCCCTGATTCTCTTTAGCACTGATTCTTGGCAAATCTAAATGTGTACAGAAGCTTAAGATTCCATTTTTAGTTGGTTCTCAATCAACAAGCGCTGTATAGCCAAAATCACAAGGACATGCAAATGAATACATGCATTTCAAAGTTTTTTGAAGTGTACATACAGCAAAAAGAGTGAGTGTACCTTTCATAGTAGGTGTACCCTTTTGCCCTTTTCGTCGTTGTCGAGGGGAATTCAATAAAGCTGCCTATTAAAAAGCATATTGCACAACATAAGGAGGGCTTTGATGACCTTATAACTAAAAGCATGCAGAATCAAATAATATAGTAAACACACCTTGTACAATTGGTTTGGGAGGCGATCTTCATCTATTTCTGAGGAAAAAAGAGGAAATATGAACACAGAACAAAGCAATCACCCATCCACCTAAAAAATGTGTGTGGCATCTGTCTGAACTAAAGAACCATAATAAAAAATGTGTTTGTATAGAAAAGAGTGGACAGATGACCTTTACGAAGATGGTTATTGGACTCAACTGCAAAATCATTCAATATGCACAAGGTCAGTGGCTAAAGTGAATTTAATGAAATCTTTATGTCAATAATATCTATACAAGTAATTCAATAAATCAAGGGTCAAGGCTACAATGTAAGAATTCTATTCTTATTTAAGCGGTTATTGTGTAAACACAACTCAGGGGAAAGAGTTCAATCATGTGTAGTCAATACAGAGTTTGAATTATGACTGAGCGGACACTAGCTGATGGACCTAAATATAAAGTGCAATCATTTTCTTTGATCGATGGTGAACTTGTAGGCCCATTTCACTCTGTGTTTTCACATAGACTTTTTTCTGGGACATCTCCTTGTTGCCTGGCAACCTATGCATCCCACGGCACAAGGAAGGCACTGAGTAGTGAGCATGTGCATACATTATCCCCACTTAAAAGTATTCTCTTGGCTGATCGAAATGCCACTGATGTGCTCCATCATTCTGCTGCATCAAAACCAGCAAACCTTTAAACTTCAGTAGTGAGTGCGCTTCTCCCTGCTCATATTTACTGTGGTATTTTGAGCACCTCTGGGGACTTCCACTGACTTTGTACTGTAGATCTTGTTTCAAATTCCAGAAAAAGGCCATTTGGGGTAAGCCTCAAATACAACAAGTTTAGTGAATGTAGGTCTAGGATATGTCAGTGTGAAAGTATTGAAAACTCTGCTCACAATTGCAGGCATTGCTTGGTACTGTATGTGTTAGTTTTTAAAACCTCACATTGTAGTAGGTTCTTGTATTCTTTATTATATTTACTGTCTAAGTAAGTGCCAAGACAATAAAGTGTTGTAGTACACACTATACAGACTTTTAAACACATAATGTTCCCTAGGTGATAAGTCTAATCAGTGCAAAGCATAGCATCTGTAAACATACAAAAACATCTTCCTCGTGTCTGATTTTAGAGCATGTGTGTGTCTGCAGAGCCCATCTGTTGTCAGAATGTGTGAAAAAACAATAAAACAGGCCACTGTCAGTGTAAACTGATCAGTCTATCACAGAATCTCCCCCATGACTGTCTGAAGCTGAGCCAAATGAGAAGAGAGACACTGGTCTGACAGCGCTGTTCTCTCAAAGCTTCAGCACAACAACACACCTATGCTGTGTAAGGAGACGACGACTTACTTGACTTGTTTTATGAGTTTTTTTAAAGATATAATATAAATCGATTTTTGGACCCCCTCCACATGTGCACAGTCTGTTCTAACACAGCTGTCTGCCAGTGCCCATGTGAGTCTGTGCTGTTTAGCTGTGATCTGCAGAGCATTAAATAATGCACACACCATCAGTGCATCAGGCTCGCTGGTCCCTCACTAATGTAGGCTACCGACTGGCTTGTCTCTGTGACTTCAGAGTCATTCTCCTCTGCTGCCACCATTCTAATTTGATTTTTTATCTAGGTCTGAAGCATTTCAGAGGTAATTCAAGTATCCATCCGATAAAATATTAATTTCCCAAAAGATAAGTCTATCGTATCATGGGCTGGTCGTAATGGAAGCCTCCATCATGTTAGTCATTTTAAAAAGTGGATTTTTCAAACCATTGTTCTATACAGTATTTACATATTTTCACAGTATTCATTTGTTTCAATTTCATTCACATTCTAGAAAATAATCATGTCACAAAGCCAGACGAATGATAAGAGCCAGTTTGTCCTTTAGAAAGTTTTTACACAGTTTTTCAATCTAGTGATTTTTATGAGTTACTAGACCCATTTATATTTTTCTATTACAAAAAAGTAAAATTTAAACTGCATTCTTATTAGCTGCCAAACATATCATTGGCCTGTAGAATGTTGCGATGTCACATGAACAAAACTTATTACCAGTTGTTATGTGAATTGCTATGAATTTCTGATTTTTCCTAATTCTAATCTGAAACCAGTAGATATACAGAAAAAAATAAATTCATGAACAAAGTAAAAACTACAGAAATGAAATGTAAACTCAGCTAATGAACAGAGATTAATAAAGTTGAATTCTGAACATAACAACTTTGAATTTAATCTAGAAAGAGAACGTTTTCTCTTCAGAAGCGTGTTCTCATCCTGGTTTTCTGCTTTACTTCACAAAGTCTTAAGTAGTTTTTCTCTGTCTGATCTCACTGGCAGCAGGACTATCGTGAAGTCTCTTTGTGTTTCCTGAGATCAAAGTTAACTCTCTGTAAGAACTCTAAAACATGCACAGCGGTTTAATTAAAGCTGAACATCACACAAGGAGAAGTCGGCAAATGCCAGCTTTACAATGACTACAAGTATACTAATAAGTTTTTTGTATTTGATTTTTCTGAGTACCACAAGATGTAAGCCAAATCTAAATTCCAACTACATTGCTCAAAACAAAGACTAAAATTAAACTAAATTGTGAATAAGTTATAGTACTTCTTAATGTTGACTTACCCAAAAAGGACAAAGACATAAATAGCTTTAGCTCTGAATTAAACACATAGCAAAGCTGCAGAGGGTCTCACAAACCACCATTTGTTACACACATACCACATTAGAAACTCTATTCTTTTGCCATATTTTTAAATCAGTAATGTGGTAGGATTTTGCATATTTTTTAACTCAACTGCACATAAACCTAAAGAGTTTTTTTTCTATGTTTTAAGAAACTTTAACTTTAGAAAGAAACTATAACAACTCTAGTATCAGTTCAATGTAAAACACAAAATTGATCTAAAACAAAAACAGGTCCATTAGCTTCCTGTTTGTTAAAATTACAAGCAGCAGAATTTTTTTTTTTCCTGCAGGAAGCATGCCCATTTTTGAATCCTGAACAACTGAACCTTAAAAATCCTCACGCAACACTAATTGTAAATCAAAAAGGAGAATTGCCTGGTTGCAACACTCATCTCTTTGACAGTCCTGTTCACTGCAGAGTAACACAGTGGAGTCAGCAGCTTCACACAGGACCAGCCTGGATGACTCACTCCACAACAGGGAAGTCTCCACACACAGGCAAAGTTGTTTCATCATTAATTTCTCATTAGACACACACATACCACAGTGATTCTTAATAATATTCAGTTGCCGACACAACCACACAAAAAAGAAGCAACGACTTCAAAGAAATGGTTTTGCTGTTCCTGGAATCTTGTATTAAACTTCTATTGTGCATTAATCAAATGTTGGTGTTACTTAAAATTAGGGCCGGGACAATTAATCGAAAAATGAGTCAACAACCAATCCATTGTCAGTAAAAACTTGTGGCTTGGAGAAAAAGATAAACTTTGAGGCTAAATATTGGCGTGGATCATATTCAACGTCTGCTTAGTTTATGTTCATAAACTATTTAAAAGTAGTTTTTGAAAAGAAAGAACTAAATCAAATTGAAAATTGAGATCGATCAATATAAGGGAAAAAACATGATTGTTATCTTTTTTTCCCCATACTTCAAATACCTTAAAAACCTGCAATCCGATAGTGAGTGTGATCGCCTTTCCACAGCTCTGACCTGTATCTTTGTCTGGTGTCGCTACTTGCTCATTTCCATTGAGAAAATCCAAATGACATTTCTTTATACTTAATAATCACACGTGAATGAAAACGTTACCTGGAGATGACTGATCGCTGGATGCCACTAACGTTGCTGGTGTGGGTCTGCGTCGTCTGATCTGTAAAAAGCACAGGAAGAGGTTAATCGTTGTTCAAACAAGATTGCAATCTCAACCCGTGATGACCATTTATTATATTGCTGCAAATTTAATTAGTGTTGGGATGACATCGCTCATGTTATCAGAAAAAAAAAAGGGTATCACTTTATAATAGAGTATGGATACAAATCATTTACAAATGTTAGTTAACTATTAAGATAATATTACCTGATCATTACCAAATGTTTGGATAGTATTACTGATGACCATGTGGTGGTTAGATTATCTACACTTTTGAGGCAAACCAGTGTGGTATCAAGGTGAGCGCCTTCACTGACTTTTGTGACTGTTTGGCTACGTTTAGGCACCATTCTATGGCTAAGTTTAGGATTGGGGCTCGGGTGAGGGTTAGCACTTTGAACAAGGGGACGCTCATCTCGATTTTGATGCAGAATTTCACAGACCACAGGAATTAGCCTTATAGAAAACTATTGAAATAGAAATCAGCAGAAATACAGAATCAAATATTAAAATATTATTATAGGTCTGACCGTCTGGGAGAATCGGTACCAATATCGATAACTGGATATTACAAAATATCACTAAATACTAGGGGTGGAAAATCAAAAGAAAACTTCATAAATCGATCGAAGTATGCAGCAATCGAATCGAAAGGCCGGAATCAATCTGTTTTGTTCCTGCAGCCACTGATACACACACACTCTGTAGTTGTATAATACACACAATAATACAAGTCACAATGTTTGAAGAAACAAAGTGTAAACTTGTGCAAGACCTGACTGAATGTGCATTATTATGTTGCGTTAACAACTGATGGGTGGACCGACCTCTAAATATGGACTCTAAATACAGTATTACTGTTTACTGTGTGAATGTCGACAAAAAAACACTCGTTCTAAGCTCTAACAACAATTACTTTGTTTTAAATGTCATCTATTATGGTTTATTTTGTGTCTTAAGATAAAAAAGTTTATAGATAATAATTAGATAAACAAAATGGAACAAAATCGTGGCTGCAAAATCGAAAACTGAAATGAATCGTGACTTAAGTGAATCATCCCATTCCTACTACGGTAAATACATTTTTGGGAAAAAGTCTTCACTTTAGAATAGGGTCTGAGAGTAAATGATTAGTAAATGTTTGTTCATTATTAGTAAATACTATCCAATCATTTATTAATGATCAGGTAATGTTATCTTAATAGTTAACTAACTTTTGTAAATGATGTATCTAGACTTTATTATAAAGTGTCATCAAAAAGTTTTGATCTTCTGAGTTGACTGAAGCAAATCAAAAACGTCTACACTCACATATTATATATATTAATTTCAATCAAAACACTAAGATAGCCAAAATACATACCTAACCCTAGTCCTAGCCCGCATGTAACAGCAATCATATCTTAGTACTCTAATACACAATACACCTCATATAAAGGCAAGTCTCCATATAGTAGCTGTGTACAAATGTCAGCCCCCACAATGTGATAAATAGCCACTCCCACACACACAAAGGCTTGAGCATAAGTTGTAAACATCCATGTAAAGTTCAAACTGTCCCAGCAGCACGGTTTTCACCCACACAGTAATATCAGTTCACAACATTTGAAAGATGAATGTGTAGAGAAACCTGCGCATGTGCTTTTTGCATCATAGTCAATATTATACGCCTCTCGGCACTTTTGAGCTCTTACATTAAGTGCATTCTGGGATGTTTGAGGCCTTGTGGACTGGTTACTGTATTCTTGTGGATTGTCAATAGGCTCACACAAAATAGAAACCATAACACTGTTGTGGAGTGATGGGTTGCAATTGCTTTTTGACTGGGGCTGTAAATCTTTGACGGCTGAATCCATGTGTCAGTTTATTTCGGTGTACACCCACTGCACGCATCATAAATGAGTCTTCAGCGCTGCCGATGCAATGTGAATGCCAGTGAGATCAGCCCGAAACACTTGCTCTCTCCACGCTTCACCCATTTAATGACACAAATCTGTGGTAATGTCTTCTAATGAAAGATGAGATGTCACACACGAGGAGCAGATCTCAGCCACACACTGAGCGTCTAATTTGCCTTTCAGATTTGAACAAAAAGTGACTATGCAGCATGGCAAGAAGGCGTCGAGAAGACCGAGATTGTCTTTTCTTTGTAAGTGTTGCTGGTCTTTTGGATGAAATGCTGACCTCAGTTTACTCACAACAGCTCTGCATCAGGTATTCTCTCTGTGTACACTTTAGTCTTTATTTTTTATGCAAAATAGCATGAGTCAAAATTCTTCAAGCACATATAACATAGAAAGTAAAACGGCATGAATTAATGCTAAATAGGTTTATTAGAATCAAAATTAAATGAATATCACAATTTCAGTGGACGCACTTAGCAAACCGCAAAAGCTCTAATTTTCCTTTCCTGCACAAACAACAAAATATTCTGTAATTGAAACTCTTAGACTTTAGCTTAGCATTGACAGACAAACACATCTTTTATAAACACACTTTGGTCCTTTGGTGAAATATTCTCCTCATTTGTGAAGTATTTGGCATGATTTCAGAGAAAACCAGAAACAACTCACTTTTCACGGCCTGATCTTACAGTCTTTTTATTTTTTTTTTTTCATTTTAGACTGAGGTAGTGAAACCCCATAGAAATTAACTAAACAGGAAATTAAGATAAGATAAGATAAGATAAGATAAGATATCCTTTATTTGTCCCACAATGGGGAAATTCCAGTGTTGCAACGCACATTTTAAGAACAGCAGGGAAAATAGAAACATGCAATCAAATAAGATAATAGAAATAAAATAGACTTAAAATATATATAAAGATACAATAATTACAAGACTATTATTTACAATAAATGTTTGCTATGGCACAGTGCAGGATATGACAGGATAAATAGATAAAGTGGCATCAGTATATAGTATATAGTATTATGTACAATATATGACTATGATTATGTACAATTGCAGCAGATGAACAGAATAAATAACCAGTAATAAATATGAGGTAAAAGTATGACGATGTTTATGTACAGAGCAGCATTTAAGGAGGTGTAAATAGAGGTGAATAAATAATAGCAGATAAAGTGACGTGAGTGAGTTGTACCAGAGATGTTTCCATGGTAACACAGTATCGCACAAGAATAAATGTAATGATGTCCAGAGTTAACAGTGTTCGTTGTACAGTCTGACAGCAGCAGGAAGGAAGGACCTGCGGAACCGTTCCTTCACACAGCGAGGGTGAATCAGTCTGTCACTGAAGCTGCTCTCCAGAGCAGACAGGGCGTCCTGCAGGGGGTGAGACTCATGGTCCAGCATAGATGTGAATCTAGCCAGGACCCTCCTGTCTCCCACCTCCCGCACTGAGTCCAGAGGACAGCCCAGGACGGAGCTGGACTTCTTGATGACCTTGTCCAGCTTCTTCCTCTCCCTCTCTGTGATGCTGCTGCTCCAGCAGACCACACCGTACAGGATGGCAGATGCCACCACCGAGTCGTAGAAGGTCCTCAGGAGTGGCCCCCTCACTCCAAAAGACCTGAGTCTTCTCAGAAGGTAGAGCCTGCTCTGGCCTTTCCTGTACAGTGCATCAGTGTTGTGAGTCCAGTCCAGTTTATTGTTCAGATGAACACCCAGTACTGTATGAGTCCATCTCTCATGTCCTTCCTGGATGTTCACTGGTGGCGGGCAATGGAGTGGGTCTGCGAAGTCACACCATCTCCTTGGTCTTCCAGCGTTAAGGAGAAGATGGTTCTGCTGACACCAGAAATTAACATGCCAACAGGAAGTTAGCATTTTGAAAATAAATAAGCCAACTGACTTCTGAGTGAAGTTTCTCCAAATATTGTTGTCCTGTAGTTTGAATTTACATAATGGATTTTTAAGTTGCATGTGATTATAAAAAACAACAAAAAAAAACTGACGTGTTTCATTGAGTCAATTCTCCCAGACACATTTAAATTGCAAACTGGAATCGCAATTTTGTCAGAAAAACAGCAATTCTATATTTTTTCTAAATTGTGCAGCCCTTGGTTGCGTTTATGTTGCGTTCCAACATTCAAGATTTCTTACATTGTGTTCATCATGTACATTGTACTCGAACAAGGGTCTGCAAGCTGTGGCTCCACTCGGCCCTTTCTCTTTCTGAAATCCGTTTGCAGTACTTGCATGGATGTGCCTTTTGTATTACAAAAATAAACTTCATTTAAACAATATTAATTTGAGCTGCTCTCCACTTGGAGTGTTATTGGTCTGTAGAATGTTATTAGAACTCACACTGAAAAATAACAGAGCTTAAACACTGGGGAAAAAGTCAGTATATTATTTGTTTAATGCAGTTGCGGCTCTTTCTGAAATATATTTGTGCTGTGAATCGGGCCGATGTGGCTCTTTTAAAACATTACTTTGTCAGGATCTAAACAAAATTTCAGTCTGGTAATTTAAATAATGACTAGACCCATTCATTGTTGGTGCATTTAAACAATATTCAAAACTAATTATAGATTTGTATTAAATATTGAAATATAAAATGTCATGTCACAAGAACACAATCTATTGTTGATATCATTGTAAATACTTGTTCATCTTTGGTCCACAGGAGCTTCAGAAAGTGGTGTCATTCTTTAACATCAAAATAGTGATTGCTGTCATTTAAAATCACTTTATCATTTCAGATTATTAATAATGCAGGTTTGTTGAGCTGGTCTTAAGCAAATGATAACATTTTCTACATATTTTTCACTGTCCACCATCTCAGGTTTTGATGACATTGTCAAATTTATCAAATATTAAAGCAACCTAAATCTTCTTCGTTAAAGGAATTTTTATTGACATTTAAACTCATACAGATCAAAATATGTGAAAAACATTATTCATAAGGCGATCTGTTTTGACACCCACTGACCCCTGTCAAAAGATTTAATCATCTGTTCATTTACCTCACAGTTTGAGCTTTCACAATAAAAAAGCCACACAAGTCAGACATTTTAGACCCTAGTGAACGTGGTTTGACAAAGCAGGAATTTAGTTCATTTTGTTCTTTTGTCCTTTGTAGTTAAGTGTACAAAGACCATGAGTACATTAAAGCCAGAGATGTGCCTGTGAGGACCTGATTAGCCACACATTGTTATTCCCTTCAGCCGGCGGCAACAGCAGAGGACTGTCCTCTCACACAAATACCACAGAGAGGACAGAAGCGCTCCTCACCAGCAGCCAAATGCACTGCAGTCAACAGACAACCACCAATGGTAAGTGGTGGGTGGTTGGAAAAGCCGAGCATGCCTCATGAGCTGTAGGAAGTAGAAAAGCCAGGACAATGGAGAATGTGCTCTTGATTCTAGAGGTTTATATGCTATTCCTACTTAACTTACTAGACTTAATGTAATGTATTTGTTTAATTGAATTGTGTCATGTGTCTTTTCCCCACACATGATCACAATTCAGTTGGATTAATAAATGAAAGTTCCAGTGTGAGGGATTCATCTTTTTCTAACTATATCTTTGTTTGACAATATATCACCTTGGGTAAATATTTGTCAGTTTACATCAGTCAAGCCAAATTTCAGTAGGATTAAACAGTCTAAAAAATTTTGATTTACTTTCAGCTCCTCTAACACAATGTTTTGATGGACACAGGATTGTCTATGAGGCTCTCTATTAAAAACAAAAACAAAAACAAAGCCACACAAAAAACACAACCAAATAACTGACAATTTGATATTTTGACAGTCTCTCAGTCTTTCAATTAATTACCTATCCCTACATTACAGTTTATGTAGCCTACTTATGTGCATTAACAACTCATATCAAACAATTATGCCAGGAAACTCCTCTAATCAGTCAAATGTGGATGAAATTGTTTATTTACTGTATCTGTGTATTCACACAGACTGTGTTGTTACATTTGTAAGCTCAAATCAACATTTGAAAGTGAATTTCTGCTTTTGTTATCATTAATTCTGAAGGGGTCAGCAACATCTGTATAACTGCAGAGGCTCAACAGCTGGTGACAGTACAGAGCATTTAAAAAGAAAATAACAGATCTACTAACAATATTTGAACTGTTGCATGTTAAACTTGCACAGCATTTACTTCCAAAAAACGTGGGATTTTGATTAAAAATCAGAATTTAAAAAAGTGTCTGTGTTCCAGTTTGATGTACCTGGAACAGTATGTATCTCAAAAACTGAAACACAGCTTTACCTGTACCTTTGTCACACCTGCAACTCATGTCTAACCGAAGTAAAATTATGAACATCACCAAAATTGTACTTTGGCTATTGACTCCTAAAACAAAACTCAGTCTTAAGCTAATAATAATAATTTAAAAAAGAACTGTAAAATAAATAAAGTTGCAATATTATTACCTTTCTTTTATTCAATTCAATTTATTTGGTACCTCACTAGTTTTACCTTGCATAAAATCTGTCCAGCAGCAGGTGTTTTGGGCACAAAAGTGAAGCAAGTGAAGCAGCTCTCATCCTAAAGAGCTACTATATAGTGACTCAGAGTGCTCTTTTATACAAATCTGAAAAGATAAAATGTGTTAGAAGTCTTAGTTCTGCTGTTCTTTTACAATTTCTGAGGAAGAAAACATAATTAAAAATATGAACAAGCAATATAATAATTGACGTTTCTAGTTTGAACTGGTGATGACGAACAGTGACCAAAATTAGAAAAGGAGGTCATTTATTTATTTTTTAAAGACAACAATTATTGAAAAGAACACAGAAGACTGTGAAGTCTTCACTCAAAAAAGTCAAAAACTTTGCTCATTTAACAGATTTTGATCTAGTATTGTTAAGAGCTTTAAAAAGTGCTTTGAAAAGGAAAATTATTAAACACTTTTTTATACCAGAAAAGCGAGCAGCACCAAAGTAGCCCACATTCTTCTCTCTACGTGAGGTATTACTATCCTTTAATATCTAAAACCAGAAGCCATAAATCACGTAACAATCAGAGAATAAAAGGAAGCGCAATGACTCTTATCTCATTTCAGTCTACTCCCATTATAAGTCCTTGTGTAGAACCGAGACAGTGCTCTTCATCTTCCTGTCTCTCATTGACCTAAGCCTGCTGTGTGCGATATGCCACACCAACTATTTGATAGATCCAACCAACGGGACATTGAAATGACTCATTAAACCTTATACAGCTCTTATTTCGTCCTCAGGATTCTTCACATTTGCTTTCACGGCACTTCACCTCACTGCTTTCTACATTTCCCTCCTGGTACTGATGTAAGGCGAATGAACATGCTTAAAATAAATAAATAAATAAATAAAAATCACCTTTGCTAGTAATGCCTTCGAAATGCTTTTAGTTAGCTTTTAAAAACACTTGTAAGGTGGCTTTAAGGGGCACTATGTAAATTTTCTGTTGGTGAGGTACTGGTGGTGGGCAGATACTGTACTTTATACTCACTTTATGGGGACCTGCCTCCCATATGGGGACAAAAAGCAGGTCTCGATGATGTACATCCTTCATTATGAGATCAGCAACATTGTTTTAAGTTCAAATAAGGTTAAGGATGGGATGAGGGTTAGGGTAAAGGGGTGTTATATGTAAAATATTCAAAGAGTTTAACCTTGTTATAATGGCCTCCCTTCATCATTAGTTTACTCAAAGTTATATTTGAATTGATTCATGCAAGTTTGAGTAATCTAGTATTGTTCTTCAGCTGCTTTTTGTATTTCTGTGCTTGAAATTGTAGTGGTGTGTAAAAACTATGGCCCGGGGCCCTCAAGCTTTGTGCTGTATTGACCTAATTACTAAAAATTAAAAAATTAATACATTTTACAATACTATACTTGAAAATACCTGATATCATACTCTAAATAAAAAATAAAGCAAAAATGTACATTCCAAACTTTCTTAAAGGTGTGGAGACTCCTCAAAACTATGACAAATGTAAACTCTTAACCAATTCGCTTCAGTATTATGTACTTTTGGGTTCTCCACTCATATGTTTTTAACTATAGCCCTTTGTGTAAAAACTTGGAACATCACTGCTCAAATAATATTTATCTGCATGGAGAGACGCATGAGACACAACAGCGCCAAGTTGTGTGCTCAAGACAGCATTTTAATGTATGTTTGATTTAAAAACAAAATACAGTCAAAGTAATTACAACTTCGTGGTGACAGAGCCCTCCTCACTGAAAAAGAAACCTAGTTCACCACATAGATATTATTGTTGAACTGTAAATTAAAATGTTTTCTTGTGTTTCTAATGACTTGGTGTTGTACAAGTCTTGTGTGTTCAATTTTTTTTTCTAAGTTTTATAAGTTGGTATAACCAGTGAACAAATGACATACGTTTTTTCATTGCCAATGTCTGATGACGGTAACACAGGTTTAAAATAAAACGGAATCAATGTCTTTAGACCTTTACACTTTCCACATACTGTCAAGGTGTCCTTGAAATAAGCTCTGAAATATGCAATTTGTAGCTGGGGAGACAAACTCTATTACTGAGATGATTATACATGAGAAGCACGTTTTGCGAAATAAAAAAAGTGTTGGAGTCATTTGCAGATGTAAGGACATTGGGTAATAAGCAGGAGCATAGAGTAATTCAATCATAATATGTATATTTGGAACAATTCTAATGCTTCCAATCAATTTAGGAATCATGTGTTATGGTGGGTGGAAGCTGTAGTATATGTCTTATTATTCAGATTACTTTACCTTTATGACAGTATGGTTTGTATGAGCCTGCTGCTTTGGGTGGTCTACACTACAGTGTATCTAGAGGACAAACCTGACTGTGCTTTTGTAGTACAGGTCAGACCTTGGGGAGTTTTTTTGACTGACGTGCAGGTCTCCGCAGAGGCTGCTTCTCTGTGGGAGTGTCAGGATGCAAAGATTACTGAGCCGTGAGTGAAGCCCCCTGCAGCACCATTTTTAAGGTGCTTGCAAACACAGCATGTCCACAAACTCAAACGTTAGCCTTTTCTTACAAATGCCAGCTTGTTGTGGAGGCAATACTCAGTTACTCAACTTTTTGAGAGAATGTGTTGGACTGGGACGATATTGACAAAAATGAATATCTCGATTTTTTTTTTTACATATCTCGATTACGATATTATTCCAATCCAGCATGTCTTTAACTGTATTAGTTGAAGTTTAATGATCAGAAAAATTAGGCTTAACTCGAGTTGACTTAGGACATTCTTGGTCGACTCAAGAAGACAAATGCTACCAATTTATTAGTGCCTAAAGCAAAACTAGCCTGTTAATGATCTGACCAAAAATCTGACCCAAACAAAAAGTAAAAACAGCTAAATGACATTTCCATGTAAAAAATTCAAAATGAGTTTCAAATGTAAGCGATTATTTACTAACATCCATCTAACTTAATTTCAACAGTAAAGAAAGAAATTTTCTTAATTTCTTGTTTTAATCAGCCTTTTTTGTTGCCTTTTTACTACAAACGATCTACTCGAAATTCCATTTTGCATATCTTCAAGAAAACATCACAATATTATCTAAACTTCGATATATTGACACCTCTAGTTGACAAGTTAACATTACTGTTTTAATAGTTGCTCATATGCAATTTCATAATGCCCTTTACCACAAGGCAAAAAATTCCAAACAGCTAAAATTGTGAGTGGGAAGCTTCGATGACTAGCACAGAAAACCAAATTGACTCACTATCTAAGCTGCACCTAACCCTTCATTTCATTTACAAGGAGACAACACAATGTTTTCTAATGAGCACAGCTAATTCCCCATTACCCTGACCCTGTCCCCAAACAACCCAGTAAATGCCACCCCAATAGCACATCCCACACTCCAAGAAAGGTCATTCCAAAAAACCTTCGTTCTATTTGAACTTTGCAGTAAGATTCGCAGAGGAAGAAAGATCACAGGGCCAAATCTCATTTATTTTGCTGGTTACTCAAGACTTATTTATTATAGATGACCTTCCCTCTTCATGATATATTGATACAAATGTGAAAATGGGACACACTTTAGCACTATATTCTCTGCCGGCACTAGTTTTAACTTTTATGTCATAAAATAAAGACATCTTCTAAATAAAATGCTGTTGTTTTAAAGCATATGTGTAGGTATCTGCTGTGGGTAAAATTAAATAAATGTATTTTGCTTTGCCTTAATACTTGATTCAAACACAATCAGAAAAACACCAACAATATTAGCATGTTTGTTCTATTCAGTGTTGGGGAAAAAACAGCAATTATACAATTCCAGTACAGTACTTTTCTTTTCGTAAATCATTATAAGATGTAATTATAGAAGTATAGGCTTTGAACTGCAATGAATGTGTTAAAAAAAAAAGAAAAAGCAAACCCATTTGAGATTTATTTCTCTACAAATGATGTTCTATGTGTAACTGTATAACAAAGTATACTACTATAGCAACAGTTCCCAATATTGATTAAGCGTATTGGAAATTAGAATTGACTCTTTACTTATACCCAACTCTCCAGCTGTACAGTTCAAAGCTGCATTCTCACTGCTGATAATAATATAATAATAAGGCTATCGCTAATTTATTTTTACAGGACTAAATAAATTATCGAGACCTGTAAGCAAATTACTTAAAACATGGTTTAATCTTGTTTCATCTGAAGAAATTACATCAAGGAGAGATTTTTAGACAGTTTTAACTTTTTCGAATTTTATAAATATATATGCTACATACTGGGAGAAAATGTATAAAATGCATATTCATCAATAGTTCATATAACTTCATAGCATCACGAGTCACACATTGGCCACTTTCCCTCTTCTCCCTGTGTCCCTCTCACCTGCTCCGCTGCCTCGGGGTCCAGGTGGGTGTCCAATAAGGGCATGGTGAACTGGATTTTCCTGGGGCTCCCGGTTTCCATGTCGTCATACAGGTCAGTGGTCGTCACCGCAAAATGATGCGTCCTTCTGAATCCAGACGTGACGGTAGATAGTTAAAGACTCACAGAAAGATAACTGTGATAAAACATAAATAAATAAAACCCCAGCTCTCTTTGACTCGACTTTAAATCCTTTTAAATCAGATGGCACATTAGATCTTCTTGCTTGTTCTCGGTGTTTATGTGAAAAATCCTCTACACCTGCTGGTGAGACAACCTCGTCACTCCTCTCATCCGCTCTCTCTCCACTCTGAGGCAAGGGCACTCGAAAAAATTACCGACACCTCTGCTGCTCTCCCATTGGCTAAGCCTCTCTCTCCTTGGCCGTAAGTCCCGCCCTCCTCACAGCTCCGCGTCGCTCATTGGCTACGTGAGCGCGGGGTTTACGCTGCAGTGTTGCAGATGGGAGAGGGGACGGATGACAAAGACACGTTTCTCTCTGAAAACGAGTGGGAACCATGCATCATCTGACTCCGAGTATTTTTAACAATCACCTGCCCACTGAATCTACAGGACACGACCTACTTTAAGGCTGTGAGTATAACTTATGGGCCTTACAGAGGCATCTTGTTCTGTTAAACTATTACACATAAATTGACTTTCCTTTCCCTAACCCCTATGGAGCTCAATAGTGGAAGATTGCTCTGGTTCCGGAAGTAAATTGCCCCTTTGTAAAGTACCATATTGGTTTAGAAAAATTCAAGCTAGCAGGCTAACCAGCTATGTGCTAGCTCAGATAAATATCACGGTTGTTTTCAGTCTAAAAATCACATCTATGACTTAAAATTCAGCAAGACATCCTAATAACAAAGCTGCAGAAACAGACTTCACACTAAAATGTAGGTCTTATGCACCGGACTCATCACATAGTTGATTAGGCCTTTTTTCCAGTATAATTTTGGGCTGTCATCGCCCACTTCCTGGTTCAACAATCACGGGCTCCCATATTAAATCTTCTTAGGGGGTTGAAAAAGTCCTCTGGGCTAATCAGCTATGTGCTCCACTGTCTGAAATGGAGAAGTGCCAAATGCCATTATTTGAGTGAGAACTGATTACAAAACATAAATATAATAAATATTGCTGAACAAGAAAAAACAATGACAAAATAACACATAAAACAAATCCCAAGCAAATGTTAGCAGTGAGTGGCAAAATGGCCGCGATTTTATAATGAGAAAGTACATTTTCTCCTATAAGAGCTCAAAGTACAGCTAAAATATGAAAACATGCTATAGTCTGAGAACAAATACAACCGGTCACAACTCTACTAAATATTGACTTTCTATAAAAGAGAAAATCAATTAAGCAATAGTAGAAAAACAGATAAACATAGAAGACTAGCTTCTCTCAGATTTATCCCAGACATTAGGATCACACCCAGTTGAAATCTCCAATGGCCTGTAGCAGACAAGCTTTTGAAGAGCTGCACTGTTGATGTGATAGAAAACTTTTTGCAGTTTCCATTTTTCAAATGAAGTAAATTTAAAAATTTTTTTTTTTTTCTATTGTATTGCCCATAGGGATCACACTCAGTCAAAATGCTTAGGAGCATTTTTCAAAATAAAAGAATATCAATTCTATTTTATTCTACAGAGGTTATGCACTGACAATAAACATTCTGACTGAGTGGCAAACTTGCGGGCAACACAATAGAGAAAATTTACTTTTTTATTAATTTTCATCCCTGGAGTTTTTGCTTGACACAAATTAATTTTTATGTGGCAAAATGAAAACTAACAATCATTTTCTCTTTTTGTGCCAACAGTGTAGATCTTCACTAACTCGTTTACTCACGGCAGATTTATTTTAACTGCAGTACTACAATTTATATCCTCATCAAAAAGACTAAAACATATTTTTTGGAAGAAAAAGGTAATTGCTTCAACTGTGTGTGATTCTAAAGTCTATGATAAATGTGAGAGAGGCTAAAGTCTTTCTGTTTATCTGCTTTTCTGCTACTGTTAACATGCTTTTTTGCTTTTACATGACAGTTACAAACCCAGTGTTCTGCAGAGTTGTTGTGGGTTGAATTTTTTTTCTCTTACATATAGCTTCTTTTCCCTATTTTAACTTTATTTTGAGCTCCTACAATAGAAAATATCATTTGTTTCGAATTGACTCTCATTCATTTCTTGCCACTCAGACCTCTCATTTAGAATGCTGTGATGTCACCTGCACAACATCTCGCTAGGAAACAATAGCCCGTCAAATGGGCTTTACATAGGAATGTTAATAGTAATACAAATCTTGAGTCCACACTGTTACCATGGGATTTCTCTCTGGTCATTTGACAAAAAAAAAAAAGGTAGGTAACAACTAGAATCTAGGTCTAGAATCTTTCTCTCTTTGCTTTTGACCACAAATATAACCCCAATCTGTCTATTTTTGCCTCTGTAGACATAACTGTCTACATCAGGCCCACTGTGCTACTCACTCTGGGCAGAGCAAGAGCACAGACTGAAACTATTTTTGATATCAGCAGCAAGACACGTTTAAAGCTTCATTAGCCTATTTCCAGTCAATGTCTACAACTTGAGTGCATTTAAAGTGGTTAAATGCTTGTCTGATCCCAGTTCACATGTGGAAGGGTTGTTGGCTGCAGCTGCTAGTTCAGTTGTTATTGATTAGATGTGAGGCTGATTGTCTGTACATCACACATCCACAGCTGGGCGTTGGCCTGTTACGTGACACCGAGGAGCAGACGGCTGGAGTCCCATTTCACATTTACACAAGATTTTAGGGCCCAAACAGAAAGTGATGAGACCTATTTACATCGTCATTACAGACGCCATTCAAGCAAACAACATGTAATAGGCTCGGTAAATTGTTTTATTGTGCTAAACAGACATTCTTTTATGCCATATTACTGCATTTTTCTCATGTCTCATGTTAAATAATTAGTACATAAGACTATGCCCCCCTAACCCTTTGTTGAATACGTAGACCAGTAAAGTGGTTAGAGCCTGAATGATTCATCCCTGAATAGCTGATTTGATAAGAAGTTTTAATTTTCTGTTAATATTTGGTATTTGAAGTATCAAGATAGTTTGTTTTTATCACATAGTACGTGAACAATAAGAAATGAAGCAAGAAAAAGTTGGATGGCCCGTTACTATGTCATACTATGTAATATTCTATTGATGACACTGGAGAAAAGGTGTTTCCAAAGATCTAACATTGCAATTTAAATATTTCCATACTGTGTAAGAATGTGTAATCCTGCTACTTCAAGTGCACTCATTTACCTTTTACAAAACTTGAGTTGAAACTACTAAACAAATCATTTGAATTTGTATATTTTATATCTGCAATGTCTGGTTTGTCTGGGCAGAGTCATTTTCAAGGCAATTACATTCTCTCTTGCAGCTGTGAGGACAATGAAGGGGACGTAATAAAAGCTGCCACAATAATAACAGTCTTACATATGCCTTTGTCATCACAGAGACTTAATTAAGGAGCACAGCACAGCAAACAACAACTGCCAATACAAATGCATTTCCTGTTCACAGGCAAACAACATGTCTTATCATTGTTGATTTGTAATGGTTCAGCTTAGGTTTGCGATAAGCCATCTGTGTCTTTTCAATACTCAAGAACCACAATCTGTTTTGCATTTGTTGTTGTAAACTAAACCGGCTTTAATTGTAACATGTTTGTGACTTTGAGAAGGGAATGGCTGTAGCACATACAGTAGGTATGTGGCTGTAAGATTAAATTATGTAAAAATAGCAAATTTGAATGGACATCATTGGCAAATTACAAAGGCTACAATAATCTTATACTAAATAATACCATATTATATCCTGCACAAAAACAGTTAACTCTAATGTTTATATCTGTACATCTGTAGAATCTGATTTTTAAAACCTAAATCTTAAACAAAAAACATTTCTATATTGTTTAACTGTAGTGACTATTTATTTGTACATCTAATTCTTTCTCAATTGAATATTTGGTCTGATCTAATTACATACACTGACAAACGAAGCCACATAATATGAGCTTAACCTCTGAAGTTGTGAGCATTTTTGACAGAGGCAAGAGACAAAACATCCACACGTCAGCCCGTCCACAGGCTCTTTGGGAATAGGGGATGGTCCCAGGTGTTCTTGTGAGGATGGCGTGTCCACTGTACAAAGCAGTCACAGCAGCAGAATCCAAGTAATAAATGAGGACACACATGGGTGCTTTGAGAGCCAAACTGATCTGGCAAAATGCTTCTCAAGCAAGGACATCTTCTGGGCAGTTTATCTACGCCATTAAAATGTGTTCTGGCTGTTGTACATTTACTACAGTATAAATCACCGAACCATCATCCTGCTTTCTGATGAGCTCATCTGCTTTTAGACATTTTTATAGACTTAATGCTTCATAAATCTTTTGAAGATTGTTCTACTTCTTCTAAGAACCTGAAGCAGAAAGGGCAGAATGAAAACATTATATTTTTGTTGTTCTTTTTCGAATATTCCATTTTGACATCAAAGTTCCTATCTGGGTCTGCCTTAATTTAACAGGAGCAATTACTGCAGTGAGGAGGATGTTTTTACTGCAACAAGCTAATTAACTCTGAATGGTGCTGCGATTTATTTTCCACGTCTAAAGCATAATAATGAAACACTACATTTCATGAAGGAAAGTTAGAAAGAAAATCATTAGAATTCGAATAATTATTGGATAACTTCTGTCAATAAAAAGGCTACAGAGCAAATAAAAGAACCCAGCTCAATTCAGTCAATTTCTTCACTCGTCAAAAATGTCTGTTCCCATCACACCTAATATTTATTTTATCAGTATTTTATTGAGCTACTGCTGTCTCTTCATTTTCATTCTGCAAAGCTCTTTTAAATACAGTGCTGAAAGTCACCTTGTATTTGTTTGTGGAATCACATTATTCTCTTACACTGTAGTAAGCTAGCGATCAGACAAATTGTGCCATGTCATCAACATAGCCTGTTAGAGCTGAGACCTCCAGCACATCCGACTATTATGGCAGCTTTCCAAAATAGCTGTCCATTAGTACAGAGGGGTCAGCTTTTGGTCAGTTCACAGTGGTCTGTTGGAGTATTATGGCGTGTGGCTGTGATACACCTGTCATGTTTTTGTTTTTATAAAATGTTAATAATATAATATATCTTGAATCTTAGACTGCTTCATGGGCCCTTCTACAAACATAAAGATGAACAAAAACACACACTTTATATTTGCCAGGTGGTCACTTGACATATGTTGTTCTTGTGTGAAATGCGTTGTCACTGGGCTGGTGTCATGTCTGATGCTCTCTGCAGTATTAGCTTTAATGGATCAAGTTGTTTTTTCAATTTATGCCTGGGATCATGTGGATGGCATTGCTTGTGTTACAAGTAATCAGCCCTTTAATACATATACACTGTTCACAAGGGCTATAAAAACTTTAACTAATAAAATACTTTTTGTAATTTGTTTTTACTCCACAATATACTCGATGTTTAATTTTTGCATACACTCAAAACAGCAGTCCGGATATTATCTAAAAATCAATAAACTATGTTTTTAGTATACGCCAAACTGCTTTTGTCAATGCTTTGAACATAAACACGTCTCAAAAAATGAAATGTGTCAGTCTCTGAGAGGATAAAAGACTAAAATGTGTATTTCTGAGTTAAATGTCTTGAACTGAACAGGAAATTCCAATTGTCTCCTGTCTATTATTGCAGCACACGGTTTTGTGACAACCCTCCTCATGACTTTCAGATGAGCTGTCTCATCCCAGCTGCAGGGATCAAGTGCTTAAACCTTTGGGACATCCTTAATTACACAATTCATACTGTAATGTTGTCAGAATTAACTACTAAAAAACTGGGAGCTTACATGATTGTAAGCACTTAAACATCAGCTTTAATTTGAAGCTGAGAACATCAATACATTTTAAATGAGGAACAAACACTTTCAACCATCCCAGTCTGGTATATTCCATCCAATACTTTGGAGGTCAAGATAAAGAGTCTCCCCCTAAGTGATGCTGACGTGCTTTGGTTTTCTAGTAATTGTCTGTGGGAAGCGTGTAAGTGAGGACTAATTGCATGTTGCTATGTTTTAATTAGTGCCAGAGCTTACTGCATGCTGCTTCCCCCAGTGTCCTGTAAATCCACCCCACACAGGCAAACAAGCTGCAGTAACTGAGTGAATGTTCCAAAGAGACTGTGGTGTTGGCAGAAATATATGACTTTTATGATACTGTTTAATGCATAAAGCTCTGTGATAAAAGGTAATTCAAAAGAGTGAAATTTGAATTGATCTCTAGTGGTTGCTGCTGTATAGTGACTGAAAACATCTCTGGCCAGCAGTATCTCACCATTGTATGAAATCTGTATGAAGTGCAGATGAAAAACATACGGTACTATGCAAATATTTTGAAAGCTAATTTAATTGATCAAAACATTATGCATAAAAATATAGCAAGTAAAGCATCACTTTCACAACATTAATTAAGACAAAAAGAGTCTACTGATCGAACAGTGTTAGCAGCAGTGGCGGTTATTAAGAAGAAAAAAGATTAACTAATGTGTTCTCAGTTGTATCAAATGAGCTTTAATTGTCCAGCACAGCACTAGAAGCAGCCGTCCATTTAACTCGGATTTATTCATTCATTTCCCCCTCATTCTTCTCTTGGCTTCACCCCAAAGCACTTCATTTCAAATTATTTCTTGCCAAATCTCTGGGGAACAGCCAAACTCCAGATCTGTCCCGGAACAACAGCATCTCCGTCTTGGGACATGATCTGCTCCTCGACAGCTGTTGCCCTCTGGAGTTGCGGCCAAACCTGCTCCCCGGGGGTTTGGAGAGGACAAAAATACAGTGGCCATAAACCAACATAAACACGTTATTAATATACAGTCATAGTGTAGTATAGTGTTTACCGTGATGATCTGAATTTACTTACCTTTGTGGCTGGTGCAACACTGAGTTTCTGGCTTCTCTCTGTGACCCAAACAGCAAAGCCTTGAGCGCCATTGTCAGCAGACTCTCATCCACTGCGTTGTCTATGCTGTCACTTTCCTAAAAACAGTAGTCATATATAACAATATTACCACTTAAAAATCTTTTTCAGCTCAAACCAATGGCTGTTGTATGAAGTTGATTGGTTTGGCTGGGTTAAAGTAAAAAAATATTGTAGCCTGATTCAACCTGACCCAGATGTGTCCTAAAATGTCCATTGTGCAGTGTGCAGTTTTACTACTCCATAGGGTTAGGGATAATAAAGAATAATGTCTCTACTCTCCAGAGTGTATTTAATCTAGAATAAGGCGTTTCCTAATGATTAAACAAATATAAAATTATCATAATATTTTAAAACTTTGCACAGTATTATGTTAACAGTGCTGAATGATTCAGTTGGATGCAAGCCGGTGAAATTAATAGTTTGTCTAGGTGTGATCCACTGAAGAAAAAAATACATATTGAAAAATTCTGACCTAGGTTTAAGGAAGTACAGTAGTTGTACACAAAAGGGAAAATGCACCAATACTTTCAAAAATGGCTTATTCTTTCTTTTCCTTTTTTTTTTTTCCTATCTAGACTAATCTTACAAGTAAGGTTTTCTGATATACACTGAAGGAAATCAATATTAATTTGAATTAATTTTGTAATTTCCATTAGTTTCAAAAGCGTTAAAGTTCTGTTATTATATATTTTTTTTAATGTACTGTATTTTACAATTCTCAAATAAGAACAAAAACTCAAACAAAAACCTTTAAAAGCTATAATTTTCCATATGTTTTGCAGAAAGAAAAAGTATTTTACCCCTAAGCAACATAATGCTTTAGTAATTTTCTTGCATAGCCATGGTTAGCAATTACTCCAGTCAGATTTTTTTTTTATAGGTATTTTTGATTTTTCATCACTCCTCCTTGCAGATTCTTTCTAAATCCTGGATGTTATGAAATTGCCTTTTGGAAACAGAGAAAGCATAATGTTTTTCCTTCCAGGCTTCACTGTTGGGATATTGTTCTTTGGGTTGTAGTGTAGTCAGCCTTCTTCTTTCTCCAAACACGTCAAGTTGATGCCAAAACTCTTTAGTTTTGTCTAACCATAGCACATTCCGCTATTCCTAAAAGTACCGTAGTTTAAAATGTAAACAAATAATACTATTTTAAAAATTAAGCACTTATTTGGAAGTTCTGCAGGGGATTGATTACTTATTTCCCCCTCTCTAAGTCAATATAACAAATACTACCACAAACAGCTCTTTCTTGTGTGCTTATCAGATGTAATCTCACCAGTAGATTGTCGGCTTTGTTCTCCAGGGATCCACTGGGCACGATGTCCCCTCTCTCCATACCTCCTTGGGCGTGAAGAGCCTGACTGACACCTGCTACTGCCAGAACAAGGGCAAGGACTGTGATCACAGCACCTGTGTCCATAATGGTGAGTAGGCCGATGAGTGCAAGATATCTGCAGAACCAGAGTGCTACAGGCTGAAGATGAAAATCTGTACTTCACTGGTTTTAAGCTTCATCCTTATATACTGGATAAATATTCCCAAGAGACACACAGAAAGATGTGACAGTCCTATGGGGACAAAGAGACAAGACCTAATATGAGACATTTTAGAGAGAATTAGTGATGACTGATAACACTGACACATTATAAAGTCATCTGGGAAATGACAGGACACAACTTTGCCAGTAATTAACTGATAAATCCCTGCAAATGGTTGTCTAACCAGTGTCTCTGTGGTCCAGTACATTTGGACAGCACCCAGGACAATTACATGAGTCAATAAGCAGTTGCTGGTAAAACCAGCCAGCTCATAAATGATTACTTAAATGTTTTATTCTAATAACTATGGATTACATTTATATCAGGGATGTATTGTGCATTCATGTAATTATTTAATAGTAGTTTGACATACCTGTCATATACAGCACATCAAGAAAGGAAGCTTAGGGGCGCCCAAACTTCTTTCCTGGGTGTACCAAAATTAGCTGATTTTTTCCTTCAAGTAGGCTTCAAGTCCCTACATACTGTCAATGGCTGCTTAACTACTCTCTGTGTACCATAGCTCATTTCATTTCATACCAAGACAATCTGCTGGTGACATAATCTTTTTCTGGCTGGGACAGTCACACATGTAGTCAATGGTAAATCAATACTTCAGCTCTTTGACTATTAGTTAGCTGTGTACATTTTACACTAACCAAATGATGATGTGATATTTTTGTTGATGTAGACTTAACATTATGGATCAAGTATTAAAGCAAGGGTACAACTCAGTTTTTCCCCTCATAATAAAACAAATTCCCTTTTCCAGCAAGAGTTTGTTGAACTTTATGAAACAATAAGACCTCCACAAATTGTTTTCTTCAATTTAATTAATAAATACTTATTTTTCAAATTACTAAGAGTGAGTTATACTCTATATATCCAGGGGATGAGAGCTTGGAAAATGACTGTATACCCCAGCCTTTACATAATTTGTCTGCCTGTGTGCCGTTCAGTGGCGCATTAGCGCTCTCTGCTGCAATTTGTCAGTATTACAGTCTAATGGTGGCCACTGGCCACCAAACACCAAACAAGTAAACGAATCGTTTTATTGTGTTTGTTGGTGGTTAAGAAACACTGGCTTACAAATTAGCGTCTTACGTTTTTCAATACATCTGTATTTAACAACTACGTCTTGTGCTTATAAAGGTCTTATGGTGTTTTTTCTTTCAATCACTTCTTTTACCCACAATTTCTCGACCGTGAACACAGCATCGCTCTGTTGACCCGGAAGTTTACATCAGCGTTCTCCAGGCAACGCAACTGCTAGCGCATCAAATCTCTGTGTGTTGAACATCCAATTACTACTAAAGCTTGATTCTGTTCCTCAAAAATGGTATAGTATGATGCACTACTCTCTTTGCTTTCACGTGATACCGTTTTCTGGCTTCGATAGTTGGTTAAAAAATTAAACGCATTTGTGTTGCTAATGGCTAAGTTGGTTAGCACAGAACCCGGGCGTTGTCAGATTAGTTCTCTTTGTGCTAAAAATACCCATAGTTACGCGTCTCTTCAAAGGTGTTGCTACATGTAAATGACACTGTCTAGTTAAAGTGTGTTGTTATCTCAGGCTGAAGTCGAGGAAACCTTAAAGAGGATTCAAAGCCAGAAAGGGGTCCAAGGAATTGTTATTGCCAACTCAGAAGGTAAGATAAAATGATAGCTAGCGTTACGTTTTTATATTTTTTATGTTTATATTGTAATATTAACATGATCGAGTGTAATACATTATATTTGTGTCTTGATAATTTGACCTTTATCTGTATTATAGCCAAAATATATGCGGCTGCTGCTTTTCTGAATATGTATATTATTCTGTTGTATGGCTTGCTATAAAAAAACGTTAAGTAATTATATTAACGATCATTATAACCACTCAGTGGTAGTAAACACAAACACTGGGATTAAACTAATCTCAGCATCTATCACAGTTGCACAAGCAATGTGTTGTTGGTGTTTTTTTCTCTGTGTAACTCATGACTATCCTAATGTATTGCCGGGGGCTTGTAGGAATCCCTATCAAGTCGACACTAGACAACTCCAGCACAGTGCAGTATGCAGCTCTGATCCACCAGCTGCTACTAAAGGCCAGGAGCACAGTTCGAGACATCGACCCACAGAATGACCTCACCTTCCTCCGAGTCCGCTCCAAGAAAAATGAGATCATGATAGCGCCTGGTAAAATTATTATTATTAGTAAGCATTTATTATTGACTGCTTGTATTGATAGTATTTTCATTTTCTCTTCACAGATAAAGACTACTTTTTAATTGTGATTCAGAATCCTTCGGACTAAAAAATCAACACAGACTGCACGAAAGAACAACACAACAAAAATTTAATTATAGACTCAATATGAAGACTAATTAAAAGACCATTCTTTAAAGGATACTCCAGTTTGCTGGATTGCGTTTCTTAACTCTTGTTTCTTCAATTTTCTTGTTGCCACTAAAAAAAAAAAAAGTGATAATTGCATGTTAATTGTGTATAATGACTTCTTACATTACCATTGCCTCTTCAAATTCTTTCATATTATTTTGCAATAGCTCTCATGATTTAACAAAATAAAGTTAATTTATGATGTTGGTTGTGAAGTACTTCAGAATTATTTTTTATTGCTAATTGCCAGAAATTTGCTTCAGTGCTCAAATGCAACAGGGAAATGTAGTGTAGTGACAGTAAGCACTTTAAATTAAGCACGTAGAACAATAATTATGTCTGGTTATTTCAAAACTGATTTACAGAATTATTTTGTAAATACAAAGCATATGGGAAAGTTACACATTTATTAAAATTAACCTTGAATTTGCTTTAAACTTCAACAACAATCATCCGTTTGATGTCACAGAGGACTAATTCACAGACTGGGAAGTCGCAACAAGATACAACATGCCTGACCCTTGGCCTGAAGCTTGTATTTATAATCAGGACATTCATATATTCGATTTGACATAATTTCATCTTGTCTTCAGTTGACTGAGGCAGATGTGTTCCCACGGCCCTGCCCATCCCACAGGGTTACACAGGGTACCTCACTTTTTCACCTGCCTCTTGACTTTGTAGCTTTCAACTACTGGACCATGCATGGAACAAAATTGTGCTCATACTTCAATCTAGACTAGCAACTTTTTACACAAAATACCACCAAAGCAAAAATTTCTAAATTAGATGTATTTTGAATTATTAGTCTAAATTAAGCCAGGTCTTGAGTGACAATTTACCAATTATAAAGAAGGAACGTCAACAGAAAGTTTGTCACCTTAGACTCACTTGCGTATTTTCAAGGAAAAGCAAAACAATTTGAACACTAGGACTAAATGTGACCACACATACCACTAGAAAAAGATTGCCTACATACAGTTTGAGAAGCACTGATGTAGACCAAAACATCAAGCTCAGGTCCATGATAAATCCATCGAACTAGTTTCTAGCTTTAAGTATTTACCATTATCATTGTCTAATATTGGCATTCAACGTAAATATTTTGTACTTGAGTCTTTGCATATTTAAAGCCTTTGGTCATTTTGTAATTTTCAAAGCTACAATGCATCTTCTATTCACCATCCACAGCATGTGAACAGCTGATTATTCAACAATAGATCTTTTGTCCAATTTTATTTTAAATTCATCCTTCTAGTTGGCATTTTCTGTGGTGAGGAGAACAACTAGATTGTGGACAATGGGCAGTCTCACACATATGAGCTGTAACCTTTAGTTGTGAACCAAAGCTGCTTCACCAGAGCTGTTCTGTCAGAGGAGTGGGAGGACAGCCACCAGTATTGTCTGTGCAAGCATGATCTGCAGATCTGCTTTAACAATGTACTATTTGTAAGCACATTATAATACTGTGGTCTCCAAACCTTTCTTCTTTAGAAAACTTGGATACCCATTTACATTTACTCATTTATGTTCACTTGCATACATTTTTAAATAAATTGTGCTTTTCTAGTTTTCTACAGTATACTTTTACTGGCCAACTGAGCAACAGTACTTTTACCTGAAAAACATTTTGTTCAGTCTTCTCACTGTGACAAACATAATCTTAATGTGGACACTATGAAATTATATTTGTTTACCTCTCCTTTAGAGAGAAGTAAACAAATAATCTCCTATAGATATCATTTATTTTTTCTAATCGCTTTGTGCATATTTTTTCATTACATGACCTAATCGTGAATCAGATTTTAAGTGATTTGTTTTGCCAAATACTTTTTGCTCTTACTTGAAAATTTTCTTGGACCACTTGCTTTGTACTTATACTTGAGTAATATTATACTGTAAGCTTTTGATTACTTCTCACTGAACATTATATTTGTAATCATGTACAATCAAAAGTCTAAACTGAAATAGCTTTTTACACTGAGTTGCCAAGCCATTACTGTCACGAACAATAAAATCTATTTCCTCTTCCAGAAATAACCCTCATAATTAATTCTAGCTCACCACTCACCTGTGCAGCTCAAAAATACCACACCTTTATAATGATAACATGCAAATAAGCATCATAATCAATCAATGTCAAAGTCTATTGCACTGTTCTAACTTGGTCTTTATCTTTGCCATTGAGTGTTAAAACTACACTAGAACATAGCACCAAAATAGCTATGCTTTCCTTGTCTTTTTGGGCTTTCGGACTCAAATTGTGAATCTCTGACAGTTTTCAGTTGTCTGGTGTTTTTTAGGCAAAGGCCAAAGTGTTTTTAGTGAACTGCGTTCATTCACAGCACAGCCGGCCCTGTTGTATTCACTTCACACTGACTCCAGTCTGCCAGCACTACGAACTCATTATGTAACCAAGACTGTGCCATGTGTGACGTACAGTGTCCTCCTGACTGCACTGTTTTTGTAAGCACTTGAAAAGACACAAGCGGCAGGTATGACAATGCTCCAAATACTTAAAGAAAGCACAATGCAGACTCACGTAGCAGCGGACTTGAGTTACACTGAGAAAATCGGTGCAAATATCATATATACTGTGAGTCTTCCTGTTTCTATCTGCATTTATTTGTACACAGATCATTCTTACACCATTTTGTCACTGTCTAGTGAACATATACTATAAAGCTTGATTTCACTTGTGTTCATTTGTAAATGAGCACAAAAACATTGCATTTGAGCAAAGCTGGCTAAAAGGTTCAAGTATAATCGGTAAGACAGCTTTAGGCAAGATCTGCAAAATACACTAGGGATTTGTAAAAATTAACATTTATTCTTGATTATCATTTATTTTTATTTATTTATTTATAACGCACATTGCACATTGACCAACATTAACTGTATAACATGCCAGAATTAGCCAAGAGGCTAGTTTTCATCTGTTTTCCTTTGCCTGGTGGAATGAAGGCTCCATGGAAAAAGTACAACAAAAAAGTATACAACAATAAAACAACATACTGCGTATTCAATATCATTTGGGTCGTATTAAGACAACAAGCAGAAAGGCAGTTGTAAGCAAGATTAAATTTAATTTGGAAAAAGCAACAAAACAAAAGTCATAAGCAGGCAGCATAGACAAATAATACAAGCAAGGCGATTAAAAAAGCAAGCCAAATTTGTTTAGGAAACAATGCTAGACCAACCTGGAAATATTCAAACAACCACATTGTTCCACCTTGTATGTCATTATCAGGTAGCTTTAACTACAATTATGCTATTAGATGAACCTCAAGTCATTGTCTTTTGTAGAGTAACTAAAAAGAAGTAACTAAGCAATTATAATTATTGTGAGCAGCAACTGTTTACATAAGAGTAAAACAAAGCAACATCATTGAAAACATTTAAATAGTTCTAGTGAAGGTGTGTGGAGTTTAAAACACAGTGGACCACTTCCTGTGTGTTACCAGTTAATGACTTTACAAATGGTGTTTTAGTTCAAAACTGGTGTGTTAAATTAGAACTAAGTGACTTAAGCGCTATTGCTGCATTATTGTGTAATCAGGCTACATTATTAAATCAAAAGTAAAAACATTGTGTTTTTAATAATATAATAATAATAATAATAATAATTAATATTATTGTTGTTGTCATTCTTATTCTTATTAATGTGTATCTTTAGTATTGAAATAAGGCAGCAAAAACGCATCCAAACACATTTTACACTGTCGGTTGTTGAGGTTGATTCAGAAACAACAAGAGCTGTATTTCCACCGGGAGGCAACTGAGAAAGTGACCATGCTTCAAATCTCCCAAATACATAACCATCACGAAGAAAGACATTGAACGAGATAAAAATGTCACTTAGGTCTGCTTTAAACAATTGTGACTGAAACAAAACATCCAGGTGTTTGGATGAGGGAACAACATAACTAAAAATAACTAAATGAGTGTAAATGTAGGTACTTTAAAAGTTCCACATGTGATCTAACCCCTAACCCTGTCAAACTGATACCATGCTCCGACTAAGAGACTTATGCCCAGTTTTGTTGTAGACTTTTTCTCTCTAAAAATTCCAGTGTCATAGAGCCAGTAGCAAGTAGCATTTACTGTGGGTTCCTCTTCTAACCTGCTTTTACATAACTGATTAATAATTGGTACATTTCCTGTCTTACATTGTATTCAAATGTCTTCTTTGTCTCAATCTCCAAATGCATTGTTTTTAATTATAGCTCTTTGTTGACTCACCGGTTTCAGCCAACCACTCATTTGAGCAAACAGAGGCCTGGAGGCTGTTAGTGTTACAAGGGTGATACCAATAATGTGACTTCTTCCCAGTGCAAAGCATGAGTCAGTTTAAGCTCATGACCAATATTCGACAACAGGAAGCAGCAGCACCTTTTTGGATCTTGAGTTTATTACATGCTCGGGCACATAAAAGAGTAAACCGAAGAGATTGTCAGTTGTATTTATGAGGAGTGTTGCTTATGATTCCCAGAAGTGTCTAAATAAAATGTCAGCGAGTTATTGCTGCTGAGTGACAGGATCATAAAATGTGTGTTCCACAAAAACTAGAATTGTTGACCTCATCGAGTTCACTGGGATTCACAGTGACATGTATATTCAAATACTATGATTTACAAGTTGGACTGTGACGCTAATCATGTGCGCTTATGCTCACATAATCATTTGGAAAATCCACATTTTGTCAATCCATCATTTGTTGACATAATTTCGTCATGCTAATGCTACATACTTTAAATCTTAAAGGAGACCTATGTTTATTTCCATGTATTTAGTAATAAACATATAACTTATGTAATATAATCTGTAATTTACATTTTGTTCATTGTAAAACACACAACTGATCTTAGAAATAACTTAGAGCTCAGAAATAGAAACAAGCTCACTGACTTCCTGTTCAAAATCATAGAGCTGTTAAGCCCCTGCTTCTTTATTTCTTCAATAAACACAAATACAGACAGAAGTGAACAGGGATAGGTGATTGGTAAAACCAGGAATTTTTGATCGAGCAATCAATCAAAGATATAACTTTGAGTAAACTAATAAGTATAGCACACAATGTCCCCTTTAAAATGAATTTTCTAAAGGTTGATGGACAAAAAATGACTCAGATCCTCACACAAGTTGATTCAGATTGCCATATTCTAGTTACATGGCTCCTCAATTGCTTCTTGTTCCCTTTTCTATTGCTATGTATCGTTTAAACTTTATCCAATGTGTGTACGTTTGTTATGTGTATACTGTGAAACATACAGCACTATATCTATACCTGTTGTGTAAGTTGGGGCGAGATGTCAGTCCGGTGTGACTACTTTGTTCCACTTATCTCATGTATGTAAATTCTGTTGAAGCACAGGCCCTGTCCTTATTCAAACACAATGATGATGTCAAACAGCAGCACTTGAGCCTGTTTGCCCTCTCTCACTTAAATAAATATTGGACATGATAAGTCCAGCTTAAAGTGTTTAAGATTGTCACAAGGATGTTTCTATAACACGCTTTTATTGGATTGTTTAGCCTTTTGACCCAGCACATCCGCATCATAGACGGTGTAGAATATAATACGCTTTTTGTGAATCGGTTGGTTTAACTTTTTAACTGAAGATTCCATTCACTGACCTAGTTTTAAGCATATTGTGTTTTTCACTGGCATATGTTTTAATATGAACTCTTATTAATGTTTGATTTCTCACAAATGCCAACCCTAATTGCTTTTGTGTCACAAAGTAAACTTGATTGAGTCTGTCTACAAACAACTGTCAATCAAATTCAACAAAAAAAAATGTCCATTTTGAAAATGGACAAAATAAAATTACGCAATAAGAAATTAAATAAACGTAATTAGCTAGAAATGGGCACTTTAAGAAAGGCAGACTGGTAATGGGGGCAGCTCCTGACCTCACAGCAGCCAGGGCGCTCAGATCATTATGCCAATGTGTCATTTCTGGAACAGGAATAGCAGGTGCATAATCATTTTATAAATTACTAGGTCAGAACCCTTGTGTGGATGATGAGGAAATCAACAGTTGGAGATTGCCATACAATGGGTTATCATACGATTTAATCTTTAAGATTTTGGGATATTTTGGCTCACATGGACAGTTTAGCTTACTTGTAAACTAGATCAGATAAAAGTATGAAGCTTTAATAGTTGTGGTAGCTATGGCTATGGTACCTCTAGGCTACAGTTGTAATAGAGGAGGACGAGACAGTCTCAAGAGACCAAGTGGAGTTAGGTTTCACATCATGTGACAGAAGAATCACAGGTGCACATGTTCCTACACGTAGATACTTTTATAAAAAACACTCAGTCTCTGTTAATTTATATTTTAATAATGGTGTCTACTGTTTTATTCATAAAACAAACACAAATAGGAAAAAATAATATTTTTCATACAAAGTTTTTGTTTAGGAACACAGATTACAGATTAGATACACAGATTGTTTTGTGGAGGGTCGTATTCCAAAACAGACTCACACAGTCTTACTACAGTAATAAGCTTATGGGCTTGTAAGTGCATTTTGTCTAGAGCGGACAGACCAGACTGACTAGAGCAGCAGGGGCGGGAGCTGGGCGGGGTTTCTCCAAACGAGCCAATGATGTGCTTTGTAGCCCACAGGTGAGAGTCGCGCGCACACTGTCCCTTCGCAAGGACGCGCACTACGCCGAGGCAGAGAAGAGTTGTCCGCCTGTTCAGCGCGGCTCCTGGGATTCCACACAACAGACGGGCAACTGGAGAAGCCAAGACCATTACAGCTCACACAGGACGCAGCTCTTTTTGTTTGGATTATTTCCTGCATTGCCATTTGAGCTTAAGCAGGGCAGTGTGTGCAGGGGACACGTCACGTTGACCCTTTTCACAGTTTACTTTTGGTAAACTTGGCTTGTCTCACTTGTCAACTTCAAGTAACAATTGTTTTTTTCCCTGCTACAAAGAATCAAACTTTTCTTTTGTTTGATCATGTTTATACAAAGGGGATAGTTTATTTTTATTTATAGTTTTGTTTCTTAGTTAGCTGGACTTTTGGAACAGTTTGGACAGATGATGATAAGCTCCGAAGGCCTTAGGCCATCTTCAAACGGCCGCAAGCCGCTGGGGAAACTCGCGTCGCGGCTTGAAGAAGTGAAGAACCCGTGGCGACAGGGCTCTACTCTGGAGCTCAGCCACAATGAAGCAGCGCGCCTGGCCACGGACGCACTGCTTGAGCAAGGGGAGAAGGAGTACCGGCGGGTTTTGGCCGAGGAGCGGGAAGTTACCTTCCTGTCCCCTCAGAGATACGTTACATTACGCAGCACGCGGCCAAATCATGTTTGGACTCCAACGGCGTCAATCCCAACGACCGGGACTTTGGGGATGGAGATGCAGTGTCGGAGCTCACCTCTGGGACATACTTCCCTATGATGTCAGACGAGGAGCCCCCCATGCTAGAGCTGGGCTGGCCCGAGCCGCCTGCGCGCTACGGACCGTCCGAGACACAGATCTATTTCCAGAGAGACAAGTCCCACAATGTGAAAGACCTAATAAGATCTCTTATCAACAAGGCAAAGAAGGTAGGGTCAGTTTTGTATAAGACTGATTTATTGTTTGTTTATGTATTTATTTACCCAATTGAAATGAATCCTTTCGTTTTCGAAGGGTCCCACAAGTGTTTGTCTCACATAGACAACTGCAATACGCACACGTGCTGATCCCACCTTTGCCCCCTAGACTGCACGCTACAGTCCAGATCAGGCACTTTAATAACACACAAGGTTAAGATTAATGTAATAGACAATCAGTGCACGGACGTTAATGCAAGAGCAATTATTACATAAGCTTGCTACATTATTATAAAGCATTTATGGGCTATTACTGTACTAATCAAAAATAAATCCCAAGATGTTCATGTTGTATAGCCTGAACACCGTCAGACCTATCCTCCTTCTATGGCTTAGCTGTTGTCAGTCTCCTGTAGTTTCCACATGTTTTGCTTACAAACAAATTGGCCCTGCTTCAGATTTGACCTGGTTTTATATTCCCTGATGACCAGCTCACACCATTCACTGATGCTACAAATCTTAATAATGATTGTCTTCAAGCACTTAGTTCTGACACTCACTTTGAACCTGTCTGGGCTGAATGCTACAACAGATAAATAAGAAGACAGTGGATGATTTGGCAGAACGTCCAGCACAAGCTGCATGAGTCACCTCTTCACAGACACCTCTCATGTATTAATAAATCAGCTTGTGGTCAGGGCTGATAAAATAGTCATACCTTTGAGGACAGAAAAACTAATTGAGCTGCATGTAAATGTCTAGACACATGTCATAGTGCAGAGTCAGCAGTGCTCTCTCAGGTGAATGACCATAAAACTTATGTGATTCTCTCCAGCTCAGCGCAGCCACTGCACTAGTCTCAGCTGATCACATGCCCATCTCATTAGCAGTAGTTTCACTTCAAGACTATCTGTATCTGGGCATGTTTAAACTTGTTTTGTGTGCATACCTGTTGTTTGTGCTAGGCTCTTGCATTTTACACATTAGCAACTCTTGAGAAGATTTACATGGTTGATGATTAGTGGCATGTTTTCACAGCCGTACTATTCACTCAATAGACTATAGATAGCTGATGTTTGGCCAACTAGTTCATAGTCAGTTATTAATATAGTTTTTCAATATTCAACTTGCCTATGTGATTGCAGTAACATACGAGATGTGTTTGCTGTAGGTGATAGCTCTGGTGATGGATGTCTTCACTGATGTGGACCTGCTGTGTGACCTAATGGAGGCGTCAAACAAACGGAAGGTGCCAGTGTATATTCTGCTGGATGAGAAGAACCTCAGCTCCTTCACAGACATGTGCTCTGCACTGGACATCCAGAACTCACATCTGAGTGTAAGTCTGCATTGACACTGACCATTTAAAAAACACATGAGGAAAGTATTACACAAGTCCTGTGTAACCTCCAAACTTAAATGCAAGTGGAGAATATTGCGTAATATGTAGCAAAATCTTCCGACTGGCGCTCGGGGTAGAACAGTAACTTGTTGTTTAGCAGTGTAACCCTGTCTTAGCAAGTTTGCAGTGCTTTCAGCAAACGTGGCTTTGCTTTGTGTATGCATTTGAATGTTCTATTAGGTTATGTAAAATTAATTTGATCAAGCACACACAATGAGCATCAATATCCTGTAGTAGGGCTGGCAATTACTTACTTACAATCAGATCAAAATTAAGCATAATTAATTCAATATTTCTTATTCAGTGATTATCTTGGATCTTTTTACTGTAAATGAGAAGTCCATAGTTTCTGACTTGCTGGTAAATGACAATTATTAAATGGCTGTATTGTTTATGTTCAGTAAATTAAATTGTTTTTATTAGTCATTTTTAGATTAGGGTTTTTAAGATTAGGGTTAAGTCTATATACGTAATAAAAATAATCTAGACGTATATCCCAACCCAGTATATTATCCTTATAAACCCGTCTTATGTTTTATGAACCCGTAGATTTTGTTTTACTTCCTTTTCCTTACATTATTTTTGTCACTACTTTTGTTTTGTTTTTACATTTACTTAAATATAGATAAATGCTTAAATAGTTTGTGCTTGTGTGTTGTACAGCACATGAGGATTCGAAGTGTATGTGGAGACACTTACTGCACCAAAAGTGGCAAGAAGTTCACAGGACAAGTGCTGGAGAAGTTCATGATTATTGACTGTGAAGAGGTCATCGCTGGGTCATACAGGTATAAACACTCTTCTTGTAGCATGGACCTACTACTTCAGTGTGTGGACTTAGCATACATTTGTTCAAACAGCCTCCTCACAGGTGTCACTGACGTACTTGTTAGAACATCTGAGTTTTAGGGATTGCATATTAACCATTATGTAAAAACAGTATATTTAAAACAATTGTTACTATCTCTGAGAAAAAGGGGCTGAGTTGAGACAATAATATTCAGTTACAGCGCTGCACAGATTCTGTCACTTATGAAGCTTGGTGTTTGTAGCACAAGTAGTGCGAGGCCTCTCTGGTGCCACACTGCAGGCACAAACCTGTTACCCCCGGCTCCTGGCACAGAATGCACATGGGCACATTCAAATGGATTTATGCAGTGTTGCTTGGACAACAGGCCGCAGAGCATGGTAGAACTATATTGGACAACAACAAACTTCACCAAAGCCCATTGTTTTGTTATGCAAATCCACTATCTCATAATAATACATTATTATCATAATTATGAGCTATTTAAAATAGGTTGCAATCTTGTCATGTCTTTATTACACCACTGGATATTATGTCTATGTGTCAGTCTTTAAGACAATCTGTCTTGTAAGTATTGCAAGACATGAAGTAAAATCAAAAACTCTATTGTTTATGGTTGTTTTTTTCAGTTAACTGGTAATTATTGCAAATTTTCAAGGCAAGTTACTTTGTTTCATTTTGCCAAGACCAAAATGAATATCGCGACACCTGTTTACTTTGTACACAAAAATAGTCTTGATTGTATAAATGTGCAAAACTAGGAGTGACTCTTAGCAGATCATAATTGAAAACATTGGGAAACCAGTTTAACCACGATCCATTTATATTCTCCTGGCTCTCTGTATGTTCATTATCTTCATATTGACTTGAGTGCTCTTATCATTGAAAACCCACAACCCCCGAGGCTCACTTCAGCCACAAGTGGGAACAGATGTGTATTCAGAATACACTCCTATAGTTCAATTTTATATTGAACTATACAAACAAACAAACAAACAAACAAAACAAACAAACAAACAACAAATTGATTGTGAGAGTAATTGTTTACATCTTTTTAGTCCATTATTGTTTCTGTCCAATCTGTGATTGTAGTTTGTTTAGTTTGTCTTATCATGTTTCTATAATGGCCTTCTTTGCTACCAAATGTATGGTCCAACAGTATCGATTTAGAAGTTATAGTTATATACTGTATATGTCTGAAGTCAAATGACCACCATGTTTTTGTCAAAGTAGGTTCACAAGCATGTATAAAGACCAAAACAATGCAAATAACATGTAATATTTATAAAATGTTTTAATCGAGTAGATTAGAAGAGCATTGCCAAAAATTTTAGGCTGTTATACGAGGAACATCCTTTGTTTTTTTCTCCAACTTATGCAATATGTAGTATGCCATTTTGTTTTGTTTGTTGATGTTTTTTTATATGCTGAAGTTAAGTTCTACTGAAGTTCCTCTTCTATTTATACTAATTGTCCGTTGTTTTTTACTATAGTTTATGGCTGTGTGACTATGGACACTTTGGACAATCACATTTTTAATTGGAAATATTAATTCAAGCAGAGGGAGCTCATTATTCTTCTTCTCTTCAGCAGATATCACATTCTAATAATTCCAAAAAATGGGGCAAAATCCATATACATTACATTATTGTTCTGATTATGTTAAAATACAGCATACACAGCAATTGTGATTTGTGATTTGTCGATGCACAAAAGGTAAAAATCCTTGTGGAACTCCGATTCCACTGCTGAGACACTGGGAATTTACTTCCTATTTTTCTCTATTTGATAAATAGGACTAAAACCATACATGGGCCTTGGTGGTTGACTGTATCACATGCTTTTTTGTTTTGTTTGTTTTTTTCAAGAATTATTAAATGTTGATTATTAAAAAGACAAAAATAATCAACAAAAGAATAACCAGCTCTTCTTAATTTCTGAGTCGCTATATAAGAAGTTGTTGTTTAAAACAAACAGTCACAGGTCAGGCGTTCTGTAGCATTCTTCAGTTTGACTTTTGGTTTGAAAGTGTTTATTGCTGCTGCTGCTCAGAATGACAGTGGATTAGTGCGACAGTGACTGTTGAGCAGCAGAGATACTTCTGGTGAAAGCAGAAACTGTCACGGTCAGAGAAGTGTAAAAAAAGAGCCCAGAATGGAACCTCAAAAACAACTGCTACCATCAAAATGTACAATATTTGCAGAAAGTGATACTTTATCCAGTACCTATATACATGTGCTGTTTTTGCTAGAGCTTTCATGTGTCCTGACAGTTTCTTTCATGTTTCTTTATTAAAAAATGTTCAGGAGACCTATTGCAATAAAATGGCAAATGGAAATTTAGTATGTGCTACATTATGGTGGTGGGTTACACAAAACAATAGAATACAATTTATTTTTATTTTTTTTTAAAAAGAAGGCAAAAGTTGTTCTGGGGAACAATAAAGAAAGTCACCATTTTACATCATGTTCTCTTCTAAATCATAGTTGTTTCTACGACAAAGTTCAACTCCATAACAGCTGTTTAGATATTCAACTTTTTTCACATAAAAAAATTATAATTGTTGTCTTGTTGTCAGACTGTCAGCAGTTTTTATCTTGCCTATGATTCAGAGCTCACGCGCTGCGTTTCATCGACTCCACAACATACCGGGCAATCAGATTAAATTATTTGCATGACGCACATGAAACAAATGAGCTGATTGGGTCTGTCATCTAGACCAATCTAACTTCAGTCACTCACTCATTTTGACCATATTTTTCCATGTATTTTTTTGTCATAAGCAACCATGTTGGTTTTCACATGGGAGACGATGCATGTCTCTGATTGGCTAATTAATCTGTCAATCACACTCACTGAAATCCGAATGAGAAATAGACGATTTATTTTTTGATGGTCTGGACTTTCCAGGCAAGTTTTAATTATTATTGTGATACTGTGATGCTTTTTCAGGCTATGATAATCATGACACAACATACCAGCACATGCTTCTCATTTAGTTTTTGCTGTCATAGTTGATAAATGTCTCTGAAAGAACACTATTTTGGTTTAGTTTTGGCTCCATTTAGTTTGTTCTTTATTCATGGGGGTTGTGTGTGTGACAGTAATGTACCAGTGAAGTTGTTAGACAAACAGGGCCGCGGAAGGGATTTTAACAAGCTCGTGTCACAAGAAGGAGTGCTGATAATAACTTTCTTCGCCACCCTCTCATCTCACTCTTGGTTGTAGCTGCTGATTGCTTTAATCTCCAGTCAGTCCGGTCTCAAAACTGCTACTAAAATCACATTCATATTTTGACAGCTTTTTACTGTTGCCTTTTGAAAGAGTGTTTCCTACTAGGTCTCATTATACACTACTTAGACAATGTTTTTTTTTATCAAGACTTGCTTATTGAAACCTACAAAAGGAAGAACTAGGCTGTAGTTGATGGGCTGAAACATGCTGTATTAAAGCTCAAAGGTCATTTAAATTTCTCAATTTTAGAGCAGGACAATCCAAGTAAGTGTGCAGTGTTTATAGCACTGTGGACTGTGCTCTGTATGTAAATATAGTGAGAGACGCTTTTATTCATTCAAGTGGTTTTGAGTAGAGATAAAACAGGGTTCAAGGTTCATTTAGTGCAAAGTGGGTCAGTCAGTCCAATCTAATCAATCACTGTGCTTTGTGCTTTATATTTTCACACTTTTTTATTACATGACATATAATAGACATTATATGAAAAAATCTTATGATTTGTCTCAATAAGGTTGACCAAGTTCAACTTTCAGCTTTATTGTTTTACCAATTGACAATTGACATACGATAGGCATGCAATGCAACAGTGCTTTTAGTCGACCAAAATTTGTATTTATCAACTCATTTTAAAATTTTTGATTATAGGGATTTATTTTGAACAGCAGCAATAGGAAGCGGATTAAATTAACATTTTGCACTGAATCATTGGGCTTATCTGCTTTTTTTTAGATATGAATTGATTGTTTTCTTTACATTTTCTGGATAAATTGTCATAGTGGAAGGAACTTTTGTATTTTAAGTTCTTTCAAGTATTGTATGAGTCAGACAAATGGTCAGATCAAAAATACATTTTTTTTAATCTTTTGAGTATTTGTAATGAAAAGCTGATATAATTGTAGAAAATTACAGGATGTAAAAACTACCTGATGACATAATTTTTAGGGAGACTCATTCCATTCGATGGTTTGGTGCAAATTAAGACAATGAAATTTCTGTAAAATTGTATAGAACTTTAAAATAAACAATTCAAAATAAAAGTGTATATTTTTGCTTAGTTTCTCATTGACAGTAGAGAAGTTTTCATCCAGTGTAAAATACGGATGTAACGATTTACAAATGTCACAACATATTTGTTTTATCTTGATGCTCACAATACAATATTTACCACAATATCACAATATTTCAGTCCACGATATTGAAATAATGCCATAATTTCAAGTAATTTTTTTAATCATTTACTGCTTCCTTTTCCTGGTGCATTTTTATAGCTTCAGACCCAATTTCTTCTTTTTTTTGTTTATTGTTTATTAAAATATTTAGAATGTTATGCTTTTTTGCAAAAAATGTGTGTTATTGTTCTAAACTCACGAGGACAAGGATATATTGTGACCATGACCGCAATATCACAATATCATCAGTATTGTTTTGTCCTAAAACATGTATTCTAGTGTGATGTCATCATGTACAATCAGGAAATAAAATTATTAACCAACAGAGCACATTAAGTAGTAAATTGGCCTACGTATAAGGAAAAAGCTAAATATCCTGTCATAATGTGAGAACCAAACAATTGCTAATTCTGTAGTTTGCACTTCTACAAACACATCCTTAATGCTATTTTTTTCCTTTATTTATAGTACAGCTCCTGACATTTTTTAAATATTCAGCATAGTGGCCGAATCTTAATTTAAAAACATAGACCACAAATATGTAATATGTAATTGACGTAATTTTCCCCCCAAACGGTGCAGTGCTTATTTGAGGTCACATGGTCACTCGTCAGACGCAGGCAGGTGTGTGTTCTTGCAGAGCTGTTGTTGTTACATGCAGCTGGGTAGGGTCAGGCTCTTTATGCTGCTTATGGAATGAAGGGCGAGGCTTTGGAACCTTGCCAACAAGTTCAGGCACAGCAAATATTGGTTTATCTTCTGTCTGCTACTTTCCTACGCATGCTCCAGTATCTGCGACTTTAAACTTTTGTTTATGTCATTTTGAAAGGAAAATGAGAACTTTTAAATCAAATAGTTTTTATAATATTGTTGCATAGGTAACATTATGTAAGTTGAAAGAGAAATGGAATGGATTTGATTGACATTGATTATGAGTTTGCAGAAGACGCTAAGAGGGGACTGTCACCTGTGATTTACACACAAAGCTGCTCTGCTGGTTTGAAAAGTTTCACTGCTGCTGAACTGTCCTTGTCTCAGTCTCTGATAAGGACTCTTTAATAATTTTAGTCTCTGCTCTGCTCCTAAAGATGTTTTCTTTTGATCTACTTGCATCCAACATTATATATGAGACATTACATACATGCATTCTTATATTCAGAGCATACAATAGAACTACACTAAAGAGTCACTCTGCACACACACCAAGCTTTTACAATCTTGGAAATGACAATATTTTGACAGATTGCAAAGAAGTATTGCTTTATATCTGGTCTCATTATGTTCTATTTGGGTGCCAATTTTAATTCGTACATTCATGTAATGAAAATAATTGAAATGGACATTCCTAAATTATTGTTTTTCTCCCATTTACCTGCACAAATTGCTTGTAAACTTCAACAACATAAGTCTTCATCTATTGTAAGACATTTTACAGGAAACAAGAGCTGCGAATGTTTGGGACAAGTTAGTGCAAATGCTGAAAGGTCCCCAGGGTCTGGTTGCAAAACATATTTTTTCTTAATGTCAATAGAGACTGAAGGGTTAAAATAAAGCTCTACCACAAACAACATTTAGTTGTATAGTTTCCAAAAAGCCCTTAGGGCTTTCCCTCTCATGCATTGCTAAGGCACTTGTTCAACTGGTAACTTGTGACTTTAAATGACAGAGGTGATCTTTAGTTTATTGTTAGTAATGGTGTTATCATATCGAGATAGGTTTTTTTCCAGTCCCACTGAAGACTACCGTTCTACTATTGTTCTATTATAGTTATCTCTAGTCATTATGTTGTTCCTTTTCTTTTGACAATTTTTTGTTTTGAGTACAGTTAATGTACAAGTATTGAAGTTAGATATTAAACTGGGCTTAAAATATTCCCTGGATAAAAGGTGACATAGCAACATGTCACAGTGTTGAGTCATCAAACGATGTTTGTTAAACGGAAGTACTATTCAATGGTAAAATGATATGTTGGGTTATCATTAAATCTTTCTGATGATTCACAGATTTAAAATTTCATATGAGAGTATGCTGTGTGAAGCTCACCGCATAATCAGCACAATTGTGTATTTTTAAACAAGTTTTTTTTTTACTGTGTACCTGAGAAAATTGCTGGTAGAGATACTGTATCTTAGTAATTACGATTATTTTTCTTTGTGTTCTGTTCCAGCTTCACCTGGTTGTCGGCCCAGGTGCACAGTAACATGGTGATGCATTTCTCAGGCCGAATCACTGACAGTTTTGACCGAGAGTTTCGCTGTCTGTATGCCGACTCACAAGTCATCGATTGTTTCTTCAACCCTGACGACGAGGACATGCCCTACTACCCTCCATACCAGGCCATGCTGCCAGGCATGGGCCTCAACATGGGGCTGGGGCCAAACATGGGGATTGACCTCCTCTCTGATAGGTAATCAAGTTTATTAGTGACTTGTAGTGTAGTATATGGTGCCTACAACAAGTCTGGCTGATATTGCATGCAAGCTACTACTTTTAGGCTACTACACATAACAATGCACTTTTTTTTAACCTGATGATTATTTTGTATGTTTCAGCCGACAACGAGACAGGGTATGCTCGGAGAACTCCAGTAGCCAGTCTAGTAACAGCGTATCCAGTGTGAAAGCAGCACCAGGAATGAGCACAAACAACATCTACAAGGTCACGCAAACTCACGAGAAAAAGGAATCTAACAGCAGTTCCCACATGAGCCCGGAGAGGAGAGGTGGACAGACCACGACTAACCAAAACTCCATTACCCCAGTGTCACGTGTCAATGGTGCAGCCAATCATAGCTCTGCTCCAGAGAGACCATCACCCATCTATCAGCCTATGGGAATTGAGTGGAATAAGCCCAGTCCAGTGGACTTGATGCGCTCCAACATCGGAGGAGCTTCTTCTAAATTCCAGGCTTTGGGTTTGTATGACCACAAGCCCACTTTGTTTCATAATAGCGGATATGTGTCCAACACCCCTAACACTAACCTGAACTCAAAGACCCCCACCCCTACTCCTGTCCCAGACACCAAACTCAACTCCAAGCACCGTACTTCATCCAACCAGTTCCTTAACAAACTGTCAGACCTCTTCCTTCCCCCTTCCAACAAAGATAAAGACAACTACAACTACCGCCGGTCTCCGTCACCTCTCGGTCCCTCTCCCTGGGGGGCCCAGACCTGTCTCAGACTGAGCCTGAGAGCCAGCAGAGCCCCCCTCCCCCTCCCTCACCAGGCGTGCTCATGAACCGCCAGGATCAGAAGCGAATGACTCTGGGACACAGCAAACTGGACCTAGTCAACCAGTACAATAAGATGAAGTCCAGAAATGTGTATAGTCGATTTGAGCTGAAAAGCAGCAACTGACCCTCACTGCACATGTGCGCACAGACCAGCTGCTTTTAGTACAATGTACTTAGCATTCAGTAGTGACTTTGTCACTGCCAGTCTTTTGACAGGCCTGATAGAATCTGGCATTACAAGCTGCACATGCAGTTCAACTTTACTGTTTACAAATATGAGCTTGCTACTTACTGTAGATTATAATTTAGGAATTTTTCTGTATCTTCCTAAATAATAACACAATATTTGACATTTACTTGGTTATTGCTACAGTTTTTAATTAAGGCAGAACAACAGAGGCACAATGTATTTTTACAAAGTAAGTGTGATGATGCTTCATTACCGATTATTAATGTGTAATTGTTAGCTTCCCGGGACTGGATATACAGATCAGTGTACTGAATGAATCCTTTCACTAATGGGACAAAGGTGCCGTTAACGTTACACAGTAGACTGTTGTGTTATGTGTAAGTGTTATAGGCTGTGCATGGGAGTATTTGGTGTTGTGCTCCTAGAAACAGCCTGCAGAGTGCTGGCTGACAAATCACAGTTTGACTTCTAAAGAGCACCTATAATTACCATTCCTTTTATTAAAATTTTGTTGATTTACACTCCAAGGAAAACTCTCCCTTATCGGTGCCTTCTTTCCTCTGCCTTAATAGTCACAGACAGTTCTTTTCAGGTGCACAGGAGCAACAGCACCTTGTACATGTACTACATTTCTGGTGCTTGTGCTGCTTCCTAATAATTGGAAGCTGTTGTAAATATAAATATGCCAAGCTCTTCAAGTGACAATCTGAGATACTGTAACAGGAGATTTGAATGAGATGTTTCTTACTATGGGTTGTTGTGATTGTGTACAGTTTATTGTGATGATTTTACACTTAAATGTATATATTTATCTTTATTGATAATGTATAATGCATATAAGTAATATATGCAATTTTCAGTTACAACAGTGACTGTGGGAAACATAAGACACACTGCTCTTGAGCTGTGCAGAAAAGGTTGTCACTTTTGAGAAGCACAAAACTGTTGCAATTTGAGCAATAAGCACATTCAGTAGTACCATTTAGAAGTGTTTTGTCCTTAAAGACAAATGTGTATACAGTGCATATTGTACATTACATGCTTTATAAACTTTGGCTCATTTGGGTTTACAGTACATCAAGGAAATATTGATTTGATACAAAATCATTCTTCAGTTCAAAATGTGAATGTAAGGTTTGACGTATAGGCTCTTACCTTTTGGATGAATTAAAGTTATAATGAAAACAAAAGTATACCAAGTGTGTTGTTTTAATGCAAACAGCTGAAACACAAAGGTGATTTCCCCCGAGTTGACATCAAAGTAGTTTCGTTCATGACGTGGGTGTGATGACAAAAGAGCTGCTCCTCATTCAACAAAAGCACAAGAGGAAATGGGCTCATGTTTTGATCACTTCATTCAGAGAAACCTTTTTCAATGCAACAAGTGTTATTTTAACGTGCTCCTAAACAAGCAGTTTGGAGAACCTCTGACATTGCACTACACTGAGTAAAGGGATTTTAAAATACTTAGGATTTTTGAGGTGCATTTTTGTGTTATATTTTAAATGCATAACTTGGTCTAAACTTCCTTGAGAGCTGGGGACCTTCCTGTCAGGAAATCCCGCCCCTGCCAAGGGTCATAGTCACAAAGCCAACAATAGGAGCTCAGTCCAGGTACATTAAAAGAAGAAGTTAAGAAGACTGATTATAACTATACCTATTACACATTTATTGCATGTAAATGAATGTTTTCAATTGCTGTTGTTAAAAGAAAAAAAAAAAAAAAAAGAAAAAGATCTTTTAAATTCTCCAATGTCAAGCTGATTCCAAAGTAATACTGTCTTAATGCAAATAATGTGTGAAATTATTTTTTAGACATTTTACAGCAAAATACAATGTTAAAAATTCAAATGAGAACCAATCTTATTGCGATTCAGTCTAACTCTAACCGTTGTGCTGTGCTGTTTCATGTGAAGCCACAGTTATAAGGGGAACCCCATGTTTGCACGGTTGTCATAGTAACGGGCCCAGTTTCCGCTGATTTACAAGCCTGTTGTAGGCATTTTATTAACACTGTGGATGTGCTGTACTGTTGTTTTAGTAACGTAGCACTTTCTTTTATCAAACCCAAGGTGTGACTTGTGAGAGGAAATCGTAACAAGCAAGAAAACGGAATTTGCTGCTTGTATAAAGCTTTATGTAGACCAAACTAGAAAGCTGAAGAATCTGTCTGTCACTCTAACTAGGAATATACACCGTACTTTTAAAATAAATGTATTTTATTTGGTTTGATTGAGTTAGCGTTACCACTAATTTCATTTTTCGGATTTATTACTTCACAGATCAGAAACAACTTTTGGTGCCTGGGGCTGTTGAGTCATACATTAACTACACTGAATAACATACACACCTGAATGTATGAGAGACATAGGAAAGAACCCAGGAGCCATCCATATTGTATCTGGTTTATAGGACAGATAAGGTAACACAAGACTGATGCTCATGTTTCAGACTTGACCACTGACAACCAACTAGAGAGGACAGCTTTCTCAAGTAAATAATAGTCCCTTTTAATAACTATGTGGATGATTAGAAGCATGTTTGAATACTTAAATAACAGTCTGAAATCAGTCTCTTGACGAAAATTGGATAAGAATGACAATGTTTCTAACTTATTATCATTTTGAAAAACAGTTTAAGTAATGCCAGTTGATTGTTTTTTCTACCAACCACACATTTTTACACTGACATGAGACATTCTTAGTTACAGTAGAACCTATCTGAGCTTTATTTGTTGTTAATTAGCTGACATGAGCACTTTAGGGGAGATAACCGCAGCAGCAGAGAGTAACCTGATATCACTGAAAGAGCCCACCCCCCCCCCCCCCTTTCTCTCTTCTCCTCTTCTCCCTCCTCTCTCTCTCTCTCTCCTCTCTCTCTCTCTCTCTCTCTCTGTGCTCATGAATGCCTTCTCACCACTATCTGTGTCACAAAGAGCTATTTTCTGAAAACTGACAAGGAGAGCTCTATGAGGATACTTAGGGATACTTTTGATCTCTTACTGTCTATCTGATTCTGGATGGATGTGGGATATTCGAGCGGGAAAGTTGATACAAACATGTATATTTACAACAACAAAAATTTTCCTTAGTTCCTTACAATTCTGCAAATTCTGTAAGTCCCTCTGAATATTGTGAAAAAACAAAACCAGAACTCTCATTGTCTACATCTAATTATTATCACTTTATTATGTTTAATGAGACACCACATTTGCACAATATGTATCCTTTAAATACACACATACATACTCTTTAACAGCTTGAACTTGGTAGCTCTAACTGAAAAGATGACATACAAAATTTGCATCAGAAAAACTGAAAAGATAAAATTCAGAGAAATAAGCAATCCAGGTAATTAACTTGAAGAATTCATATATTTAGAAATATATTTATACTGACTACAATCTATGAAATACATTTTTTTATAATTTGTCAATTAATATATACACAAAAACATCTTTGGAGAAAATTAGTACGTAAATGGAAGAATGTATATTATGCATAATCAGCAACAAAACATGTGCTCATCATTCACAAAGCAATTAAATCATGAAATATGAGCTCGGAAACCAAGAATGCAGCACTCCCTTTTGCAGAATATTTTCTTGTTTGCTACAGCATTTCTTCCTTTCTTGCTTCCAGATGTTGAAAGGAAATTATATTTTGTCCCTTTTGACCTTGTGAGGAAACGCCATTGGTGCTCATCTTTGTAATTTCCTTTTTTCATGTGCTTTGTCAGTGGTTCCAGATTGCTAGAAATTATACAATACACTGAAATACCTAAAATGTCAGTTCACGCATTTTCAGTCTGATGATTTCTATTAATGACTTGTCAAATTCAAAAGCTGCATTTAAACAGCATTAATAGTGATATTGGCCACTAATATCAGTGCTGTCTGTATTAAATATTATTGGTCTGCATCAGAGGTGTCAAACTGGGGCCCCGGGCCTAAATAAAATTTTATGTGGCCCCTGGGATGATTTTTTGATTATTATTGACAGTGGGTTCCATCCAACAATTTGAACTACAGGTCCCACAATGCACTGCAGCCTAGTGCTGATGAGAGGAGCCACACAGGCCATAATGGATTAGAAGCCTATGGAAATATAAAGCTTTATATTGCTGAGATGTGACTATAAACCTAAAATTGCATACAATTTGTCCAAACTTTTCTTGGAATGACAGTACAATATCATATAAATAGTAATTTAAAGTGTTACAATATAAACCTGGACATACAGTAATATTAGCTTTATATGCCCAATTGTCATATTTGATTATAACACAGAAAATGTGGCCTTCAACCAACTCTAACTCTGATCAGTTCGGCCCCAGCTCCATTGGAGATCCCAGTTCTACATGAACCTGTTCACAAACTACAAACAGACTGATGCAAATAAATATTTAGCACAGCTTCTGTCAGACTAAACTGAGTATTATTTGCCTTTTAGCTTTAAAACAAATGTAGAATCTGGTTTGGTAACTCAAACAAAAGAATGACTCATGCTTACTACTTCCTCACAGCATTACCAAGTTTTAGAACCCCTCACGCATGGTCCATTTATTTGTCCCAAATGAAGACATCTTTCCTGTGCGCAGCATTTCCTAAGTTCTCCCACTAAACACGTGATTCTGTCCATATCTTCAGGATGCACCGCTCTTCCGCTGTCCGGGTGCATTCTCCCCTGAGCTTGTATTGTGTACTGTAAACCGCACTATAAAAAGAAAAAAACCTTGAGACTGTTTACGTCTGGGTCATGTTGCTGGCCCATAATTATGCTCATTGTTGAACTGCCAAATGCGTTTGTGTCATTGTGTTATTCTTTTAATTTATAAGGGCAATTCTTTTTGTGACTTTTTCTTTTTATTATTTTGGACAAGATGAAACAATACAACAAAGTTGTAATATTTTATTTTGTTTAAGTGACTCTATGTACCTGGATATGAAAAGTCATCTGCACAGTTTAATAGTATTGAAAGTTACATCTCAATATGGACAAATATGCTCTATGCTATAATGTGAAATACAGCTTCCCTCTGTCCTAGTGTCTTGAAAACATCTTACTAAAATGGTTTAAAATATTTCAAAATATGAAGCTGTTTCTTAGTGTTTGGTGCACAAACAGTGTTGTTTTGTGAAAATGAGCTTTTCTAGTTTGGCCTCTGATGTCTGTTTTAAAAACAGAATTTATTGGAAAATAAAATCAAATCTTTCTGAAATTAATAACAAGCCAGTTAGGCCCTAAATAACATCAGATTTGGCCAATTCTGGATTGTAGTAATTCCACTGTAAAAGCTAAAGGTAATTTTTTTAGATTTTAGAGACCTGTAATAAATTTAAAAAGTCTAGGCGAGTCCCTAATAAAAGTCTGATTGATTTTTTTTTCTTTGTAAGCTTACAGTAAAAACCCCAAAATGGTTGTTTGACTCAAAAGAGATTTCCATGTTTTTTCTGTAGTATTTCCTGGAGCTTTATTTTTATCAAATAGTGAACAAAAATAATTCACAAATAAAAAGTTGTATTCCCCATTTTAACCCCATTTGAATAATTAGGGTAGCTTTTCCATGGAAACACAGAGGGAGGATCCTTCAGGACAAACAATTATCTATTCCTCTTTATGGCCAAACTCACTCAAAGTAAAGATGCAGACTTTCTTATTTTGTTTTTTGAGTTTTTTGTAAAGAGTTACACGCTTTGTCTTTATGTATTCAGGATAAACTATTTTTCGCCACATCTTGAAGCCCTTTAGTTAGACTGTGTCAATGTAAAAGACGAAAGGACAGCACTTAGAGCTCACACAGATGCATTGTTTGTAAAGGCTCATAATACACATTCATGGTGGTTGATCAAAACATTGGTCACTTCTGACGCCACATCACAATCACTCATAACCACTCAGCTTCCTGTGGGTCAGTCATCAGTTTCACAACAGATTGTTTCCTAGTTCTAGTTCCAGTTCCTAGTTCTTAAAGGTTGTAAAAACACAGAGCTTGTGTTTGGAAAATGTATGTAGTACAGAACACCTTCAGAAGACAATATTCTGAACACATGGTGAATTATGTTTATTTATAGTGAAAAAAACATACTATTTAACTACTATTTTTTTTTTTATCCAATGTTTATTTGGTATTTATAATCAAACTTTTATCAAAAAATAAATAAATAAGGAAAACCATGCATATATCACTGAGTTTTCTATTTTGTATGACAATTGCGGCCTAAATAATGTCTTAAATACCAAAACATGTTCCTCAGTCAAAAAGTTATTGTATTCTAATACCAAGTGAAATATTGTTTTTATCTACTTACTCAAAATAAATATTACAGATTTTCATTACATGTGCCAAGTGCCTTTCCAACACTGTCAGCACTGGTAATCTTAAGTGAGGGATTCCAATGGAATGATTATTTTGTCACTTATTATAACATACAATTGGTACAGTTTTAGCAGTTTCCACTTCTTGTGTTTTTTATTCTTTATTTGATCTTTGTGGTCTCTTTGTGGACAAAAGGCTTCATCCAGGATTACAGTAAGATGAACTTATCAGTCCTATGTGGGTTGGAAATAATATTTTGATTGTGTAACAGGTTACGCGTGTGACAGTTTGATTGATAGAGCAGCTGTAAACATGCAGGTGTGTTTATTGTGGTGATGACACACAAAATAGTGAGATAAACTTGGTGTGGTGGTTGTTAGGGTTCATAAAACGAGGACCACTGCTATCTTATATTTCTGCTCACATTATTGTCCCAACAGCAGCAGAAATCTAATGTACCAGGAAATGTTGGAGTGCCATTGAGAACCCTCTTATTTATGGTGTTCAAACACATTGGTTTGTTAAAATGATATTATTTTTTTTAAAGAGTGATGACCAGCCTACAACAGAGTTCGTCTATCAGAGCAAGAGGCATCCAACGGTACAGCCACATTTAATTATATTTTTCTCTTTGATAACAATGTTTTTCCAACATACGTATATTCTTCTCTAACCTACACACATCTCTGCAGACGTGTGTCTGCGGTTTGCTGGCCACATATCACAACATCATTCATCATATACTGCAGCCCAGTGCATCTGATTGTCTGTCCACTGCAGACACTGTCTAGTCTGAGTTGGTCTCCGTCTCCTCACAGTTTCTTTTGTCTCTCTGTGTTTCCCCATCAGAGGTGATGTATGACTCACAGTTGTTTTAACTGTCACGACTAGAGCACGTGGTATGACAACTCATTTCTTAAAACAATTCCTTAAACCTGTTTCAGAATGTTTTCTTTCCTCCGTGTAGCACTTCTTGCTTCACAATACGCAAAGACGCCCTCTTGTGGTAAGAAAATGCAGTACTCTAGATCCCAACTACTCCAACCCCTCATTGACCTAAAAATAAATATAATGATTTGTTAAGAGTGAAGACAATTTGCCAATGATTGCCTAACTTCCGTTTTAATGAGTTGTAGAAATGGTCTGCATTCAAATCCAGTTATGTTGTCAAGGACCTTTTTTTACCCTTTTTTAAAAACTTTTATACCTATATTTAACATTTTTACCATTCTATATTTTATAGGGAACCGTAATGAAACTAGTTTGATTGTAGAAAAACTTTTTTTTCCTCATAAAAAAAAAAAAAAAAAAAAAAAAAAAAGATGTGCAAGTGCTGCCATCTCGTGGCTGACTGTTTATATGACTTGTATTTGGAGTGCACTGCAGCAGAGTGGTTAGCGCTCTGGCTTTTTGTAATAAGGAATCAACATCTAACCCTCTCTGTGTGGAGTTTGCTTGTTCTCCCCGTGTCTCTCAGAGTGCTCCGGCTTCATCCCACCTTCAAAATCATATAGGACTGGTCAATTTGAAACACTGTAAAAGTGAAAAAGTGAATGAGAGAATGAATGATATCTGTCCCCTAGATGCCATGAGTTGGTCACTGCCCAGGCTGTTCCACTAAAGGCCCAAAGTCACCTGCGAAACCAAAAAAGGAACCTGGGATATGAATGTATTTGGTTCTGTCTGTGTGATCAGGACCACTACAGCTGACTTGTGTCATGTCATTGTGTTTGGGCTGTGGCCTATGTCTCAATATATGTTTTTATTCTAGTTTTTTTATCCTCATTATTGTAAATGTCAGCTATGCCCCACCAGGAATAAGGATAATTAGGATTGTGTCATAAATTTATTATATTTGTAACCAAACTGTGTGTGGTGGACACAGTTCCTGGATAACAGTAGGCTACACAGCTCAAAACCACACAGCATCCACCTTAAAGGAACCACAGGTAGATTTAGAGTTAGTCAGTGCTATTGGTGTTATTATGAGAAGAAATATAGCTTTTACTCCTAACAATTATGTAGCACTGTTTTTTTTATTAGCCTACTAATATTAGACATAATGGCACAGTTATTCAAGTTATAATTTGGTGTTTTCGTTCTCAAGATAATTACCCAATCAGAAAACAAAAGCTTGTAGACTTTTCGAGTTCCATAGGCTGTTATTTATGGTAAATAAACTTCTGCTTAACACATCCTTTTGGTCTTTTACTTCCACTTTTTTGACAATCTGAACATTTCTGCAACAACGTTATATTTGTTGAATAAATAAATAAATAAATAAGCAGGCCTCAATCTGAATTCTGATCAAATGTATGTGTTTGTGTTCATGTCACTATCACTGTTACCACAATGTGCAGTTTTACATTTACAAACAATACATTTTAAAAACTTTTATAAATACATTAGATGCCTTGTGTCACTCTCGACTCTGGAATAGAAGTCTGCTCAAATGTGGGTCATAACCCAGAAAGATGAAGCCGTTATAACTGAACAGGAGGAAGAGGGAGGTGTGAACTGGCTCTCTGGGTGTGTGGGGATCTGCTCCCAAAGGAAAGATGGAAGACTTCTCCAACAAAGCTCAATATATCATAGACAGTGTGTCCTTTCAAGCAAAGACAATATAGGAGAAGATGTTTGAAGTGGACAGATGATGTGTGGGGAATGGAGTGTTGCGTGGGTGGACAGCTGACTGTAGAGGTGTGGAAAGAGAGGAAGAGGAGGTGGAAAAGATGAAAGAGAGGAGAGGGACAAATCCATCTACCAATCTGTGCAAACACACTACAAAACAGTTACTACAAAACTGCAGACACTATAACATTGTTGTCCCTGTGCTTTTTCCACACATGGTTCTTCTGAATAGGCAAAGGTTTCTGTACACAGAATGGATGTATAAAATGCTATTAAAAGGATGGTCCAGGTGCAGAGTGCTGGGGTTGTAAATAGTAAGGTTGACATCGTAGTACAGAGAAAAAAAAGCAGGTTTGGAGTCACCTGCACATGCAAGTCTCTAGAGCTGCAAAAATCAAGAAAAAGGACAAAGTTAACACATGCAGGATTAAAAAAGACACACAAAGCTTCTAAAGAGAGTTAGACAGCAGCTAGTTTAAGCCGTTGCTTAGAAAGTTGATGATGCTGTCAAGTCAAGGATAAAATGCTACAATGAGTGACTTCGTCTGGCGCTAGTTCACGTCATGTGACATAGATGCTCTCCAAAGGAGTGTCACCTCTGATTAGGACTGACGTGGTGAAGGAGCCACATTCTCCAGGCTCGCTGAGATTCCAAGAAAGATACAGTATTTATGATGCAAATGTGAAAGCTTAGTTTTGCATTTTTTCTTTCGTGATGTGAAAACCTTGAATAGTACTAAAGTACCAAAGTACCTACTGTAGATATTGCTTGAAGGTGGGGTAGTTGATTTTCACACTGCAAATAGGTTTAAATTGGACAACTTCCTCCCATAAATACTTGATTAATACACAGACACTTGATTAATATCGACATGTTTTCATTTTTGGTTGCAAGTATGGCTTATAAACTTTTACAAACAGAAACTGGAGAGGACAAACCAAGCACAGCCAATCAGAACGGTGCTTTTGGGTCCTCTCCTGATAAAAACTAAAACTCTTTACTATTCAGTTCAGACTGCACACAGTAGTCTAATCTTTTCACAAAGTGCTGCAGTTTCATAGTTTTTTACAAGACACACTTGTACTCGAGGCTAGGCATTGCACTTCCTGTTCAAAATTGACAAGCCTCCTCACTTTAAAAGCAGATTTTCACTTGTTTTTTGTTGGAAAGTGGTTTCATGACCATTTTGAACCCAACATATTTTGTATTGAGTAAGGATAGGTTGTAGGTGAAAACAGGACTTTTCTGTGCACTACAGCATCAGCTGCAGGACAATACAAGATTACTGAAATATGCATTAATCAATCCAAATACAACTTTGAGCAAGTAACATTGTTAAAAAAATGTTAACATTGTTAAAAATGTTGCTTTTACACCACAAGTCCCCTTTAATAAGTGTATTCAAGAATCTCAAGTCTTCCAAAAACAAACGTTTTTTGTTGGACTATAAAACCCTCTGTTCTGTGACTGGGCTTGCCTTGTGTGGCTACAAGTTTGACTGCCTCTTTGGCCTGAAGCAGGTCCTATGCTCTCTCATTTGCTTTAGCTGTATTTATTTTCCACATTAAAGCATAGAATGCGAAACAGCACATTGTTAATATTCACATGCATTTATTTTTAGCTACAGTTATGGATTAAAACACGTTTACAGACTGCAAAGTGAAAATGGAGAGGATCCTTCAAGCGCAGCCAATCAGAATGGTGCTTTCAGTGGTCTCTGAGAATTAACATTCTCATTCTTTAATAGGGCTATTAGATTCAAATAGTACACAGACTCAGCTGTCTGATTTTATATAATTAGGCAACTGAGCTAAAACCTAAGCTTTGGTGAACTAAATATAGACCACTAAATTGACCACTTCTGCACGTCAGGCACACTCATGCTGAGGTAAAAATCTGATGCTCACCTGCCTTTATTGCTTCATATTAACTTTGTGCACTAGTTCATTTGCCTAACATTAACCAAACCCACGACATTGTAACAAAACTGCAAAAAAGCGCGCGAAGTGAACAAACAGCATGTGAGAAGCCACTGTATTTCTGCTCATCTCAGCTAACTGTCTCGGCCCCTCCCCCTTTTCTCGTTTCCAATGACATCCAATCGCTCTGACCAACCTGCGCGCGCTCTCCATTGTAGCCAGGCTTCCCCAGCTGTTCTCCTGTACCTTCACGAGCGTGCGCAATGGGAACTTGTCAAGTGTGAGCCAATCGCGCGTCTTTCCTCCCGCTCTCTGTGACGGAGCGGGTGAGAGACAACACAGACACGGGGAGGAGAGGAGGAGAGTACAGAGAGATGCGAGCACGCGCAGCAGCAGCAGCACCAGCCGTGAGTCCAAGTCCAAGGGTTCATGAAGACGACTTTTTTCCGTAAACAAGCGCCAATTCTGGACAACATCGGTGGATCGCAGAGGCGGAGGAGCTGGGGGGATCACGGGGGACGCAGCTATGGCGGGGGGCGGAGGTGGACTCAAGCGCTGGAAGAAGAAAACAGGGCTCCCCGGATTGTGCTGCTACTTTCCCCTTCTGTTCTGGGTGGTTTCTGTTTGCGGAGAGGAGAAGACTTTTATTGTTGAGGTAAGCGTTTCCCATTCACACTACAACAATATAAACAGAAGTGTCCCATCCCTCACACCCTTTTCACTTGGCCTAGTGCGCTCCTGGGGTTGTTTTCTTTGCCTGTTATTTTCAAAGTAATACCCAGCATCCCTTGCAAGGAGGAATGGAAGGAGAGAGTTAGTTAAAGATTCAGAAGAAAACCAGTTGAACACATAAAAACATTTGAGAACTATTGAAAGTGGATTTTTATTTGGTACAAGTATAGGTAAATACATATTTCTGTAAATTTACACTGTTTATTAGGCTACATATTGGGATATCAAAACTCTCAAAGCACAAAATAACATTAGGCATCATGGATGGACCTAATGGGTCAAGATTTTTTCATATGGTTATTATTATTATTATTTTTTTTTTTACATTTTTCCCATAATGGACAAATTAGGGCTATCACTATTTTTTTTGTTTCTATTGTAAATTGTGAAGACTACATTTTACCTGGCTACACTTTGAAATATGCCAAACAAGGTGTCTACATTAGAGAATATTACAAAAAAACACGTGTTACTAATACAAGTAAAAATTATTTATTTTTCGTAATAGTTTGATTTTAATAATTCACTCAATGCTTTCTTATCAAGGGTGTTTTGTATGTTTTAGAGTCTACACTACAGTATATAGTTCAGTCACAATTATGATTATCAAAATTCAATTGCAAATATTGTTTATTGGTGACTATCCAATCCTAGTCATTTAGTTGTTGCAGCCCTTGTGCAAATGTGAATTGGCAGACATGGCTTGTTTACAAACAGTAAAAACACTACCATTCATACTTCATACTCACCAAAGTGCACAAAAGACATCAGTAGGCATAATCAATTCTGTGAGATGTCCATTTTCTTATCAATACATTAGCATGCGTGATGCATTGAGCTGAATGAAATAGCCTCGTGTTATGTGTGAGCACAACAAAGCGGTAGCAGCACATTCTTCTCCCCTTAACCCAGTCCAAATATAGCCCTCTTCTATAATTGATGGAAATGGCAGGAGTTAGAGCAGGGAAAGACAGCAAAGAGATCTGAAGAGGCTCTGAGAAAAGAGACAATTTTGGAAACATGTACCAAAATAGTGGTGAATGTCCCTCTTGTTTTTGAAGCGCTGAACAAAGCCTAGACTTGCTAAGATAAAATGCTTAATGTTTCTATTTATGTGTATGTGTAAAAGCAAGCCAAAAGAAAGGGCTTTGTTTTAGCTTCTGGATACAGTAGATAAATGCGTCGGCAGTGGTCTTGTACTTTACGTGTGGAGGTGGTATTCACTGATGTTTTGTTGCTAGTGACACTTTCATTCAGACAAAGAGCGCCTGTGGTTGAGCAGAGCTGCTAACAGACTCATGTCATCGTGCACACAAAGCACTCTTCTCCATACGAAACCATCATTTTTCATAAAAGCTGTAGCTTGCATGTAACTGAGGGAAATAAGTTATTAAGAATGAAATTCAAATCAATGTTTATGTGATCTCGGCAGCATCAAAACAAGTGCTGCGTGTAATCTGTTGCTGGAAGACAAAGACATCTGGCTTAGTGCACTGTTTTCACAAAAACATTATATCTGGAACTGTTACTGTATTGCTTCTGTGAAATATAGTAATAAGCATTTTATCTTGTTTTCTCCACAATGACTTAAGCAATTGCGCTGCAAGCGTAAACATTTGCTGAAGCGTGCCATGTTATTGTATGTGTGCTACATGCGCAATTAAGTCATGTTAACAACACACTGACTTAAAAAATGATCTCTGTGAAGTAGATTTTTTCTGCTGTTCTGATGTTTATATATCACAATGTTGTAATGTGTTACAATTGACTTCACAAAAACAGCTAAATGTTAATATAGAAAATTAATTTTGTAATATTTAAATATCTAGAACATCACTGAAGAACTCTCTTTGAGCTTGGTAAAAGTGACATTACATTTACACACAAAATTGTTACTTATTTTGTTCAGAAAATAACATTTGCTGCAAGAAGATCAATTTCTTCACCGACTTCTCCAAGGATAGTCAGTGATTCAAATCCAGCATATATCTAAACACAAGCGTGTGATGTTACTACTGTGAAGTCATATCCAGCCAATCAGGACTCATATTTTTATTGCCAGTGTTTTCTTTGTGCTCCGTTTATGGCAACTAAACTGAAGCATCGGAGCTGGCAGTGTTCATTTTAATCATCGACTGAGCTTTTTAAAGTCTATCAAAAATATATTTTTGTCGACAAACCATTGCCATAATGCCATGCACCTTGTTTTTTTTATAACTGCCTTAAAAGACGTATTTTAGATTTGTGTTTGATGGTTGTCTTGCCCCCATCTGACATGATTTTTGTCCAGAAACACGCTTGCCGTCTTTATTTGAGCTTTGTTAGGGCAGCAGCCAGGTCTTGTGTAAGGGAGCAGACCTTGATGTTTGGCATGAAGTGTCAGAAATAAAAGGGGTTTTGATTGAGACTCTCTTGTCATTTTATGTTGTTGTTGTGCGATATGGGTCTGGCCAACTTAAGACAGTATGGACTTTTATGTTGTGTGATAAGGGTGGGAGGTACTGACGTGTCTAACCCATTGTTGCTACAAAATCAGGAACAAGTCAAAGTGCACGCCTCTGATGTGTGCAAGGCAGTTCTTCGAAGTGATATTTTGACTTCCTCGTGAAAAATGGAAATGAAAATTTTCTGTCTTAAACCTTCTGTGCAGTAGAGAGATTTTGCCCCTGATTACCATGTAAGCCTGATATGCCTTTGATATGCCTATTTGTTGTGGTGCTCTTCATATCTCTAGAGTCAGTGTGACTCTGTTATGACTCTGTGTCAGATCCGGTCAATATAAGATTCCAACATGTTGCGTGAGGTACTTTAACAGCCAATCAGCTCCACTGCGTCGTGGCAACTCTTAAAATGTAGAAAATATCCAACACAGAATTTGTGCAAACTTTTTAATTTAATCATGTCTACAATGAGTCCACACGTTTCATTTTATTGGTAACACAGCGCAACTGAAGGCATCTTCCCTCGTGTTTGTTTTTATTATGACACGGCGCTCGACTGAAGTATTTCTGACGTAACAAAAATCCTCATATCTGTGCCCTGCAGTTTTTTGTTGTTGCGATTTCTTGTAGTATGAGTAATTGGTTATCAGTGTGTGTTGTGTATGAAATTTGGGAAACTGTTTGGCCAGAAATGTTTATTAGATAACTTATGTAACATGAAAAAAAGGAATTATATTTTTCTCAACCAGCACAATTCAGTGCAAGAGGACTGAGGGAAATGGCTAAAGACAGTCAAGCAGTTACAATGGAAACTTGTGTTAATAGATGGTATTTATGACATAAAAGTGAAAATTTGTGATACCTGTATACCGATGACACACCTTTTAATTTAATCTAATCTGATATGATATATCTCTGTTTTCTCTGTTTTCCAGTTCTAGTTTGGAACAACATATCAAGATGGATTCCTGTGTTATTTTTAGTTTATTAAATCTGTGAATGGGATAAAAATCACAAGGCAGTGTTGTGGTTTGGGTGAAAGCCATAGGTGAAGCACCCAAACAAATCAAAACAAACATGAGAATGCTGACGGCCTATTTTTGAGCTGAAGATGTGTTTTTCTCTCAAATAAAAGTGGCACAAGTTATATTTCTCTTCTTGTTCCTGTACTGTAGTTATGCATGTTTTTTTTTTTTTCCAACTGCAATGTACAATCAGAAATATCATGCAGAACTTCTCTACACTAATAATGCAAATAGTCCTGTTTCTACCAACACGGTTTATATAAATACATGCTGGTCACTGCAATGTCCAGCTTGTTTTGTCTGTGCGATCTTTTATTAAATCTGACATGTTGCAATAATGTCATCATCCCTTTTAATAGGTACACATTCTTATTGGATGTTCCTTCTGTGCTCTTCTGCCTGTTTTTTCGTGTGTTACAAACAAAATGAATCTCCCGCTTCTATTTCTGGAGGAAACAAAAGGCAACGCACAACGGGAGTCCAGATTCTTGATTGATTTAAAAGCACTGTACTCTTTAGTTTTAAGTAGTTTTGCAGGGTTTTTCTGGGAGTTTCATTACAAACCCTGTAAATATAGTAAATTGAGAGTTGTCTGCCAAAAGATAGTAAATGACAAACCTTCTTTAGGGTACACCCTTCAGAATGCCTTGGTTTTATGTCTGCATTTTACCATCTTTTGGCAGAAAACTTGTTTTAATACATCCATGCAACACTCCCCAATTTAATCTTCAAATACAGTAAACTTTTTTGATGTTTACAGCCAATAAATGCTTGCACATTCTTAACTTTGTTTGCCAGTAATATTTCTTGATCTAAAACGATAAATGAGAAACCTACACTTCTTCTACTACAAATTTACTATATTATTATTATTATTATACAGTTCTGTCGCGACCACTATTGTTATTGGTTTATGATTTGACCAAGTATCAGACATAAACTACTCTTGAAAAACTAACAGAACAGGAATTTGTAACATTTAACAGATAAACAGTGTAATAAGATGTTATACTTTAAATAAGAAAATTAGCTAATGCATTTCTTCCATGAGACACCATTGACTAATTAATCGACTTAACAATAAAAGATTTAGCTCTTGTCACACCAGTGCGTATTGAAGACAGTGACAGGTTTGACAGCAGCTGATGCAGATGAAAGCTGATGTTACGAACAGAGGCCATGATTATAGTCATAATGCTGACACCTTGATTGCTTTGTAAGATGGAAGTATGTCTGAATTTCTTTATATTTTTACTTTTAGGGATTTGCTTCTCCTGCTCAGAGTGAATTAAGAGGCTAAGTTCGACTAAATATTTGATCGTTAAGTTGATTAATTAGTAAATATTATAAATGATTAAGCGTGTTCATTCACAAAAACAAACTTGCATTCCTCTGTTGTTTCATTGCAAACAAATGAGTGATAATGGTTGTTGTCTTTGGGAGTGTAGCAATAAATTATTCATCTGAGACCTTCTAAAAGTTATTTATACTGTTGCATTAATAACTTATTAATACTATAATTGATGCTAGAACAAACTGTAGCACAATGGGTTAATAGTTTGAACCAATAATATTTGAACCATTTGGAAAAAGCACAAAAATGTTGAATGATATAGAAAATATATTGCTGGCTTTGAGATGATGATGTAATGTGGAAACAGTATTGTAGAGGTGCTTTCCAGTCTGCATCTGTGTGTCACTGGTAATGGACTGGGCTCAGGTTACAGGCTCCTTAGAGCTTCTGTCTGACCTGAAATCAGATCATAAATTTGCACAAAGCATCTGTCTGTTAATACATATATTTTTTTATCATAATGCCTATTGGGATCCTTTGTGATTTGTTGTTTATTTATTTATTTATTAAAATTCAACCTAAGAATGGTTCTTGGTTATATGCTTTGAATAGGGCTGGGCGGTGTAGAGAAAATTGATTTCTAGAATAATTTAGGCATACCTGAATGATATTCAGATAGGGCTTGGCCAAATCGAGAGATCGAATTGAACCAAATCGGCTTTTATTTGGTGGTGGGTTTTGAATCCAAAGATCGAAAACCAATTTTTTGTCAGTAAAAATGTGTAGTTTGCAGAATATTTATATATATATAATATATATATAAATATATATATATAATATATAATATATATATATATAGTTTCAGAAAAATTGTTTTTGAAAAGATTTAACAAAATCGAATCGAAACTCGAGATTGATCAATATGAGAAAAAAAAAAATCGTGATTATATTTTTAAAAGATCGCTCATCCCTATATTCAGACAATATTAAGTCAGTCCAACAGAAAAGTGTTTTTGGTTTAATAGGTTGTATTCACACATTTTTAATCTGGTGATTTTGTTAGTGACTAGACCCATTTATTTTTTTGTCCTTAAACAAAACTGACTTTAAACATCATCTATTTGACTTACAATCATATGTATTAAATATTCTTAGCTTGTTGAATGTTGTGATATGCTTTTTATGCATATAAAATTACATAAGTGCCAAAACATAACCTTTAAACCCTACTTTAATTAAAAGTTTAAAGCTACAACTTTTGAAAATATTTCTTTTTAATTGTCTCTTTTCAACATTATGTATTGTAAACAAAATACTTGATATTAAACTTTTGGATGTCTTCAAAGCAAAATTCACAATATTATGTAAAATTTGATATATTGCTCAGCTCTAGTTGGCATATCTTAATCAATATCTCTCCACAGTAAGGTGCAAATGTGTGGGTCATAGCTCTCTCTCTTAACGTACGATTACGACTCCATTTGTGTTGCTGAGTTGATTAACGTCTGGTTCTTGTATGGTGTTGTTCTCTGCTCATCCTGGAAACCATCGATCGCGTGTCCAGTACATGATTCAGATGTGTGTGTTTTACCGTTTCTCTGATTTGTGGTCATTGTGTTAAGTGATACTCCAGACATGAGCTCATAGCTGCACCCAGGGGTCCCACCTGCGCCTCGCTACACACGGTTGGTTAAATAAAACTGCGTTCTTTGTGTCTAATGACTGTATTCATTTCTTAGGTTTAATCCTAAACATTATGTGCTATAGCCCTTGTTTAGTCAATTTATTTGTCAATTACTCTTTTCATTTTCAGTAGTTTGTTTTTGTGTAAATTATCAAAGTGAATGTGGACTATGAATGTGTAATTTAGTATATTGTCAGACTTGAGTTACTATTCTGATGACTTGAGACAAAAACTGAAAGTCGAGTTTAATGTTTACAGTGAATAATGGTACAAAAAGAGCCAATTAAAATAATACATTTTAAAAGTAATGCTGCAAATGCAGCTGCTTACCCAAAATATTCACTACAGATGACATGACATAATCATGTATGTGAACGCAACCTTTTAAACCTATAGCCAAAAAACCTTTTATGTCATGTTTCACACACTTCTGTTGAAATAACCCATATTGTCTGAATACTATAATTTGATCATATCATGATATAATTGTCAATATCTATCCGTTTTTTTTTAGACTTGGTACGTAATAAAGGTAATTTACTCTGGACTTGAATTGGACTTGAATTGGAGCTCTGTGACATGTGCTGATGCTTTTCCTAAATAAATAAATCATCCAAACATATTTTATATTAACAAAGTGCAACATGTCTTCTTCAGTCACTTCTGTCTTTGTGACCACAACTTTGTTTTGAATACACAAGTTGTATTCGATATGAAGACTTGAAAAACTTGAATCTAAAATAGAGCACTCAGACATGTCTCTCTTTAACAGCCTCAGTTTTGGATCAGATGGTCACAGCTTTTGCTTTTTTAGTCGACTAAGTGATTTATAGGACATATATTTATTTGGTCGACACATCTCAACTACACATATACATTCAGTCTGTTGTGGTAACTCTGGATCAGTTGAACATGAATAAATGATTAGTCAGCACCGTGAAAGCCCTTCTGCCTGGTTTTGTTTCGGGGGTTACCTCAGTGAATTATTCACATGGGTCATGTGGAAGAGCTACATTTACTGTCTTCAGATGCAATATTATACATCTTGTGTAGACCTCCAACATTTTGGAAATAATATGTAAAATATCTATTTTTCACTAATCAACCTACATCCAAATAATCATTGGCAGATCAATACCAACAAAAAAAAAAAAAAAAAAAACAACAACAACATATAATTATTTATTTATTATTTATACACTAGATTTTCTCAACACCAGTGGCGGGCCGTGCATTTCTTGCCTATGCCTTCAGTGGTGCTCCTTTTAAATATATCACTGTCATAACAGCTATGATATTAAACTATTCTATTACGCAGGCACGCGATAAAGAGCAATCATCATTACTTCTTTAGCCATAATAAACGCATTTACACACACACAAAAATATTTACTCACCAAAAGTCTGAAATACTTGTACGTACACCAAAAATGCAAATGATATTGTGCAGAATCTTACCGTGAAGCTGGTGGTAGTGTGCGCACGGATCTTGCGCTAGACCCTGTCTTGTCCCCGGGCACAGGCGACGCCTCCAGTGGCCTCGTAGATTTGCTCATATCGGCTCCTCTCTCGCGTAGTTATGTTTCCCTCCACACTTGCTTGTTTAGCTGTAAATCCACTCTGGCTTCGCCAAAAGTTTTGGAAAGCACCTTTGCTTGTAAGTGTCCCGCAGCAAAGTACCGTGGCAAATAATAAGCACACCCAGCAATACAGTTTGCAAAGTTCCTTGAGTCTGTATGGCAAGTTCTGAAGTGGCGCACAAATCCCTTTACCGCTTGTGACAGGTTGGATAGGTTTGGAGTTGCCCGGTCTTTCTTAACAATGTTCAGCTTTTCTTGAAAGGTCCGTCTTGAAAAAGGCTTTACCAATAAATTTCAACCAAATCGATTTCTTCTCTCCTTTAAGCCACTGTGACAAAACTGCGATCAAAACAACAATTGATTGAGCACAGCCAATCAAATGCCGTAGTTATTCTGACGCCTTCTAGAAAGCCCTGGCGCTGTCGACGTGAAATCTGATCGGTTGAAGCAACAGTTTGATACACACTTATTTTAAAATACGGTGCCTTCAAAACTGATTGTGAAGGCTCGGGCAGATTTCACTGACCCTGACAACAACTGATGGCTGAAATATGATTGGTTAAAACAAAAAGCTGTTTTATCCAAAAGCTGAGAAACCGTGGGAAATGCTACGAAAAAGCTGATAAATAATTACTGAATAATGATTAAGCATGCTTTTTCAGTTTGTTATTTAGATATTTTTAGGCCAGCAGAGAAGGCTTTGCAGGCCCTGACGGTCCGCCACTGCTCAACACATAATATAGTATTTAACTATATTAGGCATTTAGGTATTTAATTGTAAACTTTAATTGTAGTTCATATATACATCTCACTTGACTAAAGTATTCTGAGCCTCCAATTCTTCATTACATTACGTTTTGAAGCTCCTTTTACAACTTTTGAAAACCAGAGTTTGGAGTTTTGATTCAAAAGTAAAATAGAAAGCCAAACTCTCAGTATTATTATCATCTGAATAAAAGCTATTGTTAAATAAAAGGTATATTTACTTCCACACATTATATTAGTATCAGGCCGATCTTGCAATCCCACATCCCACAACTTTTGAATTCACACTTACACCATTATTTCATCAAATCTGGGACTGAACCTGAAAATAAAACCTGCTAAAATAAACCCTGACCCAGAGTCTTCATGTACATTTAGCTTTGCCAACCACATACTCTCCACTGAGTCCTGCTGCTCCCGACCCAACACTGTGAAGCCACAAATCAGGCCCACAGTCAGAGCTCCCCATGCAGCACTCACTGCTCCTGACAGACCAGAAACAATCAGGCTCCTGAGAAAGCCTTCTGAACACTTCTGACAAATGTGTCCCTGCGGCCTGGGATCTCTGTTGTTGTTGTGGCGGAACCTGCTGCTGCTGAGTTGGAAGTGTTGTAGAAGCAGACGAGCCGAGCCACTGTGTATAAGAGACCGGTTTGGAGTCGATGCAAATGTGGAAAAGTTATGAAGTTATAAAGGACAATCCGGTTTACAGATGTTACAGGCCATGGCCCTCAGTGTTCTCTTTGTGTTTTTTTTTGTGTGGATGTAAATTCATGTGGCAAATCCTAGACCCTGATTGGGTGCTTTGCCCTACGCCTCCAGATTGTGATTGGTTTAGCAGTTTGCTCCAGGATTAACTAGACATGCTATGGTACCACCAGTCCTGTTGGGTCACCTGACCACAAGAAGGGCTGATTTCTGGCCCTTCCAATGCACTTTGGAATATACATTTTTTTTAGTTAATTACTGCCACTGTAATATTTTTGTATTTTTTGTTGAAACACTAGTTAGTTTACATTATTACAAACTTTGTAATTTGTTGAGGGTATGGCTGAATTTCATTTTCCTTTCTTTCTTTTTTTTTCCTCTGGGTAATTTTTCTTTTGCAATTTATGGATTTTATTTGTGAAAATTATTAACAAACTTTGGACATCTTTTGCTCACCTTTTTTTTCTCCAAAAATTAATTAATTTTAATGACCTTTTCCATCTGGGTATTTTATTGTTACTTTTTATTTAGTTTGTTTGTATGATTTGTTACTGAGTGAAAATAAGTCCATTGTGTCTCGTCTACCTCTTATAACTGAGCATTTTGGACGTGTGCGTTTTATGTTAACAGAATTCAACTCTGCTGGCTTCTGAAAGTTATGAAAACATCCTAAACTTATCATGATAAGTTAGGAGGCTTTGAATGCATAACCTAAGTAAGCGAAACGTGTACTGTGTGAAACACCTCAAAAGAATGTGTATTATTATGTTTTTGCAATGCAGCTAGCCAAAATGTGGTTTGCTTGTTCGCCCGCTGCTGTGGGTAGGGGAATTCTTTTCAGGCTCTAAACCCTGCTCACATCTTCTCATTTTCTGAACAAACAAGTCTTTCAGCAGAAGCACAGAACTTAATCTCTCTCTTTTCTCCCAGGTAAGAACTTTTACAGATGTGTAATGTTGAATCTTAAGGGAGAAATGATTGACTTATTCCTATTTCTTTGTGTTGCACCAGTACAGCTGTTGGGGTCAAAATGCTACGGCAGGTTCTGCATCAAGTAATAATAAAGAAGCATAGCACTTTAACCAAAAATGTGATAACAACAGGTCAGTTAAAAGTAAAAGTGGGTGGTGTGGAAAGTAAGAAATATAAAAAAAAAACTAAATTGAGAGTAAGTTGGAACATTGTGTTGTGTTCCTCTTTTTGCTGAAGCTGTGACATGGCGGCTGGTCTGCCCCTGCAGTGTGGAGCATTTAGTGAGTGTGGAAATAATATGTAAATTGAGTTGTCATTTCACATACAAATAGTGAGGAATTATTTTTGCTAAATATTTTATAGGTGTTCTCTGTCAATAAGGCTATTAATTATACTATATGCTTATTAGTCCATACATGTAGTTTGTAGTTGCATTTTCTTGGCTGCCACAATATCTCGGGGCCAAAGCTCTTCTCATCAGAGAAATAAAAATTATAAAGGTGAATGCTTTTATTTTGTTGCTAAAAAGTTAAAATGGTCAGAAAATAAGCTTTGTTTATGTAATTATGGTCAAATGTTTTGATCAAATGAGCTTGAGCTGTCAGCTAATGTGTCACCCCCCCCCCCTCCCACAAATGTTGTTGGTGTAAAATTTAAATATATTTTTACCAAATAAAGTTAATCAAAATAATATTTAAAACGTGCCATAAAATAGTACAACTAGTACAACTAACCCAATGAAGTCCTTTTGATTTAGGAACGATGGTGAATTCCAACTTATTTTTATTACATCACAATCAAACAGGCCAGACAGCTCGAGATAAATATCATTGGATTTTGTCCTCGGGCTCTGTGTTTTTATTTGTGTCGGGATAAAACATCATTCAATTACAAGGATGTGATTTATGTTGTGTTGTCACAGAGCAGCAGTGTTGTCTTCATGCAGACATATGACTTTTAATAGACATTTTTCACCAGGCACTTTGTTCATTTTGTGTGCAGTCTTAAATGAAAAAGATTAGGATCAAAAGCTTAACTCTATGTGCAGCTGATTTTCAGGTGTTTAAGTGGCTTTCCTCTTTGTGTATTGAGCACATTCAAACACACGCAAAGCTGAAGAATATTAATTGGATTGTTCAGAGTGTATGTCCAAGTGTTGTAATAAAAATTACAAACTTGGACAATGTATTTATTATGTTGTAAAGGGCTGGGCGATCTGGGAAATATATAATCACAGCGATTTCTTTCCCCGTATATTGATCAATCTCGATTTTCAATTCGATTTTGTTTAACCTTTTCAAAAACAAATGAAAAATGCATTCATGAACATAAACAAAACAACAACTTTTAATATGTCCCATTTATTAGATTTTTTTTTAACTGGATGTCAATTTTTAAGTCTCAAAGTTTGACTTTTGCTCCAATCTACACAATTTTTACTGACAAAAGATTGGTTTTCCATCTTTCGATTCGAAACCCACCACCACCCACCATAATTGACGATTTGGTCTCAATTTCTCGATTTTTTGATTAATGGTCCAGCCCTATTGTGGAAGCTGTCACTAATATTTTGTAAGTCTGCTAGCCAGTGATTACATTTCTGTTTAATTAACTTAAAATATAAAATATAAGTTATAATATGGTGACTGAATTCATCTAGAGAATATTTGCAGTTATTTATGTTATCTCTGGTAACATTCAGCAATATTTTGTTTTGTTATAGGTACAAAAAAGTTTAGTTTATTCTTTGTCTAAATCCAAAAGCTCCAAAGCTCTGGAATGAACTCTCTTTGAGCCTCAGACAAACAGAATCACTGTCTGATTTTAAGTTTCTTTAAAAACACATTTTTTTACTTTGGCTTTTAACACAGTTTGAAATGTTGACTTCTTTGTTCTTGTTTTTATTGTTTAATAGTTAGTTTATTTATTTAATTGTTTTTACTACTGTGTGTAAAGCACTTTGGTCGACTCTGTTGTTTTTAAAGTACTATATAAATAAAGCTTGATTGATTGATTGTCTGTGTTAACTGTGTGATCTGGCTTCAGCACACAAGAATTTCTTCTCTACCAAAAAATTTTAAACACACAATCATGCAGTGGACACCTGATGTTAGACCGGAGAACATTTGGAATTATTTGAATGTAACTACGATAAATTGTTATTATCGACTGTTCTATGATATTACCTCATTACTTTGTCGTGGAGCGTCCCCCATGTGTCCGTCATGCTGCTTGCGTCCCGCTCTCACACACACACGCACACACACACCAACACGCACGCATTTGCACAACTCTGGCCGTGAGACGCTGGTGCACACTCTGAAATATTAATGAGCCCATGTACAGCTGCTCTCCCCTCCCCCTCGTAATGTCCACACACCTCCTCTGGCTCCGTTAGTTCTGTTTTATCTTTTAACCACTTTCCTCTATCTTCACCCAGCGGTTCTCTGGAGGTTACACTGCTGTTATGTCATATTACAGAGATAAGACTGTCGCCCGCTGAAAAATACAGCTTAACTGGAATGATCTGTGGAGGCCTGTTTTCAGTCACTTAGGACTGTAGGAAATTTAAAGTATTTTTTAATATATATTTTACCTTTGTTGGTTGACTTTTAATTACAGCCAGGGCTAAGTTCAGAAACGTGTTGACTTTTGTGTTAATACAATCATTGTTTATGTTCTGAAAATCAAAACTGAAAAAATCATTTTATTTTGTAAGGGGAAATTTAAACCCATTAATTCCAATGACAATAAAATTTATATTATTATTATTTTTTCCTTATTTTGTTCATAGTAATACTAAATATGAATAATAAAAAATCACATGGGACTTTCATTTTGGTTAAAACGACATTGTAGGAATGTAACAAATTTTTTTCACTTTCAGTAACAGTTTAAACTTTAAAGTAACTGAAGGTACCAGACTTTACTTCTTCTACAGTGTAGAAAAAACTTTGTTTACTCCAAACACACTTAAAAGTCAGTGTTTTGGATGTGTGTCTCAAGCATTAGGAGATGTCTTGGGCCAATATCAACCTGTGTAAACAGTTTTATTGCATCCATTTACATCAGGATATTCGCTAAACAATATCAAAGATTCAGCCTGATTGATTCTTTATTTGATGAATTAGTTAATTTCCCTCCTTCATTTCCTACTTCATTTTCACATAGTGTTTTGAGGTGTTCTATATTAATACAATATTCTTGTTTGTGTTTAACAGACATGGTTAAAGACCTATGGGTACCTGCTGCCTCATGATGTGCGCACCTCAGACCTACGGCAGGAGAAGGCCATGCAGTCCGCTGTGGCTGCCATGCAGCGCTTCTATGGGATCCCAGTCACAGGAATCCTGGACGAGAGAACTATAGAGTGAGTTACTGATACAAACTATGTTTTTGTAAGGCTTATGTTAGGATCTTAGGTTTTTATAATTGTGACTATGTTTGTTGTTAATCACAATCATTTCACAAAATAAAGATGCTATCAATTTTCATTATTTGTCAAATCATCATTAGATTAGTTTTGTTAGCAGTTGTGGAATTACTTCTGCCAATGACAAATCTGCTGCTCAAATCTAGCCAAGAAGTACAATAATAAAAAATACAAAAAATTGCTAAATCAAACAAAGATGATTGGCATAAATCTTTCTTAATGCTGTACTTTTAATGAAAATTGTAATCCAACCCCAGACTCAGACTGCACCGGGACAGTTTTGACTGCCGTGTTGGAGTGTACCTCTAACAGAGGATATGAAGGGTGGTTAGATCAGTGACCTATACCTTAAAGTTCCACAAAAGGTTTGCCTTCATGATTTTGATATAGCTGATGCATAGTTTTCTATGGGTTGTGTCTAGGTGGATGAGAAGGCCTCGCTGTGGAGTACCTGACCACCATCATCAGAGTCGCAAGCAGAGAAATAAGCGCTACGCTCTAACGGGACAGAAGTGGAGGGAAAAGAAGATTTCATATAGGTAAAGTCTTTTCCCAAAACCAATTTCTACATGCAGAATAGGTAAAAATGTGAGCTCTCCAGTCTACAATCTCCTTGCTTGTTTTCAGTTTGTGAATTTTGTTTAGGAATTGTTATGAATCCATTTTACATTGTTTATGTTTACCTCTTTCTACCGCATACCTCTGTCACTGTACTCTGATCAAATCAGAGGACTCTGCACAGAACGAGTCAAAATCTCAGCCTTTTTTAAAGTCCAGACATACTCAACTTCTCTTTCCTTGGTTTGTTTTGTTTTTTTGGAATCTCACAATATGGCAGTCATGTACTACAATACAGTGAGAAGTGGGGCAAACCTATTTTTAAGATTTATTCGATCAGATTACTATTTTACTAAATAATGTATTCACAGTCAATTACAATATTATATTTAACAGTTGATACACAAAATCAAGCCGAGTAATCACTGGCTAATGTTGGTAGTGATTTATAAATCACTTTTACTCAAGAAAAACTTCAACTTTGATATAACTGAGTATTACTTGAGGCCACGGTGGACACAAAACAGAATAAAATTGTAATGACCCTACACAAATAATTTATTAGATTGAAAAAAAGTAAAGCTTACAAAGTACAGTACTCATCATTGCTGTAAATGCATTAGCAGTGATAGTGTAATAAACGTGTTCATCCATACAGTCCCTCTCTGGGCTTTTGGTTTTATGTAAATGTCCAGTATGTTCATGGACAGGCATATCGGCGCCTCTAGAGTGTTAAGCTAGACCCATACAGCACTTTCTTCTGTATGTGAATGTCTTTTACTGCAGATAGTGTTACATACATAGGCCTAATCATATTTTATGTTTTTGCTCCTTTTACCGCACCGCCAGCTTGTCTTCAAAGTCAGACCATTTGTTTTGCAGATACAAACAGTACTGATGCAGCCTTTTTATCTGTGGTTGTCAGGACTCTCAAACATGTATTATAAGAACACTATGCTCTCACTGAAAATATGTTTTATACCAAATTGTTATTAAACTGTATTACCAGTAACTTTGTCCTAATCAAAGATGTCGAACGACCTACCTTTTCTAACACTATGAAAATATTATAGCCTTACAAGCATAAATAACAGAACTAATTAATTACATATTTTTAATACCAGTTCATGTTTTGCTCACAAAGCTAATGCATGAGCCTCATTGCTTTTTAGAACTTTCAGAGACTAGAGTAAGTTTTGACATTGCTGTAGTGCCAACAACAACATAGCATGCTTATAGAGTCTTTAGCAACCGTACATAGCATGCTAACTCTCTGATTGGTATAACATTTTCTATTGAGGAATACAAAGTAATCTACTACTGAAAAGACATGTTTACAATATTTTTGTACTTATTACTAATGGGTACTGAACTTTAAATATGTGTCTCAACTTGTGTGTGAAATCTTTTGCTAATAAAATAAGTATGCCGAGAGTAAAGTAATCTCTGTCTTTGCGAAAGTATGTCAGATTGTTTTGTTTTAGAATTATTTTTTTAAAACATGTACGTACAGTCCAGAGAAATGCACAGTTTTTCTTAAATTCCATTTTGTGCTCTATAGCAAGCTCTAGTCATTCTCATTTTAGCATCAGCTCTGGTCTTTGGCGAGCCTGCAGTGAACAGCAGAGATATCCATGTTTAATGGTGACCTTACCCTGTCGGGGCCCACTGAAGGCACTTCTAACTGTCTTTAGTGCCTCGGACTAAACACTTAAGGTGATGTAGAGGGGCACAGAGGAGTTGTAGGCTCCTGCTCACTTCAAATGATCAGACACTTCTGCTACTGCTGAAGCTGCAGGATTATGCAAGCGTGCAACTTTAAATGAGAATTTCCACTGACTCTGAAGACAGGTACAAGGTGGAGAAGATAAGTCAGACATTTAACCTGCAACTGATTATTTCAAAATCAAATCAAATCAATCAACTTTATTTATAAAGCGTTTCATACATAAATGTAACACAAAGTGCTTACAGTGCATTAAAAACAATCCGCTTGCCGCCACCCCCACCCCCAAGACAATCCCATACATACCACCCTCTACCCCTCCCCCCACCATACACCCCCCCCCCCCCCAACACACCACACCACGCCCCCACACACACACTCCCAACACTAAAATACATTCACATACATTAGGCCGGGTACAGATGACAAAGAAAGCATCATCAGAGGAGCTGTCTGCACCAGGAGCAGAGCCACCTGCAGCCACAGGCACCAGCCAGGGCCAGAGAGGAGATGAGGTCGAGACCAAACCTCCAGGCCACGAGCCAGAGCCAGCAGCCACAGCCGACCACACTCTGGTGCAGAGGTCCTCAGAGAAACACTGGGAAACCTAAACGTGATAGAAAATTAAATAAATAAAAAGGTAATACAAGCAAGAGCTAAATTAAGAAACACAATATCTGACACTAGTTAGATAAATAAATATAATAAATAACTAATAAATACATATTAAACAAAAATTTAGGGTTATCTTCTGCATGCTAAGATCATTTCTGCAATGAATATTGTTTTTGTAGATTTAAAACTTTTGACAATTATTGCACCTCTGGTCATGCTTTTGTGTTTTAAAGAGACATTTTAAATCTAACGAGATACAGTTGCCACAAGATTTTGTACACATGTAGAAGAAAATCTAATTTCTCATCTTAGACTGCATTTGGCTTGGACGCACACAAAAAGAGTTGCAATTCCAAAAAGCTGTGCTAAAATGACAGTAAAAACATTTAATTATCACAACAACAACAACAACAAACAACAACAACAACAACAACAACAACACCACAACCACACCACAACCACAACATAACCACAACCACAACCAACCAACAACCAACAACCAACAACACCACCACCACAACTGAGGTCAAAATTGTGAATTTCCAATGTAGATCATGGGTTTGACTCTTAGAACGAATGTGAATATCAAGTCACTTTTAGAAATACAGTACCTTTACAATATATTTACATAACATGCTCATGAGCAACTGAAGACATGAACTGAATACTGCTCAGTGACTCGACACAAAAGGATTTTCACAGCACATTATTACAGCACATTAACAAACCAGTCATTTCACTGTATTTCAAACTATTCATTACAATTATTGGCCATAACTCCTAGTAATTGTTTTTAATCATCACTTCTTGCAGTATCTTTTCCCTAATGTGGCAAAGGTATTAAAAGACTACAGTAAGATGCTCTCCCTTCTGTTTTTACCTTTCTCTTATCTGAAGTTCAAAGAGTTTTCAACTAGACACCACATGAAAGTGAAAAGCTTGATGATATGATGTTCACTTCACACTCACAGTAAAGATATGTATGACTTCTCCTCTGCAATTACTCCCTGATGTCAGAAGGCTCGTTCCTCCTCTTTGAGTTTTATGCACTGCTCTGAAACTGGCTTACTCAAACTTTCCCTTTGGTCAACTCAAGGTTATGCTGCTTAATGACTGAATAATAGGACACTGCAAAGTTAATAGATGTTAATTTGAATAGGATTATCAGAGAGAAGGTGCCACTTACAGCCGCCAAGTGGTGTCTTTAAGTTAAAGGTGATTTTAAAAGTTATTTAATAGTTTCCAAAGTTAAAGATAAATTAATAAATGCACGGAAACATTACTCACAAATACCTGATTTTACGCCTTAAAACCAACAAAGCCATTCAGCAATAAAAATGCAAACATAATTTGCCATAATTTGACATGAACTGGCAAATTATGGCACATTATGTTTGATGATCTGTATTAGACGTAGACAAGACACTGCAAAATTGGGATGAGATAAACAATACCCAGTGGTATGGCATGTTGAGGCTAAGGTGCTTCAGTTGCTCTGTTTTCTATACATTTCTTCACAGTGATTAATTATCTTGTGCTTTTTGTTTCACATTTTTGCTGTTTGCCATAATACCGTGGTGTTTTGGCCTTTGTTAGCATACTGTAAATATCTGTCCTAGGACAAAACTTTTTTTAAGTTAATCCATTGAAATATCTAAGAAAAATACTATAGAATAAATACTTTAAAAGGGATGGTAGAAACACAAACAACATATAAACCTACTTAGACTAACACTGAATGCTTTCAAATGCTTTGTAACCTCCCTCCTCTTTTCTGACACTATTATTCTCATCTTCCCTCTCTGCAGCATATCAAACTTCACGCCTAAAGTGGGAGAGAAGGACACACAGAGAGCCATTCGACAGGCCTTCAATGTGTGGCAGGCCGTCACGCCACTCTCCTTCCAGGTCCCACTCTTTCACCATTTCAAAAATGCAATGAAGCATATCTGTTTCTCTTCACCTTTGACCCCTGAGCTTTGTGCTTATGTCTTACAGGAAGTGCCCTATTCAGAGATCAAAAATGAGGGGAAAGAAGCTGACATCATGATCTTCTTTGCCTCGGGTTTCCATGGTGACAGCTCTCCGTTTGATGGCGAGGGCGGGTTTTTGGCACACGCCTACTTCCCAGGCGCAGGAATCGGAGGAGACACTCATTTTGACTCAGACGAGCCCTGGACTCTGGGGAATGCCAACCACGATGGTAGGACACTGTTCTGCATCAAAGCGTATTTCTGTCAGGAATATTGAACCATAACTAACATTTACTTGTCAGGGAGTGTCATTCTACCATTGAGCGAAGAGGTTATGGGTGTGATATCCCAGACTGGCTCATTCTGACTTTTTTGTGCTTTATCCTTTTATATATATAAAAAAAAAAGTAACATTACTTTAAAAATCACTCAAGGTGAAGTACATATATGAGTAAAAACTCACAAAAACAGCAGACTTACTTATTGTACAGACTCACTATATTTCTCTTCCTCCCTTGTCTAACTTGCTGTTCCTCTGCTGGCCGACTCCTGTGGTGTGGGCGGTAAAAACAGGAACACTGAAGGTTAATTATGAATACAGAAAATGACATTGAGTGAAGCTAGAATGGATGTGAACTTAGACATTTGGATGTGAAGCTTAGACATTTGGATGTGAAGCAGGCTGTGAGGACCCACAGGATCAACACATACTGTATATAAGCAACATTGTGGCCAGAGCTGTAGCTTCATCAGCGAAGATGCCTTGACTTTAACCCGCCTCTCAGTTTGCAGTTCTCACACTGTCCATGCCTCCCCTACTTACTGTCTCCCACCTCTTTTGTGTAGATCCTTGCATGCCCTGAGCATCTTTGTTTTGCACAGGTTCTGTGCAAAAATGTGCCACTGACCAAAACAAATATAGTGCCCCCTAGTGTCAGAGCAGTGTGGCTTTGTGACAGTGAAGGTTCTTGGTGACCAGTAATGATGTGTCTTCTGAAACTTCAAACTTGTATAGTGTTGCTTTAATATTATTCAAAACCACATCCAATAGTTTCATGTTATCCACAGGCGACTATTTGTGAGCTGTTACACAACAGTCTGGTCTCCTCAAGAAAAATGAGTTTAAGATGCTACTTGACTTTGTAGTTTTCCTTTGTTTCTTCCTTTAAGTTTGACAAATGGCTGGTGCCAGATTGGTTCCCTTTGACAAACGAATGTGTGATAGAGAGAAGGCAGAGGGACAGTGATGGAGCAAGAGAGGAGTCTGCTCAGAGAGATTAGACGCTGAAACAATTAGCTTAGACAAAAGAGCACCTATAGTCGCTTTGCCCCCATCTCAGCACGGCCCTTATATAATCAACTCTTTCCACAGAACCTATTTCTAAATATATATCAAAGATGCTGAGAGCACTGTGAAGCTTCATAATTTATACAGCACATGCATTTTCATCTTCTCCCCATGTTTAATTGCTAATTGGTCAATATATACAGTGGAGACTTATCTGCAAATGAATGATTAATGCCTCAAGTGCGCGCGAGTATAGCCTATGTATGCAGACACTTTGCTATGTCTCTTTATCTCCAAATCCCTGCACACACTTCCAGACACACACGCTCAGAGTAATTGAAAGATTAGAGACATGATAGTGAGACAGACTTCTAAAAGCGCTGGCTACAGAATGGTGTCAGACAAACTAGGACGGTCCAACTTTACTTTGACATTAGTCTTTTACATTTGTGGGGCCGCAATAAGCCAAAATTCTGTTGTCAATCTTGACCAGAATATGTTTGGAGCCTTGCAATGCCTAAACAAAAACAATATTGCCTAAATTAGTATTGAACATACAATGAACAACTTTACACAGTTTTTTTAATTAATGTACTTAACATAACATTTCCAAAGCCTCGTGTTAAATCTAGGTTGAAACTTTTGTCACATACTTTCTCCAGGTTCTCAATATATATATATCAATTATTTCAATAATTAAAACAAATATTTTGTAAACATTATCATCTGTTAAGCTATATTAAGCTAGTTTAAAAAGGAAGGAAGAATAGGACAGTGACTCCGGGTACCATTTTCAGTTATCCTAATGATGATGATGGTGGTTTCTTTATATAGTACAGGCAGATGTCTTCCAAAAGTCCTTCACATGGCAACTCCCCTCCCCAGGTCAACAGAAGCAAGTCACCCAGACATGGGAAAAAACACAGAAATGTTAAATAATGTTAAATCAAAAACTTTTTTATTTTTTTCAATATAGCTAAACTTGGCATTCAAATGTACCCAAAACAGCTTACCAGGATGTTCTCTGGCTCTTTTTATTTGCTTGGGTTCCTTAATGGGCCTAGGGGTCCTTCTGTCAGATTTTAACGACTAATTGTCAATAATTTTGTTTGTCTTGTGCATGTGTTATGTTCTAATAATGTAAAATATTTTTTAAATGAGTCATAGGTGTTTTGACAAATACCTTTAGGACTAGAGTTGTTATGAGAAACATTATCCAGATTTAGCATTTGTTCTCACAATAATAACATTCTTAGTTTTAAAATTCTTACAATTTTTTTGATGGAATCAAACTTTCTGAATGACAAAATACAGGTAATGTGACAACCATAGATTTACTGTAATAAAGAACACACTTGATCTTGAACTAAAAGGACACATTTATTACACATTTGCTTACTAGAGTAGTTATCGCCGGCCTTGCAAAGTATGTTTGCTCATGTATTTTTATGGACATTGGGCATGTCCATTGGGTTCGATGTGACTTTTGTGATCTTTATATAGAATAATGTGTTTTAGGCAGTAGTGTGGAATGCCTGTAAAAAAGTCAAACGTGAACACATCTAACACCCATTCCTGCATTTAAGTGGTTGTGTTCAACTTCCCATCACCACCACCACTAACGTCACTTGTATGACAACAAATGTTGTCTATCTACTTGAGGTGGTTCAGAAGACCTGAGAGGTGGTCTACACTACTGAGAGCTCTCATGGGAGTTTTCTCAAGATATAAAGGATTGTAAAATGTGTTGGATAAATCAGATGAAAAATGGGAAGATTGGGAACAAAGAACTGGATAAATATAGCAAAGGACTAAGTTATTCCAATCATGAGGTGATTTGGAATACGTTTTGTCAAATCTGCTTTATAAAGCTGGTAATTGGGTACTTATTGCCAAACAAAAACTCAGGATGGTGGTATAAAAGAATATATAAAGTTCATCTAGGTCAGCATGTTATAAATATTGCATTTTGTTTAGCCCAATGGCTTGTTGCCAACATTGCATAAGATTGCTGTGAAGCTTGTGTTTTGCTGAATTTATCGAGCTACAGAAGTTCTTTTATTTTCAAAGTATTCATTTGTGGATGGATTTTAGACATTTGATGAAACAACAGAAATATAGTTTACCTCAGTGATACCTTTTTACACAATCTAAAGACAGATTGTTTTTAGTAACAGCAATAGAGACTCAATTAAACGCCCTTGTGGTAACATTTGTCTACAGTATAAGCCTGTCTAGCCACCAAGGTACGAACTCGCCAACGAAAGATAATGATTTTGTCTAATTAGGTTCAGAAAGAGTCAAAGCAATTACAGAGCTGATGAAAAGTGTTCACTAAAGCTGTGCGCTGAGCTGGTTCTGACTCATCTAGGACTTGACAGTAAGATTTCTAAAGACAAGGCAACCACAAATCACATCATTTTACAAATGCTCGTGGACATGCAAATGTTTGAATGGTACTCCAAGAAAAGCAGTTCGTAGCAGTCATGAGATGTGCCAAGAGACTGTGTAGTTGTTTCTTGCACTAAAATGAACAACTAAGGTTTAGAGTCTGTTGTAAAGTCCAGCTGAGTCAAGATCTCAGCATGAGATCTGTGTTTTTGTGCATGGCTGCAGTGATCTGTGAGAGAAACTTGGATGTGAGACTGAGATTTTTTATTTTATTAAAAATATGTTAGACCTGCTGAGTAAAAACATCTAAACAATGACTCATTGTGCTTCAAGAGTGCTTTCGCTTGTTGAAGTGGAAGTATTTTTAAAACTCTTAGCCGTCGCACATATACATTATTTACCCGTTTTACAAATTTAGAATCTTGTCTCATACAAGTCTGAATTTTACACGCTGCCTCCGCAGTAATCTTCAGTGAGCAGCAGCATTTCAATAGGATCATGCTGGACTTTCTGCCCAAAGCTCAGGCTTTTCTCACTCACGGCACTTTCAGTTCACCCTAATGCTTCTTTTGATGTGAGATTCATATGACACTGCTGATGAGAGCTTCCCATTGCTGGATTTAACCCACTTTCTCAATGTCTCCTTTGGTCTTTTTTACTTTGTTTCCACGCAGAGCTTGATTGCATTTCAATTAGATATTTCATTTTATTTTTTGGTAAAATTTTGAACAGAAAATTAGAACATAGTTAAAACACACAGCTTAAACTACAATGGCCAAAGCAATTATTAAGTATTATGTTCCAGGCAAAGTTGATAATTCAGGCATTTTATAGAATGCCTGACATGTTATGATCACCTTCTCCGAAAGCATTACATTATCTTTATCTTTTAAGGAACATTATGTTTGCAAGTCATATACTTATACATTTGTGCCTGACATGACAGCTGCCAAGATGAATGATGTCTGTCTCTCCATGAAAATCTTGTACATCTTTCAATCTTTTTTTCTGCTTTTTTTCATCAGGAAATGATTTGTTCTTAGTGGCTGTTCATGAGCTGGGCCATGCATTGGGTCTGGAGCACTCCAATGACCCCAGTGCCATCATGGCTCCCTTCTACCAGTACATGGACACGCACAATTTCAAACTGCCTTTGGATGACCTGCAGGGCATTCAAAAAATTTATGGTAAGTAAGTTTAGAGCATGACTTGTGTAAAAATATAATATAAATAAAACATAAATAATAACAGTGACTTAGCTTATGAAAGGGCACTGTCTATGGTGCTGATATGGGAGAAGACGTGTTACTTTTTATTTCAAATTGAACTAATCTTTGCTAAGACTCTGTAAGTTTGCCCTGAAAGCAAAAACTTGCAAGAGCACAAACCAAAACCCAAAGTTGTACATTATTAATGTTAAAACCCAGAGTGTGGCTGAATTATGAAACAGTGTGGTCCAGTGGCCAACCTTAAGCTGTTGTGTGTGTGAGGACGTATTAAGGAGGTTTAAGGCAAAATTAAAGCTACTCAAATGCTGCTTATTTTGTCACTGTTCCAAATACTTCCAGCAGGCTTTGTTCTTCTGCGCAGAGAAAAACAAATGCTTGTCATTTTGGTAAACTTTAAAGCAAACAAAGAACAGTGAAAGCTTGTCAGTGGCACACACATCTCTGCAGAGTCTCTTTTTATCACAGCAGCTTAAAGCTCTGTGTTTGTGGGCCATAGTGAAGGAAAATAGCACATTAGCACTGCACAAATATTACAAGTTACATAAGTCACTTCTCTTTGTGTTGGCTATTTAGTTTATAACTAAACTAGGTTAGCAAATGTGTTTATAACAGCGCTATCATTTAAAATCAGACATTAAAAAACATGTTTAATATCAAAGATACCGGTTTAAGTAATAATGCACAAATAATACCTTTTGACGCTGTCCATGGTGCTGATCTGCTGAACATTCTTTTTTATTTCAGTTTTTTTCACACTACACATTTAAGGCCTGATTTGCCTTTACACAACTTCAGGGAGGTGTGACCTGAATAACTTGTCATTTCTGTGGGTTATTGGTGGCTGTTAAAAGTATTTGTCAGATTGTAAGGTTCCAACATGTTACAGGAACACCACCGATGAGAGCAGCCAAGGCTGTCTGGTGGTGGTCAAAAACAGGGAGTTAACAAAGTTTACAGATTTGACAAACAATTGTAAGACAAATAATACTTGCAAAGCGTCCTTATGTCTTGACAATGATTTTGAAATAATGAATTGACAAAGGCACAGTAGACCTCGCCACTTACTAACATACTATCTTAATATGACTTATTTACTTAATCTTGCCTTTCTTTTGACCAGGTGTGCCCACTGCTATGCTGGAGCCCACCCGCCCATTACCCACCCTGCCCTCGCGACGCACACACTCCACTTCAGAGCGCAAACACTCACGTCCAGCCCGGCCCCCCGGGGACCGCCCTGCGTTGCCTGGCAACGGCAAACCAAACATCTGTGATGGCAACTTCAACACTGTGGCCTTTTTCAGACGAGAAATGTTTGTCTTCAAGGTGAGATTGTGGAGCACTCAAAATTCATTATCTTAATTACATTCATAAAAATACAGATTTTTTTTTATTATTTATTAAGCCATTTTTATTTAATCATTGACAATTAGTCCACACATATATTTATGTATTGTCAAATAACTTTATTGGTGGAAGCCTGTCTATCATTTATTTCTTTATGAATTTGAAAAAAAATTGACATGCAAACAGCACACAAAATTTTTGTTCTGGGTGGTGGGTTGGAAGTGGTAAATAACACACAATATTAGCCTTACACACAAAAAAACATGATCATTTAAATTGTAGTTGAGAGTAGTGCAGGAGCAAGGCATGTATGAGAGAGAGGTGGAGATGTGTGTAGTTAACGGACTATTGCTCCTTCAGGGAGTGAGTCATGCGACTGTGGGCTGCCATATAAAGCGCAGCACACCGGGGAACGGAGATAAGCTTTAATTGAACATTAAGTGGAGGATGAGGGCTCTGAGTGCTGTGAGAGGAACATGACAGTCACTCTGGACCAAATAGTAGCTTCAACGCTGCTGGACATGTCTGAACATCTGTGCTTTTATAACACATTATACATGGGCAAGGCTGTAAAAAAACACAAAACACGCTGTGAAGTGAATTGAATAAAGTTAAATGCTTAAAAGCTGACATTGTGATTCATTCTCTGACAATATTATGGACTAGCACATTATAAGTTATAGTATGTATAGAGCTTGGAATACTTAGCATATACGTAACTACAGTGTAATTAATATCACTGAGTAAATTTGTATTATGCAGGTTAGTATGCTGAATACATAATATTTTAATTAAAATTATCTTAATTCTTGTTAAACATAATCAGTTTTTTTAGTGTATATTTGTTGACTTGGTAGACGACAACCAGACTTTTTAAACACATGAAGTAAATAAGAGGATGTTCACGTGGACACTGTGGATGCTGATGGAAAGGGTGAAAAATCTATGGTGATGCCTGTGATCTTTAAAACTGAATGTTAGAAAAGGTCAGGGCGCGTCTGTCTCTGTTCCACCTCCGGTCTGTGTTTTAAATCTGCTCCTGTCTCCACTCTGCTCGATTCACCGACAAGATCCAGCTCAATGTGGATAATTACAGATTGATGAGAGATTTCATATTCTTACAATATGAACAAAAGAACAACAAAAACAACATTTAACAACGTTTTTGAAATCCTTTTCCATTATGGCACTAGAGCGTAGGACTGGACAATATTCACAAAAACGATTATCTCTAATATTTTTGTCATATCTTTAGACTAATTCAATCTCTCACAAATGCATTAAAACCTTCTTAAAGCTCATTTGAAATTTATTCCTGAAACAATGTAAAATTTGTTCCAAAAGAACAAAAATATCAATTTTATACCCTCATTTGAATGTTTATAAGTTGCATCGTTTTTTATAAATATTATGTTCCGTTTTTTAATTTAATATATTGTAACTAGAGTATAATTCTTTCTTATTGTTGTATCACTTCTTTAGTGATGTCTAAATATATGGTAGATCGATTCTAGATACATTCTTTATTTGATCAAAATAAAGAATCAGTCTTCTATTGTTTGTGACATGGTCCAGCATTGTTAACTGACACGATGAACATTGTAACAGCGGCATATGTTTTTGTTGTGAGATGTTGGTCAGCCTTCAGATGTACTTTGGAAGTTAAAGTTATACCTTAAGCTGTTAGCTCTGTTAGATCCTGTGTTTGACTCTCATGCAGCCCGGGGCTGATCTACATGGAGTTTGCATGTTCTCTCTGTGTTTCCTCCAGGTGCTAAGGTTTCCTCTGCCACTAAAAACATGTACAGTAGGCTCCCACTTCCTCCTCTAGGACTCACCTGAAAAAGAGATTTTAATCTCAGCAAGAACAAACAACAAAGTCTTTTGTTGTTAGTGAAGAAGCCCATCTCCCTGGTGTGAATGTAATATCCCTGATGTTCTCTGTATTTGTCAGAAACTTATGATGTTTGCAGCAGTTTAGTTTCTATAAATATGTTCCATATGCTTAAACATGAAGTGCATTAGTATCCCCGGCAGATGTGCAGCTATGGTCTCTGAAGTAAGTCTTAAGTGTTTGTGAGACATTTACTAAGTAGTACTTTACATAACAGCAGCTGCTTTCGCATGGTCATAGGGGATTTTGTAGTTTATTTTAAGCCTTGTTTTTTATGCATTTTTTTAATGCTATAGTTTAAGCAGGCCTTAGAAACATGCAAGTTTTCCTATTTATTTTATTTATATGTTTCAGGTCTACAACCCTAAAACAATATACACACTGCACACACTTTACCTAAGCTGTGAGGAAAGTTCTGCCTTCTTCACCGACACGCAAAACAAAGCACTTTTCTTTGAGTCCAGTCCGAGGTTGTTTGGGGACATGAATGGTGTTAAAAGCCAACTGACATTTTAAAATGGCCACTCATTATGGGGTGCTTACTCTGGGAGAAAAACCTCAGTCTTTTCTGAGTCATTGATTTGATTTTTTCCTCTTCTGGTTCAGACAGACATTAGCGGCCGGTCTGTGGATAGTGCTTGATAATTGACGGTGAAATATGTGTCGTGTCTTTGTGGGGACAGTGAAAATGGCGTTTTAGACTGGAATGGTTTACCCTGGATCACATTGGGTTGAGGAAATGGCAGGTCACCCAAAACAAGTGGTGAGTTAATAACATAAAAGACACACAACAAATTCAACAAATTAAAGTGGACTGCTCCTGCAGTCCTTATCCTGCCTTCGGATGATCAAATACTGTCAAAATGTATTTAATGTAGTTTTACTAGAAAATTCAGTTGCCCTGTTTTATTAGAAACATCCATAGATAAACCAATAATTCCTGAATTCTCTCTTGCTTATTGCCATTTGATGTGGCACGTGTTTGTAGCTTATCTGAGTGACTTTGGGCCTTAGAAGGGGGAACACCTTGGACAGTTGTTGCAGGGCTAACACTGTCTCAAAAAAGTGAATGTTAATTATCTTTGCAATGCTAAATAATGCACATCTTTGATCTTGATGTTATGTGTAAACATGTTTCTCATATACTATTTCAAGATGGTGAACTCTTTAAATTGGAGGACATAGTGTTCGAGTGTTTGTCTGACTGTCTGTGTTTGCACCTGTTTGGGAGCTCTGTATAATGGCGTATTCAGTGGGGACGATGCTTGGCTGTGTCCTAGATTCACTGAAGCCAAATGATAATGAGGGAAGATTGATGCTTGCCGTGTGCTCCTCCCTTCTCTGCCTCCTCCGCTGCTCTGCTCCAGGCACAGGCACACCCTTTTTGTCCTTCACTTAACATGCATCATCCTTCTTCTTCTTATCGGTGCCTTCACCGCAGCCCCAGCACTGCCCTGGTGCTACTGTCCCTCGTTTGTTTTGGTTCATCACACCCACTTCTTATGCTACTTCTGAGTAAACAACATAGATGATCCATAAGCCTAACACGAGTGGGGGTGACGAGTGGGCCGCTGTCCAGGGCCAACAAGGCCTCTGCCTAAGGCCCAAAGTCATTGGGATAGATTCCAGTCACCCGGACCCCCCTAACAGAAACAAAGTGGTTAAAAAATGAATGGATGAATATTGTAAAAGCAGTCAAAAAAACTCCATCATTTAGATGGACAATTTCTTACTTGTTGAGGCAGGCTATTGTGATTAAAAGTTGGTTGATCTATGCAACTTTTTGGAACTTTTAGTCAAGGCTGCAACTGACTTTTTCTTGTTGAATTATGTGATTTTGTTTAGATTGATTAATAAGTTGCTTAGAATGTCAATTGATACATTTTTTTATATAGTTAACGATAACTAAGATGAATTGAATTGCTGTTCAATCTGAATCATAAAACCTCTTTTAATTTTGAAACACCAATTAGTGATTATTCGATTACTAATTGAGTTGACAAATATTTGAATAATCGATTATTTGCAATCAATCAGTTAATTTGTTTCAGCTGTAATCTGCCAGCGTCTAGTGTTTTCACAATACTAAAATTTGTCCCTCATTTTGATACTAAACAATTACTAATTTCTCAATGTCAGTTTTAGTACCACCCAGATAATTTTAAATGCTCTTTGTTAAATCAAAATAGTTAGACATAAATAATCATACTTTCTTTATTAAGCATTATAAATTTAAACTAGTTTTGATACAGCTCAAGATCAATTTAAGATGTCAAATTGTGTCTTGAGGGCCGCACGCAGGATTCTGACCACACTGAGGTTGAAAAGGACATAGTCTAACAAAAATAAAAATACACTGTTGTTCCTTTTCCACATTTTAAAGTTAGAGATTCCCTGATGTGTGTTGACATGTAGCAGGTATACATACTCTTGTAAACATTGGGGTCTGGGGATCCTCGTCAGGAATTTTGCCTGGCATCCAGAGGCCACGCTTCAACAAATCTGGTCACCTCCCGCCTGCGTTTCAGATCAACTCCACAACGCTCAAGGCACGTGAAGCACATGACACAAAGGAGCTAATTGGCCGTCTGTCATTTAGACCAAAATCTAACTTCACACACATCACTTTAAAATCGTCTTTTGCTTCACTCTGATTCTGATTCTGCAGAATTCTGTGATGTTTTTTAATTCTACGTGATTTTTTCCCCCCATATTTTTCCATAAATTTTGTTTTTCATCGTAAGCAGCCATGTTGGTTTTCATACGGGTGACGAGGCGTGTCCCTGATTGACTCTGTCAGTCACGGCCACTGAAATTCAAAAGAGGGACACTGTGATCAGATGATATATTTTTATATATCGTCTGGATTTTACCGTCCAGCATTAATTATGAATCGTTAATTATTTAGTGTAACTGTTACACGATTGATACTGTTAGACTTAACTTATGTCATGTAACAGATATTGCAATATTTGTAACATAACATAACAACATTTGTAAAACAGGAAATTAAATACCTAAAGCAAATAAAAAATTCTGCACATATTGATTTTAATGTATGTGTCCTCACTTGGACCCTAATCCCAGAATAATTGTTACAAACCCTCTTTCACAAGCCCTTTATATATAATTTTTTGTTTTTACATTTTATTGCCAATGTCACTCATCAAATATCTGCAGAGTAAATAAAAAGTTTGGTCTAGAACAATTCTGAAGTCAGAGCTCATGGACCTCAATGATGCGTACCACCTCGATTGTGTCTTGTTTTATGATTTCTGAGTATCAGTAGTTTCAGTATCAGTTTTAGTATTGATTCAGATCTGATTTTTGAAACTTGTTGTATTTATGGTTGTATTTTATTATAAATGATTCTATATTTTAAAATCCAAAAAGGTGCTACAAATATATCACTTTTTGTGCAAATTTTGGTCACAGATTTGCAATAAATTTAATTTTTGACCAAAAGTTGGACAGCTGATTATTGCCTGAGAGAGATGACTAATTCTTAATGAAAGTGTGATTATCTACACAATCTTGTCCTGATTTATTTAATTTTTTTCATATTTCGTAGGATCGGTGGTTTTGGCGTTTACGAAACAATAAGGTGCAAGAGGGCTACCCGATGCAGATTGACCAGTTCTGGAAAGGTTTACCACCTCGAATAGATGCTGCCTATGAGAGATCGGATGGGAAATTTGTCTTTTTTAAAGGTAAGGCAAGACTGTGACTACCAAAGCTTGCATCCAAAAAGTAATTATCTCTACTTGTGTAAATTGTCAACAGTTTTTTTCCTTTTCACCGCTCTGTAATGTGTCCCTTAATGAGACTGGGCTAAACAGTGAGTGAACAGTGAATAGAGAAGGTGCTGTACAGGAGTAACAGGCTTCATACACACACACTTGAGAGAGAAAAAGAGTGTCGGCACAGTCACCTCAGCGCCTCACCAAATGTTCAAACTGAATCACACTACCTCAGAACAATGCTGCTCTTTTAACTCTAATAGTACACAGTGCACTTCTTTTCATGGACAAACAGACGGCTTTGAGCATTATTAAGAAAGTTCTTATGCCTAATTTTTATGTAAAACACTTTTAAGATCTATTCTTATTTTATTGTCTGCAAACATAATGTTTTGCACTGAATTTTCCTTGTTTCATTGCAGTAGGTGAATAACAACAACAAAGAGCTATGATCAATTAAGCTATTCTTATTCTCTTATACTCACTATACATTTACAGAATACAGAAACATGTGCTTCCATTGTTTCTTCAGAGGTCTTTCATGTGTAGACCAAAATGATTTTGATGTTTACTTAGTTTCTCATGGACAAGGTTCACAAAGGTCTGGAGAGCTGATGAAATCACAGTCTACCATCTGCTCTAATGTTATTAGTGTGTCTCATCCCGGGGAGCCCCTCCTTGTCCTGAGATGATATTTAATAAAGTGTGAAATGGAGAATGGCAAGACATTGGGTTAGGGTTAGCATCCAACCCTCTGACCCTGCACCTCATTTATAAACTATTCACTTTACTTTCTCAGTGACACTGACTATGAAGTTTTCTTTTACCGGGAACAATTAACTAATATAATTTACAAACTTGACACATTCCAGAAGCACAAGCAGGAATAAAATAGACACATATTTAAAAAATAAAGTTGGCTATTTATGTATTTTTTAAAACTAATTATTATGTCTACAAATTGTATAAATAAATAAACAACAGAGGCAAATTATGTTGTTCTGCCCTTTAAAACTAGGACTTAAATCATTCACCAAATCTCCTGTGGCTTGCAATAGTCTGGCTTGACAAAATGAAATTACTTTATAGATCCTAAATATTTAGCACCAGTACTGTACATAATGACTGTATTCTCCACTGATTAATTTTGACATCATATAAAAATGATCACAATTATGTTTTATCAAAACCTTTAGAAGCCCTTGGTCTGTTGTTTTTTTCTTTGTAACAGGGGTAGCATCTGTAGTCCAGACATTGATGATGTTGGAACACAGTGGACTTTTTCTTTAGTATTATAAGTTATTGACTGTTTTAAAACTGCACAGCTCTTTTTAAAGCTATGCTATTCCGTGTTTTACTGAAGTTTTCAGTTTGACTAGAGCTGCCAGCAGAGGTTTGCAAACACTATGAAACCTTCTTTCTGAAACTGGCAAGGAAATCAGCCTTGAGCCAAAAAAACTCTTTTGATAATATTTTTGAATTGTTTAAACATTAACCATGATATAATACTCCATAAATAATCCAAGGTACGCATCACTAGAGGGCCTGTTTGAAGACAAAGTTAGTGAGTTACTTTGAAAGCTTGTTATAAAAGTTTTCTTCTCCTCTGTTTTGTCCCAGGCGATAAGTATTGGGTTTTTAAGGAGGTGACAGCTGAGCCAGGCTACCCTCACAGTCTGGTGGAATTGGGAAGCTGCCTCCCTAAAGACGGCATCGATACAGCACTGCGGTGGGAACCAGTGGGCAAAACGTACTTCTTCAAAGGAGACCAGTACTGGCGCTACAATGAGGAAAAGAGGACAGCGGACCCAGGCTATCCCAAACCTATCACCGTGTGGAAAGGGATACCCAGCTCACCTCAAGGAGCCTTTATCAGCAAAGAGGGATGTAAGTATAAAAAGTGAAAAGAATTATTCTCAACTGTTCATTTCAACGAGTTACTGAAAAGATTGAAAATTATCCATTTTATCCATTAAACAAAGTCCAAGAGAAAAGATCAAGGCTAACACTTAATTTTAATCTGTAAGACAACAGATTTGTTTTGCATAAGAAAATGTCTTTCTTTCTAAACAAGCAACATTTTGAAGCACTGCCTCAAAATGATTTAGGAAAATCAAACAAAGAGTAGTCATGGTGATATATTACAGTATGTAATGCAGCAGGCCATAATAACGATATTGTATCACCAAGTTGTCTATCAGGATGGTCAACATCTATGCTAAATATTTTTAACTGCCAAACCTACTCTGTCATGTGTGAGGTAAAACAAACAAACAAAAATAAAAACAAACAGAAAGAGTTACCATTGTGATGTAACTGAAAAGGTATTCAAAGATCCAGTATGGTTTTAATGATCACAATACTACATGGCTGCGTGTGTATCTGTGCGTGTGTGTCTTGGTGTGTGAGCGCTGAGGCATGCAGGTGTTCTGGTGTTACATGGGGCTTTCATGCAGCGAGTTTGGATGTGCCAGACATACGAGTGTTGTGCTGGTGTGGAGGTGATAGAGCAGACATAAACGCAGCCATGAGACAGGCCTGGTGGGGCTGGGCTGTCATTCATTCAGAAGTGATATATAGTAGAAGTCTTCAAAGATTTTCATCTGGACAAAGTTTTAGAAAATTAAGACAGTTTAGACTTTCATCTAAAAGTAATTTTCAATCTGATGGAAGCAGTTTGAGACCCTAAATTTCTATACTGTTTTGAACTCAATTTTCCCTTATCATTGCACAAGGAGGACTTTATACATGAAAACTAGTCCATCAACATTTTTTTGAAAGGTTGTTATAACTGATACTGCCCTAACCTATTCTTAAACTTGTAATATAAGTGTGGATGTTAGCGTCAAAACACATTATCACCAAAACTGTTAAATTGTTGTGTCAGTTGTACATTTAGTTCACCGGTTAGGTTCTATTAGTTAAGCAGAGTTTGTAAGAAAGATTCATAGCATTTATTATTTATATTTTAGGTGTCCAAGTTTGTCAATGTGTTGTTGTAGTCAGAGGCCAGATTCAGAGTTTGCTCAGAAACATCTTCTATTTTTTAGTAGCACTGACTGAATTTAGGAATCACAAGGCCATAAATGTACCAGTTAGCATTAGCATTATCTTAACGTAATCTATGCACCCTGAATTCTGTGTTGTCCTTCTAGATTACACCTACTTCTACAAAGGCAAAGACTACTGGAAGTTTGACAACCAGAAGCTCACAGTGGACCCTGGATACCCCAAATCCATTTTGCGTGACTGGATGGGCTGTGACCAGTCAGACATTGAGCGTTTAGGGGGTAGTGGTAACCGTGGAGACCGTCATCTGCCTCTAGACGATGTGGACATCATGGTCACCATCAACGACGTCCCCACAACTGTCAATGCCATCGCTGTGGTGATCCCCTGCATCTTGTCATTGTGCATCTTGGTCCTGGTTTACACCATTTTTCAGTTCAAAAACAAAGGGGTCCAACAGAATACAATGACGCAGCAGTACTACAAATACCCTGTGCAAGAGTGGGTATGACAGGCCTTTTAATTTTATTTTTTTTAATTTTATTTTTTTTAGAGAAATGCACTCACCAAAACCAGGTGGTTGTCATGCTCTTTGCCAGATGACATTGGTTTAAAGGCAGAGAACGCAAACTTGATACAATGGAACCTCAACGCTTAAAGACGCTAATGTGGTAGCTAAGAGGAAACAAACTTGTGCCTGTTTTGTGCCACAAAAATACTTGTTATTACCAGGGTTTCTACTGTTCCTGGTCAGACAAAAACTTACACGAGTTTGTGAATGATGCTCACAAAAGAGAATTTTTTTCTTGGACCTACAACATGTGACTTTTCTTCTCAGTGAAAATGTTAATTAATCAGGCAAGACACCGTCAAGTTTGTCTTTTAAATGCAATACTTCAAGTTGCAAAACCCTCAAAAAAAACAAAAAACAACAACAAAAAACTAAACTTAAAAATAAACCATGGTTAAAAGGCCATAACTAGAAGACCAAAGCAGGGGTCTTACTCAGTTACAACATTACAACATTTTTTCTAAGAAGACTTTCTTTTCAGTAAAATGACAGGCTTACAACATACACACAATGAAGATGAATGAAGATTCATAATGAATGCAAACTCTATGTATAAATTGTTTGGGTGTTAACTGTTGTGTTGCTCCTGATGTCCAAGACAAATTTCTTCTGTAAGGATACAATAAAGGCTAATCTAATCTAATCTAATCTAATCTAATTTAGCACATAGCTTCATGGTGTTCATACAAATAGTCTGTAGCCATACCCAGGGGAATGGGCTCTGTGCACAACAGTGCTCAAGCTAGCACGTTGTGTTTCAAAGTTAATGCTAACTTTTATTAAAATGTATATTATAAATTAAACTTTAATGTACTGACTGTCTGAATGTTTCTATGTGGAAGTTACTTTAAAGTGCATATAACAGATTAGACTGAATTTTTCAGAAAACTAGTGAACGAGAAATATGTAAAGATTTCACTAAAGATTTAGCTTCTTTTCAACCAGTTTAGCTATTTTGGTAAGGTTTATAATTGTATTTTGGCTCAAAAGTCGTAACCATGTTGTAAACAAGGGCCATAAAAATCCTTATGTTTGACACTAGTTACAAATTGATATATGATAAAACCTGGTAAAACTATGATAAGTATTTACCACAGACTGTCAAGCCAAACAAAGTCATATTACTAAAACATGATAACCTGTCATACAGGCTTTAAATTTTTTTTATTTCCTTAATTATTTGTGCCTCAACATAGAGTTAGCATTAGCACTGATACATAAACATGTTAGTTTATTAACCCTTTAAGCACCAAGGTTGTTCCTTTGAAATACAACACTAAAAAAAGAGACTTGAAACCTTAGCCTAGATAATCCAAACTGATATCTCTCTTTATTATTTTATGCAACCACTGGTACAGACACAGCAAACCTGGAGAGTTTGGTGATGGAAAGTCTGAATGACTTGGTGGAGACTTCTTGTATAGGTGCTTAAAGGGTTACCACACAAGCATCCTTGAAGTACAGTATTCTACTGATTTGTAAAACTACAAGTCACAGTTCACTGACTGATCTTAAAGTATCTATTAATTTTAGTCTGGGATAGATTTTGAATTACTAATGATAACATTCAGCAAGCAAGGTGCTGTTGTGCCTAGAGCCTATTACACACAACAAACAGCAAAGAAACAAGTGTTGCCCATATAAGCTGGAATGTGTCTTCAAGAACATGGGCCTAACAGTGACAGCACAGGGGCTTTAGGAAGAGGGAGAAGGTGACCATGGCTCTGTATTAGTATTCTGGCAGTGTTACAACATCGACGTAGCTTAATGAAGTAGCTCTGTTAGCTCTAATAGGCTCTACTCTGGTTTGCACACTGCTGTATTGTAAAACCAGTGTTCACTTTTGTTTCTGTCCATCAGGTCATCCCGCTCTCATACCTTCTATGTTCCCATGTTATCTTTCTTTGTAAAACCTCTGCATTTAATTGATCGATATGCTTAACTTTGCCACCAAATAGCCTCACTTATGTTTGTGGTGAGTCAAAATGTCAAGGAAAACAGCAGCTGGTGTTAGGTTGTGGTTACAGGTTTGATCTGTTCATTGGCCAACATTTAAAACATTTAAGTATACAGTAAGTGGAGCCTTTATGTCTCTTCAGTGTTACTTTGCCAAATTAGGTTTTGATTCACTGTCTACAACAGGAGTCTCCAACCTATAGCTCTTCAACCTTTTCCATGTAGCTCCTCAAAAATTTTAATGATCATGCATATCACGCTATGCTGCCTTAGGTCAGTAATTTTAAATTTTTTAGAATGGAAGCTGCAGTGCAACATCTACTAAACCACCCAGACACCTATTAGAAAAAAAAAATGTATATATCAATCTGTGCCTTTTCTGGTTCAGCAGTTGAACAGTTGAACACTCCAGGATGGCAATAAACTACTTGTGCAAATTACTTTACACAAACTGTAATCTTTCTTGTGCCGAAACAAGTTAATCAAATAATCTACTAATCTACCAACTAATTATTGGAATAATAATCAAATAATTTAGTTATTGAAAAATGTCTTACTTTTTAAGTTTGTCATGTTATGCTGAGAGAAGAAGTTTTATGACTGAAACAAAATTTTGTTCCCATCTGTACAACAACTGTGTAAAAATGTGTTTTTGTAATGCCACAAAATAATGTTTTGTAATTGTAGCTCTGCCGAAGAAAAAGCTTGGAGGCTCCTGTCCTGATATAAAAACAAAAATGTCTCCCTCTTGGTTTCGTCAGTAGGTCGTTGAAGACTAAAAATCCAGTTAAGCAAAAGTCTGACCTCTTAGTTGTTGATTGAAACATGAAGCCCTTTTGGAAAAGTGCTGAAGCGTTGCAAAACTGCTGCACTGTGGTTTGGAGCATAATGCGTTCTTTATTTAAACACACTGCTCCTCATTTAAATGTCATTAACTCTCAAATGACTCATAATGATTCATTTAGCGGCCATTTAACTCCCCAGAGGCCTGTTGGAATTCCCCGTTTATGACCCCACACTCCTGGCTGAACTCACAGTTTTTTAGGGATTTGGTGACAGCACAATGGCTTTGGATAAATATATATGAAAACACAAAATGGCATCAGCTGGAGGACATTACCAGATTACTCAAACTTGCATGAATCAATCTAAACACAATTTTTCCTATTATGTCCCTTTTAATATCTTATATAATTCAATTCAATAGGAATGTAAATGTTACTGCTGTTTCTTATAATAATTACCTCCAGGGTTTTGTATTGTTCATCACTAAAATGATCTTTCCATCTCCATAATTTATATAAAAACTCAGAAGTCTTGCTTTCGCTGCATCTGCGTCTCCCCCTCCCTCCCATTGTTCCTGTTCCCACTTTGAACCTTATTCACCGAGCTCCCTGTCCAACAATAATTGAATGTGTTCTTGGTGCATAACCGTGCAATTACTCGCCGCTGTCGTGAGCGGTTCAGCACATGCAGCATTCAGCACAAATCAATGCTATTCAATGCCCACAGCGCTATTTGGACATGATGGGAAAGGCACATTTGTTCTTTTAGGTGGCACAATAAACACAAAATAAGACATTCACTCCAGGTGCTTTTGGAAAATCCGCATGCAAGGTCTTTTCGCTTGTAGATACATGAATGTCAGTGGTATTGGAAAATGGAGTCATATTGTTTACTCAGCCTGTTTTGAGGGCAGAGATGCATAGCACAGATCAATACAAGTGAATAGGCTAAGACTGCATTACCAGTCATCCACAAAGGACAAGCTGGGAGCATTTTGTACTTACAGATGCGTGGACATTTTATAGAGCTATAGGCTGAAGAGGCAGAGAGTGGAACAACAGCGCCTTCAAATGATTTTTGGTTAAGCAATAATTCAGGATTATTTGCTGGAAAACCTGGCATGGAGCTAACTGGCTATTGTCACATGCACTGGCCAAACATCTCACCCTAGCATGTGCTAATTTAGAATATTAACCCTTTAGCTCAAAGAGTTCTTCATTTTAAATACAATACAGTAAAGATCGAGACTTGAAACTTTGAAATATTTCTATACAACCACCGGAGTTGGAAATTTTCCAAAATACTGAAACTTATCCAAAACAGAGAAGTTGCAAGACTAACGAGCTTGGAATGACTTGGTGCAGAAGTGATAGGATTTTAAAGGTTAAATCTAGTAGTGGCAAATAACATATAAGTACTTTTTACAGTGGCTACATTTAATATTATCTGAGAGCAAAACTACATTTTTTTACTGGACTGAAAACTAAAATATACTTTTCATAGGTTTTTGTTTGAAGCACATTCATAGTTTCAACATTTGGGTGAACAAATGTAGACACTTACAGCTCACTAAAAAAAGACAAGGAATTGATTTTAATTAACCTTTGGCAAACAAAAATCAGACGAATTCTTAAGCGTTGTTTTCCAAATTATCTAATGAATACTGTCAAGTAAAACTGTTACTTCAGTATGTGTTTTATGTAATAGGTTGGATATTTGCACCAGTGCATAATTCTTTTACAAACTGTTGCGATACATCAAGGTAAGAGAAGATATTATAAGTAGGGCCCGACCGATATATCGGTTGACCGATATTTTTGGCCGATATGAGTACTTACAGGTCGATCGGCTATCGGTCAAAATATCGCCGATATACCGCCGATATTTAGGGCATGTTGTACCTCATTTTAAAGCTTAGATCTTCCTGAATACAACCATTATATTCAATCACCAATCAGATCAGTATTTAACGCGGTTATTAAATTTATTTGTGGAGGCGTTTTATCGTCGGACTGCACCTGAACGCAGCACCAGGCTGACGCTCTGCATCACTCACTGCACTACTAGTGCGCTCTGGGGCAGCGCTGGATTTAAACACTCTCAACTCCGCTACTAACGCAAGAAAAGGAAATATCTTCATCACAGATGACGCCCACAACAACAGAAATGACTTTTTATTTCATCAGAATGTCCGTATGGAGAAGGGGGACGATCCTTGTCAGAAAGGACACACGACTGCTTTCTCACTACTTTCTCGTTTGGAGTTGGAATAAAGGAATTATTTTTGTGAAGACTTGGAGTCTGAGAAGAGGTTATCTGTCCGGTGAGTGTTGAAGACGTGTTCGTTTTAACTTTCAATGTTGTTACCTCACTGTAACTAGAAGTTAGCGGTTAGCTTATGATGCTAGAACAATAACAGTGCCTCAGCTCGTTCTCTCTGGTGACTGTAAAGTGTTGTGTCTGTGTCCATGCCCACTGGACACACATTGACATGTAAATTAGTCATGAAAAGAGGTGTTAATGGTCGGCATTTGCGCATTGTAATTGCGACGACGTCGTGCATATTAATGAGGCTAACTCATTAATATGCACGACTTTAGCCTCTTGAATTCACTTGAGGAGTACAACACTATTAATAATAATGTGATACAAACAAGTTCCAAGCCTTTAAAGTCACTCATAAGAGGCGAACTAACACTTAATGTGACCCAAATAAACCCAACTTAAAATCACTAACGCCAGACAGAATTTTTTTAACACCTGCTCCTAATAAAAATGTATTTTTCTATTTCTAATTATATCGGCTGTCTTATCGGCTATCGGCACCCCGAGCCTCCTTTATATCGTTATCGGAATCGGTTCCCAAAAAGCCATATCGGTCGGGCCCTAATTATAAGCCGTACAAATGAAAACACAGGGTTGCCTTCAGAATTACTCCATTGTTTTTAGACTATAGTTCTCTTTGGAAAGGTTTAATCGACTGAAAAATAGCCTTATCGTTTTATTTGCACCACTAAGTTAACCCTGTACCAGTCTCTGTCTTCCCTGATATTTCAGCCAGGACTATTTTCTCGCTTTAATCCAGCTCCGTAGCCTCTTTTGTGGTTAAAGCAGTTCTTCATCACTAGATTCGTGCAGTAGAGAGAGAGTTATATCCTTTCCTTGTTAAGGTGGTTGTCGGCTGTGTAGTTGCTGCTAGTGCACTTTTTACCCAATGGTGGGGCTTGTGGCTGTAACTGTATGCGCTGGATGTCAGTCTGTGTTATTATGCTGTAAATTAAAGAAGAGTGAAGTTTACCTTAGAGAACACTGAGCTGACAAAACGTGGCCACTTCACTTAAATTCATCCACACCTAATCAGGAGAATTATACATCTCATTTATTATAACGTATACATTCATAATGCAATTCAAACTAAAAACCCTGTATTTGTTTTTCTTTCTCATATTGTTTCATCATCAAAATCACAGTTGCGTTTGTTTCATTCACACGTTTAACAACCTGCATATTCTTCTGGATTCTTTAAGTGGTAATACAGGAAAAGTGCCACTGTATTTTTAAACTCCAAACACCATTTTGAGCTTTGCAGATGGAAACAGCAGGATAACTTCAACAATATTTTACAAACAAACTTAGATAAAAGCTTTCAGGAGTCAATTTAGCCTAAAACTATGTAAGACTTTGAAAATTAATAATCTTCACTACACAATACTGTAGCAAGTGTAATCACATCCACTTAACATTTGTGCATCCAGTGAACATTGAGAAAAAAGTGCCTTGCTGAAGGGCACAATGGTTCATTTTATTTTGTATCCAAAGTCTGAAGATTAGGAATTTTCTTAATCTCCTTTATTGTTGCTACTAATGCAAGAGGATGATGCAAGTGCATCTTCGTGGAGCTGTAGAAAGCTATTTATTTCTTGTTTTTAAATGAACTGAAATGAAGGGTGAGTGTATATACAGTATTTACTGAGATTACTGATTACATAACCTGCATCAGCAAATGTCTGTGTAGAAATGGGAGAAGGCAAGTGGCAGCATTATTTATATCACACATATTACTTTACAATGTTTGGTTTCTCTAGTTTGCAGAGAAAAGAGACACATATTTGAAATATAATGCATGACCTGGTGTTGACATTTAGAAGGCTGGGTTGTAATATGGTGGGAGATATGCAAGTCCACTTTCAGATTTTTAAGATGTATTTATTTATAGCTGTTGAGTGTAAAGGGTCCCCTGTATATATGCCTATTCTTGAGATTGCTCACAACACTGCTCCAAATGAGATGTCAACATTGACTTGATTTTTATATTCTTCCCAAATACACTGTTCATTTTTATGGAAGGTACTGGTGCTACTGGCTCCTACAACAGTAAACTGGTTTAAAAGATAGACATAAATACTTTTGATATTGCTCTGGATCTGGATGCTGCTGCTTGAGATGTCAGTATAGAAGTGAAGCCAACACAAGGAGGTTTATTCGACACATACAAATACAGCAGTCTGTTGTTATCATATTCAAACAACTCAGTTCTCTCTGTAAAAGTTTCATTTAGAAAAGTCACATGTAAATGCCCCATTTTACACTCTTTATCTACTTATTATCTTTGTTATAATGTTGTTTCTATCAAAAACATACCAGAAGTTGTCTTAAAGGAGACCTATTATGCAAAATCAACTTTTAGGAGGATTTAGCCATGTTATTGTAGTTTCACCTTTTCATTTTGTGCCTGGAAGCTGTATTTAGAGTGATTTGTGTTGATTTTCCTATGACCAGTCGATTCACATTTCACAGATTTGTTGTAAACAATAATACTTCATAGCCTGAGCTAAATAATGAATAAAGAATTAAATGCAACTCTCTAAAAGACGACGTAAAAGGGCGGGTCCAAAACTGTTCTGCTGGTTTCAATATGGAAGTGAGAGGACTTAATTAAATTTAGCTGAGTATTGCAATGTAAAAGTCCAAATACATAATGATCCACAGATGTCACAGAAGAAAACTAAATAGCAGAAAGGAACTCAACATGCCTTTTATAAGATTCAGTCACAGATGTCTGACCTACAAATCCTCCACATTTAGACTGTTCTGCTCTCAAACTAATGTGTAAGACACAAAGTGCTCCACTGTACACTTAAGATACATATTGTTTTAGTCTTGTTGAAAACAGATGAACCATTTTTTCCAGTTCCAATATTGATCATTTGGTTTTAAATATTGACCAATACTTGTAGTCAGTCCCTACAACCGATACCATTGTAGGGACCGAAAATGTCTATATGAAACTCCTTCATTATCAATGAGAAATAGATTAAATTGTGTTCTGTAATTTATTTATTATCATTAAAGTAACAACTAAACAACTTTATGAAAATACTATTTCAAATGAGTCAACTGAGTCTTATTACATCCACATAAAGGCCCAACCTGGATATCGGCTGAACTCACTGATAACTGATTCAGCAAATGGATCGGTGCTGATATCTGATTTCAGTTTATTACCAGTTGAATTATGTCCTAGTTGAGGCTAAAACGGCGATTAGGGTTTAACAGATTATTTGGAGATGTGTGCGTAAACAGCCTTAAAAAGCAGGATTTCTCAAACATATGTTTCTTGGGTATGTTTCTGATAATGTAACAATATTCTAACATGGCTGTAACAAACTCACAGGAGTATTTTTTGCGCAGTACAGGACCTTTAAAAACTAAAATGTTTTGCAAAAGTTCTGTCCCATCTCTGGCAAAGTTCACTGTGAGTTTTGAAGTGGCACAAAGGCTAAGTCTTCTTCTTTTAACTGGCCTGTTGTTGCCTTTTGTTTCTAATCTTTTTTTAGACCAACAAAATAAATACATATACACACATAGGTGAATAAAACATATCAAAGGTAGTAGAACAAAATAGTAATAAAATAATTAAAAAAAAAGTCCTTTGGATAATATGAGTATGGCTAGTACTTTTAGTCACATCTGCTATAGCTTTAAGAGATCTTTTTTCTGTAAATACTGTTTGGAATTTGACTGATTTTTGATTAAATGGGTTGGTTATAAAAAAAAAAATAATAATAAAAAGCAGAATCTACTCACGACACTCTTTACAAAACGATGCACTTTTTGTTTTGAGGGGTTTTGTTATGTTTCTAGTTCAATTTCTTGTCTTTATATAGAGAGAACCAATCAAGAACCTTCATTATTTAACATGTAATCTTTTGCACATTTTTACGACAAGGCTTAGGGCAGTGGCATGTTTACGTTCTTAACTTGACAACACTTTCTATTACAGTATATTGTTTTATTATATAAATGCTGACTGGAGCATAAGGATTTTTTATACATGTATATTTTGTTTGGTTTTATTGTCCCACGCCAATTATATACCAACAACACTATGTTCTGTTAATAATTAAATGTGAATAAAAGTGAAAACTTCATTGTCTCAATATGTTGTCAATTTTGCCCAATTTCTTTGACTCATCTTACAAAAAACTACCCCTCGGTTCTGGCTGGAGTCTATAGAACTGCATAGACGCTTGGAGCTCTTCTAGTCCTGTTTTAAAGGATTTCAGTCCCATTTTAGCTTGACTTGCCTTTATAACTTCAGTGACGCCTGGACTAAGTAACACATCATGTCTGTGAATTAGATGTTACAACAATAAGGTTTTAACATGTCATGACAGTGCCACGCTCCGCTCAAATTTTAAAAAACAGACTTAAGTCTTTCTGTGACTGTGAAGTCATTACTAGTTGCTGTAGTTGTAATCGAGTCAAAAAGCAGGCAGCATGAGTGATATCGCTGATTGTATTTTCCATCTGATATGAACTAATATGAAGTACCTACAATATGGATCTGTAACTGGTGTATTTCCCTCTGTGTTGCGTGTGACTGTTGACTGATGAATATTTGTGTAGGACTCAACCACGGGACATTGCCGATCTCAGAAATGGCAACAGTATTGAAGTTCACTACTCAAGTAAAAGTACAGTTACTAGTGTAAAAAACGACTCTGGTAAAAGTCAAAGTTCTGCTGAAACTGCTTTACTTGAGTAAAAGTACAAAAGTAAACCTGTGTAAATTTACTTCAGCAGAAAAAGTAAAAAGTACAATCACACTGCCAAATGTTATTCTCTAGTCTCAGTACAACTACTAAAATACTAGAAAGTTTGCAGGATATTTCATTAGCAAATAATTTGAAACTATTTTATTGACACAAGTCACCTTAGACAGAAAAAATACCAACAATAAAGGTTAAAATCCATATTTCAAGACATTTTAACCAATCTAGAAATACATTTTTTGCAGTGTGCACAGTTGGTTTGTAATGTTGTGGAGTGTGAGAAGGGCTAAAATAATAAATAAATAGAAAATGTAAAGTTTTTGGCGATTCACAGCAGCACAGCAGGTCTGATCATTAAGAGGAAAATATAAACAGAAAGTACATATATTTCTTGAAAAATGTAAAAAAGTAAAGTAAAAAGTCACCAACTCAGGTAAAGTACAGATACTCTAGAAAACTACTTAAGTACAGTATTGAGTAAAAATACTTTGTTAGTTGTCACCTCTGCCGACGTGTGGAAGCACTCTCTATTTATTCTGGATCCGAACAAGAGAAAACACTCAGAATGTGTTGCTATCACGGTCAGCCTAAACTTTTCCCACCAGGTGGATTTGGAAAAAGGGCAGAGGAATTTACGACACCCCAATTTTTACCAGTGCACAGCTGGGAACACACGAAGAAGAGCTGGACAGACCACAACAACACATTGTTCAATCACCAGGTAGATAGCACTGAAACATTAAAAAGGAAGACAATTTTGTGTTATTATAATAAATAAATCAATATCAAGTTTATTTTAAAAATGCCTTGAGATTGCTTGACTATAAAAACCTCACCACCACAACTTCAACTGATAAGAGTAAATCAAGATATGTTTATAAAATAAAAACAAAATTATGTCTTTCAGTTTTTCAAGCAAAATTGATCACAAAAAGCTTAAACACTTTTGGATCCCTCTAACATCAAACAAAATGATTCTACACTGAATTACAAATCAGAATGATATCTTATTGTTTTGCTAGAAGATTGCTAGTGATTTTTAGCATACAGTCAGAATACTAAAGATGACAGAAGACAAGCAGTTGCAACAAGGTATGACAAAACAAAAAACATTCACTGATTTGTTATGGAAAAAAAAGTGTAGAAAGAAAGGCAAATAAACCTCTTCAGATTCTTGACATTTAGATCTGCTGCCTTAATATATTTAGTTACATTTCTAAGCCTTTTTAGGCATTCACCTCAGAATTTAAAGCTGCCTGATGACAGATTGTAAAGGAGCTACACAAGCTGTCTTTCAGTCTGAATAACTTTACAGTGGCCAATGCCCCACAGCAAATCAGTAACCCATTAGTCTAATAAGTCTCCTTGACTATTACCGCCATTTGAAGGACTTGTGTGAGATTATGTGCTGTGTAAACTGGTAGATGTGTGTCATAAATCTGCCTGGTGTGTCTCGCTGAAATAACCCTTTGGGATGTGCAGCTCCTCCTTTGCTGATACGCAATATGCTCTGCCACCTGCTGAGTAGCCAGACCGGACCTGACAAATGCGTGAAGTCCAACCCCTTTTACATTTCATGGGCATTGGCAGTGCATGTTTAAGCTTTCATTTTAGCAGCAAGCATTTATCTTCACTGCTAAAACAACTTTACTTTACTTTATTACTTTAGAACTCTATCTTATAAAAAGCCATTAACAAGCACTTTACTTTGGGAGGTGTTGTGCCTGATTAAATATCTTGCATATCTTGTAGTTTAACTTGTGCTTTCTACAAAGCTTATTATTTTTTTGCTATATCTTCACTCCCCAGTGGTCCTTCAACTTGTCTTTGTTTTTGCAGGCGACCCTTGAATAAAAAAAGGAAATCAAATTTGGTCATTCCTGAACAAAAATTATTATTACTTTCAAGAGCGCCACCAGCATTGCCTTTATCAGAAATGGAAAACATATTGTCATGCAGCACAATATCAGGCAATGCCATTATTTTCAGTTTTTGCATCCTTTTCTGGCCCCGTGACCTTTTATATCATGCTGTGGTAATGACGGATTTCACCTCAGCAGGTCAATACCAGTTTGTGCATGCGATCATGAAGCTCATATTGTCCACTTTCTTGTTTCCCATCTTGCATTGAGGCATTTCTCCGACACATGTGTCTGTTGAAGGAGAGTTCTCATTAGAATGTACACTTTCATCTTAAACAGGTAGTGCTATGTGACATCTAGGCATTCTAAAAATCCAAAAGTTTACATTGAAATGCAAGAGTATTCGTAATTGAGAAATTATTTGAAATAATTAGTTTTTTTTAATGATGCTGATGTTGTAACAATACAAAAAAAAAAAATCACCCATTACTTCCAGACACAGGGGACCCGAGAGTCGAACCCATGACCTTCTTGCACTAAGACAGGAGTGCAAGTCGCTCTGCCACTGTGCTGTTGTTATTTTAATAATGTTTTACAGAGAGGCATAAAACTGATCTATTTCTGTGAAGAATTTTCCAAAGTATGGTTTTAACTTTCTATTTTCATATGCACATATTTTTCCACTTCCAGAAAGCTACACAGTGACACTTTAACAAGACATCTAATTGTCCTGGAGTTTTTTTTTAGGTTGTGCCCATTGCTTGAAGCTACAATAACAAATTCCAGAATATTGGGAATTCAACCTATTGTTTATTATAGTATATAATGAAATCATCCTGTCACAGATGAAGATACCTTCCACTGCAGGTTTTTTACTGTCAGAGCTGTTCAGCTTCTCAGAAATGTCATGCTTCTTCTTGTCTTTGTTCTCAAGATTCTGATCTCCTTCCATTGTTAAATTTTGATTCTGCATAAAAAAACCAAAGACTTGTTAGAAATGAGAAAATATCAGTTATATTATCTTTTTCTAAAAAGAAAAATAATACCAAGTTTACAATTGTACAATTAAATACAATAATGTATAAGAAATAAACGAAAGAAACATCTGATCAGAGAACCCAATGATGGTTGAATGTGGAACACAGTGATTTAGAGCAGAAAATGAGAGGATCTGGGACAGAGGGGAAGTGGATGGTATCAGCACCACCTCTGCGTATCAGCTCGGACATCTTTAATCCTTTCCAGGCGGATCCGTCAGGGACGCCAATCCAATCAGACACTATACTATCACTTAGTGGAAAAAACGAGCGATGGGATCACCACACTTTTATCTGCCAGTTTCCAAAAGCCTCCTTGTGGTCTGAAATGCACACTGAACCAGAGCTGTGCTATTAAAGAATGGGTACCTGATGTTCAGAAAGCCTTTAGTAGGTCCAGCTCATACAAAACCTTCAGCACATGGTAGCATGCATACATATTTTTTTTGTCTACAATTAAGTCTTAAAAACATTTTCCAATATTGTCAAAAGTTTCAATGTTTGCCTTATATTACTTTTGGTTATATCTGGTGGCCTTCAGAAAGCCAACTGTTATCTGTGGTTTAGACTAGAGCAGGTCATTCCAAGCATTTGCACAAGTTCTCTCTCTCTCTGAGGACGAATCAGGACCTGGTGTGACCCTGCACCTGCAGGCTTCAGTGCTCCCTCAGCCCAATCACTCACTCACCCTCTGTCACACTGAGCCTCTATGAACCAACAGCTTCCTCTAGGCTTCTCATTCATGCTTAAACATCCAATACATGTGAACATTTGGGCTGTTTGAGTATGTTTAAAGACAGAATAGATGAAACTGCCTGCATGATGTAAGTGCTAACTTCTTTGCCTGAGTCATAAAACTTGTTTTCTCGACACATGGCAAGTTTGATGGATTGAGCAGAAAAGAAACAAAATCAAATGTGCTATTTTCCTTTTCTTATAGCTCACTCTACTCTGAAAGAGCCTTGAAATAGGCAATGGGTCCCCTCGGCCAGTGGGTCAACAGGTATGAGGGTGAGGTCGCAAAATGATTTCAAGATAACCTATAAATTACACATTTTGCAACTGTTTATATTTTTTAATGGGAGTAGACCTATACTTCAGCAAAATATCTGAAAAACAAAATTAAGGTGGGGACCCTTCAGAAAAATTATACATTGCATTTTTTATTGATAGCTTCAGAACTTGCTTTGTTGTGGTAATTAGATTGCTCGTCTAAGCCTTAAACAGAGACAAAAATTTGCTTGTTTTTTGTCTTATATTCAGCTATTAAACAAAAACAAAAAACAACAACAAAAAAACAACACCAACAATTAGGCCTATATTAAACAAAACTATGGGCTGTTCAGAAACACTGACAATTGTTATTGTAAAAGCTAAAAAGCCAAAAATAAAACTCTATATATCCTATAATAGAATGAAACTAGGCCTACTACTTTTACTAAGCATGTATTTCCTGTGTAAACTGTATAATATATCGGGCGTTATTATTCCTGAGAGAGAGAGAGAGAGAGAGAGAGAGAGAGAGAGAGAGAGAGAGAGAGAGAGAGAGAGAGAGTAGTAGAATGGCTCAAAGTTCGGTTTACTTGGTCTCTGACTCATGTTGTTTACAACACCAATCCACCTACATAACAGCTGCGTAGTGTTGCTTAGTTTTTAACCTAAAGAAATGAATACCAGCCCACCTAAATGACCCCAAGAAGCACGTGCGACTCGTCCGTCTCTGTCAGCAGCAAATTCCGTTTATATATCACGGAGCAGACATCAGCTGTTCTCCAACTATGGCTGACTTCAAAGACCATTTATGCAGCACCATGAGTTCTTTTGTTGATGACTCATTTACATGAAAACGATGAGAACTGTGCCACAGGCCTATCCTTTATAAACAAACTTGGCACATCGATAAAACCTAAACGAGCTGTATTTTCTACATGTTATATGACTATAAATACACTATTTCTTTTTATTCACAGAAGTAACACCTCCTGTTTCATGAGCTTATCTTTGGTCTCCCCAGCTGCCCCCGCCTTTTCAAGAAACGTCACGTGGGGGTGCGGCTTGTAAAGTATCAACAAACATGACGTCACACTAGAAAGCGCAGTGATTGGCTAAAAAGGACAATTCTGGCCCGCGGGATGGAGAAGTGCGGTGCGCGCAGTTGCTATGCAGGTTCTTCAAAAGGGACAAGACACGTCTGATTGATAATGTACCTGTTTTATGCTGTGTGTGTTGCAGTGGTTGTAAAGTAGGAAAAAGGTTCTTTCTCATAGATTTTTTTTGACAATATGATGTAGCCTACTGTTTATATATAACTTAAATAACAATATTTGTTAACTTTATGCAGTAGGCTACTGCTTAAAAATAATATGTAAATGCCTGCTACTTAGGAACAAAAAGGTACGTTTTACAACTTTGTCCGTCCTATTCATTGTGAACATCGATTAACATCAGTGTTATGTGTATTATAGAATAAATAGCCTAATATAAATTTCATGTGTTATGTAATAGATAATAGTAATAATAGAATAGAAATAGATAAATAAATAAATAAATAAATAAATAAATACATAAATAAATAAATAAATAAAAAAAAATAAATACATAAATACATACATACATACATACATACATACATACAGTACATACAGACATACATACATACAGTACATACATACATACATACATACATACATACATACATACATACATACATACATACATACATAGTTTTTAAGTGTTTTTCTTGAATACTCCTTCCTCACTGTCACAGAACTAACGTTAACTGAAAACACTTGAAATCCAGACACAGACAGGCCGACCTGGAAATTACATATTATTAAAGATTCAAGGTTCAAAGACCTTTTATTTGCCTATTACTATTACTGTAAAAACAAACAAACAAACAAACAAACAAACAAACAAACAGACAGACAGACAAACAAATCAATAAAAATGTGACTTCCAAGTTTTTTTTTTTTTTTTTTCTTTCCGGATAAGGTGAAATGTGTATTTTTTGTGTTGATAATGAACTGACTAATTCTTTACGAGTTAAACAGGTCTCAGAGGAAAGAGTTACAGTTTTGCTTTCATACGGAGCTCTGAGGAGGAAAAATGTTTGTATTTTAACAAGATCCTAAGGGCAAGGTGAGTGTGTGTGGGAGCAGCTTGGTGTTAAAATTATGTGAATTTTGAACACTGCATAGAAATAGCTGTATTTGGACAGTCATCTACTACACCATTATGGTCATACCTAAAAATTAAATCACACACATATCCCCCAATACCCCTTCACCGCCACACACCTACACCTTGCCCCAGTTGTGGACACACTCCCAGGATACATCCCTGCCTAAAGCTCCAGAGGTAAAACAAAGCTATGTAGAGCTACTATTACCTATGCTGCATATAAAAACAAAAGCTTAATCAGGGATCAGAAAATAGGTCTGAGAGCCTAAACCTAGTAAACCTAAACCTAATAAGGTTAATTGTACCTAAAGAGCTATGGCAAAATTATCAAATGTTGGGGTAGCAAACATTTTCAGTTGTAAATGAGTAAGTTTTGTATTTTCCACTAAAATAGTGCAGCCCTGAATAAAATAAACAAATACAAAATTGTTGTTATCAGGAATGAAATGCAGTGCTCTGATTGACTGTGTTTGGGTGGTCACTTTGTTGTTTGCTAAAAGATGTTCATAGGCCGTAATTGCTACCAAAATTAATATGTTGATATTAACTTACACTTAGCTATCATCACGTCATTTATTTATATTAAATAGGTTACTGTTAAACACAAAAACAATGAACGCAAAATAATAATAATAATAATAAAAAATAATAATGCATGTAAATTTAATATAAATGACATACTTTTTTTAACAAAAGATTATTCATACAAAATATTACAAAGAATAATACAAACAAAGTAATACGTTCATTGAGGCAACAAGGAGATCTGATAAGCAGTTAAACATGGCAACATAATGTAACGAAATACATTTCCTTACTCCAGGTGGTACTTTTGAATAATGTCAACAGTTATAAATTGCATACATACATGAATTCGATTGTGAGTTAGAAACTCTCATCAACAAAAAATTGCAAAATCAAAGAATACAGTTAAGAAAAGAAAATGTTTTATTATCGTTCTCTCAAAAAAATGTCAATGTAAACATAGCATACATTGTACAACTATTTGTCCTACTTGGCAGAAACCACATTCATAAATGTAAGTGGGCAAGCAAGCCCCCGAACCTATTTCTGTTTAATATAGATTTAAAATATTACACAACCTCATTAATAGGCAGTAAAAACCAAAAAGCTATTAAGGTACTAGACCTTCTCGGGAAACATAATCTTAATGAATTAATACCATGACGTTTCCTACTACTTTACTCAGTCTATATTGTATACCCCATGTATTGTTTATATCCTTTGTTACTGTATTGTTTTTCTTTCTTTTTTTTGTCGCTTTTGGTTTTGTCCTTTGTCTCTTTTGTTCTATCTTATTTGTTTACTGTCTGCCTGTATTTACTTTGTGTATACGCATCCATGTATTTATTTATATAGTCCTGTTTGACTATGCTGTGATGCAAAAAAAAAAAAAAAAAAAAAACTTCTCCAGCGCGAGAACTGCCCATGGATCTATTATTACTGCCAGACAGCCTGAGATCACGTGTTGCACTGAATAAAACCTCATACATCTGTGTAAAAAAAAAAAAAAAAAAAAAAAAAAAAAAAGAATTCGATTGTGTTTACGTCCTACGTCATCACGTTAACAGGTGAAACGGAAGTGAACACGTGTGGTGCGGGCTGGAGTCAACGCGCATGTTAGGAGGCCACACATTTTCCCCAGGGTACTTTTATACAGTATTTTTCCTAGAAACATTTACATCATGAATTGTTTATATACCATGATTTATTTTGTACCAGTTGAGTTAGTTTTAAAAGAGCGGATTCGCTTTTTGCGACTAGTTTATGTAATTCTTGTTGGCTAACGTAACGGCTAAATTTATATGAGCTACAGTTAGCTATAAGGCCCCGTGAACTGTATTTTCCTCATTGTAATTGTGTATTTCTTTCATAAACAGAAGCCATATATCCCCTCGCCATGGCTGTCAGAGCTGCATTTGAGAAAAATAATGAAATCGGCTGTTTCGCAAAACTAACAAACACGTACTGTCTGGTGGCCATTGGTGGAGCCGAAACATTTTACAGGTATTATTATTATTATTAATGAGTTTTTGGTCTTGACTAGGTAAACGTCAACGTTTTGTTTGAATGAGATACATCGCTGTGGACCTTTTGACTGTAGTTTTTATTTAACGCGAGGACCTCGATAATTTCTCTTCTATGATGTTGCATCCTTCAGCTTAAATGCTTAAAACCGTGTTTTCTTCATGTACATAGCCCAGACAGAGAGCTGTTCTAAATGTGTCTTTGTGTTATCTTCCACAGTGCGTTTGAAGGTGAGCTATCAGAGACTATCCCAGTCGTCCATGCTTCTATAGCCGGTTGTCGCATCATTGGCAGGATGTGTGTTGGTAAGTCGTTTTATTTATCCATTTTTGAATTCATGGCTTAAATATTTTCTTTAGTTCTCCCCCCTTATGTGAATTGGATATTGTTATTGTTTCCATTTTAGGAAACCGCCATGGCCTTCTTGTTCCTAACAACACAACAGACCAAGAGCTTCAACACATCAGAAACTGCCTCCCAGACCCAGTGAGGATTCAAAGAGTTGAAGAGAGGCTGTCTGCTCTTGGGAATGTCATCGCCTGCAATGACTACGTGGCTCTAGTTCATCCTGATCTTGACAGAGTGAGAAATGCCTCTTGTTTTACACTCTTAATAGATGCAGTTGGAAATACACTTTCATTGTTTGTAGATGTATTTGTCAAATGTATGTTCTTTTTCTCAGGAAACAGAAGAAATTCTTGCAGACACACTAAAGGTAGAGGTTTTCCGACAGACAGTGGCACAGCAGGTACTAGTTGGTTCTTACTGCGTGTTCAGTAACCAAGGAGGTCTAGTCCATCCCAAGACATCCATAGTAGACCAAGATGAGCTGTCCTCCTTATTACAAGTTCCTCTTGTGGTGAGTGTTAAAGTAATTTGGAGCAGTGGCCAAATATGATGCAAAAGTGATAAAGTCTGTGTGCACATTCAATATATCACCGGGTAACTTGCAAATGTATTACCTTGCGACTTTAAATGACATCTGTGTGAATTAGGTATTTTCTGTTGCTTAGAAAAAGTGCACACACAGAGATATACAGATTACTTACAAGGCCCTCCACAGGCTAGCCCCCACATATATTACAAACATGCTAAACTACTACACACCAACTCGAACCCTGCGCTCATCCGAGGTGGGCCTTCTTGAAGTCCCTATAAATGGAGGGAAAAAGATTGGGGATGCTACATTCCTTATTCACACCCCCACTCTTTGGAATGCACTTCCCACTGGTATCAGGGAAGCCTCGTCTCTCGACTCCTTTAAATCAAAACTTAAAACCTACTTTTATAAACTAGCTTTCTTTTAGCTATAATAATTTATTCGATAATCGGCGGCGCTCTGCCTACAGCCGTTTTTAACCACGATTTTTTATTATAATGTGATGTCTGCCAATTTTTTTGGGGTTTGGTTTCTGGGAAGCACTTTGAACTGCCCACTAGCATGAAAGGTGCTATACAAATAAATGTTGTTATTGTTATTATTATTATTATTATTATTATTATTATTATTATTATTATTATTATTATACACAGAATAGTTTTGGTTATGCATGTTCTTTTTTAGGATTTGTCTGTCTCACTTTCAAACTATTTACTGTTTAACTTAAAACTTTTTATGTACATAAAATGCTTTGTACTTTTTATGTTCTAGATTTCCTTTTTTCTTGTATTTAAAAAAACAACAAAAATAAATTGTTAAGTAAAACATTAATGCATATATTTCATATTAATACGAAGCTTTAAAGTCATTTTTTGAGTAACTCAAAGCAACTTCTCTGGATTTAGTCTGCGGCATGTACTAGTAGGATAATACGTCTTTAATTCCTGACAAATGTCTTCATTTCAGGCTGGAACCGTGAACCGGGGCAGTGAGGTGATTGCTGCTGGAATGGTGGTGAATGACTGGTGTGCTTTCTGTGGACTGGACACCACTAGCACAGAACTGTCTGTTATTGAGAACGTATTCAAGCTCAGTGACTCGGCACAGCCTTCAGACATCGCAACCAACATGAGAGACTCACTAATTGACAGGTAAAACGCAATTTTGTTCAATAAAACTCCCATGGTATATTTTCTAGGTTTCTGTGATAGGATGTACTAGGGTAGAATCCCTAATGCTAATTATTAATGCTATTTTCAGAAATCTGGAACAATAATACACTGATCAACGTAATGGCAATCAGAAAGTAGTGAGAACATTTTCACCTGTTGCCCCCACCCCATTAAAAAAAAAATAATAATAAATAAATAAATATATATATATATATATAATATATATATATATATATATATATATTACAAGAAATTAAAGTTAATTATGATGTTATAAACTACAAATCCAAAATTTGTTTAATATTCAGACTTTTAAAACTATTTACTGTGGGCTTGTTTATATTCAAAACAGCTAATTTCTGTACTTGTATGCATATCCTGTTCAGTTCATTTCAATGAGGTTTTCACAACGTCAGTCTAAAATTAATAAATAATCGGATGATCGGACATTGAACATTGAGTTGTTAGGAAAGTCTCTGAAAGCATGTTAAAAACTATAGATCAGCAGAATCCTTCATCAAAGGACCAAAGCGTGTTTATAAAAGACATGTTTGTGTCTAAATACCAATGCAAATAGGAAATACTCATAAATACAGAAGTTGGCTGTTTGAATATAAACAAGTCAACTGATGTCCCGTGTGTCATTGCCCACTTTGTAGCGGAAACACACTTCGTACCGTCATCTTTACTTCTCTTACATTGTTTTATGTGTTTTGAAATTTTAATTAAACACTGGCGAAACTAAATTGTTAAACACAAAACCCCCTTACCGATTTCAACAAAGCAAATAATTGTAAAATGACACTATTACTCTTTTACACTATTACTCTTTCAAAGCCGTAAATGCCAGATTAAGCTAGTTCCAGCTGCTAACTGTTAGTTTCAAACGGCAATAGATAAATGTGGAATTTTGGGCTTGATTTTGGAAAAACTTCTGTGAGATTTATTCATATATAATAATAAATGCACCTAATGGTTTTAAAAGACGTAATCTTGGCCTTTGCATGCATAGTTGTGCTAAAAGTGGGCAGAGATGCGAAGTGGGCAGTGACACCGTGCACAGACCCAGTTTCTCTCAATCATGGTTTGAAACCTTCAGTAGATTTGTGTTTACTTCCATGATTTTAAAATGAGTGGTTGGTAGCTAAATTTTCTTCTAATTAAACCACATGACCTGCACTTTAGGATGAAGTTTTCTCAGCTGTTTCCATTGGTTTCATTTCAGTGTGAACTGTGAATTTGTAAAGTTACATTTCAGTAGTATTGAAAGGTATCACCATCTTTTAGGGTGCCTCCTCTTCACTGTGTGCCAGGTCATTAGGTCAAAATCTTAAAAAAAAAAAAAAAAAATTCTGGAAGTTATTTTTTGACATTTTGTTTTCTTTTTTTCTTTTAGTATGGCGTAAACCCTCCATACCTGTGGCCCAGCAAACTCAAGTAATTTTGTTCTTCGCTGTCTGACTCTGACACTTTCATCATCTTTAATCAAAACAATGCCTTTTGTGTAAACAAAATGATTTTAGTCATGTGACTCACTACACTCTTGATTTATGGGATTAGAATGAATAAAACAGACAAGAACGCTAATGCAATAGAAACAAAGTTATATAATCAAATATATTTCAGGGTAAAGTTTTGTGTGTTCTGTAGTCTTCAAAGGCCTATTGTAAATTGTGTAAACAAGCTATTTTTCACAAAGAGGTAAAGTGAAATTTAAAGTTTTGCGAACTTAAAGCTTCATTCAAACATAAAACTGACTGCGTACTTGCGACCATATACATTTTTGATGCAGTTTTGTTTAAAAATGACTATCTTCAAATTAAAAAGACTTCTTTTTATATTCTGGTCTGCCTTTTTCATTACAGCTATTCAATTCGAGCAGTTAAAGCATTATGTGGCGTATAATATGAAATGTTACCAATAATGACACTCGACTATATGGTAGAAATGTTTTTAAAGGCAACTTTTTATTGGCAAATGCTTTGAACAAGATAGCAATGCATCTACTGTACAGAACACTCAAAAGTGTAAGAAGCCTAAAAACACAATTTGTAATACAGCTAGATAATAGGATCCTTTATACTCTTACAATTTCACACATATTGTCAATATTTGGTATGGGAAATTTCTATTAAAAAGTAAAACAATAAGCTTAAATACATAGCATACAGCTATAAAAGTCAACATGCTATATTTGTAGTGCATCGCAACCTGCTTTTTTCAGAGTCTTTCAGAGATTGTGATGTGGTACTGTTGATGCACAGAAGAGCTGAGGAAAATGGAGCCAATACAAAACATATTCCACTAAAGATAAGGTAAACTGAAAAAGAAAAACCAAGTTAAACTATTTTTTTCAATTAATTTATGTGCAAAAAAGCTCGCTCATTTTCTACAGTAATTGTACATATATGTCTAATGTTCTATGCTGTCTGGACTCACACGTTACAAGCTCTCAAACACAGATGGGGGAAAAAGTGGGGCTCACAGTGCAAAGAGCAGATTGAAAAGCACCTCCACTCAGATGGAAAGCTCCACTATAAGTTAGGAAATAATGCTTCCTCTACAAAGTTTAAATTGTGTTAAAAAGCACAGCAAACAAACAAACAAAATTATCTTTAAAAAATTGATGTGTAAGCCTCATCTGCCTCTAAAAAGAAACCACGCTTATGATTGAGCATTAAAGAATATGTGGTGGTATGTGCATTTGTGCCAACAAGTGACAATAAGGTGATTTGTGCTCAAAGGCTAAAAACTCACAAAATGCATGGTCAAGTGTAGCAGCATTTGGCTAAAGACGCTAATCCTAATATCCCTTTATTGTGAAAGAGCAGTTTTAATTGACTAAAGTTAAAAGGGGAAACTTTGAACAGGTCTTTGATTAAGACAAAAACATAGTGTGGTAGGACCTGTTGAGGTGTTTTAGGGACAAATATTGCACACAGGAAAAAATGTTAATAAATCCGAATTAGAGTAAATCTCTCTAAACCTGCCTGTCTGCAAATACTGGACATCAGGCTGACACAAAATATGAGATAACGAGTAGAGAACAAACTGAACTACACCTACAGAAAAAAAACACTACAAACACTAGAAATAAAAAACAACAGATCTCGCCTGATATTACAATCATAATAGTAAAAGTCACTGAAACTGTATTGTTGTGATGAATTTTTGTGCACTTGATCATACACCCAGAAGCTAAACTTTGATGTCTTGAAATTGACTGGTAAAGTATGTAATAATATAAATTTTTTGTAAGTGTTTAATGCAAAGCTCTCAAATTCAGAGAACGGAGTTAGTGCAAGATGACACAAAAAGAATAGGAATAACCATACTAACAAGCATGATCCTTCAGGGCATCCTGTAGTGTTGTTACAATGTACTTACTGACCAATACTAAGTGGGTACAGGCCTAAACTTAACTGGGGAAGGCTCATGTAGGCCTGCAATGGAACACAGTGTACAGGATCACAATGTGTGGTGGTTTTATGCCCCCAGACTTGACCATTACTCCTCTAGCATCCAAAAGTCTCCTGCGAAGCATAGACCATGTAGAGGAAGCCGTCCTCATCCCGCTCCTGCTCATAAATCTCAGAGATTGGGGTGGACACAGACACCATGCTGTGTTGATTCACCAGCAAGAAGAAGGCCTGTGTGGGGTTTAACTGCAAACGGCGTCTGGAAGAAATTGGATAAAGTTTACATGCTTTTGGTCAATGTAACACAATGCTTCATGTCAAATTATCTTGGGAAAAATATGAGATGAAAATATAGCAGTGACTGAGGTTTAAGGTTTTTTTTTGTATCTATAGACCAAATTTGCCTTTAGTTCACAGAAATATACATTTATAATATAAAAAATCTCTTTGAGGTTGCTTGTAAACATACCAGGAGTTTGACCAGTGTGTAACACTATCTGAAAACTGCTTTAAATACACACACACACACGCCACACATACTACAGTATGTATGTGCTCAAAACAACCTAATGGTATGAACAGTTTTACAACTTTTTTTTCAGTTTTAAAATACCTGATGATCTTGACAAGTTCACTCATATTGACATGGTCTGGCACCAAAAACTTTGTCTTGTCCAGAACTGGAAGCTGCTTCTCCCCCTTATATCTCTCAATAATTACCTGTCAGACAGGAAAATATATTGAGCACCAATAGATAGAGAAAAATGCATTATCTTCAGGTATGCCTGGTGGTTAAAATTATTTCAAGAAACACAAACATGTAGGCAGAAGGAGGCAGTAACAATACAAAGCAAATGTGTATATGAAAATAGACAATCTTTCTGAATAAAGTTTGCCTATGTATGTGATGTACAGTACCTTATACAGCAGTAGACATTTTAAAATGTGACTTACAGGTATCTTGTTAGGGTGCTGTTCACGGATCTGTTGGACCTCCTTGCACCGGTCAGCTGAAGAAGACAGGTAAAATTATTTTATGACCAACTGCTTCAAATGACCAAGATGACCAGATAACAAACAAAGGTAAATGCAAATCTATGGCCAAGCCCAGAAAAATCTGGTTACATAACATGACTCCATGTTGGTTTCAAATGTCAGGAAAATAAAGTATCAACAACATGTATTTTGGTTCTTCTGTTCAGTTTGCCTGAGATTCTTATATAGTCTAAATCCCCAATTACAGAAAACTTGCTCACTATTTCTTCACACTGTTGACGTTCAAAGCTCAGAGGGCATCAAGGGCAATAATGAACTGAATAGTGGCTTTGTTAACTAGACTGCTCAGCATGTCAGGTAGTTTTTCGTTTTTGCTGCAAGAAATTTACTAAACCCATTGGCCTAAAATATGCGATCATACTAATAGTAAATAGAAAATTAAAGATTTGACCTCATACAAGCTTTGATGAGATTATTTTTTATGTTTTGGCAAGAGAGGTAAGGCAAGGCTTACTGACCAGGTCAATGAAAATGCAGTCCTGACTGTACTATAAAAATATAAGTTTACCAAAATTCTTTGATTTTCTTAACAGACTCTGGACAGATTAAGCAATGAGCATACACCAGCTCTAGATCTGTCTGTCTGCTAGTATCACATTACAGCAAAATTCACTGACCACGTGTACTTGGTTTTGGCTATGTTATCATTGCGACCAACTGCACATATTAAACACAACTTAACCATTTATGCATATTAATGCCACTAATGCGACCTTGCGACGCTGGCCAAGCTTTTTATGAACTTAACTAGGTACATCGCCATATTTACCAACCCAGTTTATACATTGAAAGCAATATGAACGAAATGTAGACACTTTTCTAGGATATCCCATCATTATCAGCTACGAGGGCTGGCTATAAATTGATGCTCATAATGTAATAATGAAGTGTAATAACATATGAGGCTTAGCAGGCCGGCTAACACTGATGCTAGCGCAGACAGCTGCTCTTCAAGCACCTTAACAACCCAGTGTGTCTCCTGCTGGTCCTGCTTACCAAATGTCCTCCTTTGTTTGAAGGGTCTGTCGGACGGCATCGCTCTCTCTGTAATTACACAACTATTACGTGATGTAGTACAGTTGTGTCTCTTGTGAATAGCGGTTAACACAAAACGTCTATTTCTCCACTGCTCGTCGGTCAGTCTCGAGCCAAAACAGCTTTGGACAAACAAAGCAAGAAAACCTACCCTGACGTCATGCGCTGGTTTTAAAGGCGACGTGCTACTTTATGTGCAGTAATGATAAAGCTGTTTTTACACCAATCAAGTGCACACTTTGTTCTAAGTGTCTGTTGTACTGGAATGTACAGTGTCAGCGAACTTCTGTGAACATACATGTGAGGAGATAAAACTCACTAAAGTAGTGGGGAATTAAACCAAATGACAAGGCTACTGTATGACAAGATACAGTAGAAAAAAACGTATATAAAAAACATTGTTCTATTGTTGTAAACATTTCCTACAACACGTTTAATTTTACTGCAGAAAAATGCATAAAAAAGAGTGTTTTTGCTCCTGTTTCTTTTACATACTTCATTCTCTTTAATGATGTTGAACTGTGTGCTGCAACACTGGAAATTAGTCATTGTTGGTCAAATTTACCTACTATTTAATCGTATATAAACACAACACATACACTTCTAAACAAAAGGTGACTGTGCGTCTCAGTCATGGATGTTGTAATTATACTTCCATGGTCTCAGACTATGCTATGGTGCGACCATATGGGTGAGACTGTGTCTTTAAGTTTTCTTCAAACGGGACGAGCCCCATGTGACCAGGAAGTTAGCGTTTGTTATGTATATGTTTTACTCTAAAATTAAAACGTTTAGAATCTGTGAAAGTATCCGTACAAATGCTAAACTCGATTGCGCGTGACCTCAATTTAGCCGTTCCATAAAGTTGTGCGTTTGAATGTAGTTTATTAAAGTATTCTTTCCTCCATTGTAATTGGATCCAGGTAGGCCACGTGACCACGCTTATAAGTATGGTACAAGAAAATAGCGTTTACTCTACAATAAGAACACAATACTTGTGGTAGAATCGTGTCTTTTAACGCCAACAGTTACTCAAGTCATGGCTTACGGTTGTTACTGTGTCGTAACTGATCATGATGTTGCACCATAACAGACATTGGCGTCACGAAAAATGACTCTCTCAGGGTTAACTCTTAAAAGTTATCGCTTCTCGGCCTTTTGGCTAAGATCAAGTGTAGTATCTGTTCTTATCAGTTTAATATCTGATACGTCCCCTACCCGGGGACCATATATTAAATTGATTTTTGGAACAGGGAGATGGAATAGGGGCTTGCTCCGTCCACTCCACGCATCGACCTGGTATTGCAGTACCTCCAGGAACAGTGCACCCCCTTTAAATGTAAAAATAAACTATAATTTCAAAATTATCCAATGGAAGACAATATTATATCGCTTAACGAGAAAATTCACGAATATACACTGTGTGTGGATATTAATGTATTTAAGTGCAGTGATTCCCATGGGGGCCTCCAAAGGTTGTCCACCCAACAAGCATAAAATGGGCCTGAAACTAACTTTAATATTTTTAATTTGATTAATTTACTCTTTTAAGTACACGGGCATTATTATTTTGCTGTTTTGGCATCTTAATATTAGAGTATATACATTCTACTTAATTTTGAACGGAGTGTGAAATATTACTGAGGGGCCGCGACTCAGAAAAGTTTGGGAACGGCTGTTTTAGTGTGTTGCCGCATTTGATTCTGTTATGTTCTTGTGTACAAGTGCTGGTCAACGAATTAGAATAATTTGAAATGGTGCAATCATTAAATTCTTTGAATGCATTTGTTGTGCAGAAAGAAATTCAGGTGTTCACCGCACCTGTCCTACTCGTTAGAGTAATCACAGAACTCGTTACCTGTAAAAAACCTGCTCAGCTGAGCTTTCCAAAAGGTCCATTTAGGCCATTTAACTGTGACACTGTTGTTCCATTGAATTAGAATAATGGAGAAACCGTTTCATTGAATTAGAATAATTTTTATTATAATTAGAATCATCACTTTCTCAGTATTTTTTTGGCTGCCCCCTTGGCTTGTATGACTGCCTGAAGTCTCCGCGGCATCGATTTGACCAGCTTGTCGCAAGTTTACGCACTCACAGCTTCCCAAGCAGTGGCGATGTCCCGCTTCAGTTGGTCCAGCTTAGTCGGCTTTCTGTCGCGAATTTTCCGCTTGATGATGGCCCAAAGGTTTTCAATGACTCGGCTTCAAATATCGCGTTCCAGCAGTAAAACCCATAGACATACTATGGTAAAACCGATGCTGAACAAGAAACAAATGCAGAAACGGCTGAAGTGGGCCAAACAACACGGCGAGTGGACTGCTGAAGACTGGCAGAAAGTGGTCTTCAGTGACGAATCACGCTTCTGCATCTCCTTCGGTGACCAAGGTCCTCGTGTCTGGCGTCGTGGTGGCGAAACCTACAACCACGAGTGCGTGAAAAGATCCGTCAAGTTTCCCCAGAGCGTTATGGTCTGGGGATGCATGTCTGCTCGGGGTGTAGGGAAACTCTGCTTCCTCAAGAAGACTGTCAATGCTGCCGTATATCAAGATGTTCTGGAAACGTTCCTGATTCCGACTGTTGAGGAACAGTTCGGCGAAGAAGACTTCATATTTCAACAGGATCTTGCACCGGCTCATGCGGCAAAGTCGACCAAAGATTGGTTCACTAGAAAACAGCTTGAAGTTTTGGCACGCCCTACCTCAATGTCATTGAAAACCTTTGGGCCATCATCAAGTGGAAAATTCGCGACAGAAAGCCGACTAAGCTGGACCAACTGAAGCAGAACATCGCCACTGCTTGGGAAGCTGTGAGTGCGTAAACTTGCGACAAGCTGGTCAAATCGATGCCGCGGAGACTTCAGGCAGGCATACAAGCCAAGGGGGCAGCCAAAAAAATACTGAGAAAGTGATGATTCTAATTATAATAAAAATTATTCTAATTCAATGAAACGGTTTCTCCATTATTCTAATTCAATGGTGTTTTTCATAATCCAAAACAAAGAAAATATGCAACACAAACCTGTCATGAAATTTGCAAGATTAGGTAAATATATGACATGATAAAACATCATAAAATAATGTGTTATTACACAATAACATAATCTCATATTATGTAATCTCAATCTTAATTTGTAATCGCTGTATCACTAACTTTTAGGTTAAAACATGGTTTCAGGTGATTTCAAATAAAACACAAGTTGGCAAAACTGAGCTTCCATTAGAATGAAAATACAATATTTGTTAGACTATTACTGGCTATCTGGATTCCCCTTATTCCACCTTGCTCACTTTTCTTGGCAGTGCACTTCCTGTTTAGCTGCGGTTAGCTCGTAAAATTCATTTGGTGCGTTTTTTTAATCTGTCAATATACGCTGTTTGAGAAGCTCCACAAGACAGGCAAGCTAACAAGTTAGTTACCTTCAGAGCTAAAAAGGCAAAGCATTGCCAACAAATGTAGGTAGGTTACTGTACATAACCACTTCTAACTTTTCAAACAGGTACTCTGTCATGATATCACTGCTGCCCTTCTCATCAAACAAGTTACAAACGCGACCAAATGATCTGTGACGTACATTTTATTCAACATTTGTTTTAAACAATTTATTGTTTATTAGAGTGTTCATTTCTTCCTGCTAGGGTCTGAGAGCTTTGTAGACAAACTTCACAAAATAAGAACAGTACAGTAAAAGAGATATCTGATAACACAGTAACCAATATCTTGAAACATTTACAAGTCTGATATCCTCATACCACTTACATCGAAAGTGAAATGCACAGTGAACCAGCAGTGACTGTCGTCTTCAGGCTCCACATTTGCTAGAGCAGAACGTAAACGTGAGGTATAGAAATACGTATATAAATAGAAGTTTTATAAATATAGGTAAGTTTGTTCTCTTGTTCACACAGGCAATAGAAGCTCTCAGAACCAACAGAATGAATGAGATGGAGCTTTATGGCATTTCCTGGTTATGTCATGTATGGTATGGAGTAAATGATTAATGTGTGAAAGTCTGGCTGAAAAAAGCATTAAAAAGAATCCCAGATGTAGTAATCTGCTTAAGGGGACTCAAAAAGGTTTGCTCAATAGAAAGAACTTTTGGGAAAGTAGCGAGAAAAGAAAACAATGCAAGAACAAGAAAAGTGACAGTGAGCAGATAGAGAAATGAAAAGCAAAGCGTTTCACGCAGCAGAAACTGTGCCGAGTTAAGATTAAAAACATAAAGCCTATAGGAGAGGAACACTTGTATAATGGCAAGCTGGAATTTCCCTTTTACTTCACAGGCCAGCGTCGTTGTATGTTGGTGTCGACACCTTCAGGATACTCTGTGCATTCTCCTCCACTAGAGGGCGCCATTTGACCTCTCCTGTGAGCAGCAAGTCGTCTCCATCCAACGCGTCAATGAACTGCATCTGTAATCACCAGTATTTATCAGATTAATGCTTTTCAGGATTCAAGATGTCTCTTTTGCTTTAATTCAGAAACTAAAAACAAAAGTTTAATCACGACATAATAAAGTCATTTGAAAAATGTTTAATTTTATAAACATACTTTTTAGACGCAAAGTCACTAGTTCATTGTTGTCAAATCATGTTTAAAAACAATATTTTGTTAAGAAATTGCTAAAAACAATACAAAATATTGTGTCTAAGCACTGATCAGGCCTGCATCTCTTTAAAATTGATTTGTGATTGATTTTGTGTCCTAGAGCAAAGCATGTTCCTTTAGTTATACTTTTCCACAGTATGGCATCAAACTAATGTAAATGAACAATGTCCTAAACTAATCTTTTTGATTTTTAAAGTTACACAGTGTCACTTCAAGTCCCGCTCTGTGGCGAGTAAAGAGCAAATATGTCATGCTTCATGTCAAAAATCCTTTAAAAACAGCTTTTTCATAAAGGACAGATTGCATTAAAATGTAAACAACGACAAATGTATAGAAAATAAGGGTGACAAATTAGCAAAAATTCAAATAAACAATTACATTTATGACTTTATTGAGTCTCCAACATAACATTGTACGGACAATTCCTAAAGAAGTCAGTTCTGGTGATCGGATACACTTTCACATGTTCCTCAATGGCTTTGTGTTGTCACAAAGCCATTGAGGGGTTTGGACTAATGTGTAGTTTGCATTTTCTCCCCGTGTCTGCATAGGTTTCCTTCATCACTAAAATATGTTCAGTAAAAGGTTATTATTAAGGACAATGAACAATTACATTAAGCACAATGGCAGAGATGCTTGTACCAGACTCTAGCTTACAGCTAATTTCCATCTGTAGTCCTGGGGAGGGGAGAGGGGAGGCACATTGGACATGTTTTTAGTGGTAGGGGAAACCAGAGTACCCGGAGAAAACCTACGTAGGCACAGGCAGAACATGCAAACTCCACATAGAAAGACCCCAGGCTGCCCAGGAGTTGAACTCAGGACCTTCTTGCTACCTAAATCACCTAAATCATGTCTGTGTGTGAAAATCCACTACCTCATCTTTAAAATAAATTCAATTAAAATTGTTCAGTTAGAAAGGGTTGACTTTGCTGTCCTTTCACAATCAGAGGAAGTAAAAAGCAGGGTTTAGGGCTTTCTGTTACTGTCTGGATTCCAAAACTGTCGTAGGAATGGCTAAAATAGAGATGCTGTCCAACTAGTTGGCTGGAGAAACTTCTTTGATTAAAACAACAAAACAGGTCTAAAGCGGTATGATGGACGTCTGGCTTCTGCAACTTGAGACAATGTTTTTCTCTGAGTTGTTTCACTTGTAGGGTCGAATTTCATTCAGAAATGTTGAATTAGAAGCATAACTTTTGTTTTGCTCGCTGATAAACTCTTGTAGTTAGTTGACAACATCGCTGGTTAGTGTTGCTGCTACTGCTTGTGTAAATCAGCCGTGGCTCTTTCTGCATTCCAGATGTGATTAACGAATAATCCCTCTATAGATCACACAGTAGTTTTTGTTTTTTTGAGACTCGGAGAAAGAATTGAATCGTGACAAAACAGAATCGTCCCACCCCTATAAGATCTGTAAATTTAATATCAGAAGTAAACTGTTTTGTATTCGTACCTTCTTCAGCTGGACTAATTTCTGTGGTTGTTAGCACAGCAGCTGAAGTTGTCAGCTTAACGTCAGAACCTGACCATTTTAATAAAACAGACATCTTGGAAGTAAGCAGCTCAAGAGACTTTGATCTGTTTCATTCAAAGCCCGATCATCAGGTGCTGATGAATTCAAAGGCTTTCCTTGCCGTGTTGTTAACTAAGCTATAAGCAATTAAAAAGTCAGAGGCGTTTCGTTTGTGTGAGTGCTTTTAGAAGAGTAGGGGCAGCCTTTTTTAAAAAAAAAACAACTGTTTGTTTGTTTGTTTTCGGCATAAAGTCAATGACACAGTGGTACTTCACCTGACAAACTGTTTAGCTTCTGTGGGTGTGGAGAAGCAGGAGTAGGGCTGAGCAATATCATGATAAAATCGAATCGTGAGCTCATCCCTGTGACAATCTGCTTTTTCAAAGAAATCGTGATATCGGCATTTATCAATTCTCGATTTAATCCATCTGTTCAAACACATACTTTTTTTGTAATTGACTTTTCTCAGCCTCAGAATTGTCAAGTTTTCTTACAGCAATATTAGGCTGTTTTTTTTTAATGTTTTGTTTTTTTTTCCAAAGAATTTTGAAGGTTGTTTTTTTTGGCCTGCACTGTCAAGTCATACAAGAATTTTGGCTATTTTCAGGTCTAAATTAAAAATATAATGGACTTTTAGCATATTTGTAGGTCTGGAAGTTGATATTGATGTTAAAAATCCACATTGTTCTATATTAATGATTATTTTAAATATTTTTTATTAAAAGATTGAGGTCACTTGTTTTGGGATTGGTGCTTGTTTTTTCTCTGAAAATCTGGCACCACTGATCAGCCTATGACGGCTGGATCTAGACATTGACCGTCCAAGAAAATTGTGATATACATTTTTTGTCATATCGCCCAGCCCTAAGCAGGAGGTGCTTACAGACTGAGCAGCATGTTCTCAGTCAAACACAGAACTACAGTAGGTTCTACTGAAATGTATTCAAATACTGTAAGTCAAAGGGCATTTGGATTGATTGCTTGAGAATATTATGTCATTTATAGTACATACTGGTCCAGATCAGTGTTTGTGTACATTAACTGAAATAGACATTTTACTGAAAGTTGGTTACTAAATGCTGGTGCAACACCTTTGTGTAATTTGTGATCCAAATACAAACAGGTCTGAACAAGTTAGTGACAGGATTGTGAGGTGGCTAGTGTGCGATTTGTTTGCTTTCTGACGCAGGACTCTGCAGCTGGACATCAGAGGAGAAGCTTGTATTCTATACATTGGCTGACTCAGTGTGAAACTACTCCGATGACCTTTGATCCTCATGCAGCTACATGCGAATGAGTGTCAAATGAACATTACTAAGGCAGGCACAGATCAGTAAAGACAAACATTTGATGTAAACACACACAAAAAAAAGGTCGTAGTTAAACAAAAAGTGGCTTACGCAACAGATGGAGGCCTGCAGGTGTTTCCAAAACTAGGAGTGTTTTCAATCACACAGAGGCAAAGAAAACATACAGCAAAGTGCATAGAGGGTGGAGGTAAGTTAGAAGTTTAGGGAAAAGTGCCCAGTGGGGGTGAGTGAGGGGGAATAGGTAAACGTGAAGGGTCAAACAGACCTATGTCGAAAATGACTCACACCACCAGTTAAAACAGAGGAAAACTGTAAAATATAACATTTAGCATCTTCCTCGGGAAATAGCAGCTTCAGATTTAATCCTTACCTCTAAAGATGCTTTATCACAAATGCATGGTCAAAGTGTGTTTTTTATTGTAGGTTATATGAAAGGGAAGTTTAGAAGCACCAATGCGGCAGAATTCACACTTTTTGAAATGAGAAGAAACTGGCACACACCTGTTTGCGTACATATTCCACCATGAGCTCGAGCTGTTTGGGGTCCTCACATTGGCAGTTGAACAGATTCCTCCACAGAGCTGCAGCCAACACGCTGTCATCAGAAAGAATTCCCTGCAGAAACAGTTACAATCTATCACTGCCACAGGAACAATATTGTAGTTTCAAGTTGATAAAGTTGACTGACTCCAATCCAACATCATGGATCATTCAAACACCATGAGTTTCTTGTCTCCACTCACCTCGTCATATCCAAAAATTGCGGCATAGAAGGTCTCGGTCATCGCTTTTGTTGCTTCTTTTCTTTGGATGGCATCAATCTGCAAAGCATATAAGGCATATAATATTTGGATTTGTGCTTGCATTAGGTCAATTGGCTCTGTGCACGGAACTATAGTTTGCTTGTGTACGTTCAAAATAGCTACCTTCTCTACATACGACCATTTCCTGTTAGCGTTAGCATTTAGACACAATCATGTCTCTTTTTAAACACACATGTCTTCTGGTGAAATATTCCTCTAAAATGTAAAGTCTTTAACATGTTTAATGTAACATTCACCACAACTGTCTGATCTAAGAAGTATTTATTTGTTTTAAACTGATATAGTGAAAACCTCATCGAAAATCACTGAACAGGAAGTGGATGTACAATTTTGAATGAAAACAAGTCAACTGCACAGAGCCAATTAGGTTGCAAACGTTTTATATAAAAATAAATCTCAAGATTCCTATTAAAAAAAAAAAAACTGTGCACAAATACAAATGGCAAGCTAAATTACATAGTCATTCATGTGCTAGTGGGGTGAGGGGTTCAGGGAGAGGGGACTTGGACCACGGACCGTACCATGTTTATAATTACTTGTATTTTCACAGGTCCTTTCCACAATTATCATGAAACCTGAGACTGCTTCCAATCACTGTTTCTCTGCTTGTGACTTGTGCAAATACAGAAGCTGCTGATGCAGGGCTTCAACCTGAATTTTGTGAAGAAGCTGCCCATTTAAACTGCTGAAAACCACATTTTAAAAGAAAAACACAACATGACTCTAATAGAAAACATTTATGTGGCCGCTTCCTGCAGAGAGCAATTGGTGTTAAGAATATCCTGCATTCAACTGCCTGCAAGAGACATGTCATCTTTGTTGACAGTAGCAAAGTTGTTCCAAACAAATATACTATACTATATATCTATATATAAAAGGAAATTTAGGGGAGAAAACGCACAGACACAAAGAAATCTAGATGAACTGTATGTATGCAGAATATGGCACAAAGAGCAAAGCTAAAACCCCAGCAGTATATCGTTTCAAAGGGATTCAAAAGTGTCCTAATGCAGTGTCGAGGCTAGAAGAAAAGAGACCCCATCAAAATAAACCATGATGAGTGTGCTCCTGGTAAAATATCTGACAAGACAAAAGTAATACAATTATTAGATGAGATGTCAGACAGCACAGAGTGACTTGTGAGAAGCTCCAGAAAGACAAGAAACCAGTTATTACAATGGGCAATACAATGACAAACTAGTGAAGCACACTTACAACACATGACTTCATACTTGATGAAAAAATGTTTTTGCTCATTTGCTTATACTATTCATTCAGTAAACAATCCTATCTACAATCACCGAAGAGTAACACTAAATAGTTTATGATTAGAATGAGTTGGAGCAGCACTTTATGTTTTTTGTGTCTGCATTTTTTTTTTTTGCCTTTTTCATAGGATTAGACGTGAGCACACTTTAAGACAATGTAAACAGAAACTCCCGAGATTTCTATAGTCACTAAAACTGAACGTAAGTTAATTGTGATTGATTCATTTAATTGGAAGAGGAATTTTAGCTAACATTTGTGAGCTTGTGCCAAGTAATAAAGACTATGCACAAAGGTATATACCTTTGCATGCTGACAAAAGTTCACATGGGCAGCTGTAAAAACACCTGCAGTAAGAGTCCCTTACTGCACCTCCTCGCTCTGCCCAAAGCTTACCCCACACACACTAACACATACAGTGAGCTCACCAGGCACAATGTCATTTCTCATCTCTGACCTCCTTCTGTCACACTAAACCAAATGAGCAAAACTGAAGGTCTCATTCTGAAATGTCTGCTTAACCTTGGCTAGTGCTCAACCATCCTACATTGTTAACATCAAAAACAAAAGCACATTTCAAGGGTCATAGCAAACACATTGAAAATTTAATAAAGAGTGACACAGAGTAGGTGGCAAGGACCCGACTTTTTTTTCTATACTTCATACATCTCTGGACTTTAATATCACTTAAACATAATAAAGATTATTATAGAATAAGGTGATGAAAAGTAATTAATGAGAAAAACTAAAACACTGGATTTGTGTTTGCTCCATCAATTTTTAAGTTAAATTTTGCATGGAAGATGGCCAAACCAATTGAAATAGTCTGTTAAAACATAATTTCCTCAAGTTCCCCTCTACTTTCTGGTTATGTAAAAGAGCAGTGTGCAGGGATATTTACAGTGCTGGCTGCGGTTGCATTGGTGACGTCAAGAACACAGGATTTGGTGAGAAGCTTAAGCAAAGGTTGACTTTCTAATTTCTTGTTTTTTTATGGATTTATAGTGCTTGCTTTTTCAATAATAATGCAGTGTGCTGGCTCATTAAAGCAGTGTTTGCCTCCAACAATTAAACGTCGAGAATCCACTCCAAGTTTTTTTCTAAATAGTCAACTTCAGTTAATTCTAGATTTAAGTATGACAAAATGTGTTCTAAGGCCCAATGCAGCAAAGCAAAAACATAAGTCAGTGCTGCTCCAGTGACAGAGAATAGAGAAGCAGCTCTGTGGGCACCGGGCTGCAGCCAGAGCAACTCTCTTGGGACATGGCTACACATTTGGCTGGAGAACGACTAGCACAATTATAATTCTTAAACAAATAAGTCTGCATGTTATGTTGCATAAAGCAGCACAAATCAAACTGAGTGCAATACTGAGGAGGACTTTAAATAAGAAAGTGACAGGCATTACAGTATACTGTAACCAAGTTACACTTGTATTGGAAAAAGAAAATGTTATACTAATGGCAGATTAGAATATCAAGGGTTAAATATATTGCAGTTCAGTCCTTCAAACAAAGCTATAATTAACATACAGTTCTTTGCACGTACATAGTTCGTCTTTCAATAAACTGTCCAAAGTAAGACACTTTATTGAAATAAGAACAGTTCGAAAGACTTTAGAGCTCTAGTACCAATCTTAAACGGCTCCTATTCAGGAAAAGAAGGAACATAGGTTTCAAGCCATTTAAGCTGTTTTTAATAAAAATGGAGAATTTTAAACTGATCTGAAATAATGATCTGAAAATAGGTTACAAAAGGCAAAAAGCTGTAGGTGCTTTCTTAGCTGAATACAACTAGTTTTTTTTTTTGCATTACACTAAGAGAAATAGGTTTTGTGGGCTGCAGTGGATTTTCTTTTCACATTTAATCGTACACCCTTTTTTGCAGTAAATTGCATTATTTTATTTATGCTTTAAATTGTTAATTTAGATCGATTATACTTTAATATAGAAAGATATTTTATGACAAAGATGTCATAAAATATTTTTTCCATCAAGTCTGACAGACCTAAATAAATACAATTAGCTTAAATAGGTTTATATTTAACACAAATGGGGTAAGAAAAGGAAGAACAATATTGTAACAGAAACAGGCACTTGTCTGCTTCACACAGCTGTAAAATAAAGGCGGATAAAATAAAATAAAAATAAATTAACACATTGCGTTAACACAATAATTTACTTGGCCCCTAAACAATCCAAATACTACTATTGGTAAACTTTGTTGCCCCTAATAGTAGAGAAGACAAGGATGTAATATAATGAAGTACAGTGTTGGGAGTATTCCACTTCTCAGTAACTAAGTAGTGTAACTCATTACTTATAAAAATGTTGATAATATATTACAGTTACAATCTGAGTAACTCAAGTTACTTTCATTTAAATTAATTGCTTTTATGCTCTATTGAAAACACTTCAGGGCCAAAACACCACTAAAATAATGTCTGTTGGCTTAAAGGTGAATCAAATACTGTATTGTGAGAAAAATGTGTTGTGATGTCACAATTCCATAAATTAACCAGTAAACAAGTGTAAATGTAACAGGATTAGTGTTGTACAATGTCTTAACAAATGTTTGATTGGCTCAAAGTAACTCAAAGTAACTAAAAGTAACTCATAGTTGTGTAACTCAGTTACATTTCTGAGACAGTAATATTGTAATACAAATGTATAACAGATTTCTCCCTGTAACTAGTATATAATGTATTATAATTTTAAAGTCACTTAGAATTTTAGAATCAACCCATAAACCAAAGTAATATTTGTGTGTGTATACATATATATACACACATAATAGGGCTGCAGAATTAATCAAAATCAAATTGAAATCACAATGACAATAAATGCAATTAACAAATCGCTATGGCTGCAATTTTTGAATACAGTTTAAAATTGCTTTCTTAAAATGGACTTACCCCCATGATTTTACTTCTTTGCTCTACATCCTCCCACATCGAGTGAACAACATATCGGCACATGTATTTCCCCTCTCTGCCCTCCTGACGCATCCGCACTAAACACATCCTAAAGCAAAGAGAAAAATCTAAATGACCGAGAAAAGTACACAGTCTAATGCTAAAAAAAATACCTACGTACCATACATGTAACTGTGCTACCAAGAACCAGGAGTTGAGTGTGTCTGGAAGGGAGCATTCTGAAACATCAAAGTAAATCATGCAATGAATGAACCAGAATATTTTTTAAAAGCTTCTGTTAAGGACACATAAAGCATTTTTACATTGACCTTTAAACATGTTCTTGAGTAATTTTGAGCATCATTTTGGGCATCTAAAGTTTTAGAACCACGAATAACATATCTAGAGATTGCTTACATTCCTTTATACTGTATCTGTAGAATTGTGATGTCACTCCATCTACTGACAGCCGTTACTATAAGGAAATAAACAAAAGCTAGCTAGCTCCTGTTGTCAACAGCAAATATATCAAAAGCTTGGCCTATATCTTTCTAATCTCTATTCATCAAACATTTTAGCCAAATACAAATACTGAGGAAACAGTGCTATAACAATTTTGCATGATATATGTCCTTTAAAGGTGGATCATGTTATTTTCTAAAGGTGAAAAGTCATAAAAATAAAAAGTTAAAACCATAGTTGGAATTTCGTGGATAGTGATAAAAGGTGAAAAAGTAACTGGGCAAATAATGGTTCATTTTGTGGCGATTTGTAATATTTACTTGCAATCAAAACATCCAAATGTCAAAAAAAACAAACAAAAAAACAGTGCACCTTTAAGTAGGGCTTTTTGAGCGGTGATACAATTATCTCTGTTGTACACTGACCGTTTCAAATGCACTTTTAATCAAAGAAACAGATAAAATATAATGACTCAAGACTTTTAGTTTATGTAACTAAAAAGCCAAATTGAGAATAACCACATGAAAAAAACTTGAATGGCAAATCATATTCACTCTTTAAACTTTATTTTTTTGCCATTAAAGCTACCTGGACAACAGAAGGATTACGCAGACCCTAAAAGGCATTTTGGTATGTGTCTGTATAATTCAAGTAACATGACAGTTTGATCAAATAATAATTATTGTTAAATTATAGTTATCCAGTCACAATTTTACCAATTCCAAATTTACCAATACAAGAAATCCCTAAATATAAAACCATGATGCCTATTTCTTTAATGTCAAATGTAAGTGCAGTATACTGTATACTATATTATATGTGGTGTTATGCTGCCGTTATGTATTATTGTAAATGAGTAAGTGAGAGTAGAAAATAAACTGAATTTAACTGAATGTGTGCAATAGATTAGTGTTGCTTACTGTCAAAGAATTCATCATAATTGATTCTTTCTACACAGCACGTGTACATGCGCAGGGCAGCAATCTTGATTTTCTGCAAAACAAAACAATAATTAAAAGTTAGATAAGTAAAATAGTGTATCTGGGAAAGAATTTTAACAAAGCATAAAATAGCTGTTGTTCATTCAATGAGCACTTCATTCGTTTTCTGGGCCCATCTCAGGTCAGGAGCTTTTGTCTGGGAATTTAGGCAGCTAAACACATTTTATAAAGCTCATTTGGTGTCAATACAAAGCCCTCATCAGAAACAAAACATGAGGTCAGTGATGGTCCAGTTCACAGACTTCAGCGTGACTTTGAAATGACAAAACAACCAGCATTCCTGTTCAGAGACGCAAACCCTGTTCCAAAATGTGCACTAACTGTCAGAGACATAATTGTGTAATACTATTGGTGCTTTTTTACTAGATACTGTTATAAAAAAGGAACTTTATAGTCAATATACTACAAGCTAGTAAGCATCATCCACAATAAAAAGTTTGTTTAAGAAGTCATCGCTCAGTGTCTTGTTAAATGACATAACTATGTTGTTAGACTTTGTGTACATGCTGGAAGCCTGCTGTGATGCAGCGCACAGACTGCAGGGAGAATGTTGTGGCTGACAGCCCATGATTTAAGCTTCCTGCTGAGAGACGCGACCTCGCAAGTCCTGTGACCAGTAAACACCCTGGAGTCACAGAAATGTCCTTTGCTCTTTTGACCAACTTCATACACTGTAAACTAGGGTTACACAATTAATCGAAATCGAGTTGCAGTATAAATGGACGCAATCAGCAAATCACAACGGTTGCTATTTTTTTTAGCATACCATAATTTTCTTCACTACAAAATATCCAGTAATTGTCTGCATAAAAACCGAACTGTGTTTAAAATATTAACTTAGAACAAAATTGTATACTTAAAATATAAATGGCAAATCTAATCGCAATCACAATACTAAAAAAATTCAATTTGATATAACTTCTTTGCTGCAGTCACTAAAAGATAGTCAGATGTACTACTTATGATTAGATTAGCTCAATATATTGAAGAATTCTACCTTATTTAAATAAGTCAAACCCCACAGCTCTCATAACCCACTTGACACATTTATAATATATAAATGATTTTTAAACATATGCACAGTTTAAATAATCATAGACACAAACATCATCCTGTGGGATTAAAATAAGATTCCCTATGCTGAAGTTTTAGTTGTGTGTGCTGCACAGAAAAAAGCACATGCACAGACTGTAAAGCATGAAATCAAATCATAATATAAATTGTGAAAGTGCAAATTGCATTTTATTTCATTTACATCTGAGCAGCGCCAACAATAATGATTAAGCTTAGTAGTTTTGCCTCATTCATAAAATATTTTTGCCCAAGGACCGATGTGAATAAAAAATATAATCACTTCTGCTTGTAGTTCAAGTAGTTTAAGGTAATAATTTTCAGATGACAAAAAGTCTGACAAATGCTAAGACTGTAAGTAACTGGAATATGTTCTATATAACTTCAGTTTTATACAGAAAGAATTCCACTATTTATTTTTGTTTGGATAATTTTTCAAGTAAATGTAGTTCACTTAAGTAGTTGAACATAAACTAAATTTCTTAAGCAAATTCACCAATCCCTAAACCAGTCGGGAAACAAAACTCAGAGGGACAAATTAATGTAAAAAACTAAAACGTGTTTTGTTTATGTTGTCTTTAATGTTACTCACCCACTTATTGTATTTGAGAGGCCCTGTGAAGCCCATGGCCTCAATAAGCTTTGTAAAGGCGCCAACTTCTTCCTCTGTATGTTGGGGTGTTTGTTTCACATGAAGGAGCTGAAAGAGGAAAAGATTTCATTAATGAATCTGTAGTAGCAATTGTGCCCACACATCAACTAAAGATGATTAGCACATTCTCAGATTGTGGCATCACACACCCAGACACTGTGGCCTTCACAAGGTAGCTGCTCAATTTTTTGTTTACTTTTTCTAGAGTCAAGTATTTATAAGAGCTGCCTGTTTCACTACATCTTCAAAAGTACTTTATTGAAGTACTAGTAAATTATTGAATGACCATATAAGGGCTTCGGGAAGAACTTGATCAACAAAGAACAAGTGGTTTTGCTTCATATTGAAGGAGGGTTTCATACCTGAGAGGTGCTGTGTAGTGTTCGGCATGATGTCAAGCACTGAGGAGGAACTCTGGTAAGGTGGTATACAACTGAAGCTTGGGTAACACCGCCTTCTTCCAACACCTGAACACATATTTACAAGTTATAGGATCAACAAGTAGGCCCAAATTGTGACAATCTAAGATTGGAAAACTATTAGCCAGAGGTGGAACCAAGTCACAAGTGTGAAGTCTTTGACCTCAATTCTGAGTCCCATGTCAAAGAGAGGCAAGTTCAAGTCAATTCTCAAGTCAGTGCCCCACAAGTCTGAGTTCTCAGAGTCCTTTCAAATATATCACACTAAATAATGTGTTGTATTTCTGTTTTAAAATGCTTTTCTGGTCACAAGAAAGAAGTGAAGCAAGACATGTTGTAATTTGTTAATGTACAAATACACTATTTAATTTTGGAGAAGCATCAGGTTGTCTCAAGTTACAGAGCTTCATGTCCAAGTCAAGTCCCAAGTTTGATTCAGGCCCAAGTCACTACTTGTCATTAATACTTCAGTACCTCTACTATTAGATGATATTCATCAGCTTCTTTATGAGATACACAAACATTTGGTAAACAAAGGACAAGCATTATAAACTATAGCCTATTCATAGCAAAAGAGTGTTAAGTTGACTGTCAATGTTCACTCATGTGCAATTTGAAAACTCAACCAAATGATGGCTATACCAGCTTGTCAAAGTCTGTTCCTGTCAAATCTTAGCAGCTAAGCAGGTTGGCATGGGCAGTACTTGGATGGGAGACCGCTGGAACCTCAGCACTTAGAGTTGGTCGACTAGAGAAGAAACTCGTTGTTGACACTTTACCCACAATGCCTAGTAGGGAACTGGTGCTGTTTGTCTGTCTGCCCCAGGGCAGCTGTGGCTACTAATATAGCTTAACACTATGCTGTGGAGCGAAAGAATAATGCAAAATATACTCTTTGAGTGTCATATAAATTCAAGCGTATTATTGTTATTATTATTGTTGTTAACACAGTCAAAATAAATTTGACGTTATTTACATAATGAGCACGTAGTCTGAAACCAACGCTAGACACCTGATTGAAGTGTTAACATGCTGCTTTGGCCATGGCAAATGTTTTTGGCGTCTTAACCTACTTAAAACCCCATTAGCAGCTAGCTAACCTGATGTTAGCACTATTACCTTTCCGTAGGCGCATCTGGACACAGTCACATTAAAAATGCTTTTCACGGCAGACTGCAGTGGCCGCCGATACATGACTCCAAGATCCACAGACACACGAGCTAAACAGTGGGACGCCACAGTCCCGCGGCTCCCCGTGGAAATCCTATGGTTTTGCAACGAGTCCTTTCCCTCCCCTCCTCCTCCTCCAGCAATGTCAACGGGATCTGTGCGTCGCCGAGTGTTGTCCGTGTAGAAACAAGGTCCTGAAACAGACGTCAGAACAGCAAGCGCCTTTCAGGGAACTTTCACCCGTTCTTTGTATTTTCTTCTAAATATTTAAAACCTCACTGCAGCTTAAAGATACACTATGCATTTTTCTGGTTAATGAACTGCCATGTACTTTTTCTGTATAATTTCTGTGTGGCATTAAAGGTGCACTTTGGAACTTTATTGAGGTGAAGTCAACTACACAGTTCAGTAGAAATAAAGCCATTCTTTGTAGCATCGTTGATGGTGGTAATTGTGTGCTATGCCATAATGTGAAAAAAATATAGACCTATACGTATAGACAACTTTTCCATGGCTCTAGGCCAAATAATAGTCCATTTTGTGGTCATGCAAGCCCACTAAAGGTAAATACACAGATTTTTATTTCTAATTTTGTGCAGAAAAAACATCTCAATGACAAAATGACAAAAACTTGTATTCAAGTTAATGTTTGCATAAAACGCTACATAGAGCATTCACATTAAACTTCTTCATCTCTAAAGAAAAGGAAATCACACTATCTATAAACGTTCACAACAATTAAGATACAATTATGCCCTCTTACTGTTTGTTAAGATCTTATCTCTTATTTAAGCTTTTCTGGGCCTAATTGTGTGTGTAAAAGATACAATATGCTACAAAGAAGAATTATTGCAGACATCGAGAATGAAAATCCAACAAACCATCCAATTAAAAAAAAAACAGCCAAACTTAATTTTCTGGTATTCCCATAGTGCCCAATGCAAACAAAACCTGTTACTCACCTTTAAATTGTAGCCTACATAAGAAATGAAAAATGCTGTTATTTGTGGCTGTTAAGGAATGTCACTCTCAGGGAAGTGTGTGTCAAAACGTGAAATAGGTGTGGAAACGAATAATAATAGAAACAAAAATTAAACAGCACTTCAAAGGTGAGTTATGAGACACGACTTAGGGGTAACGTCAGGTCTAGCCATAGCTATTTCCTCGGCCCGGCTCCCTGCAGTTACCTCAGCTGACACACGCACACACACATACCAAGGGAACCACTCATCAGTGTGCTTGATCTCCTCATATCTAGTGACCATATCTCCACGGAAGCAGACTGCAGCTTTCTGCCATTGTTTCATTCTTAATACATGGCAACCAAATTAATCTCCATGTGTTTCTGCAAAATTTCATTTGTTTGCTGTTTAAAAAAAAAAGAAGAAAAATGAAAGAAAGAAAGTAAGTCCTGCCACAAACACTTATTTTAGTAGTAATTTATTCAGTTGAAGATTTTTCTAAATTTTTGTCATTAAAAATACATTTTCACATACTTGCGTCATTTTGGAACATTATACATCCTCTTAAAACTTATTCTCTCAGCACAGGGCAAGCTTTAGGTTTATGTAAAGATTATTCTGATCAAATACCATCAGACTGTGCAATGGCTGGGATTTTGCATATAGGATCCCACTGTGCAAAACCATACAGTAGCTGTACTGTCAATATTGATATTATGGTCTTGCATGCCCTAATGGTGACTGCCTCCACCTCCAACTCCTCACGCTGAATTACATTTCTAAACATTTGTGGTCAGTTAGCAGGGGAAAGTGTTATTTTATCTTTAGAAGGCAAACCAAGAGACATGCCTGTTAAGGTTTGACACAGACATTATCAAAATTGTTTTAAAGTTTCTATACACACATTTTAAAGTTATAATTTTGGTTCCTTATAAAAAATGTATTGGCTTTTCTATTTAGTTTCATTCACACTTGATAAGCACAGAATTCCTGCATATTTAACAAGTTTTTTTCTCAATTGAGTTTCTTTGTGTTCCCACACTTTTACAAGAATTTCTTTAATCATTTCAGCCTCAGATTTGCATAGTTTTAATACTAGAACTATTGTCTTAGTCTCTTTTTGGTGAAACAAAAATATTGATTACTAGAAATCTAATCTGAAAAATAAGGTACATTTTAAAGTATTAGTTTTATAAAGCAATATGATGACCTGGTTATTAGTAAATTACAAATGAAGTCACACTGTTCAAAACAAGCTAATATAACTCATTTTAAAACTCAACAATGGCATCAACAGAGCATTTTGCAGATGTGGACAGTTGCATTTAGAAGAGATCTGAATGAGCCACAACAAAGTTAATTCAAACGTATAACTAAAATAATAAGTCAGTCACTCAACAAAGCAATTAATAAAAAGCAGTGGAGATTTTAAGGTTGCAGAAAATGTGTTGCTGAAGCCTGAGTGCCAAGAAAAAAATACTTTGGGGCTAATTTGGTCCTCAATCCAGAGTCATAAAGTAGAAGCACAAATGAGGATATTTTATCAATCGAGAATTGGTTTGGTGGCAATCAACTCAAGATACACTTTAATGTAATTTTGATTTTATACAAGTTTAAAGATTTTATTTTCTTCAGGTCCAAAGTAAATTCTTGGGTTTTTCATGTAGCTGTATGTTTTTGTATTAATAAAGAGTGATAAATGGCGGCTCAGAGGAAGTGGTGAATTCCTGCATGGCTCCAGTTCCTGTGAGAAACCTGGCTAAAGAAAGCAGACATAAATAACAGCTGCCATCCCACCATCCTGGTCAATACTGAACTGAGCGTGACCACTCATACATGTGTGTTGGTCCGCTTTTAAAACCATCCCCACGGAGAATGAACGCAAAGAAAACAGAGACCCAGGATGTATTTTTACCGATGTAGAAAAAATATTACAGTGATGCTGCCTCTGTAAAATATGTTGCCTAACTGTGAAGGTTTCTTCAAAGTATATTTACAGTTTGTGTCATTTACATCATCAATATTTTCAATTTGCAGTTTGCCTGATGTTAAACCAGTGGAGACATACTTAATTATACTAAAGTTTGACTGCTGTGTAAGAGTGCATTATTTTTCATGTGATTTGTACATCAATATCAGAAAAGTTATTTTTTTAAGTGTAGAGTTTCATTCTTCAGGTTTGTCTAAATTCAACAACACACAGTTAATGTGAAAAGACTGAAAAACCGTTTCGGGGTGTGGGGTGATAGAACTGCTCTCCTGCTAGGACATACATTTCCTGAGTGTCTATGTGGTGAGGCTAAAATAACAGTACAGATGACTGGTAAAGCCCTGGGTTTTACTAACACTCTCATTGCCTTCATCCTCCTCCTGGTCATTCTCTAGCTCTTCCTTTAGATCTCTGGCTAATGTTAGCGCTAACAGGGTGTAATGTGAACCAGGGTGCCAGCCTGCTGTACAAATGCATGATCTAACCTCCACACCTTGTTCATTTGGTGTTACATGTTTTGTCCAGGTGTTGGTGAAACATGTTGTTTCAGCAGTTTTTTTTTATTGCCTCGCACATTGGAACTTCTAGTGTCTAGAAGCTGGTGTAGACTTCAACACAATTTCGTTAAAGTATTTAATGTAGCCACCAAATCTGGTAAAATCTGTATTTATAAGACTTTTTTATTATTATTGAGGCTTGAGCTTTCTGCATATCCAAGGAGTTTTGGCTCGATTTAAAACTCGATGTGCCTCTTCATAAAATCCAAAGAAACAATTCTTGTAAGAGAATATTTATTGAGTTACTTATCCTTATGACCATTCATCAGGTTGTGTCATTGTAAGACTCCAGAGTTGTGCAAACAACTTCAATACAGGCAGGTGATGGCACTTAAAATGAATGATATAACCAACACGATTTGGGCAAACATTTTCATTATGCCCACAAAAAGTGCAACCAGCAATCGTGTTGCGTCTTAATTGTGAGGCAAATACAAAATGTTCTTATGTCTGTGAGCTGCACTTTTTCTTGGCATGTTTAAAAAGTTGAGATTTTAATCTCTTGTAATGTGCAGCTGACTTTACTAAAATAGATCAGTGTAATTTCCGCACTGTTGAGCGCACATGAATATAAGCAACTAAGTTTAAATAAGAAATGTAATAAACTACATATGGCTGCATTTGTTAATAGTACATCTATGAGAATCTACAATTTTGCTGCATCGTTGCATAAGCCACAGAGTTTAAAGTTTGTGAAAAAAATTACAATACATGCCAATCCTGAATCAGAAAAAGATTAGCCACCTTTTTTCTGAAAAACAGAAAATGTGTGAAACCCAGAGATGCTTTAAAAGAAGAGATTCTTAAGTAGATATGCAGTAAAAAAATTTAAAAATAAATTTGTGCTGAAGCAATTGTAAGGGTGAGAAAGCAGTGTGAAAATCAGCTACAAATGTAATGTAATTCTTAAAGACTCATCACAATTTATATTTCCATTCTCCAAAAATCAGTTTCTCTGCAATTATAGTTCATGTCCATGAACAGTTGTACGGCGCTCCATAGTACTCACGAAAAAATAAATATTTATCTCGTAATTACGAGATAACTTTCTCGTAATTACGAGATAATTTAAATGGCTTTTCCCACATTCTGTATATCCACACGCTTCGTATAGGCTAAGCTAGTGACTTTATCCACAACACGAGTAGTCTTTTCTGTGCTAGCTAGATGTTTCTAAATAGCTAAGATGTACTTGTGGATTTCGTTATGTTAAATTAAGTGCCTGTGGTCTTCACTGCAATGTTTAAGGTCTACAAAAAGTATGAAACTAGCTGTTAACATGACTGTGGACTCAAGCTACAGTTAGCAGGCTATTATAAAGACGGCCAGAGTGTGGAGCTGTTCACCCACCAGAAAGAAGTTAGCGGTAATCAGCAGGTTTTTTAATAAAACACGATCTTCTTCGACTGTTGGCAGTTATTCTCACACATCCTTAGAAATGTGCGGCAGTTTTTCTGTGGCTCCAGCGTCCAATTTATTTGGCCATAAAGGAGAGAAGTGCTGCACATTTGCTACACACTTGCGGAAGTGTAGCAAATGTGCAGCACTTCTCTCCTTTTTGGCCAAATAAATTGAAAACCAGACGCTGGAGCCACAGAAAAACTGCCGCACATTTCTAAGGATGTGTGAGATTAACTGCCAACAGTGGAAGGATTGTGTTTTATTGGTGGGTGAACAGCTCCACACACTGGCCGTCTTTATAAAAGCCTGCTAACTGTAGCTTGAGTCCACAGTCACGTTATTAGAAGTTTCATACTATTTGTAGACCATAAACATTGCAGTGACAACCGCAGGCACTTAATTTAACATAACAAAATCCACAAGTATAGCTATTTAGAAACATCAAGCTAGCACAGAAAAGACTACTCGTGTTGTGGATAAAGTCACTAGCTTAGCCTATACGAAGCGTGTGGGTATACAGAATGTGGGAAAAGCCATTTAAATTATCTCGTAATTACGAGATCTTATCTCGCAATTACGAGATAAATATTTATTTTTTCGTGAGTACTATGGAGCGCCGTACAGTTGTGTTCTTTCTGCTTAATCATTTACTTACAGTAGAAACACTATACTGTAGAGGGCAATGTGCTGACAGGATGGTTTGGACAAAACAGAAAGCAGGGTTATGAAAAGCACTGTTTTTTGTTTTTTTGTTAGCAAACATATGCTGTGGGTAAGATTAGGAGTTACATGATTTTATGATGTATCTGTGAACCATCAGACATATTTGTTTTTATAAGCTTAGACTACAATATTAAATATTCACGATAACAAAATACCATCTTCTTGTTCTCTTCTCAAGGGCTGGAATGAAGAATTCAGGCTGATGGTATCACCCGCACAAGCCTACAGCAAACGTTTTTTACACGGAAATGCATTTTCATCAGTTTGTCTTGGCCTCAGTGTTGCAATAATATTTTACAATGGCGAGACAATGCCAGTAGTTGATTTCTAATGGTAAAAGCTGAACTTTATTTTGAGCCAAGCACAAAATCTTATTCAACCTGTCATCACTTCAGGCCAAACTCACAATACCTTACTCCCAATTAGCATATATTGATCTTCCTTAAACCCCATTCATTCATTTCACCTTATGCAAAATCCTGTTTTCCCCCACATGTTTAATATTCAAACCACAAGCACCTCAGGCTAAGTGGATACTATTTCTTTATTTTAAGATCTACTCTATAATTTTCATCAGACAAAGTACAAGGCCTTCATACATTTACTTGCAACATTCTTGCTGTGAGGCGAGAGTGCTAACCACTGGCAGAGGGACTGGTCAGCGCTCTATTGTATTGCTGCTGCTGCTAACTAACTTTTTCATTTATAAATTAGAAACCTTTGTGTATTGCACTTAAAAGTATATGGTAAATGCAACACTGCAAAAAAGAGACAACTGAGTACTGTCTGAATTAAAAAATAAATAAATTTAGTTCTCATTAGGAGCTGAATACAACACTCTGATTGGCTGAGCATGGGTGGTCCACTTCAGTTTCACTTTGTTGTTTGTAAAAAAGTGTTTTTAGGACATTATGGCAACCAAAAATGAATGTATGTCATTATTAAGTTGTCAAATTCAAAACCTAAATTGTAACCTAGCCAGCCAGATGGATTATTTGGTGATATGTGTGAATTCACAACTGGCCATCTGGCCTTCCAGCAGCCTGAATGGTCAATCACATTGCAGCAGGGCGGGTTGGGGGGGTTGGTTGCAATGATGACAAAAGGTACCACTGGAATCAAACAAAACAAAAATGGTAGCTCCCGTGGATGTACGTGTTTATTTTCTTTTTGAAAGAAGAGCAGAGTGGTGTTTGAGGCACTTGTTTTATTCCACGTGGTCTTTGGATACGCCATTACGATTTGCAGTGATTGGAATGGTTATGCACAAAAAAGGGTCAGCCGCTCACCCAATCAGCAGACATTTTCAGTGAGTAAAGTCCTAGATATTGTTAAAGAACTCAAATTGGAGTTCAACACATGTCTATTTGGCGTGAGCCAGGTTAAACTAAAACAGCTGCCCCACCTTTAAATCACAGCATTTGAAATACAGTATTAGCAAGAAGTGGCAAACCAGTATTGTCATTGGTGAGAGAGGACATTTTGACTGGTAAGAGCCTGAAATTAAAAACTAAAAAAAAAAAAATCCTGGTAACTGACAAGTATAGAAAAAGCTGGTACTTAAGCAGACAAACAACAGGAAAACTGAGGTTGTGATAAATAAAATGCGACAACTAAAACAAGAACATGTCACGACCATGTATAAAAACACATACGTGACAGCAGTTACTTCTGCAGTGGGAGCTAAACCTAGCCCAAAAAGACCAAACACTCAGAGTAAATGTTCACTTAAGCAAGAAAAGTGAATGCATGTGCTCAAACTAAATGCTAAATCTGAACAAGGCACTGCCAAAGAGAATAACATATGAGTTGACCTTTGTAGTAAGTTAAACAAGTGGAAAAACTCTTGACAAGGAAGTGGACGTCTGTTTTGTCATCGTTCACCTGGCAACACAGATGCTAACAATGGTTGTTATAAAACTTGTTTTTGCTGGATTTTTACAAAATAAATCATTGTAATGGGTGACCTCAAAGTTGCTTGTTTTAATTTGAATCATGGAAAATTGTATTTAGCTAAAGCATATTATGAATTTATAATATTATTACTATGATGTTTTGACAGAACAACAGAAAACCAGTTCTAATTTGAAAACATGATTTTCTTCTCCATGAATGTGACTTTTAAGAAATACACTTTTACCACAGAAAACATTGCCAGAAAAAGCTGCCAACTCCTTCATATTAAGATTTCTGTCTGCTAACAGGCCTGGCCTGTAGTTTGATTCTACTTTTACATAACTTACTTTATTAACAATAGATTTGTTAATCTTGTTAACTCTTGTTAACTTATCTTCACAATTTACTTGTTAGTTGTTTAACTAATTAGTAGGTAAGTGTCAGTGCATTACCCATAATGTTTATGTTGCTATATTTTTACAACTTGGTCAGGCAGTTCACTGTTTTACATTCTACTTTGTGACTCAATTTAGGGAACTTTGGCTAGTAGTTTATGTAATTTATGGTCAATTATACAGTTATCAGTAGCACTGAATACTCACGTTCATAGGGCGATCAGCCGCTGTAAATGGAAAGTACCCACTGTGGCTTTATTTTGTCTGCGCAATGCTTCAGGATTGCCCACAGTGTCAGTCCCTGCGCAGTTTAAGTTTACAAAAACTTCCATTGCCATCAACAAAACTGTGGCTCGCTTTTAATGGTTGTTTCATTTTAATACTATGGATTGACATCCTTGGAGACATTGTAACCTACCTGAGACAATGTCTGTGTATGCGTGTGGGCATGCACACATGCGCGCGCGTGTGTGTGCACGTGTGGTAGGTCATGGCATTGCCTCAGAGCTGGGTTGTTTGGCTGGCAGTTTATTGCTGCCGCCTGGTTTTCATTGTCCCATCAGACTCTTAACACTGAGCAGCCCTGGAGCTCCTCTCTGAACCACCCATCCATGTCCAGCTGCACTGGGTTACACTAGATCCAGGAGGTTTAAAATCTGCAGGCTCCTGGCAGTGGTAAACAACTAGAAGAAGACCTCCATCAGGCAAGTGCAGAAAGAAAGAAAGTACAAACGAAAAACAAACAGCAACAACAAATGCTATTAAAATTGTAGTCACAAAATCAGTGCATGTGGAAACTAGCTGCAACATTCTCAATGACAGTTTTCTTTCTTGGTTATTTGATAGGGTTAAGTTTATTTACACAGCAAATAAAAATCCTTTATTGTTTGATTTTAATGTATCTCTAAAGGAAAAAAAAAAATCGTAGCCCAAGATAAGACAGAAGTTTTTTTTTTTCCAATAATAAAAACATGAGAACAAAACATGAAAACAAGAAAATTATGACATTCCTAATCTGCTATAATCTATGAAAAGGATATCATTTTCTAAGGCAAACTCAGTCATATCTTGTAAAAAAATCAAAAAACAAAAAAACAAAAACACAATTAATACCTTTCTTGGTTTCAAATGTAACAGTTGGTTTACACTTTGGACCTGATCAGTCTGATCAGGAACTTTTTATTGCGCACAAACCTTGCAGACATACTCCACTGTTGTTATTATCAAGAGATATTATGTAAAAATATTTATGACAAACCTACCTTTTGTGCCAAAATGGAAGTATTTCTATTTCAACCCAGCATGATAACAGGAGCACGTGTGTCTACCACCCAAAGACACTGCTAAGGCAACAACCAAGCTCAAAGTTTGACATGGCTGCAACATCAAAAATACTGTTGTTCCACAAGTTTACAGGCATTAACACAATGCACAATCCTGCATCACACCATAGACCACAACATTAGACGTCTGTGTACAATTACTTCCTCTATCATACCCAGGGCAGGTAATTGCAGAGAATTATGCAAAGTGTGCCACACATGGTGACACTGAAGAACACTGGCTCTAAACTCATTGTCCACACCACCAGTTTCATCAGTGTCTTCATTTTGATTGTCTTCCGAGATTCAGTTGGGAAATATATAATTCCACACTTTAAAGTGACAACAGATTGGATCTTTATGTAAGGTCCAACACCACATTTAGAGAAGCGTTCATAATAGAGGACCATCTATAATTTTAACAAGAAATGAAACAAGAAACAAAACACACACAAAAAATTGAGTACTGGTGAATTCTGGCCCACTTAAACCTGCTTGTGAGAGAAATTCATAATGCTTGGAGACCACCTCCATGATATTGTCCTCGGCTTGGTCAGGAGCTTAGCTGCAGGATTTGATGCAGTTGGAGATGGAAATTTAAGTAATAGACTGTTGTTAAACAGTCTTCCTCAGTTTCCAGAAACTTGGACAGTTTCATGTAGAGTAGGTAAAACTCTGGAGCAAGGAAACTTTGGGGATATAGCACAGTCAATCGATGATGAGGAAATGTCATTAAAGTATTATGTTACAGAAAATCAAAATGCAGAAATGTCGCCACGTAAATCTTAACCCATCCCAAGCCCCAGTTCTAAACGTACTCATTTTAGTAACCTGAAGCCTTGATCTGTTAAACCCAAAGATAATGTCGCCACCTGGCTTAAACCAAAATTTGTGTTTTTTATGCTTGGCTTTTCATAGCAAATTGATGTAAAAAAGGCGTGAAAATGTGCTCTTTGTACGTTATTGACATTTCATTGTATAAATACGTTTTCTTCGGAGATGGTGTTGGCCATGTTATGTTGCTTCACTCACAGCTGTGGAAGATGAGTAAGTCTCCTTGTCCTGACAGCTCTGTGTATCACATGAATCTCACACATTAAGAAGTATTACTAAGTATGGCTCAGAGCAGCTCGTCCTGGCTGTATGATCAGAGTTATATTTGGCTGTGAATACAAGTTTTAGCTCCCACTTGCTCAATAAATATGACAATTTCACTCAATTTGTCTTAGGTTTCATAGCAACCAGTCCAGTTTGAATTGAATGTACTCTGAAGAATGAAAGTGTTGGTGACAGAAGGATGACGTGCTGATGTTTGTGTGCGTTGACCACATCCAGGAGCCGAGGAAACAGTAGGTGGCAGCTATAATATGTAGCGGAGCAAAGAGGTTAGGCTTGTCACACAAGAGGAAAAGTGTGAGTGCGAGAAAAGAGAAACTCCATCCACCGTATTGTGCAGCTCCTGTCAGGATTTATTAGGCCAGCAAAGCACAGTGAGCCCCTGGACTGCCGTAAAGAACACAAGTAGCCTGCGCTGAAAAACACACACATACGGTTGAGTCATAAAGTGGCTCAAGATAACTTGAGCTCAATATTGAGGCTTGATGACATCATGACAGCTATTGGGGCAGCGCTTCCTTTTCGTGTTTTCTTTTTCCACGGACATTTAAGCCAAATGCTGAACATTTAAGCCAAATGCTGAAAGTGAAATAAAAGAAATTTTGTAACAAGTGAATGTGAAATATAAACACATAAATACTGAATGAATAAAACAAAAAATATATATTTGCCGCGTTAAATTAAATAAATAATATTAATAATATAACTAAAATCCTCATTGTAAGCTTAACCAACTCCAATTCCCAGACTTAAACTTCCTTGTTTTTATAACTTCAGACTTAGCTGTTTATGCTGCCTTCACGATCAAGTCGTGTAGTTTGAAAGGCACACAGAGCTCCTTCACCTGACCTGGCCTTTGCCAGAATGTGTCAATGAGACTTTTCAGCGTGTCAGTTCAATGCAGTAATGCAAAATGCTTTGTCATGACTGACTATTTACATAGCATGGTACTCTATAAGAACACGTGGGTGTGTTGTCTTTAAAATGTTTTTGTCTATATTGCACTATTTTTTCAATTACTTTGCAAAATTTGTCATACCAACTTTTGTCCTTTTTCACAATGTGCTTTGTGACATTTATGTCTTCATAAGAGATACATTGTTGTTGTGTGAAATTTGAATTATATGAATTTTGTCTCGTTCTGAATTGTCTTTTTCAGAGCTTCTCTTTTAATTTTCTATAACAAGTCTGTTCATTGTTATTCACAACCTACTGCTCCACTCTCAGTTGTTTTGCTCTTATTTCGGTTAGTAAAGCCCTTGGGGTTAACAACATTATTTATAAGGTACAAGGCTAAACAAATTCAGTATTTTTCAGTATTATCAGGTTGAGGAGTCAAAGTCTCTTTTCCAAATGAAAGGCCCACACATTATTGATGTTGAAGCCCATGCATATGACAGCAGTCAGACAGACATAAGGGCTCATATCATTTTATTGAGTCTGAATACAAGCCCCCACAGTTTGTCCTTGTGTAATGGGCCGTCATGTCCCCTGCTGCTGTCAGCACAGGGCTCAAGTGAACACTCTCTGGACACTTCCCCGGGGCGACGCACATGGACTACTACACAGCACACTGGAAGGATAGTGAATATTGGCCCTGTGCTTTCACTCCACTGGTTTGTAAGACTGGAACATTCAGGAGGCATTTTACTGCTCGTCCAGTTAGGTGTTGACATTACAGTGTTGATGACAAGGGGCACAAAAGGCGTCGCTGGGGCGGGATTTTGTACCCATGATGTCTTTGCACCATTTTATGTGTGAAAGGGTAATAGCTGCAACTCTGTGAACCATGCGTATAAACAAATAAATGATGCTTTAAAGCAGTATTATAAAACAGTGTTAGTTTCATATAAATTTCACTTGTTTTTACACTACCAAGAACAGATGAACAAATTAACCCATTGTCTCTATAAAAAAGCATGTTAAACTTTGAACTTTATTTAAAATACATTTCATTTTTCATGTGTAGTCTATGTTGAATTACCAATATCTTTGTGTTCGATCCAGGTAGTTCCTGATCAAACAGCTCCTGGTGATTTGAAGAATAAATTGTCCACTGATTAGGAAACAAAGAAAACACTTTTGTCCTGGAGTATAACAGCCTCATACTCTTCTGTTTGATCATAGATTTTTGTCCACATCGAAGCAGATCTCTTACCTTGTGATGCAATGAGGAAAGAAATACTCAGCTATCTTGTACTCTTGTTGCATTTTCTTGTCAAGGTACCTTCATGTTCATACAGCAAATAGTAATGACACTGGCGACCCTGGCAAAGCGATGTATACATGTTTGGTACAACCTGTCAGGTAAACAAACTTGTTACTTCAATCGTCATTTCACTGTCAGTTACCAAATGCCTCAAGAAATTTTTTTTTTGTGCTATTATGTTCTTGACTAATTTTGACAACTGAACAGATTTTTGAGCATACGATGACTTTGCACATCTTGCTGACATGTTTTGGAGAGAACAACCATTAAATTGAGAATCAGCTCATTAGTTTGGATATTTTTGAAAATGTGCTAAATGTTCTTTAAACTGTGTTTTCTGATATAATGGTCTTTAAAAATCTTTTTCAATGCGGAAATACGTAATTTTCTGTGCCCTTACTTTGTCCCAGGTCTCCCCTGAAAACAAATCTTCAATCTCAATGGGTTTATGAACAAATCGTCATCAAAACTCTGATTTAATCGAATAATAAATACAGGGCAAATTCATCTGACACTTACATATTTATGGAATAATAATCATCAGGCAAATTTTAACATGAATGTCTTTTTTAAACATCAAATGGACAGCTAAAAATGTTTTGTGCACCATCATGGGTCAACAGTTTTCTGACTCTCAGAATGCATGGTCTATTTATTGACCATTCTAGTGACCACTTCTTTTCCAGATGCATTGTGGCTTGAATACACTACCTGACCTGAGGACATTCGCACGACTACAAAATGACATGGCCCAAGTAAGGCTGGTGTTGAGTGTGGAAGGACAAGGCGAGATGCAGTGTTACGAGAATGTGAAGATACCAAAGAGGATGGACTGAGTAATGCACACTTATTGGTGAATCATGAGCAGATGAGAAAAGAAGTCTTCCAGTCAGATCTTCTGCTAAAGCTGAGGTCCACAGGCAGGTGCAAGGCATCACGGGATCTCCAGGGAACTGTGCAGTCAACATGTAGGTGAAACAACGCGTTTTGCTTGTGTGTGTGCATGTAGACACTTGGCAGGACAGATGAAGTGATGGTGTGTTGGCAAGATAGTCTAGCAACAATCAGGTAAAATGCCCCATTACAAGCATTCCTTTCTTCTGAGGTTCTTCAAGTTGTAAATGTGGTCATAGACATTATTTAATTGTGGCTATATTAAGCTTTAGATAGCGTTAGATAATAAAATAGCTAATGTTTCTAGGCTGGTTTGATCTGAATTTAATTCTCACGGTAGGAAACAGGTTGTTGGCAAAGAAGCAAAGAGTGTATTGAGTTATCCTCAGACTCTGGGCTTGATAAAATTGCTTTTACGTGCTTAATGGCTTTCAGGGTGGGTGCTGGAACCTATTGATGCAAGGGTTATACCAAAAATGAAACATCCTGAGCAGACTGTGTACTAAAGGATAATTTGGGACTCCCATAGATGTAATCGGTTTGTTATTGATGCAAATATATCATCAATAACAAACACTGGAGATTAACAGTACTCATAGGCTCTAAAAGGGACTATATGTGATTTTTATTTTATTTATTTTTTTTTTTACTTGATATCAATTTTGTTAACATATTACTGAAAGTTTACTTTATATAAATTGTATTATTGTATATATTCAGATTTATATTCAAATTAGTCCGCAATGTTTTAATCTCCGTCTAATAGTGTTTGTTCACTGAACTAAGTTCATCTGTTGTTGTACATACTGACGTCTCTCTTGTAACAGCTGTGAAAAAAGCTTAAAACACTTTGTGGTGAGTAATTCAGAGGCTCAGAATGCATTAGGTAAATGAACAAAACATGCAGACTGATGTAGGAAGTTTAAATGTAATAATTTCTGTGTTTGCATTTTGAGCCAAAGTGACAATGACATAACCTGGCCAACCAGATGGTTTATCTCGCAATATTTGTGAATTCAAAAACAGGAGATAAACCATCTGGCCTTACAGCCGCCGATTGGTTTGGGAGTCCGAACCAGCGGTGTTTTGGCGGTGTTAAAACGGCTGTTAGCGCCCCGACGCCGCCGCAGAGTCTCATTCAAGCTAAAGAAAGATGGCGGCTCTCGTAGGTGTACGTGTTTCTGCTGCTTTTGATGGGGTTTTAGCAGAAATACGGAATAATTTCTTTGTGAAAGAAGAGCCGTATGTGTGACGCTACTTGTAAGGTAGGCCCCACACCCAATCAGCTAGAAGTATTTCACTAAACGCCCCACCTTTTCTCAAACGCCTTCAGCGAGTAAAGTCCCAGATGGATATAGTGAGAACTCAGATAGGAGTTCAACACAGATCCATCTGGTGTGAGCCAGGTTAACAATGACAGGTTTCTCTCATTTCTCTTAAACAAAGTTATGCTCATTATCTGAAAAAAAAAAAAAAAAACATCGTCCCTGTTAAGTCACCTTTTAAGATAAAATAATAATAATAATGACTTCCCTAATATAAATGATGGCAACACACTGTTTCTAGTCCAGCAACTATCATGTACCACTTATAAGCCAGTAGACTACATGATTGAAATGATAAATCTAAATTACAGATTCTCAAAGACTTACTTTTAAACAAGTGGTGCCTATACTGGATACTTTTCTTTGTTGGTGTGGTTTATTCCCAGGTGCGCTCACGAGTGCAAATAAAAAAACTGTTACTTTATGTAACAGGTGATTTTTTATTTAAGAAAGCTTGTTTTTGATACATGCAAAACTATCAATAATGTTTGAAACTGCATTCATGTATTCTCTAAATAAGTAATTACTTTAATACCAAAACTCCTTTTAGATTTCTCTCGTGGTGCAGAAAGAACAGTTGTACTCAAATTATTATGAACAACACTGTTGTTTTTGTTGAAAAGTACTACGTAGGCCTTATAAATATATATTTTAAAATGAGCCTGTCAGCCTCTAACTATTTGCACAAAGTATCAAAAGCTGTGAGATGCACCTTCTGCGAGGCAGTGGAATTTTTTTCAGACTTGGCCCAGTTGATGTTTGCCCAGCACCTTGCAGAGAGAGAAACAGTGTTTTCTTAATGACAAGCAAAACAGAAAGAAAAACATGTAAAATGTCAGAGGGATTAGGATTGCATGGAGGCCCATACACTTATCGTATAAGTGGACACATGAGAAGGTCAAAGGGATGGATAGCATTAAGGCAACTGCTGTTAATTATATAGATCACAAGTTTTAGAAACTCAGTGTTTTTGTGTTTCTGTTTCATGCATTCATATTCTGGATACTGAGGGCATGCCTCATAGTCTATTATATTTTAAATATATCTATTAATCATAATGGTGGAAAACAATTTCAGCAAGTACCATGAACATTAAAAAAAATCATTTTTGGATAAGCAAATTGAGGTCATTGGAGGGTCACCATTGTCATCTAAACAGTTTTCAACAGTAGAGTGCTATAAATTTATAACAAAGTACTCTCTGTTCAGGTGACGTGAAACTTTCAGAAAGTCCCTGGAAACATTTCTGGAAAACTGGAAATGTTCACAACCATGTTTAAAAATCAGAAATAATCTAGTTTGTAAAAGGCTAAGTGGGAGCAGGTGCAACATTGTGCTCACCTCATATGTTTAATTTTGCGAATGTAACTCTAAGGAACATTATTCTAAACTGAAAATCTGACCATGATGTTGGAGATCTGGATCCAACAATACAACAGTGTGAGAGAAGTGGGTTTAACAACAAGGAGAGGGTGGCGAATGGAAAGGATAAAGCGGTCTTTGTTGGGTCAAACCTCTGAGGAACAGCGTCTGAAGCCAAGGTTGAGATGAGGAGATAAAAACACACTTTAGGGCTACTTACCGTGCACTTTAACTGTTACCCCCTGTTGGGTGGGTCGAGGGCCATTGCTGAGGTCTTCCTTTCATAATAACAGTCATTTCACTGCCAGTGTTCTGCTCCAGGGTTCACTGCAGGTTCTTCAGTCTAGTACAGTCAGCAAGACCAAAAGAGTGCTTAAAGTGAAGTTGATTAAACACATTCATTCTTTTTTTTTTTTTTTTTTCATTTTCTACCGCTTAATCCCGGTAGGGTCGCGGGTGACTGGAGCCTATCCCAGTAACTTGGGCCTGGGCGGGGAACCCCCTGGACAGTGGCCAACTCGTCGCATGATTAAACACATGATTAAGAATAATATTAAACAAATAAACAATATTAACAAAGTTAATATAGAGTTATCAAAATCTGAACATCACGTTCTTTGATTCTTTTTTAAATTTACTGATTTTATTTAGCCAGAATGTCTCTCTGCGACCACAATCTCTTTTTCAGGGAAGCTGAAAGTGGAGAAGCCTATTGTACATGTTTTTAGTGATGGGAAAACTGGAACAGACCGAGGTGCAAACACTCCACATCAACAGATGGAGGGATTCTCAACAGATAGTTGAGTTCTCTGTTTGCGTGACCACAAGGTCTGGTTGGACTTTCACTAAACTCTTCAAACTGGTTGCTTTGTGGGCCAATCAAGCGCAGCATGGTGGTTGTGCAGAAGCCCAAGTCTCAATCCAATTAAAACCTACTATTACTACAAAAAATGCCACAAGAGCCATGTAAAGTTTAAAAAAGTCCATGTAAAGCTGGCAAAGAAGGGCAAAGTTGAGCACTCTGATTATAAAAGTCTTTAATCGAGAGACGCCTACGCGTTCGACCAACGGTCTCTTCAGGCATAGCATGCTAAGGACTTTATAATCAGAGTGCCTCAAACTTTGCCCTCCTTGTGCCAGCTTTACATGACTTTTTTAAACTTACATGGCTCTTGTGGCAATTTTTTGTAAGTAATGCTTTCTATTTTGATGAGTACCTGTTAGACTTCCTTCGATCCAGTAGCACTCACTACTCTTGTTTTTATAAAAACCTACTATATAAAATATATAAAATATAAAATGTTCCTAATTGATTATTTTATTATTTTTTTACACAGGTTAATCAAAAATGTCTGCCTCAACAAAACCATCAGACAAATCTGTCCAGATTCACCTCTCAGGAGAATATGCTTATTTTTGTTAACTGTACTGTGACTCATTGTGAATGAGGCTCCACCTTCAGCCTGTAGCTGGTCTACAGTATGTGCCACTGAGTTCTTCACATCTCACTGAAGGTTCATTTTATTGATGCAGGATGTCCAGCTGTCATTGTTGTCAGCAGTCTCCTCTCTCTTCTCTGTTAACTCTTGGTACTTGCTCTAGTGCACAGTTTTTGAGTCTTTAGTGCAGTTAGACCCTTTTTTTGTTGCTTTTGATACAGTCCGGAAGTTGTGCTCCAGACAGTAGGGACATGGGTCAGATAAACCAATGAGAGCAGTTAATGTGCTTCTGAGACATTCTGAAGAGAAGAGCAGAAGGGGCTGAGAAGAACTGAAAAACTTGTAATCCAAGATAGAAACCGAGTCAAGTCTGAGTCTCAAAGGCCATGAATCAGAGTCAAGTCTGAGTCTCTTAAAACAGGAACTTAAGTCAGACTGGAGTCAGTTACCATTTCTGTATGCTACTGCCGTCATTGCAACTTAAGGACTGAAGAGACAGAGTTGGATAAGCATTGACTTTTTGAATACAGTATATAAACTACGTTGTACAATTTTACAGTACTGTACTTATTTTGCTGTATCAATTCACTTCTAATGTGTTTTGTAATTAGTGATAGCATTTCCTGCTTTTTTCAAACAGTAAGTTCATAAATTTTACTTTAGTTTGTCATTCAGTGGATTTATCCATGGCCCTTTTACTTGCTCTTTAACTGCCTGAGCATCAATTATTCCTTGGCTCTCAAAAACTTCCCCCTAAAAACCCCACTGCCAGTGTTTTCTTTCGCCAGAGTTCATTCAGTATAAGCATCACTCAGCTCAATCTGACTTTCAGTTGCCCAATTGGTTCTGGTGCACACAGTCCCAGTTACACATTTATTCCCTTTGGGGTGTCCTAGCTCCGCGCAGTTGTTTCCTTTACGGCCTACTTATGTTGAACTTTTACCCCAGAGCTGCTTCCTGACATGTTTTAAAAGCCATTGTAGATGCCGTAAAAGACCTGTTAAATCTCAGGAACACTGCGGCCAATGGAAGGTCACTTGTTGGAGGACTGTGAGATGGGGAGAGCACACTTGCAGAGTTAATGCAGGAAGTGACATAAGAGTATGCATGGGCAATTGGCAGCTTTTCAGCCACTAACGGAGAACATTGTTGAAAACGTTATAAGCTTTTATTTACACATAAGGCTTAAGTTTCACGCGAGGTCCACTTGCTATAAAATTTAACAAAACATACCTGTGTGCTGTCAAAGTCCCACTACGAGTTCATTGGAGAGCTGATACTGCAGCAAGTGCTCCCTGTGGATGGGACTATGTTGCTTTCGCTGTATAGTCAAATACAGGAAGCCATCATGTTAGAGGCACAATAACAGGACTCTTGTGTTTCATACAGTTTCCCTTTCTGGTGAAATAACCTTCCCTAGGGTCTTCTTAGAGAATCCAATGAGAATGTAATACCATGAATGTTTTAATTACCACAGCTAAATCTTAAACCTCATTTAGTACAGATTGTTGGAGGGTTCTAATCGGTTTTGACTCAATCTAAATACAAAATTAAAACGGAGTAAAGCAAGTACTCTTCAATCACTCCCCAAAGTTTTATTTGTTTTATGCTGCTAGTAAAAAGATGCTAAGCTTAGTTAAAACCCTAACTCGAGCATTAATTTCTTATTTACCTTTGATTTGCCTTGAATGCCAGAATATCCTTTGATTGCGCTTGATGCAGTGCTTAATGGCTGAATTATTTGACCAATTGGCTGAAAGAAATTATATTAAAAAAAGTTTGAACAACGTAGATATGTAGATTCAAATTTTCTTCATGAATTGTTTGAGCAAACAATACAGGAGACAACAGACAACCTTGTCTTGTTTATGAAAGAGAGGAAATCCATAAACAATAGGCCTATTTTATTAAATTGATTACATTTAGCTTGTACAAACATTTTGAATTGATTTAGGTAAAAAAACAATCAAACTATACCCTCCCAAGCTGCTTGCATTCAGAGGAGGTATGGAAATTAATTATTTTTTTCTATTTTTGTGGGATTCTCCAAAGCTCCAGTTGTTGCAGACTGGTTGACATTGTGCATGATGGAAGCAGACTTCCAGACAGGCAGTAATAGTACACAGAGATAGAAGTATGACCCTCTAGGGGCACCAGTACTTTTATGTCATTTGACTTTGAGCTTGGTGGTTTGGAAAGTTTAAGTGAAAAAAGAAGTACATTCTTTGTGGTCAGAAGACAAAGACGGAAGGAATTATTATGAAAACCTATCAAGAAGAGGTCAATTTACTGCTGAAAAGAACAATGCAACTGCAGTGGAGTAAAGAGTCATTTATACAAACCAGACATCTGCTTCTTTAATGAGGCCAAAGGTTAGGTAACTAAAACTACAGCATCTCCTCAAATTACAGAGGCTGTCTTTCACAATTTAATGTGTGAAAGACAGCCTCAAACAATAAACAATAAATTGTTTTGTTTTATGGTTTTATGAAGTATGGTACATTTTCATAGTCACAATGCATTACTATGTGTGGTGTGGGGTGCTGCACATGATCAACAGGGTTAGCTACCAACTAGAGATGTATATGCTGTAATGTCAGTGCATTTAGAGAATATTGATTTAAATTTAACTTTGGTAGATTCTCTTATGACAAACCACAAAGAAAATCTGCAGAAAGGAGAAGCCTCATATTATTTTAATGAATATAATTCTATATAAAGAAAGCAGACCAAGTTGGACTTAAAACCCAGAATTTGGACATGGCCTTTTGATGTGAATGCACCCTCCAGTGCAAAGGATAAACAAGTGATCCCTCAGAGGTAAACTGTGGCATAAACTACAGCGCTGTTCAACATGGCCTAGACACTAGATAAGTGAGCAGCTCTCAAAATAGATGGACAAATTATACCTCTGACTGGACGCAATTGAAAAGCCAGAATTAACAATGACTCAGCAATTTATGGGGCATGTCGTGTACGTCACACGCTCTAGTTCCCTGTTGTTTTTAATGTTCACACGCAAATAACTGACATTTAGCTGAGACTTTCAGATGAACCAACATAACTAAGGTTAACCGTACTTATTACCAAGGGCAGGGCCATAGTCTCTGGAACTGAACACAGCGCTACATGGTTCCTCATAACTGCTTTGACTGTGGAATAGCAACAGAATAAAGAATCTTCTTGAGAATCTAGGTAAGGTCATTTTTCATTTGACTTTCAATCAAAATAAATCAAAGTAATAAATAAAAGAATAAACAAGTTAGTAAAAACAAACAAACAAACAAACAAACAAACAAACAAACAAACACACACATACATACATACATACATAAATCCAAGTGTCCTCCAAAAAAGGCAACTCATTTATCTGTTACAGGTGCATTCTGTATTTCTGGATTGCCGATTGTAATTGAAGGTATCTAGATTGCATTAATCAATTGAAAGATGTTAAAGCTCGCAAGCTAAGTGACTTTCCACATTATATTTGTAATTTATGAAAACTACAGAAATGTGCATTCTGGTCCATTTACTCTGAACCCTGCCTGTGGAGAGAATTATCACGTGTCCATTTGTATTTTGTATTGTTAGTCAGAATCCATTTGTTTGAGACCTTTGACCTGCAACTGAGGGATATGTTGTCATCTGCTTCATAGATACTGTAAGCGTAATGCTGTACTGTGGAACCTGCTGGGCAAAGCACATTCATCTCCATAGAGACAACAGAAAACAGACCGTTCATCATAAAAGCCCCAGAGTGCACCTTTAATGTGACCAGCAGGCTTTCTGCTCCTTTTCTGAAGTAAAAGTGAAGACAGAGGATACGTGTGGGTGAGAAAAGCTAAATTTTGTCCATAGCTGTCTGTGTGGGTGAGTGGAGTCTGTGTTTGGGTATGGAATAATGCTTTGCGCTGACTTTTTGGCTATGGGACAGAACTGCATTCGTGACTAGCTAGACAGAAAAGAAAAGAATAATATGCACCTTAACAACAACCAACAAATGAAATGTCAAGTCACTGTCCATCTGACTCATAAAGAAACAAGACAATACATTTATGTGCTAAAACTAAATAGTTATATCGTAGTGAGTTTATTTTCACTGGCCATATATTATAAATATTATAAAAATGGTTTGCTCTGATCTTATCTGCAGGGTGTGCGGCTTCTATATCAATCTGGATGTCAGTTGTGACACTGAATAAACTGCTACTGCTTTTCTGTCTCAGTTTTTGCTTCTATCCTGGTCATGTGTTCTTTTTTTGCTTCTGTTCTTTTATGTCAGTACAAGCCTAGTGCGCCTGAGAACTTTACTATACTTTTTTATTTCTTGTAGTCCTTGTTACTGAAATTAAAATGCAAACTAAAGATTTGTAAACTGTAGAACCTGTCTCTGACTTTGGTATACTTAACTGTGTGCCTTTTCAGGAAAATACTTTATTTAAATACTGAATATTTTCCCTTCCCAGCTGGATTTGCTGCAACACTCAAAAACTCAAAATGATACTTAAGTATTCCACCACTCGCCACACATAAATATACTACATATATATTTTTTGACATATTAGATTAAAAAAACACATTTACATGGGATGTTGAAAATGTATTAAGTAATTGAGTCAAAAAGTAAAAATACAAGTAAAAATACAAATTTTATACCTTTTTAGACTTAAAACTTCAGTAAGTCAGTTTTATTGAATTAGATCCTTCAGTAAAAAAGTTTAGAATATTGTTCAGTCCCTGTATGTAAAGTTTGTTAACTATGTAGTTTATTAATATATCTCTGTGAAAGAAAGGCAATTGAGAAAAGTTTTTGAAGTTCTAGATGCAAGTTAAATTTAATGATCAAACAATTTTAGGTTCAAATTGTTTGTTAATGTCAAATGTTAATGCTTTCACATGAAGGCATTTTTGAGAGGAAAAAAAAAAGTTTGATTGAGTTTCAGTTGGCAATTTCTACACACCAATTAAGTCTATGTTGAAGAAGTTGAGTGAAATGGCTGGCATGTTGCTGGGTGACACAAGCAGCCAGAAGCTTCTTGGTAAACGAATGACTTGAGAAATGTGTGGGTTTTACATCCGGAGCAGACAAAAGAGGACCACATGATATTTTTTGCACATCTTTAGTAGGTGTGCGATGGTGTGCCTGTACTGTTTCTGCAGGTGCTGACCATATTGCGAGAGTAAAGACAAAACAGAGGTGACAGATACTTGGCAGGTTACAGACCGAGTAATGCCACACATACACATGCACACAAATACACTCTCTCACCCAGACACACAAAACACACCAAACACATCACACAGAGCTGATGATGAAATTGTGTGAGGTACATGTGTAGCAGAGGGAATAGTTTGGTAGTCTATTTAATAAAAAAACAAACAAATATGATCCACTGTGGAATCCTGTAACCCAAAAGTGTCTTAAAAAAATAAAATTAAATTAAAAAATACATAGGGAAATTAGAGCTAGGCAATCTGAGAAAAAACAAAATCACCTTTTTTTTCTCTCGGTTTTGTTTAGGATGCCATTTATGAACACAAACAAACAAAAATCTTTTAATATGTCCCAGTTATAGATCAACATTCTTCCTCAAAGTTTGTCTTTTGCTTCAAACTAGACAAAGGTGAGTTTTTAAGCTTTCGATTTAAAACCACCACCAAATAAATGACAATTCTATCCGATATCTTAATTTTTCGATTAATGGCCCGCCCTAGGGGAGAAAATCAAACAATCTGGCTGATATGCCAAGATTGCAGAAATGCTCAAAAACTCTGGATCATTTACGGACAAAAAGCAGTCCACAATGTAAATACTAATCTATGACATCTCAGGTCTGAGACATTCAAGACAGTGTTTTCGGAAGCTCAGGGACAATGTAAAATACATCACAGATAAAACTGCAGCTGTATTTTTGATGAAGGACAATAATTAAAAATACAAAATCAGAAAAGTACAGTAGTTGGAATAATGTATCAAGCAAAACCATGTGAGAGAAATTGGTGCAATGTGATGAACTGATGAACTGTTTTTTATGCTTGTTGTCTGTCCTCCTTAACTCAACGTCTAGTGTTTCCCAATTAACACTGCTTGTTTGTTTTTGTCCAGCTGTAAAATGTCTCTTTTAATCTTCTAACATTAACCTGCCAGAGGTTCTGCAGATGGAAACTAGCCCTATATGGGCCCTAGGCTATAATCTGGCATATTTACATCTGTTTAAATGTTTATTGATATGCACTATTCCCCAGTTTCTTAAAAAGAACATGAGGCATATATAGACTTACAGTATCTTCGTTTATGCAGTTACTTAGAAATTACATGATTGATGCAAGTCCTATGGCTTTATTAAAGATAAGCCTATAGTAACATTGAAACAATCAGAGGCCATTCATTGGCAGAGCTTTGGGATAGAAAACAAGACAGACAAAATGGCACAGACAAAAAGGGGAATTCCACCTTCTGCAAAAATCTAAATACAATCATATACAATACAATACAGCACAAATATATGCCTGATATGAGTCATACAGCAGTCTACCCACATGCCTAAACACTGAGCCTCAAGCCACATTAGCCTCATGCTGTTCATTATTAAACCAACAAGACAATTGGCCATTTACCCTCACGATGCCCCACAATCTCCACAGTCACCTTGCCTCATCCCTTGAAACAGTGATCATGGACCACTCGAGGCTTCACTTAGGCTTTGACAGTCCAGCTCTGCCAGTGGATGTCAGAAGTCAGAGTTCATGAAGAAGGATGTATAGCTCCCTGTTACTGGAGGGTTTGTAACACACAAAGCCAAACCTCTATTGTTTGGTGGGTTACTACTACCTAACATTTCTTACAAACAGCTACAATTTTGCTCTGCCATGAGTCACTCCTTTTTACCATTTTCTGGGGGTGATATCATGCTGCTGAAGTAACTGCAGCCTTTTGGCCTTGTATTGTGTTCCTGTTAACCACTTAAACCAATCCATTACTATTTTCATCAGCCTAAGTACTATTGCATTCATTCTGTGAACCTTTATAACAATGAAACAGCTTCTCAGAACTGCACATAAACTAAAAGAGACTGGAATTTAAATCCAAAACGAACACTGTACTAATCATTTAGCCAGGTTTGAATCCTGTTCCAGGCAGGTTGCCAGCACCATTGAACAGTGGGTCAATGGAGAGGATTATTCATTCTCCATTTTTCAAAATTAATATTTTAAGACCGGCACATGCCAGTATATAAAACCTTATTAAGAGGGCAGCTTTCACAGCTTTTAAAACACTGCATCAGGTCTTTGTTCAAATCTGCAATTTAAATCTGCAATTTATCTCTTAAAACAAGAAAAAGCAGAGCAATATTCCTGACAATACATTCCATGTCGCAATCAACACAATAGATGACTCAGTCGCTTCCACTTATTATAGCAGGCCTGCATAAATATATTTTCCAAATTAAAACACAATGCTTTTTTCCATGCAACTACTACCTGAAGTTAGCACTCGTTATTTTGTAAGTATGTTACATTGTATGTTTTGTATGTTTTATCAAATGCGCTTAGTGGCAGTGTATACGCGAGAGCATAAGAAAATGTGCAAATGTGCGGATGCCTCTGCTGCTTTGAGAGAACAGACCCAGGTTTGTTCATAACATTCAAATACTTTCAAATATTTTCAATAAAATACCTTGTTTATCACTGTTGGGTCATTGTGAACCTACAGGCAGAATGTAGGCCTATGTGCTGATGCACATTTATCACATTTACTACAGTGGCACCAGCACTGCTGAAAAACAGCTGATTACAAAGGGGCATGAAAGCAAGAAACAAGGACACACAAAAGTCTAGACACACGTGGCCTAATGCACCAGACAAGAGACACAAGTGGGTAGTACACAAACCACACAGACTTCAATAAGAATTTATTTCTGAATATGCCTTGCTGGATCAATTTGACTGTTCCAGCTCAGTTGGACAAAAATCACGACTAACTGTTGCAGGTACTTTATAGTCTTTTAAACATCCACAAATCATCAAAACAACTTAAATATTTAGTTTTTTCTTACAGACCCATATACACATAGATATCTGAAAGGATTTGTAGTGCCACATTTAGAATGCAGTATTCTGTTCTGTGCTATTTACTTCTCAGGTTGCAGAGCAGACACAGGACCCAATGCATATTCAGTACGGGCCAATTTTGCTCGAAAATGAAAATTGTCCCTTACGCAAAGAAAATGCAAATCATAATGATCAGCGCATATGATCTGATTTATCAAGCTTGTGAGCAACAAAACAGTGAGAAAAACGGAAGAAACAGACAAATTATCTGTCTCTCCTGGAATGCCTTAATGGTGAAGAGTGTGGGCCAATTATTGCAACTGGAGACTGTAAAACAATGCATACCTCTTTCAGTTTCAGTATACAGAGCTGTGGACATGCTTCACAACTTTCTGAATGAATCATTTATTTCATATAATGGAGGAAGGTACGGGAAATAGCCCTAAGTGTCTGGACACATCTTGAAGACACAAGCTCAACCAACCCTTACACTGCTTATAAAGCTCATGCGCTGGTAACCGCTAATAGTTTGATCAGAACGTGACTGAGCGGCCAACAGCATGAAGAGATCTCTTCGTGCAAACTGTTCACATAGTTCTGTTGACCATGCACCTTTCACTGTTGAGCCATCTATTTCTCATACTTGTGCACACAAATTAGTGTTGTGTTCATGCGCAACTTTTGGCTGCAAACTCGGATTTTGATGACACCACATAAAAGCACCGTGAACACCTGAACGTCTAGTAGAAACACAATTCAAATGCATTGTTTAACTGGGCAATGCCTTGAGGACTAAAAAGGAAAGTAAGTGGGTGTCTGTATGATTGACAAATCGTGTTATGTCGTGTTTCTTCTAAAATGCATGAACAAAGTTTTATTTATAGTTTGAAAGAAAAAGGTAAAAACAGTTTACTAAGATTTTATTTGGCATGAAAGTGTAGTTCCATAAAAGTAAAGAAAATAACTATATGGGTTTTGATTTAAAGATGAAGGGAGTTAGAACTGACAAAAGATAACCACATAGTGCGGTTTAGCCCCAATTACAGACCAATTATTCAACAATGCTTCTCCTGATTTCAGTGTGAAACATAAGGTTCAGCCCAATATACCTCCACATACTCATCATCTTTTATCATTTTTGTAAAAGTGAAAAATGTGTTTGGGCTTCATTGAGCCAAAGCTCACAGGTGGTCAAAATGTTTTACACCCTAAGAAAAGGTCTTCTGGCAACTTGAGGTACAAGCTGTATGAGGGGAGGAGTGGTGATTGATGAGTCACGAGCAATCATATCTCTTGTTTTCAACACCTGGCAATGATAATGGTTCATAGTGTGGAGTGTGTATCACTCTGTGTGTGGTCAGAGAGAGAGAGAGAGGCAGGGCACACTGGCTTTGCAGGGACATAATGTTCATTCTTGACTTCAATCCAAAAATAAATGTTTTCATCTTGCAAAGTGATTTTTGAAATACCAATAAGATTCTTGCATAACTGAGCTTATTGCACCAAGTTTTTCTGTATCCCTGAACAGGCTTCATGAAGTTGCTGGTACACAGTCTAATGAGTTCCTTAATGGCACACTTCTAAACACTATCAAGTGCCACTGTGGGGTGAAAGGGGCCTGCAAACTGTTGATGTGCCCTTGATCATGTTCATTCAACAGTCAAATAAATGATATGTTTATTCACAAAATGCTGACTTGAACTTGTGAAAAACCTTCATATGACCTGTGACAGTATTTTATTTGTTGAACGAACGAGTAAAAAAGGCCAGCACACACCATGCATCTCAAGCTTCTCCTCCAGACTCTCTCGTGACTCTCCAACCACTCACTATTCCGCGAGTGGCTAAGCCAGAAATTCGAATAATAATAATAATCATCATCCTCATCATCCTCATCATCATCATCATCATCATCATCATCCTCATCATCATCATCATCATCCTCATCATCATGTTGAATTTCATGTGACCAAAATTGCAGCAAGAATGAGCCTCAGGCAATCCAGGCATTTGCTTAAAGAATCATTCACTCATTTAAATATCGGCTCTCATGAAAAGGAAGGACTGTATGTAGGTGTCACACAAACCACGCCAACTAAAATCATACTACTTTTTCTTTTTTGCAGCCACATAATCAAATTCATCTGTAACATCTGTCACGCAAACGTGTGACTGAAAAGTAAAATGGCAATCAGCTAAAGAATAGCCAGATCGAATCATTAAAAATCCAGAAGGACCTTGGATAGTGATGTCTTTAAAAGAATAGTGGGGAAGGAGCAGGGATCCAACATTCAGTTGTGTCAGAGAAAGCTGGGCTCTTTCTTAAAGGCTATTAATGTGACAGTTATAGTAGATGAAAACTATATACCTGGACACAATTACCCTTTTCACCTCAGAACTATTTGAGCCACTTTCACAAAATATGAACTTTATTCTTTCTTGAGTTTGAGCTTTTAACAATGGTATTGTTTAGTAAAATATTGTGCTTTGAAGAGCAGAGAACATAAAAGCGTATGTCTGTTCAGGTCCATGGAACACAGTGGAACACAAGGCCTTTGGGTGTTTGTTCCTCTTCTGGGACACACTCACAATCTTTCCCAAAACCTCATTGTTACGTGTAACAGGGGCAACCATTAAAGTTGTGTTCAATGAAGTGAAGCCTTGTTAAACAAGTCTCTCTTTTCAGCATTGAAGATGGAAGGCATATGTTTCTGATTACATGTGAGCAAGGAAATACAATAGGCCTCTTTAAGCAGATTTTTGATCCTGTACTGCAGGACTCAGTCTGACACTTTGCCACAACTCTAAGCCACAAACAGTGACATGGAAATGTGAAACCAGTAAACAATTCATGTTTCTGCTTTACTACACATTTCTGGAAAGAAAACTGAACACAGGGTAATCTGCTTTTGGTTCAGTGGGAAAAGGACCAATGAGGCTCTTTGTGCACAAGGCCAGGACTAAAAACAGTTGTTCAACTTTTGAATACCTTTTATCTTTATTCTTAATAATTGTAAGACTCAACATACTGTATGTGAATAACTGTTAACTTTATTTTTCCAATTATATATCCACACACGGCAAACATGTATAAACCCATATCTAATTCATTTCCAATTCTCTAGTGTAGAATACGTATAATGTATGGCCCTTTGGGTGAAGGTTAATGAACTAACTCATTATGTTTGAAGCATAAGAATATACAAGCTCTGTGATAGCAGTGCACAGGACAATATTATGTGGTCAATTTCCCAATTATGCTTCATTTCCTGTTCTGCAAACACTGTTTCAGCTACATAAATCATAGGAAATATCAGTCACCATTAATCATACATTGAGATTTAAATCAGCTGTTTGCTGCACTGCCCAAGCTTCAGATGGACTAATGTGTAGAAATGTGCGATAATTAAACCCAGGTGCTCTCTCTGTGGGGAAAACAGTTTCCCAATATTCTTTAACACAACTCAAAACTCACCTCAGCTTCTTCTTTTCAAGTGCATCCGTGGTAGCATTTATTTATGTACAGTAAGGGGTAGATTCCATTGTTAGCCGAGAGACAACTTTGTCACTGCACTGTCACAGTCCTTAAAAAAATCCTTAAAGAATGAAAGTCTCAAAAAGCACAGATGAATCATCAATATAACTCAAAAAGTTATTTTTTTCATCTGTGTCAACACAGAATGATGACAGTAGCTGTCTAAATATTTCAAACATCTAGCTACAAGTTTATCAAGACTTGTGCTGCATCTGGTGCAGCAAAGGTGCTGAAAACCAGAGTGGTTTTAGCCTGTTCTGTGCGTTAGCCTGTCTTTGTGTCCCAAAACTATGTGCTAACACACATTCTATAACTCCTATATCGTGCTGCCTGCAGTCCTGTTCAAGCTCTCACACATTTTCCCTGTCAGTTCACATTTGAATGAAGGGCAATACTACTAGTATGTCTCAGCATTGATTAAAGGAAATACTTACATCACTACATTTTCTAGAGAAACAAGCCATTTGTTCTCACAGATGGCTTCTTCCACCGGAGGAGCTTTGAAGCAGAGAGTGGACAGGTGCGCTTGCTGTTTGCTTTATGAAATGTAGCACATTTTCCAAACTGTTGCATATGTTTCGTAGCTACACTAAAGATGTTGATATTTGTAAAGCTTGTCAGGTCATTTCTTGTAGCCTCAGTGATAGTATTTTTATTAGCTAGCGTGAGTGATTTTTGACTTGTGCACTAGGGACATTGTGGTAGAATGAATGATCATGGTTCAATATGAAAAGAAGAATGAGGGTGTTCAACACATTAACATACTAAATGGTTGTTCAAGGTTTAATTGTTAAATTTACAATACAGGGCACAGTAATGCACACATGGTTTCCTCACACAGTGTCAAGCTCTCCTCTTCTATTATTTTATAAAATCTTTTTCAAAAACATCTGACAGATACTGACTTAGAAACAACAAAGCAAGAAACACCTCAACATGTGAGTTTGTTAAAAAAAAAGAAAAGAATACATACTGTACATGCACTGCCCTTTGGATGAAATACTGTATAATCTGAGCTGGTTTAGTTTTCTTTCACCTTATTCACCTACATTTCGTGTTATTTAGCAATTGACATGGCCAAGAAAATGAATGACATTACTTAGCATTGTGCAGGCTCATAATAGTATGTCAGTATGGATTCTTTCACATGATTGGTGCAAAGAACTTGCTGGGGGAAAATATACAAGAAACAATAAAAAAAAAGTGGTTTGTGAAGATGAATAATTTTAGCAACTTACAGAAAAAAATAGAAGCACCCACAATTGATGTTCCAAGTTAAATATAATCAGTCTTGGCTAAAACTATTCTTTGGCATGCACGAGTCCTGTGAATTCTTTGATAGTTTAGTCTGTCCTGGGGGTCACAAGGTTGCATTCAGAGGAATTTTGATATCACTCTGTTAGACATATTTCATTGAAAAGTACTTCTTTCAACTTTTCTACATTTGGAACAGGTCAAATTTGCACTTTATCACTGGACCCTATTCAAACAGAGGAGATGTTCACATTCTTGTACGGTACAATGGTAGATAAGTGCTGAGAAAGACCAGTTTAGCTATAACTCATAATATGCATTAATAATATATAAGCCAAAAACATACAGTTGTGTGGAAAAAGTTCATTTAAAAAGAGTTGATCTCTCATAGTCTCTGGTATGCACTGTGATAATCTGCCTAAGTGTGATGACTAATGTCTGTTGCAACACTTCAGGCTCTTCTTGCTGGATGCTCTTCTGCCTTTGTTCCTACTCCCAAATCACTGAAGTCTCCAAAATCTACCGCTACACAGATTTTCAACCAGTTAATTACAATTAGCAAGCTCCAGAACTTTTGAAATTATTATGTACAGCAAAGCCAAAATGTGTCTATGCAATGACATTATTTCAATAATGATGATGTATTTTATTATTAAAGGTGCACTATTTAACTTTTGTGTTGGAGTCTTCATCTGCTCAAAATTCCTTATATCTATCTACATAGAGATGGCTTGGCTTGATGCCATATTTGGACAATTGGAGGCAGCAATGAGGGACAGAGGGAAGAGCAGACAATGGACCTTCAAAAGTAGTAGTAATAATGCATTTTTAAGGATACACTGAAAGATTTCTGGTGAAGAATCTAGTCTCTGTGGAATGCTCCAAAGATAAACAGAAAATGTCTAGGTTTCATTTATTGAATTGTGATAATTTTTGTTGCTCAAAGCAACATTTCAAATTGTTTATTGTTTTCATTCTTGTTATGAGCAAGGTCGCCTTTCCACAGATCTGAGTCGTAACTTATCCTGATGGCTTTGATTACTTGTTGCCATGGAGGTTATAAGCACTATGTCATCTTGAGGCAAAATTTACCAACAAAGCAATAGCATTTCCAAAACATCACCAAGAAGGTGGCGGACCATCCACCAGAAGAGTACAAAAAACGAAACAAAAAAAACAACAACAACAAATGAGACATGAATAAATTAGTGTACCTATACTTCTTGCTGGAAAATATGGGCTTTAAATTAGTTGTTGTTTTAAAAGTTAAAAATGTCTTAGCAAATGTAAGGGTTCTGTATTCACTGAAATATCTTGGGCTAAACATTATCTTCTTTGAGATGTCTGTCCCATGTGCTACCTGCAGCCACATGACTCCACCACCATGTCCTCGTACTGCTTGTACACCACATTATTAGCAGAGTCTATGTAGAGTATACTGATGGGACTAAGCTTAGTCGGGACGCAGCATGTGGGCGGTGTTGAGCTTGGGTCCATAGAGTTCATGAGAGTCTGTATGATGGCATGGTTGGTGGGTTCAAGGTGTGAGCGTATGGGGAAGTCACAGGCTCCGTCGCAGTGAAATGCTTCATACTCCAGCGGAGCGATGATCCAGTCGTCCCAGCCCATCTCCTTAAAGTTCACATGCAGCTGTTTCTTATGGCAGCGTTTGGTTTGAGCCTTAATGACCTGGTTTTGGGGAAAAGCCTGGGGTGCCTGCATTGGCTTTTTATTTGGCCTTACAGCTGGAGCCCGTCGCATTCGTCTTTGTGTGAAGAGGTATTCATAGACAGTTTTATTGTCATGGCCTGATCGTGCTTTGATCTCATTGTAAAACAGGTCCCTCTTTTTGCTTTTGCCAAATGCCAGGAGGAACGCCTTTTCCTTGTTGCTCCTTCCAGGACGACCAAACCCAAGAGTTCGCAAGTCCATGGGCCGACTGCCTCCATACTGAACTGCTTCCAGTTCAAAGCACAGCTGCTTGAAGAGTGCGTTTTGCTGATACTTTAAACCCTTGAAAACTTTCCATATGTCAAATACTTCCCATTTGCTGCCAAATCCGCCCCCGCTAGCCAAATCGTCCATAGTTTTGGTGTGGAGCAGACTGGGCTTTTGTCTACCTGAAGCACAGGTGTAGAGGCGGAGGCAGGGCCCTGTAAGTGTAGATTCTAGCGCCCTGCGGGGGTCCGAGAGATGTTTCCTCAAGATGCGCAGCTCAGCCCCCAAGAGACTGTCTCGATCCAGGGAGCTGATGTTGAAATAATACCTCTGCCGTCTGAGTTGAGGCCCACGCTCATCTATGAGGGAGGACAGAGAAGTAAAGACAGGTCACTGAGGTGCTGGATACAACACAAAAACAGCAGGATTTTAATGATGATGGATTTCAGAAGGTGCAATAATAATGGAATGTATTGTAATAAAACTGTTAGCTGTTTTTTCAGTTTTTTCAAAGCATGAAATTCTGATGAATCTAGCAGAATTCAACATTTGATGAGATTTTTAGGAGAAGCTTTAGAAAAATCAGTCTAACCATAGGCGTTTATACTTACTACTACTACTACCACTTTCTCCTTCCATAGTATTTATTTGCATAATCCAATTTGCTTTTGAATAATATAAGTTTAGCTTTAATATTTTGAATGTTTTCCTTCATTTCTGTCTCTACAAAGAATTAAGACAACAAGCTCCATTGACATTCTTTACTAAACAAATACTTTGTTAAACTCAGTGGGATACTCCTTTGTAAATAAAAGTTAGATAAACCTATTAAAAGCTACATCAGTTAAGTTTCAGGCCAAAATCCAAGAGTTAACGTTTTAGAAATCTTTTTCAAATAGTATAACAGATCAATACCAGTCACTGCACAAAGTCTCCAGACTGTGCATGTGTCAAGAAAAATATATTGGCCAAAGTAAATCCATATTACAAATAGCCTCTGACAAACCCATACTTGGAGCATGGTTGATGTGAAATGGCATTTTGACAAGTCTCAGATAAGTTGGATTGTGCACCAAAACACTGAGAAGTGTGCATGCATCCAAATACTGGTTTGTGGTTTATGGAGATTTATAAGCTTTTCTCTGATTGACAGGATGTGGTTTGGGTTTCTGAATACATCATCTTTCTTACTTCTCCTTCCACATCTGATTTATAACTTCATCAGTATAGCCTTTTACATTTCTATCAACAATCCAGTGAACTGAGAATCTTAATATCCTATAACTCACTGTCTTTCAAGGATTTAAGATTCATCAGTGTATAAAAAGCGGAAGGAAATGCGTGTGTGGCATGTAAAGCTTTGTCATTATCAGTGAGGAAAACCAGTGGACTTCCCTGTCTGGAATCCAGACACAAGATGTGTGCACTCACAACTTCTTCTCACGTAATTCCCACAGATCCTATCCAGGATTCAAATGGTACATTAGAAGCAGACGACAAGCCACATCCAAGAGTAAACAAGCCTGGTTATCGAGGTACACAGTTTGCCAGGTGGTTATATTTGAGTAGAACACAAACTGTACAAACAAAAGTCGTCCCCAATATTGAACGTTTAAAATAAAATGTTGTGAAAAATGTAAATAGACCTATGATTTCAGGCAATGCAAGCTTTTCTCTTAAAGTGCATATTTGGCCAATTACAGTGACTTCAGACCTCCTTTGAGGCAGACAAGAGTAAATGTGAGCATGTCTTGAGCAGTAAGCCTCAGGTCCACCATCCCTGGGCCACTGCACATGTGCAGGAGGTCACCAGAGATTTGCTCAGCTCACACTAAACAAATAAGAGCCAAATTAAAAGAACATTTAGGCCTTGAAAAGTAAACCTTTCACGACACCAGAAATATTAAACTCAGCTCATTGAAAACATTGTTTTAAACAGTTTTACACCGTAAAGATAACATTACACAGGAGGCCACCCGACTTGTGGCTATGAGTTGTGTTTATTTACCCTCCTGAGGTTGTGTAGGACTGCAGTGCTTTCTGGAGTGCACCAGATGGTAAGAAACACACATGTCCAGAGACACAGACTCAGACATATGAGTAGAGATCATCAACAGCACAAGTTATTCATCATCTGTCCATGTGCTTCTCAAATCGTATGACAGTGCTTTGCTGAGAAAATTTGATTGCATATTGTTGTTAATCTTTTGTCCCAGACTGAAATACATAATAAATATACAGCATTAGTAAATATAAAAGCTGTTGGCATTTACTTGCTGTGCATTGTACATCGGCTAAATACTTACGAGCAACACAGCAAAAGTTCTAACTGAGTAGATGTGAACTTAGACACTTTTTACCTTGTCCTTTATCCACGAAGCTGGTGATTGTGTTGGCCAAGCCGGCCTCGTGGAGCGCGCTGCTGTTGATGTCTCCACTTGACAGAGACCAGTAGAGAGACAGCATGTAGTCGTGAGGAACCACCAGCGGCTGTTTGTGGTGCACATCCCGCCCTGGAGCGGCTTTGGGAGATTTCACAGCGCGCTGAGCTGCCGGGGTAGAGATCTGCTGAAGGTGCTGACGACTATTTGATCTTTGAGTAGAAGTTGTTCGCTTCAGAGTGTCTCCGGACCGCTGCATTGTCCTCACTGTACCTTCTGCTCTCCCATTGCCCACTTCTGTATGGGGTGGTGCGTACGCGAAGTGCGTCCTCAAAGCCGGCTCTCTGTCCGTCCAGGAGCGCCCTTGTGACCCCACTGCTCTGTCTCTCACGGTGCGCGCATTAACTGGGGACGAGTGCGGGCTGTATTTGACTTTACTGACACTGGCTGACCCTTTCGTGAGCAGAGATCCTCCAGCTGCCTGGATACGCGTAATTCTGGCCGGAGAGGGTCTCCACGCTGTGCCGGTCCCAGTTAAGCCCGCTGTGGGTCTGAGTGAAGCCAGCGACGGATGCGCGTATAGAAGAGTCCAGCAGCTCAACAGCAGTAACTTGACAAGTGTCATCCTAAAGCCCGATGTGCCAGGGCCACATTGTAATGAACCTAGTAATTGGAGAATCAGTTAGTATTTGAGCAGCGGATGCTCATTCTGTGCACCGTGCACTGTCAGTAAAGTCCTGATTGAAACGTGTTTTCCGTGTTAGACATAAACTATAGACATATACAAGGCTATAAAAGTAAAGACGGGAGCTGTAACTGACTTTTATTTGGTGGAGATCTGGCGTCTTCTCTCGTATTAGAGGAATCATAGTGCTGCATAAAGATCCTGCCGGTAATGGCACAGGACGCAGATCCAAAAAGTTGTCTTGTAAAGATGAGAAGAACTCCGAGCAGAGACTTGCAGTTAACTCTCCACTTCTCTATTCTGATCGAGATCTTCTGAGAACCTTTTTAAATCCCACTTTTTCTCAAAGTGAGAGAGGCAAGAATGGCGTAATGCCGCTGCCTCCGTGTTTTTTCTTTTTCCCCTCAAAGTTTGAACCGCGTCCAGTGAAAATATTCCCTCACACACCAAGCTGCAGGTGCTCGAGAAAAGCCATCTAACAAGACATGAATTGGAAACGGAATTTCAAAAGCGCTTATAATTACACAGTGACGCCATGTCCTATATTCATAACAGCAATAATTCTAACTGGACCCTCACCGAGTGACACAACTCACCCCACCAGGTTTAGAAAAACAACTAACAAAAAACAAGGAGGATCCAGCACTATGTCAGTGGAAGTGGCATGCTTATGCAGGCTTCTGGTCTCTCTGAACAATTGACCTTTAACACAAATGAATTAGTAAAACAGCAACGTTCAAAACAGACTACTCAAGAAGTGGTTCAAACAACAGGTTGCATTCAGGTGACATAAGGAAAAGTAGTCTCATACATTTTCAGTCTGGTTCCTAGACCACCTTATTTATTTATTTTATTGCATTAAATAAAAGGCCTAAAAACAACAACAACTTAAACATTATTAATTTTACCTGACAATAAATCCATATTAAAGGTGCACTGTGCTACTTTCTGGAGGTGAAGTCAATTCAATAAAAATAGAACGATAAAACCATGGTTGCCAAGCTTTTTAGATATCAATAAGAGTTGGAAATCAGAAAAGATGGACATATTACTGCAATAAAAGTCTGTTTGCACTAAGCCTCTACTCATATTTTGTCATTACTGAAGCAACACACATTCTATAGCTCTTTGCCATTTTAATTTATGATGCCACAAGTGGAGTGAGCTGTGAGGTATAAATCCTTAGCTTCTGAAGCAATTAGCAGCCAGCACGCCCGCGCGTTCATATTGTGAAAGTTTGACCGAGTCCCCAGTGATTTGAAACTGGAGCTCACAGCTTTCCTCTGTCCATGTTGGACTTTGAGCGTGAATCATCTTCTCCATACAAAACCATGATGGATGAGGTAAAGTGATAATACAAACCAGAATAGGAGGAGCAGGGTCCTGGACTTCTTACAATATCCACGTGAATGTGCACTTAAAATCAGGATCTGAAAATAACAATGCCAACTGATAAAACCCAGAGACATCTAGCCAACAAGAAAGGCTAACAAAGCTACACATCTTCATTACAGCAATAATTACAAATCTTTAATGTTGTAAAAAAAAACAGTGTTAAAAAACATTAAAACACACCATGATGAACAATTCTAAAGCTCAGAGTGCATTAGTTAAGTGAGCAAATCATGTAGACTGAAGTAAAAAGCTTAAAATGAAATATTTATGTTTGTTTACATTTTAAGGATGCAAAAATCAGGTATGGTCCCTTTAATAATCTGCAAGCCCTAGTTTCCTCCATTTTAACCCCTTACGGAGACCCATTTAACTTGAAACTCCTGACTTAAAATTGTCTCAAATCCAAATGAAACTGCTTCTGCTCAGTTTGAAGCACAAACAATTTGCTGGACTATTTTTGAAGCTGAAGCTCAGTAGTTTTGGCCTCTGATGACTGATTCACTCTAGTTAAAATGAGGAAAAGTCTGCATCAAAAATATCAGATTTTGTTCAGCTAAAAGTCTAGCTGATGTCACATTTGACACATGATATTAGATTGAGCATCTGTTGGGTTTTGATTCCTCTTCAAAGCTGGAGCTGGGAATTTTGGGAGTGTTTTTCTTTGTGATTTTAGTTCATCCTAGAAAGGTTGATTTGAGGATAAATCAGAGACTTTCACCTTTCTTTTATCTTAAACATGTCTGTGAGATTGAAAAGAATAAAAAGGAATTAAAAAGTGGGAGGGACCTCTACTGCTTATGTTTGCGTTTATACAGTATTTTGTTTCAGATATCTTTTTATATCTTTATTGATTTGAATTGGAATACTTGTCTTGACAATTATCATCTTTTGTTTGAGTTTTGCCAATCGGGGCTCAAATCATCATCTTATGAAAACAAACATGACTGTTACAAGAAAATATCACCAGGGATTGAAAAGTATTGCACGTGTCGGTATAATCAATGAGCAAAGCAAAAAAATTTTAATGTGAGATGAGTGGCGTTTGATTTTGTTGTAAATGACAGCCGACTTATGAATGCACATTGTAGAGTTGATGAGATGCTGCAAAAGTGTTGCTGTTTTTTTTTTTTTTTTAGTTTTTTGCAATGTAACTCTGGATTTATTTTAAGATTGTATTATGCTGTTGATGTTCAGAGACATGCAGAAGATTTTTTTAACAGCTGACTCTACCACAGTACTCACAACAGCTCACAAATTACCTAAGGCGTTTGTCAAAGTGGTACAGGCAGTGAGAATCTTTGGCCACTGTGGAGAGCACATGGTTTGTGCCGCGTCCAACTGACAAACAAGACTCTGAAAGAAGCTGCTCTTGAGGCACACATTATCTTAGTTTAACCTTTACGTGCCAAAGAATCCTCCACACTCGCTGATGTCCACAAAACAATGGGAAAGATTCTGCCTGACTTATCAACAATCTGTCAAAAGTCATTATCGTTACTCCCCTAAATGTAAATAGTCTGTAAAAAATAAAATCTGAAAGTGAATCCTTTTCAACTGAATTCTCCAGGACAGTCCAATGGCAGGACTTGAAAAGATTTTGGCCAGTTAAGAAAAGGGCGTGTCTAAAGCCTTGGAAACTTGAAAACTCCAGAGTAACAACAAACAGAATCTTGTAGTGAAAAGTGATGATTTTACATTTGCATTGCTCTGTACAAGCTCGAAAAGCCACTTAAATCACTCTTCATAAGTTATTACTTTCACTCTTGGCACTCGGTGTTTGTGAGTTACTAAGCCACAGCTCAAACCAATCTTTGCACCAGTCACTCCCACTGTCCTAAATGTGTTCTGCAAAATCAACTTTAATGAGCCTTTCACAGCATTTCATTATTATATTTCCATTGTTTCCTGCATGTTTTATCCTTTTCAACTAATTGGTTTTAAATGTCAAACAGCTACTTTAGCGTAATTTATAAAAACATGTTAATGACAATTTGTTGCTTGTTATGGTTAAGTGAGAAGAGTCCACAGACTTTCAGTATTGCTGTTTACAAAGCATTTAATGGAAAATGGTGACTCAATTATGCTATAGTTCAAAAAAAGTGCCCCGAAGCACAACATGCATGTTAGGGAACACTTGTGGTAGTCGGAGGTTGAGGCGCCAGGTGTTAGGTGAATCCCTCTGCTGAGTTGCCCCAGGGCAGCTTACTGTCACTGAGTGGGGAGGGGAGGGGTTCATCTCACTGTGAAGCGCTTTGTGACTCGGTCTGTGAAATGCGCTATACAAATAAAGATTACTACTTACTTACTTACTTATACTTACTTACTTATTACTGGGCAAAACCGCAAAGGTGGCAAATACTGCAAAGGTGCAAAGTCCAATTACTAGTACTTAAGGGGAGACACTGCAGGTGAAGAGGTAAAATATTTCTGCCGTATTGAATGTAAGAAAAAAACAAAAAAAAAAGTATTTCTGATTATGTTTTCATTTAGAAATATGTGGAAAATATCAAAATAAAATAAACAAATAATAAAAATTGCGCATGTAACAAAGTGAGCAAAATCGGTAAATGAACAGACAAACACTTTTGAATGTAAAAAAAAAAATCTAACTTAGAATTATCAACAAATCCCTCTTTAAAACCTTAAATATTTTGGTCGGTCAGAGTGCATTGTGTGAGTGCATCTTTAGAGGAAAATAGCTTTTGAAGTTACAATGTTGTCTAAAGATAAAGTAGATTAAGTGAAATAATTTTTAGGAGCAGATTGGATAAATGTGTTGTTTCCAAATGAAAGCAAAGTATTGCCTGCAATGTCTTGTACAAAGAATGGTTCCTACTTTTCTGAAATTATACCTGCTTGTGCGACCATTGAATCTTTACACATGCCTCATTCCCAAATCACGGAACAGAGAAGGTTCACTGACAATGCATGCACTTGTATTACAAAGAGAAACAAACAGCTACATTGTATTTCCAGTATTAATGTGGCCTTTGGGTTAACGTGCCTGTATGTTCTCCTGTCTGGCTTTCTACTTGGCCACGACAATAATAGCTCAGTGAGAGAAAGGGAGCTGTGTGGAAGCAGCGCGCCTCGTATTTAGACAGACAAGGATGAGTGGCTCTGCAAAAACCGCACATGGACTCAGCGTCTGCCATGAGGTTAGAAGACCAATAAAATAAGGAGTCAATTTGTTACTAAGCAGCCTTCTTCCATAACTGTGTTCCACCTCCAGTTTTCAGATGGTTTGGGTAAAGAAAACATACAAGACAGTGGATGAGCTATAAGACATATCTACAAAATTGATTTTTTGTTTCTTTCTCCTCTAAGCCTGAAAAAACACTTGAATGTCACAGATCTGCACATAGATCTGTTTATTTACCCTTTTGTTATCTGTAATTTCTGACGTCTCAAACTGTCATGCGTGTTTTATTGCACCTTTTTCCGATGCTTCACGAATACGTAATATGTCAAGTGAGGATGAAAAGAGTATGTTTAAAGAAAAACTCATGTTATAAAATTCACTTTTAACCAGGTAATAACTGCCTTATCATCATCATATGCTCAAAGTTGTATTTAGATTCATGCATGTTTGAGTAATCTTGTAATGCTCAGGAATGTCCTGTTTCACCTACCACCTGTCCACACCCACATTTACTTGCATATAAAATAAAAATAAAAATAGAATAAATGAAAATCTCTTTAAAGTTTATTTAAAAAAAAAAAAAAAAAAAAAAAAAAAGATAATAATGATGCAGCACTTCAGGTGTGAGTAGTGTTTCTTTGTGGAGAACCCTCCTCCGGCACAGAATGTCTCCCTCCAAAAATAAATAGAGTTTCTCTTTGTGTCAGTTGTGTCTCGGTGTTTTCAACCCAAACGGTACACTGTACATTATGCAACATTTTTAGAGCAAAAGACATGTACCTCTCTAATAACCTCTAAGAATATTTTGCATTTTTCAAGGATTTTGTGCTTTGATTGACATTTACGGCATTATTAAAGGAAGTCTGTTTATTTGACAACTAAAGAATTATAAAGGTTAGTCAGCTTAAGTTTGTTGATCAACATTTGGAAATTATTAGTAAAATGACCTAAAGCTGATTTGTTCAATTGATTGTCAGTTTAAAAACAAAACCTAAAGAGGAAAATCGTGTATCCCTTTTGTCATTTTTAAAGGTCCTGAATATTATGCAAAGCTTCAATAAGCTTTGAGTCATATTAAAAATATTGCATACCAGGAGTTGTATTTTGTTTTCCATGTTTAAGTAGGACTGTCTTTTTAGACTGCATTTGCAAAGCTCAAAAAAACACTTTACTACGCTATGAAGTGGAAGTTGTGAAGTTGATGGCTTGTTTTAGTCACATTGTACTGTTTTCAAAAACCAAACCAAACAAACAAACAAACAAACAAACAAACAAACAAACAAACAAACAAACAAACAGACAAACAAAAACCTAGACAATAGTTATTGTTTTTACCTTTGTGGAATTAAAACTGCAGTTAATATTGCAGAACGTAACCTGAAAAAAGCAAGTTTTCTGTGTTAAACATGTGTGGATGAAATAATACACGTCAAAGAATTTCTTTGATGAGGAAACTTTTGGCTCTATGCACAGAACGTCAGTCGGCTATTAAAATAGAAAACTTATGTACAACTGGCCATTTCCTGTTCACATCAATCCAAAATTAATAAATACTTGTGAGTTGTGGTGGATGTCTCTCATGTTAAATGCTTACAGTACAAATCAGAAGAATATTTCTTCATGAAGTATGTTCATAAAGTCAACTGTTTGTGTACTCATACTTTCAAAAATAAAAAGACAACAGACTTTATGTGCACAGAGCCAATAGTTTAACAGAAAAAAGAATCATGATGGAGACACTTTAATAGTTTGAGTGATTCATGGGTAATATGATATTTTCCTTTAGTCCTCCCACAGCTCTTCTTGTACATAACTGCACAAACTGATCAAGAAGCCATTTAAGATTGTTGAGATTTACAGTCTTCAAAAGATTAACATAAGCTAATGATATACCAGTGTTACAGTATATGGGTATGACATTTTCTAAAATGCTGTAAATGTTATGAAGACTTAACACTAACATGATGACAGCTTAACAGTTTACATCTCATTCAGAAACCGTCCTGATGAAATGTCTTTATAGAATCAGAGCACTGGTCCACGTCAACGTTTACATGCTTCCATCTGCACTGAGTTAGCTCTGTGTACAACATGTATCGCAGTGAAATCTATATCCAGCAGGTGCCAGTCGGATGAAGAATGCTGCTTTTCAGTCTGGTCCAAATTAAACTTTAGGACTTGATTATAGCAGTTGCATGATTAAAAAATAGGTAGAATAAATATATGGTGTATCTTCTCCAAACAAAAAAGCACAAGCATTAAGTTGTGTTAAGTTTCATTCACACAAATACTGCCCTTTGTACTTTTCTTGAACTGAAAACACTTCATGCACCTTATGATTTCATCACTGTAAAATGCAAAATGAGAAGTGTGCTGTGTTGTCTAAAACTAAAAAAAAACAAAAACAAACAAAAAAAAAAACGTGTAAACTTCTAGTTAAAAAATAAAAATGTATTAAGCCGCATCTCTTTCACAATTTTAGTTCAATGCTGTAAGATTTTTGAGGCTTCAATTACCCCCAGCTCAGATATTTTGATTATGAAAGTATTGAAAAGTAAAATTGTTTGTAGTGTCCCGTCTACATCTATTAGTAGGCTGTTTGGGCACCAAAATCAAGTAAGTGGGCTGTTTATGTTGTTTGCATTTTGACAAAATGACAACACATGCATTTATATTTCACGGAAACAAGAAGCTGTAGCATCTTTATTTACCTATAGTTTTTAGATTGCTTGATGAAGGACTATGCTGAAACGAATAAATCAACAAGTAAGTTAAGTGTGTATTTTTTTTTATCATTTTCTCCAATCATTAGTTTACTCACAATTGTATTTTGCCTACATGCATGTTTGATTAGTCTGTCCTGGCTGCAGCTAATGCTCAAGTGCTTCACCTACCACCTACCCACCCACCCAATTGTCTAATGCAAACTTGCTCATTACATGTACCCACGGTAGCCAAGTGGTTAGAGCTCTGGCTTCCCAAAAGGAGGTCGTGGGTTCGACTCCCGGGTCGGACCATATCAACATCTCACGATCTCTCTGGGTGGAGTTTGCATGTTCTCCCCGTGTCACCGTGGGTTTTCTCCGGGTACTCCGGTTTCCTCCCACCTCCAAAACATGCATGTTTAGGTTAATTGGGCATCACTGTAAATTTCCTTAGTGAGTGAATGAGAGAGTGAATGGTTGTCTGTCTAACCCTGCGACGAGTTGGCCACTGTCCAGGGTGTTCCCCGCCTAAGGCCCAAAGTCACTGGGATAGGCTCCAGTCACCCGCGACCCCTAACGGGATTAAGAGGTAGAAAATGAATGAATGAATGTACGTACCCACTTTCCAGCAATAAAACAAGTTGAAATTATTGAAATGCTTGTTACAGTTAAATCTCACTGCAGTTTTGAGCAGGACATCATTATCATTCTTAGCCATTTTGTGCATTAAAATTAACAAAATGCAAATGACTGATCTCTATATCCTTTGTAATTATATGGAAAAAAGAACACATCGTGTCTGAATTAAAAGTTCTTATAAGTTGATTTAAAAAATATGTCCCCTTTAGTGGAAAATAGTATTTTGACATTTTAAAAACAAATCATCCCAATAGTGGCAGGACTGCAGTCTGCTCTGCATCTTGTGGCTTGTGGGGGTCTTTAATGGACTTATCCCAAACTCACCCTGCAGAACGATGCTGTTTTTACTGAGTCCATCTGTTCCTCCAGTGCCCTCTCCAGGCCACCATCAGCCAGGACCACCGGAGCAAATTAAGACCATGCGATGCAGAAGTTACAGGTTGCAGGTGGGCCAAACAATGTGGCATGGATCACTGACTAAGTGTGTTTATTGGTTTGTGTCCTGGGGGACGTGCACAGGGCCATGTACAGAGAGCCTGACACTGTGCCTCCAACATGGAAACAGTGACAAGCGTGAATACGGTGGGTGAACTGTAAACCCTTGTGGTGACCCTTGGAGTGAGCACGGAACATGGCGACTTTTCTCATAGGGCTCTGGAAAAAAGGCTCTGGGAGGGAGAGACCAGCATCCAATCAGACACACCGCATTTACGTCAATGTGAATGCTGAAGTTACAAAGGAACATGTGACTTATTGTATATACTTTGTAAATGACTTGTTTCCTGGAATAGTGTGCTAATTGTTGCTCTTTGTCAGATGTGGTTTAGACAGACAAACATGAGCCATCGAAATAGTTATTCAGGATTGTAATAACTAAAGGTTTACGACTGCAAACTCTTGTGTGGCCTTGCGCTTCAAATAAGTATGAAATCTGTTTTCTGCCATATAATACCATAGTAGTGTCATAGTAGTCCTCTTCTGAAAAACAAGTGTTAGCATTTAATCAGATGTGAAAATTGGGCAAAGACAAATCCATCTCTGAGTTCTGCTATTACTCAAAGCTTTCAAGCAACACCCCCAGGCACTGTGGTGTCCAGTAATAAGCAAGAAATGGATCAAGTTGTCTTTAAAATCTGCATTGGAAGAGCAGCATTGAATCAGCTGTTTGCATCTGCACTTCTGTTGTCTGAGGACCAGATTATAACAGCAACTCTTGGTTCTTCAAGTTTTTGATACTTTATGTATTGTATGTTTTAGGCTTAAAATCAACAGAAAATTAATTTTTAGCGTAAATAAAGATTTCTGTGTCTGTGTTTGACCAAAGCTGTGTTGATTCATGTAGATTACTGTGTGAATGCTTATATATAAAGACCAGAAAACAGAAAACAACACTTCACGCCAGCTGCTCTCGTACCTCCGCCCTTTTTGGTTCCTGTTTCGTGTAACAGGAAGTATTGTTTTTTAAGTTCTGCAGAACCTGTGCAGGTCCTGAGCCGCACCTGATCCAGACTCTATGTATCACTTCTTAACATAAAATAGTCCCTGCAACATCAAACCTTGACATTATTTGTCATTATTGTACCCACCAATAGGTTTGAGAAACAATGACAGTAAGAAAATTTTTTGTTCCCGTGTGTGAATATTCTTACTGCAAATGTCACATGAAATCACTTTTGTTGTGATCCATGTCAAAACTATAGATTTTTGAACCTGCCTGATGTTTGCTGGCTGTTCTTGTTTGCTGAAGATTGTGGTGGCCTTTACAAACCTCAGTAAAGTGACGTCTTTCACCTTTAAGCGGTGTGGTGTCAAGTGGCTGTGCTGAGGGGTTTGAAGCCCAGAGAAAGAGTCCGTTCTCTGGCAGAGGGGCCTTGCTTTTCCACCTGAGCCGCAGGTGTTTGCTTAACGTGCCTGTGGCTTGGCCTGGCTGCAGCGCATTCATTCGCCTTCATCCCACTAATGTTGACTTTTAGCTCTCCTCCTCCCAATCGTCTGCAAGCCCAAGGGACGAGAAAACAGTCCTAGAGGTTTCTGATAAACTCTATGGCCCTGTGTGAGTTTGATGATGGTGCAGAAGGGAGTGATGATTGTGGACTATCACTTTCCTTTGCTTTGACGCACGCTGGAAATGGGGCAATGTGGAAAGCCGTGCAGGCAGGCTCTGCTGGGTAACATGATGATGAAAATGCCAGGCTATGTGCAGGTGTTTCTGTGTTTTCACAAGCTCAGAGCACAGCAAGCCCAGGCTGATTTTAAAACTGAAGAGTACTATGTAAGAAGGACAGTATGTGGGGTTTTAAATTGATTTAAAATGTTGTTATTTCTTCTTTCACAACCAATGTCATGATGTTGTCAGATAAATGATGTATTCACTTTTATGGAAATGTACTTTTCAGTTTTTAACAATACTTCCATGTCAAAAAGACAGCAAGATTTGTGTCTGTGAAATACTTGTTTAGTGAACAAACAGCATGACAATATGAAATGAGCCCAGACGTTGTACTGGTGAAGCTTCTTGACCAGCTTCTGAGATAATCAAATCTGCGGCATGGTGGCTGAGCGGTTAGCGCTCTTGCCTCACAGCAAGAAGAGTTGCATGTTTCTCCCCGTGTCTGGGTGGGTTTCCTCGGGCACTCCGGTTTCCCCCACCAACCAATAAATGCATGTTAGGGTAATATCCTCCAGCTACGGTAGTCCTGACCAAGCCTAGCAACAACATCTGGAGATGGGTCCCCGAGCACTGCACTGCGGCGATCACTGCTCCTGAGGAGATGCCCCAGAGGCATTGAAGGATGGGTCAAATGCAGAGGACAAATTTCCCTAGGGGGACAATAAAGTATACCTTACCTTACCTCTTAGTGGTATTTTCCTTGTTAAATTATATGGTCTGCCACAAATAAAGCAGGCTTCAGGTTGTCCAAAACAACGCGGCCACTGAATGCACCAAATATTATCTTGGCCATAGGTCCAGACAAAGTTAGAGGATGTAATTAAAGGTTTACAAGTAATTGTTACTTGTTAACCAGAATGTTGAAAATGCTACATATGTGGACCAGACTCATTCACATTTCACCCAACAAGCGTGTAGTGCAGATTTGTTTCTACCTTAACCTAAGACATTTACCAGGGCATTGAAATCAGTATAATGAGTTATTGTGTTTTTAAATGATGTAGTATAATGTTGTCGTGTTATTTTGTAGGAAGACTATCAACCACTTCTTTGGAAGCTAATGGGGTTTCTAGTAATAAATAAATAATAAATAAACAAATATAAATAAATAAGTAGGCCTACATATTGCTAGGGCAAAACTGATTTTAAAATACTTGAATGTTGTCAGAGTAGCTATTAGGTGTCTTGCTTGTACAAACAATTCAAACAAATATTTACTATGGAAAAGCCTAATTTAACCAAAGATGGAAAAGCCTAATTTAACCAAAGATGGAAAAGCCTAATTTAACCAAAGAAATGCTGGAAACCACTGTGGAAAACCTAGAACTTAATTACAATCAAATCAGCTCTCATTTCCAACTTCAGCACCACTGACCCGCACTTGTTCCTGTTCTTATTAGGATCTTTCTACAGCTCCTTCTGCTGCACCTTCTCCGTCTCTCTCACCTGTCGCTCCTCACCTTTCCGCACATGGCCCTATTACCTGGCACACCAACACCCTGGTTTATTTTCACTGAGATCCGCTTTCTGGCGCTCTCTGCCAGAGACAATATTTTGCTGGAAATATACAGGTATTAACTGTTAAGATTTCAGATGGTCAAATAAACCAGAGGTGCCCTGCTCTGGCGTGTCCCAACAGAGACGAGATTGTGTGTGGACGGCTCTCTGCTAATGAATCAGGAGGAGGAAAGCGGCTCAATCACTAATAATTACTACACCCTTCTTCCCTTCACTCCATCCATCTGTCCGTCCTCCTTCTGCAGGCCCAGGTGATTTCCAAGCAGCACGCTCATTTATCTTACCCACCTTTGATTTCAATGTGACATTCATTTCATGCTCATTTCCTTGGGCTGGCCATCAAGGCGGCTCTTTCATAGCACACTAAACGGCCTCTTATGCGCTGACCTTTAGTGGCTGAAAAGGAGGGGTTGAAACAACAGTGCTCAGCGGGGAGTAAATGATGATGGATCTGTTCTGGCTGAGCTCGAAGTTACCTTAGCACAACTGGCTACACGTCGACGCTCCGTACATGTGTTCACGTTCAGCACCCAGGGCCAAAGAGCACACTTGTTGCCAGTTTGCATGTTTTGGGCCTCCAGAGGTTAATGGTTAGACAAGATTAATTGTTCAGCAACTAATTAGGAGATAATTAGTATCCTGGACAAACTGTTTAAGGAGAAATGATGACGGGACTTGCGACATGGAATGCAAAGTGACATGTTCAAGGGTTCATGGCTTCAGTGGAACAACTACAAAGTGATAAGAACGCTGCAGATAAAGATTATAACCAAACTCTTTGGGTTTAGTACTTGCAGCACATAAAACCCTGACTTGTTATAGGCTACCTGCCTTGTCAGAACTCAGAGGCTAAGTAAGTTAGCGCCTGGACACTTAAGCCACATTGCCTAAATCCTGTGCACACTGGTTGAGTGGATCATTGATTGGTAAATGGTCATTGTATGCACTCAAAGTGCTTTTACAATTACCTTGTTGGTTTGGGCTTGTTGGTTTTACATCAGGTCCAATGTCTGATTGATGTCTTTCAGTCAAAATTTATTTTATTAAACTTTGTGTCTTAAAAGGTGCTTACACTGTCAATAGTCAGAAAACTAAGTCAGAAAGAAGAGTTTTGTCTCAACTGTGGATTTATTTACCCACAAATGTTATTAAAATAGAAAATACAAATGTAATGTAAGGTTATTAAACAATATATTTTAAGTATGCTATAAATATATAGTATTTTCTGTGTGTATTATACTTAATAGTTTTTGACAATGTATTTGTGGCTTGAGCACAACTGAAGCATTGTGTCAAATGATAATCATCTCTTATAAGAAAAACACATGTGGCTGTTTAATTCCATTCAGTCTAATATGACATGTACTTCTAACAACTACAGTAGGCAAAGAGTCGGTGGACATAGAGCACCACCTACAGTTCAAATACACTTTTAAGTTCTCCAAGGTTTATGCTGGTCTCAGCTCTACGTTTATAGCTGTTTTGTGTCTGTCAATATTTTCAGTTATCAAGAAACTAGATTAATATGTGCAGCAAATGCATGGATAAAGTATGAATGTATGCACAGTTAGATTAGAGATTCGTGGTTATCAATATTCCAACATGTCGACTTCCTGTCCTGGCTGCACTCTTGATTGAACATAAAACTATAGCTGATATTAGCCCAATGTATATCTATTACTGTTTAAATTGTATTCACATAAAGCTGGTGTGCATAATAAATTTTGTAGTTTTTAATTCTGTTCTACTCAGACTCAGAAAACACTTTTCTGCATGTCCCAGATTAGTGATATCAGATGTACATTTCTGAAAGCTTCTGTGCTGTTTTTGAATCCATTATTCAAGTTCTGACTCAATTCTTGGTGTGGGAATTAGTGACAGCAGTGTGTACTGAAATATACTTTTTAGTGGTTCTGGTGCATGAGGGTCCAAAGTGAGGAACCTGATCTTAAAGTTAAGGTTAAGGTTAAGGTAAGGTACACTTTATTGTCCCCGTAGGGAAATTTGTCCTCTGCATTTGACCCATCCTTCAATGCCTCTGGGGCATCTCCTCAGGAGCAGTGATCACCGCAGTGCAGTGCTCGGGGACCCATCTCCAGATGTTGTTGCTAGGCTTGGTCAGGACTACCGTAGCTGGAGGATATACCCTAACATGCATGTTATTGATTGGTGGGGGAAACCGGAGTGCCCAGAGGAAACCCACCCAGACACGGGGAGAAACATGCAAACTCCACACAGAAAGGCCCGGGCTCGTGCGGGAATCGAACCCGCGACCTTCTTGCTGTGAGGCTTGAGCGCTATCGCTTAGCCACCGTGCCGCCATCTGAAGGAAATAATGCAACATTTTTGTCCTTTTGGATAATAAACAGCCAACACAATGATCCATTTTCCTAATAAATGTGCTTCAAGGAGATCTGTATCATTTAGGACCTATTTGTTTCAAAACTGAAATTTGATGAGAGGTGATGAAAAGTTAAGTGAGAAGCTATAAATCAACACTTACAGTGTTGCACGTTTGAAATTACTGTACTTAATTTTGATATTTCATATTAAACACAGAAGACTATGATGATAATAAAGTATTTTGTTTCACGCTGCTGTTTTATATAGTCAAAAATGAATGATGAAAACATGTGGATATTATTTGCTTGGTGAAGGATTTGTGAGAGCCAGGAAGTAGTTGGAAAGATTTGCAGCATGAAATTCAGCTACCAGCTGTGATCAGTGGAGGGCGCCCACGTGTCACATGTAGATCTAAAGTAGACACGGAATACACCTCTATGCTAATTGGATTTTCTTCCAAAAATGTTTCCTACTGGCTCCTATTGACCGAAAAAATAACAATTATACTCTGCAAGTTCCATTTTGGTTGTAAATAGTAAAAAATGCCTTTGTTTGAAAATAGTTACTTCTTACACACATACAAGTAAATATGTCATGTTTTTCGGTTTCACCAAAATAATATTACCAGTGGTATTTTCCCTGAAATCTGCTTTATCTAACCATAAAATAGGAATAAAATAACAATTAAAAAATTTAAGCCCGATTTTAATATATAGCCTACCAGTTTGTCAAACATGTTGAAAGAAAATGCCAGATAAATTAACCATACTTTAACTCCAGCAGTTCAGGCGGTGATCACTGTGTGTCAGACAGACTCAGCCTCTCATAAAGCACTGAAAATCTGGATATATTTCTATGAATGCATCAGTAATGTGACCTATCACATTAATGTAAAGTGTAAAATATATTCTGGTTGCATCCAAAAATGATCTTAGATGATGCAATGATTGTGTTGAATTAGTTTTTATCACAACATCTCTGAAAATGCACTGGTACAGAAAAAATAAAAACAGTGAGTGTTATTTGGCTCCTAAGATAAATGTAACAGCCTGCTCTAAACAATACAGCACTTCATACTAATAGTTGATCAATCAGTAATGTGACATTTAGGGTTTTTCAATTGATCTATTTTCTTTTAATTTGTTAAATAAATGTTTAAGCATCAGGTAACATAAGGGACTTCTCGTGTAACTTAAATGGTTTAACTTCACATTGAACAAGAATATAATAACGTTTATAAATATACTAATTATAACATCTGAACAACTGTCTGAACCACTGAGTAAAAGCTTAATTTTCCCCCCAACCACGTTATGCCACACATAATCACATTGCATTGATGGCAAATGTTCATATTTTTATAATATGTGCTTCCAAAATCTGGATTAGGGTTAGGATTAGGTTTAGGTTACGTTAATATGGGTAGGTCTTTGAAAAACATAAACTAACTGGGTCATGGCATAACTGCGTTTGTAAAATACTGAAGAACTGTAATTCCTTAAGGTTCCTTATTGTAGCCATGACAAATGTAGGTGTTTTGTGAGAACTGTAGGTCTAAAACTGGTTGAGTTATAGTTGCTCAAACAAAAAGTGTTACAGCCATCCCTGGTCTCCCAGATGATACATTGCCGATTTCACTAGGGGGCAGTAGGGGGTAGAAGATTAAAAAACAAGTCAGAAATGTCTGATTTAAAGCCCATTTAGTCTGTCTTATGCCCGCTGCCCCACATAATTTTCCTTCAAGGATTAGTTGCACTCAATAAACATTTAGTTGGCATGCTTTCTATATGTTCTCAACTTGTTGAATGAGTCAGATCAGATCAGTTAAATGTCAGAAACTTGTTCTTGTTTTTCCCTGATACTCGTCATTTCTCCAGTTACAGTTCTTCAAACCCTTTGATTAATAACTTTCATTTCTACTTTCCATACACAGTTTGACCTCTGGCTTTTCCAGAGGACAACCACTGACATTAAGCAAACAGCATGTGACTTAGGCTACGTAAAAGGTCATTCTAAATGGATTTGTTTACTTTTACAGATTAATTTCCTTCTTCAAATGACTTAGGCTAATATGCAGAGGAGAAAGCCAGTTTTTTTGGTACGTTGAACCACTAATGTCTAAACTTTTTAATAAAGCTTACATTTAATTTGAATGTGTCCTATGAGGGATTAAAAAATATACAAATATAAGACTTACCATATATTGTAAGACTGCCTGTTTCTTATTTCACCAGTGCCTATTTTAACTTATCCTTTTTCATATGGGTTACACAGCAACTCATATTTTAGTTTTAATCAACACTGACTAAATCAATTACCAAAACACTAAAGTCAAGCATTTTCATGAGACTTTTTAGTTGACTTTGGGTGAAGCTCTAAACCAGCAGGACTTTCTGAACCTTTCAGACAGATAGCTGCGTGTAAAAAGACAGTATGTAGTTACAGTTGTGCTACTTGTATGACTGAATCTGCTTTTGTTTTGTTAGATGTATCTTTAAAGATGTCAAGCTAATGCCACATTAACCTTTCACGCCCAGAAAAACTCCTGTAACTTACAGACACACAGAAATGTTCCTTTTTATTCTAACCTTTAAAGGCATTTACCGTGTTTCATAATATAGAGAAATAAAAAGTCACTGAGAGCACTGTCACACCTCTGATGTTGGATTTTCCCAGTTCTTGTCAAGCCAATGCTTTGTTTGTGAATACAGCATGTTAATGCAACATAGGAGTCAATGGAAATCCCCACCTCAGTGGTGGATAATTGTAATGTTTATTTAGTGACTTAAATGGGTTAAACATTATTACCTCATTAAAATTAATCCAACAGAGATGTTGTTTATCTTGTTTTCATCATACATAATGAGAAAAAAGGATTCAACCTAATTAATATAATATCCGTGGCTAGGCTATTTCACACTCAATTAAAAAATTTACTGAGATACAAAAAAAAAAGTACAAAAACAAAATGATAATGTTTATAAACTACAGTAGTGTGCTTGTGGATAACCTTTGGATGCTTCCTTGGAGAGTCTCTGTGTCCGCTAGGGCCCCAGGACCACACTTTGGGAAGCACTGAACATATTCAGCCTATGAGAGGCCGATTGAGGACGCTGATCAACTGTTTTAAAGAAATTTACTTTCTGAGGAAAAACGATTAAAGTTGTATGTTGATTCTTCTAAATTATTATTCTCAAAATGAATTAGAACACATTATCAATTGCCTCATTCAGATCTGCTAAGTAAAAAGATAGTGGCACTGTGGCAGCGTGGATAGCGCTCTCTCGCCTCACAGCAAAAAGGTCGTGAGTTAAACTCCCGCTTGGCCTGGGCCTTTCTGTGTGGAGTTTACAAGTTCCTCCCTGTGTCTGGGTGGTTTCCTCTGGGCACTCCCGTTTCCCCACCAACCAATAACATGCAAGTTAGAGAACATGTGGTGTTGGTGGGAAGTTGAGGCTTGTTTAGGCTGAGCTGCCCAGGGCTGCTGCCATCTCTGAGTGAGGGGGGTGTTACTGTGTGAAGCACTTTAAAGACATTTTTCTGAATAAATGTGCTGTATAAATAAATCATTCATTCATTCATAATAAGACAGCCTTTAGTTATCCGACAATAGAGAAATTCCTGTGTTGCAACACACACTTAACGAGCAGTTGGAGATGAGAAACATGCAATAAAATAACATTTTACACCAAAAAGCATGAACTGAATGTCAAGCATCTTGTTTCTCATGGATAGCCGGAAGCTCTCTGCTTGGCTTTAGTAGTTCCTTCAGTTTTACTTTACTGTCTGTAAAAAGATGGTCTTAAACTGTAACTGCAGCTAAAAAGAATGTATGTGGATATTGCCCGTGTGTTGGATTGTGAGAGTGAGGACATATAGTTGCAGTGTTGGTAAGTTACTAAAAAACTGTAATACATTATATATTACTAGTTACGGAGGAAAATGTATACATTTGTATTACAATATTACTGTCTCAGAATGTAACTGAGTTACACTACTGTGAGTTACTTGAGTTACTTTGAGTAATCACACATTGTTAAGCATTGTACAACATAATCTGTTACATTTACACTTGATTATGGTTAATTTATGTAATTGATTCAAAATTTTTCATAATATTTATTTACCTTTAGCACAGACGTTTTTAGTGGTTTTGTCCTGAGTGTCATTTCAATAAATATAAAAGCAATTAATTTATAAAAAACTGAGTTACTCAGATTGTAATGTAATATTATCAACATTTTATATGTAATGAGTTACACTACTTAGTTACTGAAAAGTGGAATATATTACAGTAACTAGTTACAAAGTAACTAACACTGATAGTTGGCTATAGTTTCTCATGGCTGAGCAGCAGTGCAGTGTGCCTGTCGATCTGAGTGTAATAATAGGTTACATTATTCCCTTTAGCCTGAACTAGTTCAGTCTTTGTTTCATCAGAGATCAAATTCATATTTTGTATAAACCCAAGCTTATTCTAGGAGCTGATAGGCTATAAAATCTAACTTATTCTATATAATAGCCTATATATTTATAGCATCAAAATAAAAACTAAAGGTTTGAAAAAAAGGAAAGTGCATCAATCTGAATTTGTAATGTTTTAATTTGTTTTGGAAAACGAAAATGAATTTGGAAAAGGCAAAAGACAGAAAAGGAAGTTCACATGGGAGGGACTTTACCGGAAAATGACGTCACGGTCAAACGCTTTCCATGAAGCAGCAGATCAGAAAATTCCACAGGGAGAGTTAATTCCCGTTTCCGAAACTCCATCATACCAAAACGGAAAGAAGGAGCAGGTCTAGACAAGAGAAGTTACGCAAGTAAAACTGAAAGTGAGTGAGCTAAAACTAGGCCTCTAGGTCCATGTTAGCATTGAACAAATATGTTTATGAACTTTCCCCATGCTAAATATACACTTTGAGCTCTGTGTTGCGTGTTTTCCAAGTGACCCCGGTTACCAGCTGTAAATCTAATGCAAACTGAAAACTCTAAAGTAGGCTTGTACTTACAGTTTCCCATCTTCATAAACAGAATTCCTCCGCTTTCTGTTTAATATAAGAATTGTACTTTTATTCAACTCCATTGAAGTAACCATAGGAACCTGTTGAACGTACAGTCCGGTTCCCGTAAGCGTAATGACGTCGCGCTGGCCACTGATTGGTCGGTAGTTAGGAGGGAGGGTAAAAGGAGGGGGGCGTGCGTCTGAAATATAGAGCCAGATCAATCCGAATAGTTTCAGAGAAGTAGACCTTTAAGCGGACACAAGAAGAGAGAACTGCTCCTTCATCCAAAAATCACATAGACAAGATAAACTTTTCTGGACTATATATTTTTTCACGCTAAAAGGTTTTGTCAACCAGTCGTGCCTTTGAGAGAGAGAAATCTAGCACGCAGTTATTGTTTTCTCCAGAGTTTCCCACTAATCAGACAACCATGCTGAAGCTTTTCATCGTGCTCATTCTATCCACCGCTGTTATCTCAGAATCGGTAAGTTGTTTCTTATAATACGATCTCTTGCCCTTGTTTGTCATGGGTTTGGTCTTGTGTCTGTGTGTGTGACCGCCTGTGTGTGTTTGGCGAGCTGGGATTAGCCACTTAGCTTTGATTAAACTCCGCTAGGCCTGTGTGATTCCCTTCGACTCTTGTTACATTGTGATGTTGGCTGCGTTGTATCTTTCTTGGCTACATTTCCCACTGCGATTGTTGTGTGTTGGTGAAGGAACATATCCAGTTTGGGGCCCAGGAGGGGATGTGACTTTAGTTTTCCCTGGCTGATCACAGGGTCATGTGGGCCACTCTTTCTTTATTGCAAAACCGAGCAAAGCCGGGGATCCTATAAAACGCACTTTCGATCGATTCTCTGAAACTTTTAAAAAGGATTTCTCAGTATCTGATGTTTGTTTATGGGATGAGAGCGTATTTGTGAATAGCTCAAGTCTGACTCAACTCCAAAAGAATGTGTGTACTGAGGAGAATCACTGAACTGGAAGTAGCTGACATTTATGAATGCTATTTCACAAGGTGCTGAAGCGTTTCCATAATGTCCAGTCTTACCCAAAATGGACTCCTCTGTACTTTTGGTCTTGTTAACACAGTTTTAACCTAATAAAAAAAAAATAAAAAATCCCAAGATCATTTTGTCAATTTTATTTGTTTATTATTAGCTTTTTTTTTCTTTTTGATTGAACTAGTCTACCACAGCAATAACTTAAAAATATTGTTTACTTGTGTTGTACTTTCTGTAACATTTTAAAATAAACTAACACATCAGCTGTGGCTTCAAAGTCTGGTTATGGCAGAGCTAAATCTAACCAAAGTGAAGGTGTGTGGAGCTTAAAAAACACATGTGGAAGACTTTACAATAGTGCCATAACATTGTGTAACTGTGTTTTCATATTGAGGGATCTTGGAAATCTTAACTGTAGTTTTGTTTACTGTTCTGTTTGCTATTCTTGTCCTCACTCCAATTTGCAAAAAATAAGGTCAGGATTGATGAATAGATGGAATATTGGGGATAGGTTACTTGGCAGAGAAAAGTTGTGTGTTGTTTTTCTGAGTCTCCCTAATGATTATTGTATTTGTATAAATGTTATGTCATCTTTTCAGATTTCCCAGTGTCACTCTTCATTCTGATTTTCTTAGACTGGTTGTCTGTAGCTGTTGTTTATGTTCTCCTGATACCACCCACATTCAAACACTGCACCCTACCCCCCAGCTGGTCTCAGTTTGCTCAGTCACTACAGTGAAGGCAAAGCACATGTCTTACTGGCTTTAGATTGCCGTTAGACAACAAATAAATTGCTCATAATGAGTTTTAGGCATTTATTTGAGATGTGTTGTAGGTCACATGCGTTGCTAAACCTCAGTCTGTGACACAGTGAGATGCTCACCTGATGTCAGCAGCTCAAATCTGTGACACTAATCCCAGATTGAAGTCTGCCTGAGGCTGTACTTATTTCTCTCACGAGCCAATGGCCAGTGGTGCAACAGACAGTACATTCCTCACAGTGATGTAGTTTCAGCTTGCTCCCTGCCTCATCATGTTGTCCAACTTCTCCCATGTCTCTTTTTGATTGTCCTCAAGAATGTGACCTCTGCTGACCTTGATGAACCCTCTGAGGGATTTTGCACACTTGGAGGGTTCTCAATAGGACCATGGGGCCTTTTCATAAGAAAAACTCTATAATTGCAAACTAGCCCAAACGGACACACTTTTCACTCAAACACTCTTTTTAGACCTTTAAATCTTTGGTTCTTTACCCTTTTTTGACCATTTTGCCAGGCCTTTCTGTGATCAATCGTCCTTCCAAGATATGCTTTGGTCTCTTTATCCTCTTTTGCATCACTGTGCTTTGATGGATACTTAGCCTCTGAGCTATGACAATTCATCTGTTCACCTCCCTTGCTCCCTTGTCTTTGCAGCCTTTTCTTATCCCTATCCACTAAGGTCATTATTGGAATGTGGGTTTGTCGTTCCCAGCTAATCGATAACAATGTTCTGCTCTGACAAAAACCCACTCTTGATACAGAGACATTTTAAGGACTCCCAGGCATGATTGGAATGTTTTTATCATCTTTAAACTGCTTTCATGATTTAAGTCTTCAGCTCAGTGATTGCAGACCTTTTCTTATTAACTATTCAGTAATAGTTTTAAACCAATTGATAGTGAGTAATTTTAAGCTCCTTTAATTAAAATAGAAGTTATAGGCTTTGTTAGTGCAAAATTAAATCATATCAATAACAATCACTTTCTGCTCCTTCAATTCACACAATGTTCCAATGTATATGAAGTAATTAATGAGGCAACAAGAAATCTTCTTTCCATTAGAGTTAATCCATGTTCCTACTACCAGATCTTGCCCTTGGTGTCTTGGGGTGTGTGCCCATTTGTTGCATCTTGTTGGAATGTGACTAGTTTAGCCCCCCGATCATTTGCAAAAGAATGAGCTTGGTTTTAGGAAGTTTTTTTTTTTGTCTCTTTTTGCATGATGGGGTGCATTGAATGACTGTGCAGTGAAAAGAACACAGGGAAGGAGGGAGGAACCAGGGAGCATGATAAATAGTATCACTAGGATGTAATAATGGTTCCTGCATTGCTGTCCGCTGGTCTATAAAATCCCTTTGGGCCAAGGAATGTTGGCACAGAGAGAGGAGGTTTTTGTCCTTCCTGCTTGGGATGAAGAGCTGTTGAGAATCTGATTCCCCCTGGCCTCCTCCCGCCCTGACCGCTACATTTTCTGGCACTTGTAACAGGAACTATGTGAATGCATTTCGAGCAGGAGTCAACTATAAAATCCCTGCTGCGTTGTTATATCACTTCAAGAACACATTTCTAGGAACCTTTTTTCTTGCACTAACCAAGAGTCTGCAGGTGCCCTTGGACTTTTTAACCCTTTTATGGCAAGTAAGTATGAATTTATGTGGGCAAGTTAAAGCTACCAAACCTGTTTCTTCACTCTCACCTCCCCCACACTGTAGAAGAATGGCTCTTGTGGCTTTGTGGTGTGCTAGTTGAATTGGAGGAGAGGAATATGAGTATTGCCATATTTCCATTGGGGAGTAGTCGCATCAAGCCCAGAGGGAGGCTGTTTGATGTAAGGCTGAAGTTCTCTGTCCCAGATCTCCTTGTCATATGAAAACAGATGGATGTCCCAGGCCTCAAGCCAGGTTCCCGGCAAATGTCAGCCATCACACAAATGGTCTTTCCCAAGCCGTATGGGGCAGCTTGAAAGGCTTTTATTCACAAACTAAAAATCTGTGTCTGAGCAACTTTTCATACAATACAATTGTTTTCTAGTCTGTATGAATTTTTTGTTTGTGTTTGTGTCCTGGCCCTTTCATGGGTTTGAGTTTAGAAACTTTTGTGCCTTTTTATCAATGGGATATTTTTTAGCCCTTGTTTCAATTCAAGAATTGTAATAATCCAGCATATAAGCTTTAGTTTGAAGCTACACCTCTTACATGGACCTGTGTGTGGGGTCTGCAGCAGACCACCAAAGGCTTGATGAGCCAACCCACATGCCTGGGCACCACAATCTAAGCGGTGGTCAAAAAGTTGTTCTGCAGCTTTGCTCTAGTTAGCTTTTACAACTTTAGTCATACTGAGTAAAGACTCAAAAAATTATCAGATGTGAGTTATATAGTGACAGCAGCTGACTAAACACCTTTACACTGATAAAATAGCTTTTCTGTTTATTGAGCACGGTGATCTGTACGCCATCTATTTGATTACTGAGTGTGCTTTATTTTGTGAGAGAAATATGCTTTGGGTAAAATGAAATTGGCTAACTGGTGGTATTTTTGGTGGTGTTTAAGCTGTTTAATTAGCAGCTTTGTATCAATGCAAACTGCTTTCATATAATTTGTGATGAAAATTCTTGTTTTCCTGCTGTGGCCAAAAGCTGATCCTGTGAGAGATCACTTTCCAGCAGCGTACATTTTGTCTTTTTGTTTGCAGTGTCTGAGATCTCAGTCAGTGATATGCTACCCTGAGGGAATGACTTCAAAGGGCTGGAACACAAAAGTGTGGGACTGACTGTTGTCTCTCTGAACTGGGGTTAGTTTGGACATTGCCAGCTCGTCTATATAGCTTCATTGATAAGATAATTTAAACTATGGGCCGTTGCAGAGAATATCTTTTTGATTATTATTTTTTTGACAAAGTGATCCTGTCTGTCATCATGTGTATATCATGTGTTTGCCTGCGGTGTCTTTTTGGACTTCAACACTTTACTGACCTGTGTTGTATGTGAAAGCCTGTCAGGATCAAAGTTGTTGTTTGCTTTGTTGCCATAGAGTCTCACACAGGGCTGGTAGTTGGAAACTCTGCTAAAGATAGTCTCAGTGTAGGTAGAAGGAATCTAGAGGTGGTCTGTCAGAGCAAAGCTTGGATTTCAGCCCCGCACCAGGTGTTTATGGGCAGGCAAACAAGGCCTTCATGCTAGTCTTCAGACATCAGGACTTTGTAAAGGTGGGGAACATGAATGTCTTATCTTAGGTGCTGTACGGCCCTGTCTCCTCAAAGTGTTTATAGTTTGTCTCAGAGGAGTGGTCACTCGTTTGCGTCAGTGGTCACAAGTTCATCTCTGGAGCTCAGTCCACTTGGTTCACATCCTGCTGTGCTGCTAGAGTATCATCTGGCACTAGAGTAGGAACCAAGTAGAATTACATTTGTGAACAAAACTGAAATTTTATTGCATCTGATGTTCAAAAACATGGTGGCATTTTTTTCTTGAAGAGGTCAAAACATGGCAGACATGACAAAGAAGAAGGAAGCACATTCCTGCGTGCTGGTGTCCCTTTTCTTTCTTTTCAGGGTTTGATCCTCCTCTGAGTCGCTGTGTGAATGGAGCAGATGCCTCTGTGTGTCAGCAGATGGAGGGATTGTTTGGGCAGCCTAATGAAGGGAGGCTGGTCCAGGCCAATCCGTGGTTACCTTGGTCATTGATATGCTCTTGAGGCGTCCACTAGCATTGTTGAGCCTCAATGGCCAGGACAGAGCTAAAGGCCGGCTGGCGACTGGGCCAACAAACTGCCTTTCGGAACACTTGCCACTACATAATGTTTTTCAAATATAGGGTTTTCCGTACAAAAACTTCTAAATTCTCTTTTTACTGCATAACTTTTTTTAAGCACATGCCATTAAGCACTGTATAACATTTAGTTGTTTGCTGCCCTTTTGTTAAGTTGGAGCACAGAAGCTTTGACTAAAAGCTTGTTGTTGTATCAATGCTACATGCTACAATGCTGCTCAGCGGAAATCCCTGAAGTCCATGTGGTTAGCTAAAACTTTGGTTTGGCTCTATTCCACTCCTGGCTGCTTATCAGCTGCTTCACATTAGGCTGAGTTTATGAGGTTTAGAATGACTGTTGAGAGGACAAAATGGTGACCTGAGGGAAAAGTGGCTTTTTTTAAAATGGCTGAGGCAGGACGTGGTGAACGTTAGTACAAGCCTTTAATGAGCCACAGTGAAACTCTTTAAATGAGATGTTCAGCCTGTTTTCAATATATATCAGGATATACAGTATGTACTAGTCTAAGTATGAACAAAGCAAGTTTATTAAAAGCTCAGCCATTAGTGAGTTATGCAAATGACATAAGCTTTTTCTAAAAATAATGCCTCATCACTTTTTTATTCAAAGGCAAACATGTTTTCTGCTTGTGCAAATAGACCACATGCTTCTGAGCACGTAGCCTCTCAGGGGCGGTTTATGCTGCTCATATACAGGGTTTGTGTTCTATTAAGTTTGACTTGTCTAAAATGATTTTGATTTTGATTCTATTCAGGATTCAGCCATGTTTGAATCACTGTCCACCCCTAAATTAAGGAAAATTATTTACTTGTTGCATAATCAGAGGTTTGAGAAAGAGCTTACCCATTTTCTAAATAACATTTCATTCAACTTGGCAATCATTCTAAAACTATAGGCACCTTTTTAGTGTATAAAAATAGCCATTTATAGTTTCTTGCTTAATTTCTTGCTTAATGTGCAAATCTCTTCTCTTGGTCCAATTTTTACTTATTCTGCTTTCACAGTCAGGGCATTTATGGAGGCCCGGAAAACCGGATAACTTGCCTGGTCTGATTTGAACCAGTTCTCCAAAGTGCATGTAAACCCGGGCAGACCAATTGAAAGCTGCACATGAACGTTTTTTGAAAATCCTATTTGTCCCGACCGATTGTCGTCCTATTTCAGATGTCGTGTAAACAGGCAATTGGCTTATACCTGGACAAATACAACTGAGCATGCTCACAACCCATGTCTGCTCTACATCATAGCCATAAAGGTCAGATTTTTAGAACATTAAAGCGTCCTGCACAAAGTGGCACACAACCTCACATTCAGGTTTGGACCTATTTAAATGATTTTCATTAGGGCTGTCGCGATATCCTCAATATTGCAATAAAATACAATATTGTGCAGTAGAACAATTTCAACAGCACAAGATTTCAAGCAACCGCGGTAACTGCATTTTGATGATGTTTTGCGCACCTGCCCGTATTTTGACTGCGGGACTGCGCATTTGAGCTGTGGAGACGTTGAGAAGAATACAATTAAAAGTGAAAAGTCCTTCCATTTCCTCGCTTTTCAGAAAACTTTTAGGCAGTCGAATTTTGTGTGATTGCTAAGTCTTCCCTTCAGTCTGACTCTGTTTGTGCCAACTATCACTGATACTTTATTCTTTACATATCAGTTCAATGAGCCACAAAATGTACAGCACACAGTTTATTACCGTGGCCGGTGAGCACAAGTTGCAACTGTGCATTTCTACAAACAAAGTGATGTGTATCATGTAATCTTACCTGTAAACAGAAGAGCTGTAGGTTATTTGTAACTATTTTCCAAAAGATTCACAGGTACGACAATGTCGCACGTTGCAGATCCACGTTAACTCACAATCTGCAGTCTTAGTGAAAGGTTGAAGCAAAAAAATACAAAAAACCCCCCCAAACCGTTTGATCCAAACTTGACTGTAATCATCTCTCCTTCGATCAGACAAAGCACAATTCCGGAGTTAATGTGTGTGGCTGATCCAGCTTGGAACATTTGTGTAAAGTTGCAGTCCAATGAGTCCACAGCCAAAACAGTGCGAACCCTAACCTTACCCAGATTTCAGAAATCTATTTTGTACAATATAAACATGGACTAGCATATCAGCAGTGCTTGATGTTGTGTGTCATAATTTGTTGGGAACAAAAAAAAAAATCAAGCCCCCTATTAAAGTGATAACCTTACTCTGAACAGCTTTGCTGGTTCATTTTCTTTTAAAACAAACCTGACTCTGTTTCATTAGAATAGTTTTCTTCTATACTTTTTTCTGTGATGGAGATTAGTTGTTTTTATTTATAAGGATACATTGGTCATGTGCATTTCCTGATTGGTAGGATGTCCATTCTCCATTAGTGTGTCCATTCCTCACACTGTAGCATTTGTTTTGCACCGTTGCTTAAAGTTGGGGTAAATAACGTTTTTAGTTGTAAATTATTAAGTTTTGTGTTTTCCTCTAAAACAAATATGACAAATGCAGCACTATGTGCACAACAAGACCTCTGTGTACCGTCTGACCTGAATAATAATTTTAGTTCGCATCAGTAACCGAATGCTGCGCTCTGATTGGCTGTACATGGGTGGTCCTCTCCACTTTCATCTTGTTTTTTGTAAATAAAAGACGTTTACCGACCATAATTGCAACCAAAATTAATACTTGTCAATATTAACCATATGTTGAAGGATTTCTGAAAGAAAGTGGTCACATTTAAAACATAAATCATCTTTGCAGTGTGAAAATCAGCTACCCCACCATTAAAGTCTCTTTTTTGAGAATATATCACCTGCTTGTCTCCATGGAGATGTTACTGCTAGATTTAGAAAAGCTTAGGCTCACGCTGGATGTCATATAGTAATTACATACATATGACATTTTTGGTCATGCCTACCAAAAAAATAATGATAAACACAAAAATGAAAGCAAAGCTCACTATAGTGTTTTTCTCACTTTCTGTCAACTTTACAGTTGTGTGTTCAATTTAATGCTCATTAGCCTTCTATACACACACAGTGTTTTAATCCTATTCACACTGCTTACAGAGCAAATGGTCAATGAAATTAAGTGTGCTAATGTGATTAAAGGAGCTCCATGACTCTTCATTATGCAAGCTTTCACAGTGATTTGCCCGACAGTTGGGGCTAATACCTATCAACAGGCCACACACACTGATAGCTTTATCACCAAGCGTCTGCACTTTTAACAGCGGAGGCAGATGAGTCGGCTCCTACTGGTCGCTGAATCATCCCTTTAACAAGAGACTATGTCATGGTGGTTACAGTCCTTGAACAAAAGGTTAGCCTGGACTGTGGGACTATAACTCTATAATGACCTTTTAACTTTTGACACGAAGAGTAAATTATGAACACAGTTAAGGTCACTTTCAGTCATTTCATTGAGCTACATTGTAAATAATACTAGATAAGTTATTGTAATGTTGTATTCTGCTGTCACTCTTCTAAAACCCCTCCATTAATAACATTTCACTTTTCCCATTTTTGATACAAATAGTATAGTCGGTCAAAACATGATTTATATTTTTTATGAATAGTTTTTGTCTTTATCACAAGGAGAATGTGGCTTCATTCTATCTATATCGGTGAATGAAATCTCTCTTTCACTTTTAAGTACCCGTCACTCTTCCCAAGGACAATTGTTATAATTGTGTTTGTGGTTGTCTCCAGCTAATTTAGCTTTCTCTTATTGTCCTCTTGGAGCTCGATATAGTAACCAGTAAGAGAAAGTGTCTACTTCGCACTGTCCCATTGGTGCCGCTTGCCTAGTGCCATACTATTTACATATACTTAATGGGAAATGTCTGTCTTGAATTTGAATTAAAGGTTAAATGACCAACAATTTAGTTCCAAAAATGCACAACAGCTCCATGCTAGTGGTGTTTTACAATGCATTTGCTTTGCAATGTATATGTTTAGCTGTGACAGAATTTCTGGGTAGCTTGAAATGTGCAACTAAGGTGCAATTGGGGTCAGTAATTGCTGTTTTTCTCGTCTTTGCTGCCTTGTTCATATTCTTAACAGTGTAGAGAAGGAAATGGATTTGGTCTTGCTAAATGTATGCTTGTGGTTGTGTATGATCTTAATGTCTGCTTCACTGCCATAATCATTTTTTTCATGATTCACTGCAGCAAAAGAAAGGTTCCTCTGACCCTTGCTGTGTCTATGTCCTAGCAGGTGAGGGAGACTGAAACGTGGATGCCTATGAAGACGACACAAAAGGTGTCTATGTCAACGCAAGAAGACCTGGAGTCCTCGGGGGACTCTCACAACGGGTCAGACTTTGGCTTCACAGATGATGAGGATGATGACGATGATTACTCCTATGATGAGTTCTCTGGCTCTGGAGATGGAGGTGACTTGCTCACTGTATTCAGTGGTCTCTTTATTTGTTACTGTAATTATTAACTCGGCATGTTTTCTATCTACAGAAACAACACTTCCACCCAAACCAGTAAACAAACCATCAGATAAGGTAACAGATAATCTTTAATGCTTAAATTACCTTATTTTCCCCATGCAATAAATTAAAGTCATATCTACCATTTCAGCCTTTTGTGGAGGACAACAAAATCCCAGATTTGGAGCGTCCGGTGCTACCCACGGTCCACGAGGAAGATCTTGTCAAAAAAATGAAATCTCGGTTCATAAGAAGCCAGACCATAGTGAAGCGAATACACCTAACGTCCTCATGTCCCATACCACTGAAGACAGCATTTTCAACAAAACGGAGGTTCTTGCAGGTCAGTAGCTCATACTGTTATAGAGTCTGAACTTTGGCATGCTATACATTGATTGACTGTCCAAAAAGAATTCTAGTTTGACTGTATTTACTGTATGTAAATGTCACACTGATGAAAACTTAAAAAAAAAAGTCTAAAATTATTTATTATCATTATTCAAGGACCTTAGCACTAACTGAAGAAGGCCATATTATATGTTTACGGTGCATTTTAATCATATTGTAATAGATGTTGTTATCTTTATCCATAAAACTCACTTCAAAGCATAGTTATAATCAATCACAAAATCTAACCTAGAACATTGTCTTTGCAGCTTTGATTGCTGGTGGTGCTGTGGGTCTCATGTTTGCTGTTCTCCTCATCCTCCTGCTCATCTACCGCATGAAGAAGAAGGACGAGGGCAGCTACGAGTTGGGGAAGAAGCCCATCTATAAGAAGGCCCCCACTACAGAGATCTACGCATAAACTTTGGCCTACTTAAAAAAACACACCCTGACCCTTAAAAACCAATCGTGGCCAGCTTTGTGGCCAGCAGTGCCTCATCTTTGTCATAACCATACCTCTTCCTCCTGACCTCTCAGCTGACCGGACGCATAGTCAGCCATGCAACGCTCAGTAACCGATCAGGAGGAAAGCCCTATCAACACAATCAATTGACTGACTCCTACCTTAAAGTCATGTACGTTGGTGCTCTATTGTCCAATCAGAAGCTTTGATGGTCCTTGTGTTCCTCTCTTTTTTTTGTTTTTGGAAAAGAGGTGGGGAGTGTTTCAGCTGCGACTTCAGTGCGGTACAAAATGATGTTTATTTTTTCCTGTAATTTTTTCTTCCCGGTCGCAGAGAACTAAAAAAAAAAACAACAACTTTAAATTACCTCCTGTTTCTGTTTGCTTCCAGTTAAAACACTAAACACTGTGCAATGTTTTTTGTCTCAGTATGGTACGCTTTATCAGTCCAGTTATTTATTTTCCCTGTATCGATGTATCAAACCCCTTCTTCATGTCTTCCTCAATTCCTCCCATGGACTCTGATTCAGTACTGCGACTTCAAACTTTGCTGTAGCATGTGAATTTAAGTTAATTTTGTTTTTTTAAACACTCCTTGTAAAGCAGAGAGATTTCATATTTTAGATTTTGTATTAAAGATTTCTCATGATGAGAAAGATCAGATTGTTCAGTGACATTTATTCATCACAATCAGTATTTCACTTTGCGTTGACGGTACTAGATTTGAATTTTAATCACATACTATCACAATCTGTTACAGAAAAGTGAAGCTATATCTCACTAAGCATACAGTATGTGTAGAGGTTCAGCTTGAGATGGGTCCCAACATCACATTTGCCCTATACAGTCGTAAATGTGGGACGTAAATTAGGTGCAAAGTATGCATGTGTGGTATAATACTATACAAAAAATATGAAATTAAAGGCCTAAATACAAGTCATCTGTTATTTGTACTTGTATGGAAAGTCTATTCACTTTCATAGGACCAGTTTAAGCATAAGTAGACTGTCACACATGCCCTGCTGTGTGTTATCTTGTGCTTGCACATCAAAAGCCCAACATACAGTTTCTTGTACCACTGTGCTAATTACCACAGTGGCTCCAGGGTTCTGTGATTACCAAAACCAAAATAGTTAACCGCCTGACACACCTACATTCCACTTAAAGGTGTACTGTGTCGCTTTCTGGAGGTGGAAAGTTAGCAAGAAATAGAAAGTAAAAACATACTTTTTAACATAGTTAATTGTGATAATGATATTACTTGGAAACACATCGAAGAAGTTCCTCTTGAAGGTCATTTGTTAAACCATTTTGTGGTTTTAGAAGCTCACTCAAAAAAAAAGACTGTTTTTATTGTTTAGTGCATCGAAAACCTCTAAATGACAAAAACATGCTTTGCAAAACATGCAAAATCTACTTTGTCAGTAAGTAACACAATGCACCTTTGAAACACATTTTTCAGGTTAGTGTTGAATGCCTCTCAAACCAAGCTGCTTTTTGCCTTTCTTTTCATTTAAATGGTTAACTTAAGATTTGTGACACAAATTAAACCTCTGTGATCGGACAAGCTGGTAGTGACCTATATAAGAATAAGCTACGGTTTCACGTTCTCCATTTTCAAGTCCATGAGCAGTCAAGCTCACATTATGTAGTTAATGTTTCATTGCAAACAAACTAATCTCTACAATCATATAAATAGAATAGCAACATAAAAACTTACTTGGGCCACACTCTGGCTGCAAGTGATCTACCAAATATTTCAAGCCAAATGTCCTTCTACAACATCGCCTCACTGTATAAGAAGGTGTTATATGGATTCTAATTTTAACATACCTGATCAGTAGTCTGACTTGTTCCATTTTTTTTGTATTAATTTAACAAATTATTTTATTGCCTTCTTTCAGGTTGGGGTATGATCCCTTTAAGCTGATGTACATGTGATTTTAAAGTTTTATATTAGTTTGGGATTTCATAAGACAATAGTTTTTGAAACGTTTTTTTGTAAGAATTTCTATCATCTTTTAAGACTTTTGTATTTATGTTTTTGTTTGTAGAAGAATTGTGATAAAACATCCCATCAGTCATGGAGATGTGCCGGTGAGCCATGTTGCAGAAGCAGACTGGGGTTGATCACCAAGAGACACATAAACTTAAGCTAAATAAGAAAAAACAAGAACATGTACCTGACTATGAAGAAGCCATTGGCCTTTACCCAGGACAGTTAGCCTCCAATGTTCTGGTGCCACTGTGACACGATCTGATGGCCAGCATTAGCAAATGAATCACTTTCTTTGTGTCAGTGTGGGAGTCGGCCTGCTATCTGGAGTGGGCTAAGCTGACCCAGAATAGAACAAGGTGGAAGCATTTCAAATGGTAATCAGCCTCGGCTCTGCTCACTTAGCATGGAGGAGATATTACTGCTGCTTAATGTCACAAACACCACATGTGAATCACCAGTGCAGTGAAGAAGTCAATGAATCATTGGTTTCTGCACACAGGTTTTGATTTATGAATGAAAATAAAGCTATTTTTATGGACACAAATACTTTATACACTCGTCTTTGTCCTGTTTTTTATATGGCTCATCAAAATTGTAGTTCTTTAAACACTTACACAGGGATAATGCAATTTGAGAATGTGTGGGTTTTTTCTGTAACTATGCAAATGCTCTAAAGCCAACACTAAACAAACACGTGTTGTAAATAATGGTATAACATCACAATCAGATTATTACAACAAATGTTAACTGTACTGAATTTAAAAAATCTTCTAGTCTCTGTTGTGTTGGCTCAGAGCATAAACCTGTGTTTGTACGATACTTGTCCTAACCCTCTGACGACTTCCCTGGTGTCAGATTTCTTGCGTGTCCTGCCCACAGCTCACCTGTGCTGTGCCCCTTTGTCTCATGGCTTTCACAAACAAAGGAACATGCAGGCATCCAATTCATACGATAATGCTGTTTTTAAAAGCTGTTGTCTTTGGAAACATGATTTTTAGCAAATGTATGAACACACTGAGTGGGACACCCTTTGAATTTAGATCTTAAATAACAATATAAAACAGCGTTTTGCGGTTTGTTTCAAAAACTTTATTCAGTGACTCATTGTTTTTAATGGGACTACATACGTACTACTGTAGACCCCAACAATCTCACATAGCAGACCTAATGCTTTGTCAATAAAGCTATAGGAAAACAGACCCAGAGTTTAGAGAAAAGTGTGCCTTAGCACGAGCAAATGTGTTTTCTATAAAAGTCTGACTAAAGCTGTCTATTTGAACAGATTCTGTTTCTGTATGTGCATATTTTAGATTATAAAAAAAAAAGGCAGATCTTTATTGGGGCTACATTCTGATCCTGCGTCATTCCAGAATTTCATTGTAAATAAGAGGGTTACAATTTTCTTCTAAAACATTTACAGGAGCTTTAGTGTTATCAGATGGAGGACAACAGGAAGTGAATAATGAAAAATAAATGATTGAATTTTTAAGCAGTTTTAACAATTGACCTTAAACCACAACACAAATCTTTTTCACTAGTAGTATTTCATAGCTGATGATTCATGACACGAGACTTACAATGTATGAGTCATTTTCTAAACCAGAATGCCTGAATAACTTTCGGTTAGTGAACAAAAATAGTAAAGTCCTAATCTGTGTGTTGTTGAGTACCTACGGAGCCAACGAACAAGCTGCTGCCTGTCGCATTCACTGCTTCGGGGAAAAACAACCTTGAAGGGAAAACACTGGCAAATACAACACTTGTGGGTGTGCCTCACACAAAACATGTATAAATACACTAGCTCCACACACTAGGCTTCATAATGAAACATATCGTCAGAGCCAGGGCTACAGTTTAGGTAGACATGTTGGCCTATGTGCATATACAGTATATTAAAAGTAATGCCCACTCTTGATTTGCAAACTAATGTTCTAAATTTATGATTTTTGAAACATAAAAAAATGTATAATAAAAAAATAAATTTAAGTTACAAAAGCATCTTCCGTCTATTAGGAGGGAAAAAAAGTACATTTAGATAAGAAATTTATAGTGATGGTAAAGTTAGTGACTATTATGAGAAAAGAGTAAAACATTTATGAATCAAACAAAAAACATACATAAAAGCTTTGTCCGTCAATTTCTCCTCATGACAGGATATGTTTTCGTGTTCTTTGGGAACTTTTGTGGGGATTTCCAGAACGTGTTACGCCAGAATTCTCCTTATGCTCTGATCCTTTTATCATCTGCCCATCAGGAATGAGTGATAACTGTATCTATGCATATCTTATGTTATGTTATGTAAAAACACTATTGAATGACCTGATTATGTCTGACTTTCAGCAGAAAAACAAACAAACTCTTTGAGCCATTTTCACATCAGTTTTAGGTCGACTGTGGAAACAACCTGGTTACGCGATCAAACATCATCAAACTTATTTTTACACAGAATATTTAATCTAAAGTTTCCTTCTGTCAGCATGCAAATGCCAACATTACTCACTGGACACTGAGGGGAAGTGTGAGCTGTAACTTTGTGCGCATTATGAAATGTCAATGTTTGCATATTTGTTTTCATCCGTACGTGAGTTTATGGAATATGGAACAACCCATTTCAGACAAACATGAGACGGACGCAATGAGGATACAAATCGTTAGTAAAATCTTCCAAAAGTTTTTCATGATCTGACGTATAACACAACTGTAAGGAGAAAAATGTTTGTCATTATCTTATCAAAGGCAGTACAACCATGTTTTATCTTATTACAAACCGAAAATGAGTTAGTTCTCACTAATCTGAACCTCATCAATTTCCACAATCCAGTTCAGCACAACGCACACAGCTTTTCACAACCTTCAGATGCAAGTTGAGCTGTGCCAGTATGCTATAACAGCACCTCGCGATCAATGCAACACACACCACAGATTGACAAACACTGCTCTATTACAAGACATAAACCAGGCACTGCAATTGACTTTACTTTACTTTACTTAATTTACTATACTTTGACAACATACTGTACATCTGCTGGTGCAACACTGATTTTAAGAAATTTTGATTTAAAAGAATCATCAATTAATTAACTTTCAATATTGATGTCAATGTGTTTTGTTAAATTGATGGTGACTTGTGATGTTTTTAGTATGGTGACCGGTGTAACAGTTTGTGTAAATGCTTCCGCACCTCCTTGGCATAAGCACTCCATACACTGCAGACACAGCAGACAGAGGAAGTTGGGGTCTTAAATCTATCACACCCTCACAGGGTTCAAAGGTCAGGAGACATGGGATTACAGGAAATGAGGTTGTCCGAGTTAGCAAGGCAGGTACAGACTGTGCATGCTCATCCGCTTGTTTCAAACATAAATTTTATACATATACGTTTATCCGTGCCTCATAACAGTAACAATCTTAGAACCTATTTTATGTGTTTTGTCATACACATACAAGTGTTTTGAAATCAAAACAGGCTTTATAGCTTGAATTCTTGAAAAATCATAAGCCAAGGTAAGAGGACTAAATGGCAAATTTAAGGTTTGGATTTACCATCACCATTTACTCCATTTTATTGATCGTTTTCATCCAACACAGACACTTTCCATGGTTGATAGATGAAAAGTCATCTGCACAAGTTAGTAAGTTAAAAGCAGAATTGGGATATTCTGAAGGGGGATGAATACATTAAGTTACAGTGCACCTTTAACAAAAAGATCAATGATGACCAAAAAAGACTATTAAGTTTTGTGCTGGTGTAAATGTGACTTATACAGTTTCTCAGTCTTTGTTGGTTTGCTTTGTTGTTTCATTTGCCTTAGGGTTGCCAGATCAGAGAGGAACAAGCAACCAGGGCTTTGACAAAAAACAAAAACAAGCAACCATAATATAAGAATATAAATATTGAGTGTCACAGCTGAACAAACGTGAAATGAAATGTGGTAAACACATTTAACTTTAATTGGTGTTAAAGGGTATCTGTTAAATTTGTCTGTGTTTTAGTCTGTATTAACACAAAACTGTCCTTTTGAGCTTTTACCTGTGTCATAACATTATTTCTTCCTCAAAAAACACAAGCTGTGATTTGTAGTAGTCTGTAGAAGGTTCTGCCTGCTATAGATAATAAAGAATTGTTCTGAGCATTTCTGCTGTCAAAGTATCAAGTTGTTATCTTCTAATATTCTTGCACTGTGTGTTACAGCACTGGAATTTCAGGGACAAATAAAGGCTTATCTTAAATTGCATTCATTACAACCGATGCATTCCAGCATTACCAAGTCTGCATTTGTTATCAAGTGAACCAGAAGGACATGGGGTACCAAAATAAGGACACTCCAGACCACCTTTTCTAAAAGACAAGCCTTAGTTTGCTCAGAGTATGGTTATAAAACAATGACATATTTATTAATGCTATAATTGTTTCTTGAGGTTTAACAAATCTGAGAAAAAAATGTGTAAATATCTGATTTTTTTATCACCCAAAAGAGCTTATCCGCAAGATGCCCACTGCAACCTGCTACTTACAATGTGCAACAACTTTCCAAAAGGGACCCCAAAGCGGAATTGGTGCTCAGGCCTCTCTTTCTTTGGCTCCACCTCTCTCTGATCTCTCCCTCTCTCTTTATTCTCTCACTGCCCCCTCTATCTCCCTCTCTCACTCCTCTCTGCGAGTCATAGGCCACCTTTTGTCTCCATGCAAAAACTCAAATTCCTCCAGCCTCTGCCCACAGTTACACACACAAGCATTCCCCTGCTCGGCAACAATGAGCTCTTTGTGTTGCACACCGCCATGTTTTCATTTCATTTTTTATTGCTTTTGAGCTCCTTGAGTGGAGAATTTAATCATCTCTCTGCTGGTTCCTGAGCTTGGTTTTGAAAAGAATTTTCTTTGTTGGCCGCTGGTCGTCCTGGAGGCCAACAGCTGTGAGTGTGTTCCCATGAAGCACATACACACTTGGACAGAGCCAAGGACAAAGGGCCAGGATGTTTTCAAATGCACCTGTCTTTTTACCTCCTATTGTTGCCACTCAATAGGTTATCAACTCAGGCCTAAACAGAAACTGAAAATGCAAGGACAAATTCACAGAAGCTATAAGGTTAACTCAAAAATTAAAAAAAAAGTTCAACTGGAAAAGAAAGACAAACGAAAAAGCTAAATGTGAAAATAGGCTCTAGGAAGATTACAGCTGCTTGGTAGCACATAGTTTTTCTGCTTTTGTTGCCTGTGATGCATGTAACTAGACTGAAATGCTTGTGAAAATAACAGAAATATGATTAGTATGAGACAATTTAACTAAAATATTAACATACTGAACCTAAATCAAAATTGTGTGATGGACAGCAATCCGCCCGTCTCTCATTCATGAACAAGACCTCGACCAAGGTATTTGAACTTTTCCATTTGTGGCAGGACTTCACCACCTGGAGAAGGTAAGGCACCTTTTTACGGTCCCACACAAACCCTCCCAATGCATGTTGCAGGTCCTGGCGCGCTGAAGCCATCAGGACAAAATCATTAGCAAAGAGCAGAGATGAGATCTTATGGTCCCCAAGTGGACACCTGCAGGTCCCTGTCTACGCCTAGAAAATCTGTCACACAATGAGCAGAACCACTGACAAAATGCAGCCAACAGTCCAACATGCACTGCAGGTCCAAATTACTGTGGCATTGTAAACACAACTCCTGCAACAGAGATTCTTTAAAAGAAGGTGAATTTCAACATTAAATAAATATAGAATATACATTTTTTGTTGATTTGGGACTTAATCCTAATTTAAACAAGAAATGTAATGGCAACTTTGATTACAAAACAAACAAACAAAAAAATCAAGTTAGGGAGTACTTGAAGCATGAGACAAAATTTGAGGTGTACTTGAGACAAAATAGGTTGGGATCCAATACTTTATAGCATTACATTGTTATGCTAAAGGTGCTAATGTCTACATGGCGCTAATGGCAACAAAAACAAACTTAACTTAAATGTTTAAAACTAATCAACTTCATGCATTTCTGCACAGTTTGACTGATTAGTGCACTTTAATGTGTTGTTTGTACATTTATTGGTTCAGCTGATATCCCGTAAAAAGTGCTGAAATGCTATTTAAAAATCTTGTGTTTAAATGGTATTAAAATATTGTGCTTAAATACTATATAACAGACCCATTTACAGTTAGTAAACACAATCAGCTGCGCACATAGTCTGGTGGCCTTAGTTTAGCTCTGCCTCACGCTTGTCAAGCTACACAGTTGCTTTGTCAACTAAAGATCTGGAAACTCTTTAAAAGCAACTCCCTGATCCATGTACAGTTACTGAATAGGAGCATGATGTTAGTACAAGTCTTGATATTCAGTTCCCTGATATTTACATGTATTTTTGGTGTAAACAACTAGACAATAGAAAATATGATTATACATATCCCTTGATGAGTATGACAACAGACTGCAGAAAAGTGCAGGAAGTGAGTAGGAGAGGTCAGAGCCTTGTCAGTTTTGAATTTTCTAAGCGTTTAGTTTTTGTTCTGTTATTGTTATTGTCATTTTACCATTGCCCCACAAACATTACTAAAAATTATAATGTAAAATGCAAGATATCAGTGACTATAGAATCAAACCTTGCCCGCTACCACAAATGAAGACTGGCTTAGTCACTGTGTCTGACAAAAGTTTGTTGTTAAACTGCAGCCAATCATCTGTGTTTATGTTTGACAGGAGCGCTCACTGATTAACAGATTAAAACGTATTCATGAATGAGTGACAGGCCTTGTTAAAATCTTCTGTTTGCTGTTATACCTGACGATAAATATTTACCACTTCTGCAGAACATTAGTGTGTGTTGTGTAAAAGCAGCCTTGTGTTTTTATGTTTACTCTTCTATAACCAAAGTGTGAAAGCAAATGAGGATAAATGGGTTTAGGTTAACTCAAGCCAAAAGTGAACTCTTATTTGCAAAGCAGCGTTTCAGCTGTTTCAGTGGAAAGAATGAAGAGACGTCTGCAACAACACTACTTTACAGTCTGCAAAAACACTAGACCAATTCACCTGTCCCTGTGTCCTCAGTCACATCTCCTCCCATATTCACTTGTTCCAGACAAAAATTAATAAAATGGTTCCATGTCTTGTCTCATACTAAATTACAGTTTAGCGGCTTTAAGCAAATGAAAGTTCATTCATGAGCCCTCCTGCTTAAGTATAAAACAAAAACAAGCTAGGCCCATGGAAAAAAGACAAAAAATATAGTTCAAATCGTTTTATTTAGAGTCAAATCAGCCATTCTTGGATTAATCAGCCTCAGTTTGTACAAACTACTATGCCAGCTTATGTATACCAAAGTAAATTTAGATAGACTTTTAAAATCCCCCCCCCCCCACCCCCAATGCATGATATTAAAACTAATATCATGCATTAAAAGTTTGAAACAAAATCATCTAGGTCTGTCACATGCTTCCTTTAACTTTTATTCAGCGCATGCTTGAATTGATTGTAACACTGTCAAAAGATATTTTCTTGTTGGGTAATTTCAGACAGCTCTAATAATCCTTTTTGTTTTGTGTCTTGTCTGTCAAAGCCTGTTCCAGCCGATCAGCCGTGTTGAGTCTTTGAATCCACTCATTTCACCTCTTTTCTCAGCCCATTTCAGTTTTTCTCCTCCAAAATGACTCAAAGGTAGAGCAGGAGGTGGAGTTTGTTAAACACTACTAACCTGAACTTTGGACCAAATCACCCGAGGCACTCGCTCCATGGAGGAACACATTTTGTGTAAGTAGCTAAGAAAAAATAGCTTTTCTGGTGGACTCCACCCCCTGCCTGAAGCTAACGTGATGTTATTTCTTTTTGTCCAGTACAGAAATTAACATACAGTACATCAAGAATTTATTTCTCTATGAGTGTTTTTATTGCTTGAGAATTAAATACAATATTTTGAAAAGCGTTCTTTTTAACAATTGCAAGTGTGCCTCTCCACAGATCTGACTTTTAACTTGGTCTGGTACAGCTACATGCTTATCTTAGATATCAAAGTTTAATATTTCACATCAGCTTGTAACATAGATTTATTTATTTATTTTAATGAATATTATATTGCACCACACTGCCAAAGTATGTTCTAACTTAGTACATTTTGTTCACAATTTTTTTTTTTTTTTTTTTTTTTCAATAAAACTTTTTTTCCTGTGATTATGAAAAACTACACCTTGGGTGAATCAATCCCTTACATATTAATATGTGAAAAGTAAAAAAAACAAAACACCATGTTTTTGTAAAAGTTTTAAACAAAGTGCTCACACGCCGGTGGAATGTTCACCTTGTGACAGACTGAGTAGTGTTTGATTTGTGGAGCAAGAGGCTATTTAGGGCAAGAACGGTGGCATTGAATGAGATTGAAAAGAGATTGAGAAAATCTGTGACCCATTTCCCATTGGTGTTCACGTCTTTTGATAATACATAATATGTATAATCAAAATACATATTGTATGTATTGTATTAGAGTTTGGGGTCACACCTAACTCTCGGATAGTCACATATGGTTGATATAGACAACCATTTATTTGTGATTATTTGGGCAACATAAATTCACCCAAGCTCTAATACTGAATCAAATGTTAAATGTTTTCCCCCTCAGAGCACTCAAGCCTCTTCTCTTCACTTGAGCGGCCATCACTGCAGGGAGTCAATCGCTTCCTGTTATTAAGTCTGAGTTGGTGTCAGAGGTTAAGGGTGAGAGGTGGAACTCAGGCACAGCGTTGACAAGGAGGAGGACCCGACACCAGAGCACCAGCTTTCTGTTCAGACCAGCCCTGATCCTCTGGCCCAACTGTGGAAACCAGCTCAGGACAGAGGGTGTTGATGATATGAAGAATTACTGAAGAATGTTGGGAATGTCCTGAATGTTAATGATAGATGTGCAAAGCTTCCAAAAGTTAATATTATTTATATGAGCTTTTGTATTCTGTTTATGTAAATATATACTGTCATAAATATCACAGTTGTTTGTTCAGACGAGGGCAGGTTGTGGTTACAGTTTTAAAAAGAACAATGGAAAAAGCACTTGGTTGACAGATTTCGTAAAAAATCAAGATGTTTTAGTTGGGTTTTGACTTTTTTGAATAATTGCAAGTAAATCCAGACAAATGGGTAGGGTAAGGTGGTCACATTGGGAAGAGAAATTCTAAACTTTTATTAAAACAAGAGTACAGTTACTTTAAACAAATAATTGCTTAAGGAACGAAAGAGAATTTTAATAAAAAGTTACTCAAGATTCAACAGAGAAAGATATTTCCCAGAGTTGTTTGTTGTGAAAGTCATACTTGTCAACTCAGTTTTCTCTTAACTATCTGATGTACAAGAAAACTCATTTTTGTGCCTCTGTAAATTAGTTCACCACCACGACTCTATTTGGGATCATATTCTTCTCAGAGTCGCCCGAGCAGCCTGTTCAGCCCATTATCAAGCATGTGTATGAGTTACACCTCTTCCATTGTTGTCCAAATGAGCCTGAGCCATGAGAGGGTCCTGTTACAGCCTGGTGTGACCTGCCAAGCCCATACACTATACACCACGGAGGAGTACACTGCACTCATGCTTCTACATGTCGCACAGCTTCACAACAAAAGCACACAAATGCCATATGTTCATGTGGGTCAACGTATGATTTTACGCTGCTTTGTGACTTATTATCTTTGGTGTGAGAGGTCCAAACAAGTTTCACGGTCACTCAACAAAAAACTATGTTTTCCAGTGCTTCATTAGCCCTATGATGTAAATCTAATGTAATAGAAGATATGAGATCACTTACATGAACACATTCACTACATTCATACAAACATGTAAATAAGAGCTAAAGCTTAAAGACACACGGTTAGAAGTCAGTGTCATTTACATGTCATTTTTATGTGCTATGTACCTTTTTGCCATCACAGTGAGGTTATTGATTTGCCTAATACTGTATATATCTCCATGGAAACTAGCAGGGGGCACCATCATAAATTTGCTATAGAGGTTATGCAGGTGACCTCACAGCATTCTAAATGTTCATGCTGAGTAGCAAGGATGCATTAGAGTTAATGGAGAGAAAGGACATTTTCTCTTGTAAAACAGGAAAATTAAACTACAGTTTGATAACAAATTCAACCCACCACAAGTCTACTGAGCATTGGGTTTGTAACTGACATGTAAACAGAGAAAATCAAGTCAACAGTTGTAGTAAAGTAGATAAACTTTAGCTTCTCACATCTATCAGACATTGAAATCACACACAGTTGAAGTTATTACCTTTTTCTTCTTAAAAAATATGTTTTTGAGTTTGTTTGTTGCAGTTAAAATGTCCTAAATCATCAACTGTTTTGGCAGACAAACTTGCAGCTAACAAGCCGTTGCCACGACAACAAAGAAATACATTGAAGAAATGCCACTCATTCTAAATGTTGCTAAGCAATGTGATGTCAATGCATAACCTCTATTGACGAGATCTGTTTATTTTTCATACTGGAGATTTTTCTCCACAAAACAAAATATCAGTGTAGACACATCATCTACGGGCAAAGTTACATAGTGCACCTAAAGCTAAACTCTGATATTTTAGCCACAGCTTGAAGTGAAAAAAAAAAAAAAAAAAAAAGATAAATAATTTGCAGTTCATTACATGACCACTGAGGTCAATGGCTCCAGTCCAACCCCAGCAGAATATTACATATCTCATGAAAACAACATCCTTTTGCTTTCCAAACAGTTTTCCCCAGAGTTAAGACAATGATGGCTGTCATGTCATCTCAAATGGAACATGTAGCTTTATACTGTACATGAGATACTTTGCATTGGTATTGATTTCACATTATTGCCTGAATAGATTTGACATGACACCAACATCTCACATTGAGAAATGATTTTGAAATATATTTGACAAGCTGTGAAAAAGTGAATTAGACTTTTGGGGGATTTCTTCATGGGTTTGGGCTAAATGAGCTCCATGTGTGTTTGAAGGTACAGTAAATCCAGTATGTTGACCCCAGGTTGGTTTTGGGGAGGATACCATCAGGCTTTCAGGTCCTCGTCCTCAGGGGAGACATCACAAGTCAGCATACTTCATGGATGAAGAGGAGAAACATGAGATATTCTTTCACAGACTGCATCTCATTGTGTAGGCCTTGACAGTCGTAGACATGGGCTCAGTGTGTGCAGCATTAGCAGACTGTTTATGTGTCCAGTAGGCTGCAGGCATTAGCCTAGCTTTGACTGCAAAGCTAACATCATCATGTCACTAGCATTAATTAGTTTGAAAAGATGATGTGACTGTAAATCAGAACTTTGGACAGAGATGTAAAAGTTAGCTGTATTTATCAGAACATTTAAAAAGTATTTATAAAATATTTATTGTTGGCTAATTGCATTCAGTGAATTACATCTTCATTTTGAAGCCTAAAGTCAGAATTCATCATCATCATGCACATTTCAATGCTCACACATTGAAACCTAAGTATAAGTTGTTATACGTGACAATTAGACATTTTGAAGTAGGCTAACTACTATTACTAAGTTTTTTTTTTTACTTTATATCTGTACTTTTACTAATTATCTATAAAAAGTTTACTTTAACTGTATACCTATAAAAGGTTGTAGTCTAAGTCGTAGTCTTCAATTGGTATGTATTTGCTATGTAATTAAAGTCAGATTCACTGTTGAAAAAAACACATTGCCGTCGAGTTTTTACTTACTTATTTAAGTTTACAATGGTTTTCAACAGTTCTTTTAGGCTAATTGTTCTTTTACTTAAGTAGTGAACCTCAGTACTTTTGTAATCTCTGATAATTTACCAAATACACAAAGATATTATAAAGTAACAAACCACTTCTGCTTGATGGACCTAAAGTGTCTTTACTTGTGCAATAACAGCTGGGATACACTTTTATGGCCAACTGAGCTCACATTAAGCATATTCTGAAGTATGGCACATCTGTAAGATTTTAAAGTCATTATAGCAGAAAAATACAGAAAATAAAAATCAAAACTTGTAAAAGGAAGTAAATAAAGCAGTGCATTTGGGTAAAAAGTGAAGCCTGTCCAAAGTGTTCCCATGCTAATCACTGATCCTGATTGTGCGTGGCTCATGAAGCATGTGCCTATGATGTCTTTGGAAGTGTTTTGCTGCAGAGACAGAGATCAGACGCAAAGCCACTGTGACAGGGAGAGGATTAACCTAAGTCTAAGGTCTACACAAGCGCAGCATGCAAACCCCCCGCCATCAAAGAGCCTGTTCAAGCCCTCCTCACGCTTGTACAAATATCTGCCAGCGCCATGGAGAAAACCCAGCCGCCTCCGCAGGAAGTGGCTGCATTTAGGTGACGTATTAAAGACCTTTTCCCAGTTTCCCCTTAATGCAGCAAATTCCCCTCAACTGGTCAAGCTGTGGGGTCGACTGTTTACACAAAACTACATGTGAATTTGATTAGCTGATTTCTGTCTTTGTCATCATCATGTAGGGCTGAGCCAGATTTACAAAAATGAATACCTTGTTGTTGTTGTTGTTGGTGGTGGTGGTTTTCCCCGATGACGGTGTTCAGACGATATTAAGTCAGTTTTGTTGCTTAGGTGTAATAGGTTGCTTTTATGTTCCAGAATGTGATAATGCAACACAGTCTAACAACACATAAATAGTGTAGGATGAGCACGATTTCACACCTTTTTAGTGCATAGCCTATATGTTACACTTTCATAGCGTAAATATTGTATCACATCATAGTGTTGCACCACCAAAATAACAGTCCTCAGTTCAAGTTTCAAGCATGGTTTGTTTCTGCCATTTTTACACAACATTAACAAATCAATGTGCATAGTTACTGTTATTATTACACAGTTGCAGTATAATTCTAAAAGAAAAATACATAATTTATGTAAATAATGATATGGCTCGTCTTACTATTTTAGGAAAGAAAAAAAAATTGCCATCTATAACATTGTTTATACTTTTATGTGATGAACTGTTTCTAAAAACAATTAACTTTCAGTGCGCTACAATAGTGTTTTGGTTGAAGCCACGTTTTCGTTGAAGGACATTTTCTTTTGATTTAACAGGTAAGTTTAGGCTTCAAGTTACAAAAATGGATACGTTTAGGGATGAGTCTTGGGGTAGGTCAAGATTAGAACAAGGATTTTGTAAAATTTACATAAATAATAACACATCTTTACAAGCACCATGAACTGGGGCTGCAACAAGTCTCAATATGTCATGAAATTGTGCTAATCATACACTTTTGACCTGTTATGTCGTGGTATAGGCCTATATAAGGGTTAGGGGAAATGTCCTAAGTGAAGATAGTCAAAAGCCAGTTTTTGGAATAAAATATAATTTCACACATTTTCAGTCTGTTGATTTCAAGTAATGAGTAAAGAAGTAAAGAAAGAAAACAGACTTTAAAGAAGCTTCATTTTAGCTGCCAAACATCTTTATCATTATTGGACTTTAATTTCAATATATTTATTGATTGAAGCATGACAAAACATGCTTCAACATTTTTTTCTTTTAAGTGCACAAATCATACAACAGATAAAGAGAAAAAAATAAAAAATAAAAATAATAAAAATACAAAATAAAAGAAACATATCTATACATACATACACATATGCATGCACACATATATACCCACATACGTACATACACATACATATACGTACCCACACATACAGTACATGTACACACACATATATACATACGCATACACATAGAATAAACAGCAGCAAAGAACAACCTCACAAACAACTAACACCTACCGTCATGAATCTCCCCTTCCCTACCCACTCGGTCTATCCCCCAGCCAGACTCATCCCCAGGCATTATTGGACTTTAGAACAGTCAGAAACATGAGAAATGTTTGTAAAATATTACCACTTTTTTTTTTTTTAACGATTCAATGTTAACAACTTTCAATTCAATTTTTTGATACCTTGAAATTGAACTTTGTGTTTATTGTCTAAGATTTAATAATATTGCTCAACTTTCTTTATGAAATGTTTTATGCTTCATGTACAGTGAAGATTGTAAGACTGAACACTGACTGTAAACGTAACTAAAACAGCACTGTAGAAATTACTTTTCTTTATTCTTCTTTAATAGTCAATAGTCATTTAACCTGGACAAAGATTGGTCCATATTCTACAAAGCAAAAATGATCGAATTTGCACATTTTTGTCATTAAATCCAGTTCTGATCATGTATTATTTCAAATTAAGGGATAGCTTGAGAGAATGGTAATAGCAAAAGAGACCTAAACCTAAAAAAGTCATGTGCACTTGACCAAACCCTAGTCAATGATGTACAATCAATGACTTTTAACCAGAACTACTTATTTTCAAATGGATTACAGAACAAACAGTTCTTGTTGTAGCCAAAATTCACAGTATATTTCGACACAGAATTTATATGTAGATAGTGCGACGGGAGGTTTTACAGGAATAGTACATTCTTCTATAACCAACCACAGAGGAGATACACTTTAGTTTCACAAAAACACTGGTAAACTTCAGTGAATTATGTAAACCACAGATTGTGGTTTACCATCGTAAATGACAAATCAGAAACCTGATCGGAGAAATTCTGTGTTGCAATGTAACTCAATGTAACCTCTGCCTTGACAGGTTTCCTACCTCTGACTACAGACATAACAATTTGGCATCTGAGGTGCATTAAAATGGCTGATATTGTTCTACAGGACATGTCAAACTGTAACACATAGTTGGTATTATTCCTGACAGAATTTATGTAGTGCTTAAAACTGGCAGTTGTTTAAAACATTTTGATAAGTAGCCTACTAAAGCATTAGATCAAATGTAGTTTTTCAAGTTGAAGATGCAATGTATGAAGATTTATTGTATATTATCCAAGGTGTTCCAGTGGTCAAGTCGGGATCACATTCACATTCATCACAGCAACAACTCATTGAAGCTACAAAAACTACGAGATAAAATGCAGCTGATAAATTATTCTAGGCATTGTTGTAAAATATCACAGTACATTACCTCTGTGAAGCGCAGGGGTCTCAAATTTATTATTATTATTATTATTTTTTTTACTAAAGAGCTACGTTTGCAAAACATGAATGACAGAGAGTGCAGTTCTTTCAATGGTAGCAAGAAAAATTACTCAAATGAATTAATGCCAAGTTTGATTTACACCAAAAGTGCACTTATGGGTTTCAGGGGACAAAATTCTCTATTTTTAGATGCAGAAGGGGCACTGCATGGTCCAGCATAGATGTGAATCTACCCAGGACTCTTCTGTCCCCACTTCTTCTAACCCTAACCCTGACATTCAAGGACGGCGTTGGACTTCTTGATGACCTTGTCCAACTTCTTCCTCTCTTTCTCTCTGTCTCTGTGATGGTGCTGCTTCAGCAGACCACAACACTACATAGTCAAAAAGGTTCTCAGAAGTGGCCTCCTCAATCCAAACAAACAACAGACACCAAGGAATGAAAACCATAATATAAATGTTGCATAAAAAATGGAAGCGTAAGATCGACCTGGTTCTGGAGGTAAATTGGCCCATTGTAAAGTGAAATAGTCTTTTCGAAAAATTCAGTTATTAAGAGTTAAAGACATGTCGCGGGCTAACCCGCTATGCTAACTCAGATCCACAACGCAGTTGTTTTCAGTCTAAAAAGTCTTAAAATTTGGCAAAATGGCTTGATAACTTTATGGTTTATAAAGCTGCAGAAATGGATTTTATACAAAAATATAGTTCTTATGCTCTTTACTCACCAGATTAACCCCAAGGACATTTTCAAACTTTTAATATGTATTTCTTTCAAAACCCCTATTTAACATAGGAGCCCACATTTGTTGAACCAGGAAGTGGGCAGTCACTTTTGAGCTCCATAAATGGTCAGTGGAGTTTTACTTCTGACATGCCTCCACTAAGATTTATGATCTCTTCCATGTGTCTCAACTCCTCCATCTCAACATGTCACAATGTTTACAAGATCGGGCAGGAGAACCTAATTGAACCCAGTTCTCCTTTCAACAGTATATCATTCTGAGTGCTTTCAAACAATATAATTACACTTTTAACATCATGCTTATCAATCCCATTTGCCTGCACTTATTCTCAGGTGAATCCCAATTGTTCCACCATAAATAGCCTAAAACCACAAATCATGGCCTGTTAGCGGGATCCTTTCTACATAATGATAATAATACTGGTGTAACGGTGATGCCAATGCTTGAGTTGTTGAATGTTGCAGTGGGACACATCAGGAAAAGCATGTGGAAGCGTTTAGGGTTAGCAGCCTGCAAATAACTGTGTCCCATGTCACCCCCGGAATGAGTCGTGAACCGGTGAGAGAGGTCAGAGGTCAAATAAGAAGGGTGAACATGAAGATAGAATCCAGGCCTGTCACAGCAGAAAATGAAAAAGAGGACTTCAGAAGGAAATGTTTAATTATGTGTAATTTTATGTGCAAACATAATTTTATATTTAAAAAAATGCTTCTCAACATCCAGAGTGCTAAAACTACAATAATACATCTTAGCTTTTTAGATATTTTTTTGTTAATGGATTTTTTTCTTCTTTTTTTTTTTTACAGAGACAAATTTTATGTGAGAGAAATACATGTTCCTGTTGTTACTTGGCTTTATACCTCTGTTAAAGAGAGGTTACGATGCTTCTATGGAGACATAATTGTTAACACATACATATATATCTATCACAATGTTAAATTTGTTTAGATCAAAAATGCATTATTTGTTATTAATCTCTAAGGTTTCCCCCACTAAGCCCCTCCCCTTTGGAGCTCTCATTCACAACAAAATCATACGCAGCAGTTTAAACTGATGAAATAGTTTTATTAAGCAAAGAAGCACATTTGTGTACCACAAAAAGTTTTCTCTAGATTTCTCTTTATAATTTGTAGAGAATCCTTGTTTTTATTTATGCACATTTTAGTGGAACAAGCCCTATTGAAATAGTACAAAACACAGCACATGATGATTTAGTCAAAAACACTTGATTTGTCCAGACACTTTTCAGAGAACTTCTTCTGATTTTCTTTGATTCTGGTAACATGAAAAGATGTATCTCTTTAAATACCTACCTCTTGTGTGAACTAAAAAGCCCAACGCAAATGTAGCTAGTTTTAACTCAGTGATGTAGCTGCTCTGTGGGGGGAGAGTCCACACAAGTGCAATGGTGTGATGTACCACTATAGGAAAAAGTGCCACCTACTGACACTTAAAGGAGGACTTTTAGATGTAGTTTGTACTTCAGAGTATCTGGAACTTTTAAACAAACAAAAGTAATTAGTAGTGCACAAAAAGCAGAAAGTAGGCAAATGAGCCTCTGGAGAGAAGCTGAGGGGAATTGTGCTCTCCAAGGACAGCCCCTTTATTCATCACTTCAATAAAAAAAAAAAAAAAAAAAAAAAAAAAAAAAAGAAACAAGATATTTCATTTGATCTTTGGTTTACATTTTCACTTCCTTGTGGTAAAGTACATTACATAAGCTACAGTAATTGAACAAACGTATTATTCTACAGCCTTTTCATACACATGTCCCTGCTGAGTTTAAGATTATCTGATAAAACACACCACGTGTTGCAGACTTAATAAGGCTGTGTCTTTCACACAGATGGTAGTGCCCTTTCAGTGTTAAAACATAAGGCACAGAGCAGTGTGAACACAGGGAAGCACTCAAGCACAGAGCTACAGCTGGGGCATTTGACATTTTGTACTTGTCTTAGACTGATGGGAAAAACATATGTATTGCACAAGTCAAACTTGACACTAGAATCACATCCCAAGCTTGATTAATTCATATTTTATTGTTGTGTAAGTTGGTACACTGACTTTTTCAATAATGTCACATGATCAGTATGTTTTTATTGAGATTCCCTATAAGTGCTACTTATACTTCTCTTTGCTCAGGTAACTGTATCTGCCGCTATTCTTTTCTGACATTATCGCTACTTGATATGTGCAGACCCACATTCCAGTGGAAAGAAAAGAGAAGAAAAGAAAAGATGTGAACTAAGATGCATCGATATACAGATGAACGCCAGTAAGTTTACTGATCAGTTTGGTGACTTAAGGGGGGACCTCAACCATGCAAAATGTTACAAAGTTAATAAGATAAATACATTTTGTAATAATATAACTTGACAATGTCAGGAACACAACTTACGATTACGAGTGATCAGAAACTTACTGTTGTAAGCTAAACATGACAGACAACTTGCAGATTATGAGCTTAAATAATTTAAAACGCTAAGAAAATAAATGATAAATGTATTATAGCATGAAAGCCACTTCTTTAAAGGAGAGACCTAATGTGAGTTTTCTGTATATTTGGGAAGAAACTATGGCAAAGTAGATCAATAATTCACATTTTGTAAAACACAATAATTTGCAAAACACAAGTTTATACGGCTTAGAAATAAAAAACAGATCCATTGGGTTCTTGTTCAAAACTGCAGAACTGATAAGTTCCATCTCTTCTTTGCAAAATGTAACTTTAATAAGCCAAAGAATTCAAAATTATAATTTATAGGTGGATAGGTGGTAGGTGAGAACAGGTATTTTCTGACCACTGGAGCATCAGCTGCTGGACAATACAAGATTACGCAAAACTCAGAAAAAGAACATTTTACAGAATAGGTCCCCTTTAACCGTGTTATACCATACCCCATGCCATCCCCTTCCCAGAACAAATTAGCTGGAAAGCTAGAATGTGGGACAAGCATCTCTGCCCTCTGCGCTTAATGTAATTGTACATTATTTTAATAAATACAACCTTAACTGAAAATTACTGTAACAATACCCCAAACCCTATGTGGATTGTTGAAATTTCAGTTACTTTACCTTAGCGTTGTTCATCTACTGTGTTTACCACTTAACATGCCGGTATGGTTATGCAAACACTTAATAGAAAACATCAAAACAGTTTGCTTGAACAAATCAGGGTGCGTCTATCCCGAGGTGATCTTGACACAAAGGATGTTGCATGTATTATTAAGTCAATAACAAATCAGGTGCTATAGAAAGTAAACCTGCCCCTTTAAATCAACAAGCACTGCGCGTTGCTTTGAACCTTTTCTTTCCCATGTACACATCATCATAGCTTTTACAGAAACACAAGTCTTGTTCATTCATCTGCTGTTTATCAAACACACTGAAAACACTGGAGGCTCAAACTCATGTATTTATACACAAATGCAGCCAAGCAAAGCCGAGCTGCCCACAGATATTTATCCAGCACCACCACTCACTCATTCCAATGCTATGTCCACATCAACACATGAACTGACCAGCTTATTGCACAATAAAACTGGACTGGTAATGGACAGAGGCGTAGAACCAAATTCAGGGCCCAAGAGCTCCTGCATGTCGTCACGCCATCCTGACATGAACCGCGTTTTAGGAGTGAAGATGACACACAATGATCAAAGAAAGAAGAAAAACAGAGCATTTCACAGGGTTGACAAAGCTCCATTGTGACAGGAGAATATGGCCAAAAAATGAGTGAAGACCTACAAACACACTTTGTTTTAATTTGGAGAATGCAATATTCTGATACATGTCTGTTTTGACATGACAGATGATACGTCAATGACTTCTGACTGAAACTCGAGAGATGGACATGAAGACCAAACACAATATTGCTTCTCAAAACAAAATATCGGTTCTCAAACGTTTCAGGCCAGGAATTTCTTATTGGTTCGAAAATATTGCAAGGACCCCTTGTGTCGTACTTGTTATTACATAACATTTCTACTGGCCAGCTAAACTGTCATATTTTCTCTCATAACCTTTACCCAAACTATCCAAACCTTAGGCAATACCTTACCCCTTTTCTAAATGTACCCCTTCTCCTTAACTTAATAATCTAGCATTTACCTTTTCATGGCCGCACACTTCCTGGTTAGCTTTGTTAAGGTAGCTTGTCTGCCTTGTGGGGCGATCTCAAACAGATAATGACAGTTCAAATAAACTCAGTGACTGAATTCTACAGATTAATTGCAGCTAAACAGCAAGTACGCTGCCAAGAAAAGTGGGTGGGGCAAATAAGGTGAGAGAACCACTGCAGTAGACCATTCTTCATCTGCTCCCTGCCAACTGTGAAACGTCTAGATGTACAGACACAATGTGAGTCATGTTTTCAAATATGATTAAACATTACTTTAGTGAACAACTATAAATAAAAATATTATGCAAAGCGCAATGCTCTCTACACACTCTTTTGTCAATCAATAATGAAAGTCAACTTGATAACACAGTCTGTAGATAATCCCTCTTGTGTGTGTCTTAAACATCAAAGAGCTCTCAGCAACACTGGCAAAAACATAATGACTGTAAAGGCTTTCTTTTGTTCTGGAATTTTAGTTGTGGTTTTGGTGTGACTTTTTGACGATGCATTTTTTCTTGGTACATAAGATGCGGTACAGGCTATACAGTTTGAAGAAACCTAAATGTAAAGTACCTTGAAGACTGACAGTGGGGTTCAAATGGTCTTCTTAGAAAGGATCAAAAGTCTGCTTAGGAAGTGAAAGTGTTGTGATTTCTCATCATCTCGAAGGCGCCTTGGTTTGCCTCACAGTGGAGTTCCCCACATACTGCACGGATAATAAAACAAACAAAGAAAGAACAATTATACAGTTTATAAACTTGTGTCACCAAACAATGCACACATATATTTGCTTTTTAAAATGACGCATGATCGGTGCACACGAAAAAAAATGAAAATAAATTTGGCACCAGCTGGTAATAGCTAATTTTGCTTTTGTAAATTTTAACTGTTAATGGAATCCTTCGTGAGTCAATATGTTTTTAACACTGTGCCTTTTTCTATATTTTTCAAAAAATGTAAAATAATGTATTTTAGACCTAGACCTATTTTTTATGACACTTAGTGCATTTACAATTAGTCATACACTTTTATACATTCCGGTGTATATACTGTGGTAGACATATCAAACAACGTTAGATATTGCCTCTTACAAGGCCTCCTTTGCTGTCCATAATTTTGTCCATGGCTTACAAGGGTTGCCAGCAATTTCACAAACAATAAGTTGGAAAACAAGGCTTTTTTGCACAAAGAAATTACAACACTAATCTTTAAAAATATGGCGACTATACTTGAAGTTAGAACACAAAAAGCTAAAATTTGTGCATTTCTTGGTATACCTTCGAACTGACAGCAGCTCACAGCTTTAATGGGTCACTCATGTAATTCTTCAAATTGTGAATTGGTGAATAAGTTCTTACTTGTCAGTGACTTCATAGAGTAGAGCAGCACACCCTGGTCCTGTCTGATAAAGTTCATTTTCTTCTAAAACTACATTTGAAGATTAGCCAACAATTTTCTCTAAAGCATGAAGTGAATATGATTATATTTGCATTTGCATTTTGGCTGTTTATCTTGTGTTGCTATTTTGGTGATGTGTATATAATTGTACTTCCTGGTTGGACATGGCCAGGTAGAGGTTATTGTAAATATGTAAACTAATGTTTTTTGTGCAGTTTTCTAGATTTCCTTATTATTCAATATTGAACTGAAGAAAAACTACGACACTTTACAACAGTGGCAAAACACTGTGAAATTATTCATGTAAGTGTAGCAATATCCCCTTATACACATATTTTCAATGCTTTATAAAGCACTTTGAATAACTTATTACATGAATTCTACTACACATATAAACTTTTTTTTGTACCATTTTTTTTTTCCACTAGACGATATACTGTACTTCATATTGAATTTTCACTTCAAAGTGACATTCATGGGCTGAACATTGCCCCCCTCTACATATTTAGTAGCGTCCATATCAAACTACAGATCTCCTAAATTGTAATCATGTTCTAGGTAATGGTGTCATTAATGAGACAACTTTTAACAACATTGTACTTATTTGCCATAAGATTTCCAAAAGGTATTTTCACACATTCTTAATTTATTTCAAACATTTTTTCACTTCACATTCACTTTTTCAACAACAACAAAAATTATTTTGCAAATCCTGTCACAACTCTGTGTACTGCTTAAGCTGCCACACTGGGAGAGTGGTTTACAATGAAGTCTTGTTTAGTCAGTTCTTTCTGTGACTGCCTGTGTATATAAAACTCTAAAAAGTTAAACTTACTAAAACCCACACTACACTGCAGTTATTTTCTCTCCCCAGACTGAATTACACATGATATTTGTTATTCACCTTTATTTACACAGCAGTCTGCAGCTCAAAGTCACATTGAGCACTGAGATTGACTTCATTGTTTGAACAGATCGTGTACATTATCGCTCACTTGAGAAGCTCAGGTTTAAAGCATGCCCAGTGCTGATCAGAAGCAGACATAAAGCACATTCTCAAATATGAAACACTATGGCCACGCTCAGAGGAATGCTGCAGAGATTAGGACAGAAAACCACTGGCATGCACACTTATTTTGGATCTGACCTCAGGCCCTACATATTTTGTCCTCACTGCTCATTCTTTCATCTTGTGACTTTGGTTAAACTGCGGAAGTACAAGAATACAAGTCAATGCTCACAAGCTGGACCAGTTGATTATGAACAAGGAAATACAAACTTTCAAAATACACAGGATTGTTTAGAGGAAATTTAAGCAAACTGAAAGCGTTGCAAAACAATACTGTACTGGAGCGTGAAAAAGCCTGCATGCCAAAGTAACAGTTTGTTTGGACAAGCCAGAGAATGTTTCCAAATTCACATAAAATAACTGACTGAACTGAAGATGACTTGTGAAAATGTATGAGAATCTTTTCTGTTTAAAGATCACAATTTGAAACTTATTGCATTTGTTCAATTGTGTTTTTTATGACTTTATTGTTTTTTCTTTTGTAAAAATTTTGAATCTCCCTGTTCCTGTTTAGTCAAGCGAACCACTCATTCCACTTTGCTTTTGTTCACATTAGGTGTTTCCATACTTCAGGGACTTTTTTTTAACTTCAGCTCAGATGCATGAACTTTCCAATTTGACCAGGGACCTTTTCATAACACAAGCACACTTACAATACTAACTTCATTGGAAAACAATCAAACAAACAAACAAAACTTCTTTTCCAAATCTATTTAATTAGCGAAGAATAAAAAACAGGGACTGGGTAGTTTCTTGACAAAAAGAAGGCAATGGAAGAATGTGGTTCTTTGTATGTGCAAAACACCAATGGCAACAGTGGTTAAAAAGCGGTCTAACTGGGTTCAACATTATCCTCTGTATAGTGTAGAAGTAGGGCTAGAAAAAAGTGTTTTTGAGCTTTGTATGCATAGAAAACGGTGATTGGCTTGCATCCCAATTGTTGCCCCTGCAGTCCCAACTGTGTAAAAAATGTCCAAATAGGTGCTGGAACTAAAGAACCAATACACAAACAATTTCAATACTATAAACACTTACACATGTTTAATGTCCTTTCGCGGGGCATTCAGAAGGGCAAAGTAGTTTAGATTATTTATTTTGCCAATATCCAAACATTACTGGAACTGAATTGCTTTATTAACACTGAAATTGATTGCTTTGACCTTCTCCTACGATTAAAACCTTTTCTGCCACGCTTTACCATTAAACAAAAGACAATAGCGTCCTCGTGTGGACATCACAAGATTGCAGCTGTAACTATTTCTTTTTGATTTATAAAATTAAAATTAGTTAACCAAAAATGAAGAAGGGTTATGCAAGGTGGGTGTGCCAGGCAGCTCATGCAGCCTGCTGCAGTAATAGAAATTCTATTATTACAGCTCTGCAGTTTGCTTCATGTCCCCTCTTTCTACCCCCTTCACACGTACATAGTCTGGTCAAATAAAGCTAAGTCAAAACAATAGTCTATCAACAAGGACACGTTTTGTCCTGAAGTAGACCTTGTAGTAAAAACTGTTGTAGAATTTATTGATCTTTAAGGTTTTCACTTTTGAGTTGCAACTTACTGTTGTCAAACACAAACACTCATTGTACCTAAAGATTAGGCAAGTAAAAAAAAAAAAAAATAATAATAATGAATAATTAAAAATCATCAGAATTTAGATTGAAATGATATCAGTTGCTATATAAAATGATTTGGCATATTCCAATTTCAAGACAATATAGAAAGAAGCAAGAATAAATTTAACAAAGCAAGTTTATTAAGTGAAATGAACCCAAATAAATTTTTAAGGACACAAACATAATCACACTTGGCATTACAAGTTTGCATATTCCTACAACAGTATCATGTCCCTCTGTGAACCCTGCACCAACAGCTTTGGCAACTTCTTTGTAAACTCAAAAACAGAACAAAAAGTCAGCCATAGTGCACAAAAGGGACTGCAGTTTCTGGCAGTTGATAAACAAGAAAAGCTTAAATAAATGGCATTGATTTTTATTGTATATTTAATTTTCTCATGCCTTAAACCATTCTACAACTGACAATCAACATATGGTCATAGACCATTTCAACTCAAACTAGGGATTTACGCCATATGAGAAATGAGTTCAAGTATACATCATCTCAGCCATGTGAGACATTTTCTTGGGGATGTACAGATAATACTCAAGGTAACCTGACAAGTCTTCTATTGTGATGTCGTCCACATAGGCTCTTGCCTGTTCTGAACATGAGCGAGGGGAGCCAGAAGACATAGAAGTGGGTGATAAGTTACTGTTGGAGCTAACAGTTCTCTGAGAGTCTTCAGAACTCAGTGTGGCTCTTTCACATTCAGTGACAACACTTCGCAGGCCTGTAAAAGAATACACCTCTACATCATTCCAGCTTGTTTGATTATTAGGAGGGCAACAGCACTGAGGCTCAGATAGGTTGGTCTCCTCGTTGCCTTTAGGAGTATCTACACATGTTTTGTGAATGCAGGAACATTGACCAGGAGAACCAGGTGATGTGCTGCTGTTGAGCTCTGATAAAGCTCTGAAGTCAGAGGCTTGTGCTATAGGTGCTCCACTCTCTGCTCCAGCACAGGCATTTCTCTGGACTCGGCTCTCCTCACTAGACTGCAAGCCACCAGTGGTTTTGATTGCAGGAATAGTATCTTGTAAAGAAGCGCCATGTGGTGGGTCATAAGCAGCAGATGTTCCAAATATCAATGCAGAGATGTGGCTTTGTGCAGGTAAAGATGAAGATCCTTCCTGTGCCACAGAGGTCAGAGTTTTCTCTTCCACTGAGGAACAGGATTTATTTGGCTCCAGACAGGCAAGGAGCTGCTGTTTCAAGCAGCCACTAGGAGGCGACAGTGCAGATGCTGTAGAGGAACTACAATATGTGAATTTTGGGGGGTGGAGAATGGGGGACTTAGACCGCCTGCGTCGCTGTGTTCTCGAAGCTCCTCTGGAGGTTTTTCTTGTGCATCTACAGAAGAAACAAAACATATATCCACATGTTAAGAAATTACTCAATGCCATAATTAATTAAACACTGTCCATGTCCTGTTATGAGAGTGTATTATGAGTTATGACAAACACAGATAACCAGCCTGGAATATGAATCAGCTTCCCCTTAGTTTTTGATGAAAAAGGTAACTGAACATTCTGAAGTGACAACTCACATATTTAAAGCTAGATTAGTGCAAAAGAACCTGACAATGTAAAATAATAATAGCTGACCTACCCATGCCAGTTGTCCTTTTGGCAGACAAGTTTTGTTTTAGCACCATTAGTGTCAAGACAGGCACGTGGGGCTGATCTTGGAGTCACAGCCTCTGAGGCACTCACTGTTCCAGATAAACTGTAAAAGAATTACAATACACACACATATTTATTACATGACCACAAGAAACTGATTACAAGTGACAACAAACATCAGCCTGTGAAGTACCTCTCTGCATCAACCCTCAGCTTTTTAAAAGCTGTTTGCAGGGTTTCTTCTTCACATTCCTTTCCTCCTGCCTCCATGGTGGGAGGAGGCTGCTCTGACCAGCCACCCAGCTGAAACACAGATCACATCAGCATTAAAGGTGGAAAATCTGATTTTTACATTGCAAACACAGTTTAAGTTTAAATTTAAATCTGACAACTTCTGCTCAGAAATCCTTCGACATTAGGTTAATTATTTTTTATAGCAATTATAGTCAGTAAACGTCTTTTTACAAACAGCAAGTGAAACTGGAGAGGACAACCCAAGCCGGCCCATCAGAGAACTGCATTCAGCTCCTGATTAGAACTGAAACTCCTAATTATCAGACTTGCAAAGTCTGCTTCTTTACAGCTACTACGGGCTTCTTATTTGGAAACTCCTTGTGAATTTTGACAGTCGCAGGTTGCGTTTTTTTGGGCTTGCTCCTGAGAAGCACTTTGACATCATAAACAAAAGAATTTCAGCAGTTTTTCCAAATTTTATTCAAGAAAATGTACTCACTACTGACAGAATTATAGACTTTTTTATTTTATTAAATCCTTTATTAATTATCAAATACTATTTAAAATATGTCACAATCATTAAACTTCGTTCTGCTGTAACACCTAATGTTTAATTATTTTAATTTTTATTGAGGGTCTGAAGTTTTTTCAAAGGCTAGGTCGCTTGTTGCTCTCTGAAAATCTGGCAACCCTGCTTATTATTCCGTTCAGACAGTACTTAGTAGTATGACTTTATCACAAAGTGCTGCATTTATCGTATACTTCTTTTGTGGAAAACACAAAGTTTACTTATTTACAAATAAAAAGTTAGGTACCCCAACTTTAACAATTCAAACTGATAATATTGTGCAGATAATATAATTTGAGGCACAAAACCAGGAGATCAAAAACAGGGTGACCAGTTACATAACAATGTCACTTCACTTTTCACACATACAGTAAGAACTGGGTTAATGTATACATATCTATGTTTACTGCTCCATGTCAGGTCATTTCAAACACACACCAGAGCAAAAGCAGCCCTTTTTTGTGGTAGTTGCAGCTGATTTCATAAGCTCTCTCTCTGAGCTAGCTAGCGTTAGTCAGCCTGTTGCCAAAGCTACCAGCTAACGAAAAAGCTAATGCTATGTTGAACAAAAATAAACACATATTAGGGTTAAGTGAATAAAAACGCTATACTTACGGTTTTGGATGTCCTGGACGTGCTACAGAAATGTATGACCAGAGCATAAAGTGTATTTCACTCTTCAGGGATCGTTAGGTGCTCCCAGGCCAGTGAGGCTATCGACAAATATTAGCCCTCACTAGCTTCAGCTGCTAGCTCCACAACTGCTCTCCGCACTTAACCTTAAGTCTTCAAGCCCGAAATCAACAAAAACAAGAAACTCCCGATGTTTTTCCAAGTATTTACAATTACTTAATATTTGACGGCGCAAAGCTCGACCCTCAAACATTCACCGCGGCCTTGTTTACAGTCTAATTTGCAGTGACTCTGCAACACTACCCCGCTGACGTCATTAACAGCAGGACACACGTGACCAGTGTTGCTCTCCTGTAGCGGATAAGTGTAATATATAACTTTGTTTGCTGCAAATTTAACTGTTTTTTAAACCCCCGTTCTACCAGTGCACAGACTGTCAGTTGGCTTATTTATTTTCACTAACTTCTAAAAAGAGGGGTTTCTTTGACCTCTTCTTCAGTTTTTGTGTAAACCAACAGCGATTAGTATTTATGTGTGGTGGGGAAAAAAACACATTAAACTTGAAAACATTTTTTTTTTTTAATTAAGAGGCTGATGTGGAAAGGACTCAAGTCTATTATTAGCCTACTTTGTGGAAACCAAAAGTGAGCAGCATAGGGTCTCCACATACTCTTGCCAGATCCGGACCTGCCTGATGAACTGGATCAGTTTTGTTGATTTGAGGCGGCTGATCCTGAATCTGTATTTCCTGAACACTTGGACCAGTGCAGTTTATCTGTGACGCAGGAGGACGTCCAGCTGGCTCTATCCAGGACTAATGTTCAGAAATCTCCTGGTCCAAATAGATAAATATGGGTAAAGTGGACAATGGGTAAAATGGGACACCATAACTCTGTCGACCAATTTTTATTATTATTATTTTTATTTTCACTGCAGAAAAAAAATCATACTATGTTTATAATTAGAATGTTGACAAATAAAAAATAAATAAAAATTCAAGGTTTATGACATCACTCCTGGGGTCGTGGCAAAGCATATTCTAGAAGCTTTCAGTGAAAAAGTGAAGGTAGGTAGGCTACAATGACATAGCAACTTAAAGGTTGTATGGAAGATTTTAAAAAATAGTTTGTTGTCTGTCTTGGTCAAAAACAGTTGCATAGATTTGTAACAGCCTTGCACTTATGCTAAACAAAAAAACAATTTTATAAATATATAAATTGTGGACATGATGAGGCCTGTAAAACGTTGACCAATAGATAACGAGGTACCTCGTTATCTATTGGCTTGCGAACTTGTCAAGCAAACCCTCAGTGTTCCTCAGTAACTCATTGGCCCAGTTGCAGTGAAGGGCGTGGCCCTGGGAGGAGAAACACATGTGCATCATTTGAAAAACACCAAACAGTTGTTGGATTGAAAAATCCTCCATACAACCTTTAAGATAAATGAGCTTAAGCTAATAACTTTTAAAAAACAGACACTCATTTACATTTTATTTGTTAAATTATCTTTGTCAATGAATTTGTGAACAAAAAACTTCAATAACAAGTTTATATTCAATGTTTTTTTTTTTTTTAAAGAAGCAATTTTGTTGCCGTATTGGTAAAAACACAAGATTTAACTGTTTTTTTATTGGACTGTCTTCATAAAACTTATAATTAAGCATGATTTATTTATTAGAAATTACATTTTTCAAATTCACAAGCACTTTTATTGATTTTTAAAAAAAGTGCTAATGCTAAATAAACAAGGGATAGCATAGCAGCAAGAAATTGTTTAGTAAACAATTAAAAAATCTAGACAGAAAGCTACAAATAGACAAGAGACTAATTTATTTTTTGTTTTTTTAAAGTAGGTTATATGCATTTTTAGTCCATACTGTTTACATATGTTGTTATCATTTGACAATATTGAATGATATTTCTTAATCTAAAACATTATCTGACATCCCCATGTTCTTCGATTGCAAGTATAAAAATGCTTTTTTTAAAGCTTTTTTTCTGAAGCAAATGTATTTATGAATGTGGTGTCCCACTTTACCAATCTGCACCTTTTCACTTGTGCTCTCGGTCAACTTGTCTATCAAAATAAATTAAACATTTGCAGTAAAAGATTTTACCTTTTTTATTTGCAATGTGTACTTGAGTCCTTAAGCTTTCAGAAATGTATGACAATAAGGATTAAACAAACAAACAAACAAACAAAAAAAAAAAAAGAACTGAAAATTAATTTACCAATATTCTTCCTATCCCTCCTCGTGTCCTTAAAGAGAAGCTAAACCCTAGAATCTCTTCTAGAAAACTCTTTTTTGAGTGTTCAACTATGTATATGTGTGTAAATAGCATTGTCTACTGTTTGAAGTCAGTTTTTGGCATTTTTAGTGCAAACTGAGCAAATTAGCAGGTTTCAGGTCAAAACAGTCACAAACTGGCTCACTGCAGACTCATGTCAGCGGTTCTATGTGATCTCAGCGTGTACTGTCCATTCAAAATCGCGAAACTAATTGCAGACACCTGCTGTCAATCCTATCACACTGCTGCTCTCCTCTCTAAGCCCTGCCATACCCCTTTTCCCAGTGCTTTTCAATGAGTTTGCTGTGTTTGGAAAGTGTTTGGTGGAGTTTAGGAGGTGAGCTTACCTTTAAACTATTGACCCTATTTTGTCCCGCCCACTTGGTTTGGAAGTGCACTTCCTGTTTAGCTCTGTTAAGGTAGCTAACGTGTTTGTTTGTCTGTCTTGTGGGGCAACTTTAATTAAATATAATGACAGTTAAAATAAACCCATCGACTGAAATCTACAGGCTAAATGCAGCTAAACAAAGTGCACGTCCTAGAAAAGTAGGCGGGACAAAATAGCGTCAATGCTCTGTGCAACTGCCTCCTGTCCTGACAGATTTTTTCAACATGTCACTCAGGTACTGTGGTTCCAGTTAGTTTAAAAAATCTATCATTATTCCATTTGCTCCTAAAACTCCTGTGACATGCTTGAATGATTATTGTCCGGTGGCCACGTCTGTTCTAATGAAGTGTTTTGAACGTCTCGTCTTGGATTTTATCAGAAGCTAGCTTCTACATTTATAGTTCTTCTTTTAATTATCTTGTACCAGCCAGACTTGTCCAAAAACTCAGGCCCGCATTTTGAGTCCCATGTTATTCATTCTCTACACTTATGACTGTGTGGCTTCCTTTCATACTAATCGTATAATTAAATATGCTGATGACACGACTATCAACAGATCAGTGCAAATTATTCTTGCTACAAAACAGAAAACATAATGTGCTTGAATGAAGTAAAAATAAACAACCTCCTCCTGAACACCTCTAAAAGTTGTGAATTGCTGATAGATTTGAGTCTTTTGACATTGGTGACTTAATGTTTCAATTGTGGAAGAGTGTAAATTTCATGGTTGACTTTGTCTGAAGATCTGAACTGGAGCAAAAACACAACTAACATTGTAAAAACGTCTCTTCTTTTTGCGGAAACTTGGAGAATTCACTCTGAACTCCAAGATTCTGGTGAATTTTTATCGCTGTACCATTAAAAGTCTTCTGTGAGCTCTGTCCCTGTGTGGGTTGGGAACATCACAGACAAAGAAAAGAGAGCTCTTTACAAAGTGGTAAGTTCGGCACAGAGACCTTATAAAAGCAGACTTTTAAATTGTAAGTGAACCCTCTCACCCTGGGAGGGACATGATTGAGCTGTTCCTATATAGGTCGGAGGTATCTCTCTATTAAATGCAGGTTTGCACAGACCTGGGCAAACTCAGGTCCGAGGGCCAGATGCGGCCCTCCACTTGTTTTCATCAGGCCCGGCTTGTTTGTTTTTGAGAATAAGCATTACTCCTATCCTGCAAAGTCTTATTATCTATATTATAGTCTAGGTTAAAACTACTAGAATTTAATTCAATATTCATCTTATTTTTAGTTATTTTAGTCAGATTCTAATAAAATTGTTAATATCTCATTGCATATTTAACTTGTTTTAAGACATTTGTGGCTGTTTCCAAGATAAATAGTTGTAATTAAGTTTGCAAATCTATTTTTTTTTTAAAAGACACACCTCAAGTAAGTTAAATAATCTAAGTCCATCAACTAAAATCATCTTAACAACAAAAAATAAAGATTAAAATCCAGATTTCACTGCATTTTTTGCAGTGTATATTTCTTTTATTTGATTGACTTGGCCATGTGTTTGCACCTGTGATTAGTAAGTGCAATAATAATAATAGACAAATAGCCTATTTTTAATAATAATAATAATAATAATAATAATAATAATAATATAATATAATAATAATAACAATAACAATAACAATAACAATAATAATAATAATAATAATAATAATAATAATAATAATAATAATAATAATAACAAATTCTTTCAATAATTGTGGCCTGGCCCTTTGTCACTTGTCTGGAATCAAATATGGTCCTTGGAGAAAAATAATATCCCACCCCTGCCATAACACCTCCTCAAGCTGTTGTCTGCGTGAACAATGCACTTTAAATAAGGCACCTTCAAATTTTGACTGCATCACTTTTAACTTTTTTTTAAAAACTGTATTTATTGATTTAGCAGCTTCTTTTGCTTTGTCTTTTCCAATGTGGGTTTTATACAAATGGCAAATGAACTACCTTACCTTCAGAATATGGGAGCTCATTGAAACTGTGGAATAAAAAAAAAAAATGAGTGGATGCAAATAAATAATCGTTAAATAGGCAAACAATATTAAATGACATTTGATAATCTCAAAAGCAGTCCAGAATTACAAGTATTGGTAGGTGTACAAACTGACAATGTAAGGAGTGAGCCTATCAAGCAATTTTATGGAAAGACCACATCACTTTCACGGGAACTACAAAATAGTCTTTCAGTTATGAATTAAAAAAAACATATATAGGGCACCCAAAAAGCTAGCAGCAGCACTGCCTGTAGGCTCATATTATTATTGTTATATAAGCTGATAATAAGCATTTGATCTATTTGTTCTAAGCACAATAGAGGTGATTCAAAAGGTTTGTAAATTGGTATCTTGTGTATTACAAGTAAATTATGTAGGGCTATATTGATGTTATTTTTGTATTATCCTAATTGAAAGAAACTAAACAAATGAAAAATTGTAAAATAAATCATAACCTCAGCATGTAGGCTACTGCAGCAAAACCTGTAGAAATGTAGACAATTATTTTGTATTTTGCAAAATGTTTTTTGGTTTAAAACAATGATATCGCTGAATTCAGTGATAATGTTGAAATCAGGTTGAAATAAGTTTGAAAATAGATGTTCATATGACAGGATTTATTTATTCATTATATTTTTTTCTTGTGTGTTTTCAGTGAAAGTTTTTTATTTTGTCAAGCACTTTGAATAGCTAATTTTGTGTAGAAATTGTGTGCTACAAAAAGCTAGTTTAAATATAATTTTTTCGAAATTTGAGAAGAATATCAGGTGCTTGTGTGACTTGCAGCCATGCACGCCAGCTAAAAGTGCAACAAGGAAATCTAAATGGCAAAAACATGCTTTGAGTCTATTAAGTCTATTACTTGTGCAACTATTGAGCAAACAAACGGTAACGTTCAAAACGGACAAAAAGAAAGTGTGAGTGAAAATTCTACAATAATTTGTGCATTAGAGTTTACACTCCGAGCGGCGCTGGCCCAATCACACTGCGCCAACTGGACGTTGCTCCCTAAACGTTTTATCTCTGTCCAATCGTAAAAGACGTCGTGGAAAACTACAGGAAAAATGAGGCCTCTGGACCAATCAGGTGAAAGGGTAGTATGACGTGTCACCGGAAAACTCGTACAACCAGGAACGGATGCTATCGTGTTGGTTTTACCGGTGTTCCTCTCGAAGCAACTGCACCTCATGAGTGCAAATTTTACGCTGGGCTAGCTGTCATTTCACTTGTAATTCAAAGTGCGATTATCCTTTGAACGGGACCGAGATGTTGTGTTTAGGCGGGTTGTCGGTGGCCCTCGCCTTGGCTCTGTGCCTGGAAGCACGGATGCGCTAAAAGAGGGAGAGTGTGAAGGTAAGCTGCTGTAGCTTTCGTCCTTTTGCTAACCATATTCTTTTAACGTTTTCTTGCATTTGAGCTAAAACGATATAGATTATGAATTGTGGACATAGATTTGTAACCTAATAAAAATGTCATTTTACTGATATAGTCCACTTTCTGTAACATTAATGTACTCTAATAAAAGTTGCTTGAGAAAGACTTTTTTTCATATAGGCTTGTGGTTATTAAAAAAACATCTTTGTTAATGAATCTTTGGCATGTACGTAGTCATGCATTTTTTTGTTTCCCATTGTTTCTGACTCATTTTATTTGTAACTTTGCTACATTAGTTGCTAGTTTCAGTAGTACTGTAATGTCACCCATATGGTCAAGCTACAGTAGGCTATTTAAAAATTGTCACCTAAGCTATTGATGGATTGGACGGTGTCCCATGACAAAAGGGTTAAAATAGCTGTTCCAAATTAAACTGTATATATATCTGTTAGCTGTTTCCATGTTTCAGTAACTCTTTGTTTTTCAACAAGGTATTAATTTAGCATGTTCATGCAATGTTTTAATGATTTAACAATGTATAATATAATGTTCTTCTTCTCTTGTTTTTTAGTGTGTGTGAGCTTTCTTGGTAATTTTTATGAGTCCTTGAAGAAGAATGACGTAAAGTTCAGTAATGCTGATATCGAAAAGGAATTGATAAAATCCTGCAAAGATGCCAAAGGCAAAGACAACCGCTTTGTAAGTTTCAAGCAGTTACTAAAAAGTCAAATATGTCTAACACACAACGACATCAGTTCAATGGCACTGATAGAACAGTTAATCAGGAGCCACTCCTTGGTTTTTATTGTAACAATTTTAAATGAGATATTATCAGCACAAGTGCAAAATTAGTCACTTAATTTGTCTACAAAATAGGAGAGTTTGGGACTGAACTCTCATTTTGATGCTCACTCCAAGACAAATCATGACTTAATTTAATATATTTCAGAGTTATTGTGTATCATCTATTGATTTTCATCAGAAGTTTGCTCTATTTTACAGTCCTGTTTATTATTTATTTTTTTTTACTTATGTTTTATTGTTTTACATATTACCTATTTGAAGGTTAATTTGCATGTTAAATAACTGGAATTTGTGAAGAATGTGTAGGATGCAAATTAATGCATTTTATTTACTTATTTATCTTTCACATTAAAGTATTGAATGAAACCAAATTAAATGTGAAATTAGACATCAGACATTGTACACTGCAATCCTTTAAACATTTTATTTCATTTAGTGTTATTACATTGGTGCAACAAGTGATGCTGCTACCAAGATAATCAACGAGGTGTCCAAACCACTGAGCTACCATGTTCCAGTTGATAAGATCTGTGAGAAACTCAAGAAAAAAGACAGTCAGATCTGTGAGCTGAAATATGGTAAGAGCAATTTTGTTCCTTTTTAATAATGTATTGTTTTATATGAATCAAATAACCCTGTACTTTTTGTATTTTTAGACAAACAGCTGGATCTAAGCACAGTAGATTTGAAAAAGCTCAAAGTGAAAGATTTGAAGAAAATTCTGGAAGAATGGGGAGAATCGTGTAAAGGCTGTGCAGAAAAGTCTGACTTTATTCGCAAGATCACTGAGCTCATGCCCAAGTATGCACCCTCAGCTGCTAAAGCACGGACAGACCTGTAATGGAGCAGAATCTTTGGACTTGCCTGACTTTGATTTGGTGATGCAAGAAGAGAAAGTGGACGTTACCTGATATGTTTCATCCGTATAATTGTTTTTGTCATTTTTTTCCAAGTTTAGGTTTATGGATTTTTTCAGAATTATACACTTTTTCTTAAAAAATAATGGTCTTTTGGTCAGATTCTTCCTATCCTTATGTAGTGTGTAATTTTATTGACACTACAAAATACTGGAAATACTAAAATTCTGGAAGCACCGAAACGATGGACAAAGCTTTTGTGATGGAACTTCTAAAATTGGTGCTCATTTTCCCATCCCACCTGTCTATTTTTTCCTGAAAGTTTCTTTCATTTTAAATACAAAAGGTGCTTTTTCTGTCCTCACACGTGTGGCTGTTGATCAGGTTGGGAATTTTGGTACATCTATTTTGAAGATTTTCTGTATATTGGCTTAATAATTGACCCAAAACTATAGTGGTTGTAGTAAAAAATTAAGCTACAAAATGCAAAATACTATTTATACGGGATGCCTGGTTTTAGAGCTTCTTCTAAACATGTATTTTCTGAAAATATAGAAGCACTGGAGTGCTGTAATAGGTCAGCAGTCATTGAACATTTTGTCATATTATGTTTTGTTTATTAAAGTTGGGGTAATTAACTTTTTTAGTTGTAAATTTGTACATTTAGTAGTTTCCACTAAAAAGAAGATGCAGCACTTTGTGAAAAAATTAGACCATTGAGTGCTGTCTGAACGTAATAATAAAGAGCCTTAGTTCCAATTAAGAGCCGAATGCTGTGCTCTGATTGGTTGAACTTGGGGTGGTCACTCCAGTTTCACTTTGTTGCTTCTAAAAGACGTTAATTTACCATCATTGCAACCAAAAATGAATAAATGTTGATATTAACCATGTGTCAAAGGTCTTATGAGAGAAAGTTGTCAGATTTAAAAACTAAATTGTGATTGCAGTGTGAAAATCAACTACCCCACCTTTAAGGTAAAAGATTTTTGTGTGGAAATTAAAACAATAAATGTCCAAGCTGTTACTCCACTTTCCCTTATGACAACTGTAAAAAATGTATGAAAGATTGACTACATTTAGAATTTTGCCTTTGACAAAGGCTACTTAAACTGTGAAATGCAGATTAGGTAATTTTCTTTTTAAATTATCTTCTCACAAAACATCCTGTGACACTTTATTGGAAACATCTCTTTTGCTATCAGTAGTTATGAACAATGAAAGAACAAGCATGTTATGAAATTTGTTATGGAGTTTTTTTTTTTAGAAAAACTCCTCTACTTTGTTACAATTATGTAGACGTGTAAGAGAAAACTTGCACATCATTTGCTTTAGGACAGGTGCAGGCCTGCAGGAAATGTGGAAAAGGGGATGTCTCAATTTGATCAGTTCGAACAAAATCCTGCTCAATGACTTATTTTGTAAAACTGATATATTTGGACAGATTTTGTTCTTCACAATAATATAGAAAACAGAAAATCAGGTTTGATTTTAAATTAAATTAAAATTAATTCATCACAAACTCATCTCAATATTAAAAGGGGTCTGGAATAAATAAACAATAGTCAATGAAAAAAAAAAAAAATAATTTCAACGAATACGTTTTGCTAATAATTTTTTGTTAAATTGGATTAAACAATTTGCAAAAGCGTAAACTCACGTATGTAACGTCATACGTCGATAATGTGCGTCACCAGACCCCTCCTTCCAAAGGGAGCGCACATTCCTATTGTCCAAGATGGCGGCGTCGGTGCAGACCCTTGGATGCTGACATGTTTTTTAGCATTTTTATTCTCTTATTTGGACATTTATGCACGGATCTCGTTGCCTAAGGGCTCCGTTGATTCCAGCAAACCTTCGCGGCCACTGTGGATTTGTTAAAACAACTGCGTTTAGCATTCCTGGAGGGATTTCCATCCAAGCACTGAAAAGTTTGAGCTCCATCATTCTTTGAAAATGAAGAGGCAGGCCGCGAGAGAGACTAGTCCGTCCAGGGCTATTGCAAAACGGATGCGAGAAAGAGAACGAGAAAGTGCACGGAGAGATGAGCTTCCACCTCCACCTCTGGCCCTGCTGCTAGCAGAGAGCCGAGGATATCACAGGCGGAGCCGCAGCAGGGAGCGTGAGAAGCCGAGGATCAGGGAGGAGCGAGCGGCCGCCCTGGAGCTGCACCACCGCCATGAACTCAGCCTCCTCGGGCGTCCTCCTCTGCGGACCACCGCTGCAGAGCTGCCTGCATCCAGACCCGCCACCCTGGAGTACAAAACACTGCTTATCAGTAACCTCGGCTCACAAGTGTCGGACGAGGACGTAGAGGACACGCTTTTTCATGAGTTCAAAAAGTTCGGGGACGTTAGCGTGAAGCTATCGCATACACCGGAGCTGGGGCGGATCGCCTATGTGAATTTTCGTCACCCAGAGGATGCCAAGGAGGCTAGACACGCTAAGTCCTCAAGATTAATGTTGGGAGAACGTCAGTTGAAAATTGAACCTATGTATGTTAGAAAACGTAGCGTGACCCCGCCAGAGGTGGGTTACCTACCCTGCACGCGCCTTACCCCTATAGACAGCGTTCTCTGTCTCCACCTGGTCCTGGCGTTAGCAGCATGAGAGATCTCAGAGCCAGACATTATGCTTTAGAAACTTTAGGACTGAGCAGAGAGAGGGAAAGGCTTTTGGATTACTATGGCATGTTGGACGAAAGGGGTAGGCCCTATGGTTTCCCCCCAATGCCAGTGGTAGAGGATTTGAAACCAGAGGACGACCAGCGAGCCACCAGTAACCTTTTTATTGGTAATTTAGATGGAAATGTAACTGAGGCAGAGTTAAGAAGAGGTTTTGACAAGTATGGTATCATTGAAGATGTTGTTATTAAACGACCTGCACGTGGACAAGGTGGGGCATATGCTTTTGTCAAATTTCAAAACCTAGACATGGCCCATCGAGCAAAAGTTGCCATGCAGGGACGATTGATAGGAGGAAACCCTATAAAAATAGGTTATGGGAAAGCAAACCCCACAACCCGGCTCTGGGTTGGAGGTCTTGGTCCTGGGAACTCACTAGCTGCCTTGGCCCGAGAATTTGACCGTTTTGGCAGCATCAGGAATATAGACTATGTTAAAGGGGACAATTTTGCTTACATTCAGTATGAAAGTTTGGATGCTGCTCAGGCTGCTTGCACACAGATGCGAGGTTTCCCTTTAGGGGGTCCCGAACGACGTCTCAGAGTGGATTTTGCCAAGGTGGAAGAAAGTCCATCACGTCCATTTCCAGCTGGTTACCAACCTGCTGTCGCACTCCCTTCCCATTATGAGCTCCTTGGTGAGGCCTACAACCGCCATCGCAGCCTAGAGAGAGAGTTACGAGGCAGCAGAGACCGCTCCTCTCCACCAGCACACAGCCTCCTATCCCAGAGGGAGCGAGAGAGGGCCCTGCTGGACAGGGACTTCCCTAGCAGCCCCACACGAAGCTTGGAGAGAAGGGCCGAGGCTTTTGGCAGGAGGAGAAGCCGCAGCCGCAGTCGAGAACGTTGGCTGAAAGAGCGGGAGGAGAGGAGGAACCGCAGGAGAAGCAGGAGCCTTTCCCCTGATCGACAGACTGAGGAGCGTGAGCGGGACAGAGAGAAGGATCGAGGGCGGTCCAGACTGCGGGGACAAGGAGGGATGCTGTCTCCTGATGCCAGCCCTGACAGAGCACGTGTTCGTGCCCCAGACTCCACTACTGAGCCCAGGGACCACTCTCCTGATAATTGCAGGGCAGGTCACTCTCTCACCAATGATGACGAGCCACCCTCAAGCCGCCACCACAGCAAACGGACTGCTAGTGACCTCAGCAACCACCACCATCGATCCAGTGAGTCCACAAATTCCCCTGCACGGCACACTGACACCCACGCCTTGCCCTCAACACTGTCTGACTTTGCACAAGCGACACTTGCTAAAATGTGGCATGGCTTTTTTGCCCTAAAGAATAGCAGCTTCCCTACCAACTTGTACATGTTGGAGGGTGGAACCTCTTTCTTTAATAACATCATGAAGGACACCCTCAAACAGCAAAGCCAGAACCAACCCAGTCAACTGAAAATTGCCCAGCGCTTGCGCATGGACCAAACCCGTCTGGATGAAGTGTCACGCCGTATCAAACTGGGTCGCCCAGATGGTTTTGCCATCTTGCTGGCTCTTCAAGGCCCAGTGGATCGTCAGGCTCCTGCGCCTGAGCCCGGACTCCAGGTACGTCTGCTTCGTCACCTCGTCACATACCTGCGCAACAAGGAAGCTGCTGGGGTGGTAAGTTTACCTGCTCCAAATGAAGGCAGCACAGGGGCAATGCTGTACGCCTTTCCTCCTGGAGACTTCTCCCAACAGTTCCTCCAGGCAGCCAAAAGAACTGTGGGAAATTTGGAGGAGGAGCACATGGTTATTGTGATTGTCAGTGACACTAATTGAATTGTTAATGTAAGTGTAGAGAAGTATAGTCCAAGAGCCAGGAGGCTTCAAAAATACTTCAGTATAGTTTTTAGTAAATGCATTAAGTTTTTATTTGTTTTTGGAAGATGCTTCAAGAGACACTACATCCACTTGACCTGTTATATTTTAGATTCAAACTTCAAAAAACAACACCTGCTCGCTGCACATTTTAAAACTGTAACATACAACACTAAATCTGATTATTGATGTGTCTTTTTTGTGAAATTACCTTACCAAGATGTTATATATATATATATTATATTTACTCAGTGGGACTGGATATTATTCCGGTGGATTGTACTGTACACAATAGGAAAGAGACTTTACTAAGCACCAGTCGCCATGGTTAACTGACCGTCCCTGTGACTGTACATTAGACATAGTTGTGTTTTTAACTATTGGACCATTCCTCTTATGTTTTTGTGTGGTATGTTTTTGCATGCAGGAATATGTCTCTTTGGTATGTTAAATGTAGCTTCCAGTTACTGTAAACACTAATATGGTCTTTCTACAAACTTAGTGTCATGGTGCAAGTTGTACTATAATTTTTTTTTATTCTATCTTGATTTACACATGACTCCATCCATTTTCTATTCTGCCATATTTATCAGTTTATTAGTTTATTTTACAGTTTTGCATACTAGCTACACAGTAAATAAAATACTTTAGAGAAAGTAAGTACAGTACTGTAATTATTTATTTCTGCATTTAATGCTTATGTTAAAGGTGAACTGTGTAAGATTTTTGTCGGAGATCTGTATTTGCCTTTTCTCCATAGAAATGATATTACTTTCTCGATAGAATGCTACACAGATTGGCTTTAAACTTCGATATCTTCACTGAGATGAGCATGTGGCATTACCAGACCAAGTTAAAAGTCAGATCTGTGGGGAGGTCTCGATCACTTTAATAAAGCATGTAATCCAAGGTATTTTTGAGCAATAAAAACACAGATTTTTAAATAATTTTTAGATTTTATGCTGTACTATGTGACACTTTAGGCAACACTTTAGAATCGGGCAGGGGAAGGAGTTAACAACCATTAAAGTTACATAGTGCACCTTTAAAATCTCTGTTTAAATGATGAAAGAAAATGAATAACTGGCAGAAGTATTCATTAGCGTATATACACAATTTCTCCCTGCTTCACCGTTAATGTGCCTGAAAAGAATAGGATTTTTGTTTAATTGAAAGTACTGTGCGCTCCAGTCAGGATCTAAGTAATTCAAGTCAATGAAAGGCATTTTTTGAAAAGCATTGGTTAGTATGACAGGTTAAATATACAAATTCTCGAGGAAGCCATTCAAGCAAATGCAACTCATCACCACTAAATAATTTTGAAACAATTCATTATCTGTTTGTTACCCATTACTAGTATTTTATTAATACTCCAACTTTGTTATTTTTGTATGTTGCAAATGTAAGTGAATGTGTAACTAGAAAACAAAACACTGTTGTATAACTAATGGCCTAAATTAAAAAGTGTTGTTAACTCATTTCTAATACATTGTGTAATGATATACAATCTTTTATTTGTCCTCTAATTAATGCTTAATTGGAGAATGTTGGGGGAATAGATATCCTTCCTCATCATTGTGGTTTACTAACCAACCAGGTCAAACAAATGTGACAATGTCATCAAATGGGTTTGTTTGTCTCAAGAGACATGTATAGTGTATTGGAAAAAAGTGTAATAAAGCATTTTATTATTTCTTAGTTTGTTGGGCCAATGTTTATGTGACCTTTCTCTGTTGTATGCTTATGTATGCAGTTTTTAACGAGTATAAATCAAATTAAGCGTTGTATATTGTTTTACATTAAGCAAGAGCCTTTAACAATTTGACAATCAAATTAACATTGGTTACAATAACAAACTTACTTTGGGTATTGTTATGTAGGGTTAGGCTTGTACTTGTTCACTGTACCGTTATTCAATTCTATAGTTTTTATTTCATTTATTTAATTCCTGCTTATTTATATTTATACATTATCTGGAGGTCAGCATTTTGGTGCCATTTTTTCAATGCCCGATTACGTTTTCCCTCCACCAGAGGGCAGTGCACGACCATCTTTATTTGTTTACACGGATGACTCAGGCGCCCCAAGGCTAAACAAACTGGATAACGAACTGCGCTTTACAACAAACAAGTGTGGAAAAGACTGTGTTTGGTCAGCTTTGATGAATGATGATCTTAGTGACGGTTCTAATTATCAGATTATATTCTATTTGATCCTTCTGGCAGAAAAAGTGCTTTTCATTCCTGGCCTCAGTCTGTAAGATTTGTCCTCTCACAACAGTTTTTTTTTTTTTTTTATGGATACAGCAAAGTTGTCCATTCTGCTCTCTAAAGATTGTTTGTTATTTCTTTCTTTGAATTCGGTAGCATCCTAATGTTTGAAACAGACTAAAATTTCATTGTTATCAACTTAAAAGAATCAACAAACAATTCACAAATTACAGCACTGCTCTGTGCTTGGGTGTAATAGTGCATCTGGTCCTGATTCTATGCACTCGAGCAAACCAAGCTGCCATTGGAATCAATAGACTAAATTCAACTCATTAGACACTCCATGGGTGATTCCGAGTTTCCCCAGTGACTGGCTTGGATTATTAAAACTCTGCATGTCTTTCCCTCATTATGAAGCTTCCTCAAATCGTCCTCTGCTACTCAAACTCCAGTCCTCCTTACACACCCCGCTGCCCTGGTAATGTTGCAGAAATCCAGGCACATTGTTGGAGGTGAAGGGGTTCCTGGTAGGCTTTTACATCAGGAAATGGAAAGCACCTGAAATATTAATGTGAAATGACGGGAGGTCCAATGAAAGCTATTGGAAGGAATATGCAGCAGGAGCAGCTAGGGTCAGAATATAAATATAACCAATGTGTTATGTGACAATTTCCAAGTTTTAATTCCAATTATTTTCAAAATGTTAACAAAGATTACTTCATGTGATTTCCAAGCAATCTTACTCAGAGTACACAACGCATATTCAGGTGGTGAGCTTTGCTGTGTGAAAAGTACCCAGCCAACACATTCAGTGCAGGCTGTTAAAACTTATGTTCAGGATGTCAAGAAGGATGTCTTTGGGGAGATTGTAAATACCCACATTTTACAACTAACCAAAAACAAAACAATCATCTTCAAACACACAAGTGTAGACATTGTCTCCACCACTTTCTAAGCCTTTTGTCTGAAAATCCAGTACAAAAAAAAAGTGCTGCGCAGGTCCTGTACAATTAAGGGTGGAATTATATTAGGCTATATAGCTATATTTAATTGCTTGACAATGTTTGTGTCTGAATTGAGTTCTATCAATCTGGGTAGATTATTATAGATTATTATATCTGGGTCATTAAAAGCTGTAGAGAGAAAGCGAGGAGAGAAAAAAATTGACAACAACAAAAGGTCATGGCAATATTTGAATCTGATTGGTCGAAGCATCAGACTCCTAAGTAACCGAGAAGTCAGTTTTTTTGTTAAATACAATTGTGATTGGTCTCCTGCTGCTCTGCGATTGGCCCGGCTCACCGGAAATGTCTTTAACCGTATGGCTGGAGTCACTCAAGATGGATTCTCTAGATTTTGTGAAAATCACAAATATTACAAGAATTCACCTGGGGGAGTTAGGATAATAGAAAATGCTCGTTATTGCCAAAATTTATTTTGAAATTTTAAAGAAATAGTGAGTCATTTGCCAACATAATTTTTCATTTCACGTTCCAAAATATTTCAAAATGTAAACTATGATATACATTCTTAATCTGAACTTCATTACAGAACAATGCACAATTCGGCAACCGTGTATTTGTTTGAATTGAATGAATCTATGGTTAGCAAAACCATTTGACATAACCATCAGTCCACACTTCTTCCAACCAGCTTGTACTGATCTAGGTAACATTGGACAAATATGGTGAGTCTTTGGATTTTTACTGTAGCCAGAAACCCTCATTAGATCAATGCTTTGGGTAATTAGACGGGCAGAGCAGTGAAGATGTGTTGGCAGAGGCAGACAGGACTGGTGGGAAGATGCACAGACTGACCAGCAAAAGAGAAGCCAGGTAATTAGTTGGACAGACTGACAATTATGTGAGCTCAATAGGAATGACTGTATGTCACTCACTCTCCAAGTCATCTTCATGGACTAACGTTAAAAAAGAAAAGAAAAAAATATTAATGTAGTTACCAAATCAAAAACATATAGAGTTGTGTTTCATTTCATTCATATACATACATTTAACACAAGAAGGAATATGTTTTACCATCTATTTAAGGTGAGGGATACATTTGTTGCAGAGATGAAATGAGTGTTGAGACAAATGAAAAAAAAAAAAAAAGCATATTAGCAAAAAAAGCATAGTTTATTAAGTATACTTTTCTTTTTTTTAAATGAAAAATAATAGTATTTCTATGGAAACAAGCAATGATAAACCTCTCCCCAGGGCACTTTTAAAGGACAAATATGATGTAAGTTTAGGACTACTTGGGGTAGCCCTAAACTAAATCTAATAACGTTTGGGTTTAGCAGGTAAAGTTTTGTTATGAGAGCTCCATCTACGGACTGCAAAAGAAGAAAATAATCAAACCAATCTTGCCTGATAAGCTAATGTAACAGAAATACTCAAAATATGTTTGGATGGTTAACGGAAATACTATTAGCAATGGATATCTCAGAGATCTACTTATGACATCACAAATTTGGAAGATTCATAGCAGTGTTTTCTGAGGCTGTCTACAGATAGAACTCCAACTATTTTTATGATGAGAAAGCAATGTTAGAACATGTTGAAAACTGAAAAAGTCAACTTTGCATAATGTGTCCTTTAAGCTGACCACTAAGTACAAAAAGTACAGGATATTTATTCAGTGAAGAAACTTGAAGAGACTCCAAATTAAGAAGTGGCAGGGATTATATTGTACATTATTGATGTATCAATTGAGAATTGGAGAAAGCACCAGGAAGATGTGGGAGGAGAAGACTGATTGTTCTCAGCATGGTGCAAAACTAAACCACACACAGATCTTTCCAAGCTCTGAAATACTTAAACACAACAGCTGTCTGAACAGAAAAGACACGAGAAATGACTTGAGAAATGATGACACATATCTTCAATGTACACATGGGTCATAAATAGGGCAGGATGATATGGCAACAATTTTCTTCTATTTTCTTGTTGCTTATGAGATAGCGACAATCATCTGAGTTATCTGTGATGGGTTAAATGCAATTACATTTTTTCCCATAATACTGGCACATCTGCAAACTTCAGCAAAAAAAAAACAAAAAAAAAAACATGTAGTTACAAAACTGTTTAGAATGTTTAAAAAAACAAAAACAAGCTTTGTCAACAAAACTAGAATACTTTTATAAACAGTGCATTTTAAAACAGAAACACAAACATCAGATTTTATAAACTTCTTATTAGACCATGAGAGGGTGGGAAGTTTGTGGTCTGTCTTTCAACAAACAGCTGCATTAAAAAGAGAAATGTCAAATCACGATATGACGGTTTCTTCAAACAACCAGGTTGTCACAGGGATATCTTGCCCAGTCCTAAGAAACAAGTTGGTGACCTTTAAGTCTTTGCAAGTTGCCAAGTTTGTTGTCAAGAAGTGAATGCATATAGTGTAATTGAGAATCACAGGGTTTCTTCTCAAGAATAAATGAGTTTGTGTAAAATGTGATTTAAATGCAGCAGGTTTGATGTGTACACACAAAAAACAGCTAGAATATTGCTTAGTCTGTTTATATGAGGGTAGATTGAGAGGGAGAGAAAAAGCGCTACGTAACTCTCCCATTTATAGATAATCACTGTATAATCATAAATATGTGCTTGTGTGATTCACAAGACCCAGCCTCAGTGGCCCATTCAACGTTTAATGACATTTACCACATATAATTACATGTTATATAATCCATACTGGTCATTATCTCGCACAAATTAATTCTCCTCTCTTATGTGTGCTAGAAATGTTTCATTGGTTAAACGTTCACCGGCCTGAAAGATGGCATTCTTCTCTTTAGATGATTTGAGACTTGTGATGGTCTGATCTGTGTCGACTAAAGTATAATGACAATATGAAAAAAGCTGTCAGAGTAACCATTGGGTTCAACTGCTCAGTTCAGCTTTAGGAAAAGCCTTTTTCTATTTACAGATGATAGACTCTGTTGTGCTCATAGGAATATAATGTTGCAGACATTTTTCTGTGCCATTCCTTAGAACTTTGTCTTTAAAACCTTCTTCTTGGACTTCATGGCTTGATTTGTGGTCTGTTACAGTGGAACCTTATAGACGCAATGAATCTGTGTTCAATGAATGAACTGCATTTGCCCCAAGTGGACTCCAATCACCTCAACAATGATCATCCTGAGCTCAATTTTAAATGTCATGGCAAATATTTTGAATGTTTGTGCTTTTTTGGTGTTTTTATGTGAAATGGATTTATGCTATCTATTTTCTGTTTCAATCCTCTATCCATTTTCGGCCTTCATCAAGTCAAATTTTATCCTGCTCTTGTCTTGAGGAACTTAAGCCTTCACTGCACTAGCAAAAACGTTCCAGTTACCCTTTGCCATCTTATAATTTATTACCAAAAAATAGATACTCCTGGCTCCTTCAGGACATTTTTACCTGTGATGGATCGTTGTCATTTTTACCTTTACTCACTCCATCTCATTTGATGGTATTTTCTGAAAATGTCACTAAGCCTCCAGAAAGCATTAGGAAGCCTTAGCATTTGTTCCCTCCAGCTTCAATTTCCAGTGGAACTCACTTTAAAGTAGTTTCTCTGACTCTGTGGAAGGAGCTGCAGTGCCACAAAACCTGATCACAGTTAACAATCTTACCTGTCTTATTTATTTTCAAAATGATCAAGTTATGTGTTTTGTAACGATGTCTTTGATATTTCAGAGCAAACTTAAGATCTTCTCCTGTGCTTGTCCAATCTGATTGATATGGTCTTGTGATTGTTCTGTCAGAGCTCAGGAGCATCTGCCCCGTTGGGAGAACAAAGCTTTTTGTGCAGCTGTGTGTCCCTGCACCAGTTTGTGTGAATGCAGCGTGCAGTGGTGTACAGCTCCTGGACTTGATTAGATTGGATTGCATTTAGAGGCATAGGGGCCGGATGGATGAACAAAGCAGCATTGGCCTGGCCAGTCCAGACACAGGCTTAATCTTTGAGTGTGGTCCAATGGTTTAAGAGCATCAGAAGAGGGGCACTTTTGTGTTTTTTTAAAACATAATATGTATGATGGGTGTTGTCTCTTTTTTTGTTGTGTCGATTTAGAGTTTGTAGTGCTTGAAAACACTACAAACACTACAAACACTCTTCTTTAATTGAGTTGACAAAAAAAAAACAAATTTAAAAAAAAAAAAAGAAAGACCATTGACAGAATAAGCATTCCCTGCATATCTCCATGCCAAAACAGAAAAACAACCAAAAGAAAATTGTTACAGAACTATAATTGTGAAATATTAATACTTAAATGACCCACCACCTCCCAACACATGCACTAAGAGCATCTATGCTTGTTTATTTCAATGGTTCAGATATGTTCAATCAGTTGCTGCCTATTAGTGCACAGTTTGTCATTTAGCCCAGAAGAGAAAGCTAATGTTTATTACACAATGAGAAAATGTCAGTGTTGCAACACAATAGCAGCACGAAGAAAAAAAAAAAAAAAGAAGCAGTCAAATAACAACTAGTAACTGAATCGAATAGGTTGTGAGTCAAAAATACATTTAATGTTGTAAAACCCTTTGCGATGCAGTCTGAAGTTTCTAATCTTGCCAGGCTGCTGTTAAATGACCGATGGATAACAGAAAAATAGATGAAACGGTTTCAACGATAAAGCAAAAATAAATAAATACAATATACAATATAGTATCCAAGGCATACAAATGCACAAATATTTTGGTTGCCATTTAAAGCTTAAAACAATTACATACGTCCCAAAGGATTTCTTTTACATAATCGCAAGATGTCTTTGTCAATCAAATGAATAGTACTGCTTTGCCCCTCTCAATGTTGCCCCTACTGTTTCCCAGATATGACTAAAAGTGTTTGTTTCTCTTTTCTCATTCAGCTGTTGTCTCAGTGCAAAGTCCTTCGGCTAAAGCCACTAGATACTCTTATCCATGTTTTTATGTTTCACTGGATTGTCTTGTCTGTTTGGTCAGTTAAGTGCAGAGGGACTTGTTCTGCAGAGGAATCAGACTGATTAGAGCTTTTCAGATGTTTTGGCCTGCAACTACAACAGACACGTGTATTTGGCTAACAGAAAGAGATGTCAACCTGTCAAGTACCGCAGCAGTGAACATGGCAGTAATATTTTTTTAGATGGTAGAAACTAAGGTAAATTTTGTTCAGATTAACTTTTACATGAGTCACATGAGTCTAATCACTAATAGAGATCGAAACTGTGAGTTTAATACAAAAACAAACAAAATACATGTTATGACTAGGAAAAATCAGCTTCAGCTCATAATCTGGTCTTCTGACTTCTAGAACGTGAATGAAACTATTGAGATAAGGCTCGGGATCATGGCATTACCCATGAGTAGAATATTCAGTGGGTGTAATGTTAAACCAATGGAGATTTTAAATAGCTAAATACCAAAAACAGTGTTTATTTAAGTTTATTCTGACACTACAGAGTGATACATTTACCAGCAGTGACCCACCACTTTTTTGGGTTGTTCCACAACTGTTTTGTTTACTTTTTTAATGTTGTTTCGGGTTATGTATTCCTATAGAAGTTCTGCAAGGAACATGGTGGATTTGCCATTATTTCCATGGTAACCGTTATTGCTTTCCAAGCTTTATAAATCATAGCTACATATTTTCTAGAGATTTTTTAAAAGCTGCTATACTTGATTTTTCTCTAAAAAGATGAAATAACAAACTTAATATTAAGCTCTTTGCAACAGATGCATAACAAACAGTTTTGTGTCAATTTACTTTTTTTTCTTTTTTAATACCCAGCAATACTGATTAAAAATAGCTTAGAACTGAAGTGATAAGCCTTGCATTCTGGACATATAAATGTATTGTAACAGCAGCTTTTATATTGCTTGTATTTATGTGGATTAATGTGATATTTTAGAATCTGGACATGGATCTCTAACTTGTCAGACAATCAAATGGGCAGAAATACAGAATTTTCCTAAGCACTTAAGCCTCAGTTGCAGGATAATATCCAGTAGAATAACTCAAACTAGCACGAAACAAAGGACAACTTTCATTGTTGTATTCAGGTTAAAAGCTTACAAAAATGTGCTTCGCATAATGTCGCCTTTAAGCAAAATTTACAGACATAACATCTAAAATGACCTCTTCTCCCACAGCCTCCTCACAGAAGAGAAGGTGTCTGTGTATTTATATATGAGGCAAGGGCACAGTGCCACAGACTTGTACATGCACTAGCAGGAGCTGAGCTGTTGTGGCCTGCCATCACTCAACAAGTCACACTCCCAGGTATCATTAAGCCTGACTCCAGAGGGCACAACAACATTCACAAGTCTATTTCACGCTCAACATAGCCACTCACTAACATTTTGTAACCCTCATCTTCTCTGTAAATGCTGCTGTACATTTTCTCTACAATCTGTGTGTTTGTTTAATGCTTAAATGCAAATGCTCCACAGATCTGTCATTTCTCAAGCACCAGCTCAAGGCGCTTGTGGCTGTACAGTGAGAGGGTTTAATTTACAGATAGCTATACTCATCTGTCTGAGGATGATAAATAATTCTCCCACACATATTGGCAGGTATGATGGCGACTAAATGCTATTATAGTATGTATATATATGTAGTATAATATGTATGTTCGGACTTCAACCAACTAAGAGTGTGCCTCTGGTGTTCAACAAACATGAGCTAAGTACTGTCAGATTTGTGAAAAGAAGACATCTGGTTTTCTCGTAACCATGAGACCATGCAAAAGCTAATGTTACCTACGCTAGCTATGGACTGTCAGACTTCACACCTGAAGCAGGAGAGGGCGTTGCAGTGAGGATGGTTTTGATCTTGGAGTTCTTTCATCAACCTGTGATGCTCAACAGACACAAGTTAGGATTTTTGAATGAAGTCGTTTTTTGTCTTGTACATGGAGATAAGACATGAAGCTATGATGCTAACTTTGCTAGCTTGGACATCTGAAAAGCTACAGAACTTTTACTTCTGCTGCAGCAGAAGATTTTCCAGACAAATATTTTGAGGGGATGGCCTTATCATCGACTGAAACAACAGAAGTTTCATCTGATCCACTTGACCTGTGTCATCTGTTCAACTGCACCTGTTCCTCCAGCTAAGGCCTGACCGAGACAACCACATCATGGAAATGGTCCCTGAGACTCTTCTGTGGACCAAGCTCCAAACCTGGGTGACAGAGCCTTCTCCATCGCTGCCCCACCCTCTGGGACAGAGACTGCCCCATCCTCAACACTTTTAAGAAAAATCTGAAGATCCATCTGTTTAAATGTGCTTTTAATGTTTTAATGTTGTATTTACTGACTGTTTTTATGTATTGTACCTTTGTTTAACTGCCGTTGTCTGTAAAGCGTCTTTGAGTGTCTAGAAAAGCGCTATATAAATAAAATGTATTATTATTATTATTATTATAGCAATAGCTTGCACTTACCTGTTTTATGACTAAATGCACTGTTTGTCATCCTGTCCGTCTGTAGCCAGAAAGCTGCAGGATAGTGTTTAATGGAAAGAATGGATACATTAAAAAAGCTCAGCTACACTGACAAAGCATATTGATTGAACCTAGCAGAAAAGTGGAAATCTTTCTATTAAAACTTTAAAATGTGAGTGGAAGTAGAAGCGGTTGTAGGTTCAGTTTACATTCTTAAATTTATTCTAAATGGGCAAAAAGTTTAGGCTGTTAATAATATTGTTGAATTGTTAAACTTCTAGGTGACTACTGGACAGACACACACAAAAACAGGATTTATATTTTATTTGTCCTCAATCTGTATGATATTTTACTATTGGACTACAGAATGTTGTGATGTAACATGAACCAAACCCATTGCAAGATAATTGCGTTTTGAATTCCATAATACATAAATAAATAATAATAAAAATAAATTGGCACTATTTAATCATTCATTCATTTTCTACCACTTCACATTAGGGGTCACGGGTGACTGAGCCAGTGACTTTGGGCAGGGAACACTCAAATTTACAGTGATACCCAAACATGCTTTTGGAGGAAACCCACGGTGACACAGGGAGAACATGCAAACTCCACCCAGACACATTGTGAGATGTTGATATGGTCCAGCCTTATTGGGAAGCCAGAGCTCTAACCACCATGCACCCCACTAGCCAATAGGTGGTTTCACATTCTAGAATTCTTGGCAGTTATAAGCCAGATGGAGGGCAGGAGGCACTTTTCCTATTAATAACACTGGACTTTTCCATGGAATAATTCAAAAAAATATTTAGCTAATTTAAAAAGTGGCATTTCCTAGGACCACTAGACCCATTACTCATTTGCATTGCAAAAAAAATAACTGCATTTAAACACTATTAGTTTTATATGCCCTCCACCTCATTGAAATAACATTGGCCACTAGAATGTTGTGATGTCACGTGAAACCCACCTATTGTAAAATGCTGCTGCAATCATTTTTAAACTTTGTATCTCTGATGACACAACTCTATTTAAACAGCTCACAAAAACCTACTGGGTGTTATTATGAAATAATGCTTAACTTAGGTTAAAGAGCAGGAGGGTATTGCCAAAAGCAATACTATACTTATCCCGATACAGGAGTCACAATACAATACATATCTCGATGTTTTTAATCGTGCAGAAAAATATATTGAACTTTATTATTTTTTTTAATCCAAAATGTTTTGGATATTTTAAATTGTCTTGGATAATTAAAAATCTCAACTTAACATTGGCCTTGTAACACACACAATTCAACCCACTAATCAAAAGGAGAAAATGTAGAAAAAAAATCTATAGAAAAGTATTGTATCTTACCTGTAAAAAAAATATCAACATGTTTTTGAGTATAACCCTTCCTAAAACCATTAAGAATGTATGTAATGTAGAATAACAAAATGCAGAAGAATTGTATTTTCACACTGCTCTTTATCTTAGATACAAGTGTGATGAATAAGTCATTTTTAGCTGATTGATTTCAGGCTTGAAGCAGCAGTGCAGGTTGAGAAGTGTAAAATGGATGAGTTTAAGTATCCCGATACGTATCTCAATACACTTCCTTGTATCGATATGTGTATTGCTAGTGATTTTGTCGCGATATATTCCAGTAGTTTTATTGCATATAGATCGTCTCACCAGCACAAATCTCCCTCACCTCTCAGCCACGCCTCCAATTACACAGAAACCTCTACTTGTCTAACTGTTTTTTCTGTGACTTTAATCTGAGATATTGCAGTGTTTCTGTTGCCACAATTAAAAAAATGAAAACAAGAAAGGAGCCATTTTAGAGTGGATTTTATTTAGTAGAATATGACATGGACAAAAAGGAAACATGTTCACAAACACCTCTGGCTGATATACAAATAGCAGACCTTCTCTTCTTCTCTGAGACATCGTCCTATAATGAAAGATGTCCAAAGAACTCACCAAAATGAGCTTTTCATGTTTCAAGTGCAATGCAATATTGATAAGTCGGTCCTGTGAAGATGTGAGTGATGAGTGGAGACAAATATAATCACACAAACTGGAATTAAAACATGAATGAGATTACATGAACCATTTCTTCTTTTGTTTCTTAGCATCTTGTAGTGCCGCCGCTTACATGGACTCTTATTGACTATGGGTCTGATTTACAACGCTGGCCCACAGGATAATTTATCTTTTGTTTTGGGGTCCAAGCATATGGTGAACTATATTAAAAGCAACGTCTGCACAACTTTGAATATCCCAGCCGAGCCATGCATAATTTTTCACAGACACAGTGTTTGCTCGCTGTTCATGCTCTGTTGTTAAGGGAACTTCTGAATGCATTAGTGGGTACACCAAGACCTCAGGTTAAAATGTGCTAGTACAAAACACGGTTAATTAATTTTTCATTACAGCCATGCATGACTGCTTCAAATAAACATGCCTGGACCTTGCTGTCATTTCCTCCAGTAATAAAATTCAGTGTTTATGTTAGGACGTGATGATAACCGATATTTAAATATGACCTGCTGCTGCTGCTATTAAAATGCATCATTATTGTGAGGATGCACAATTACTGGTATTTGAGTGTTTAGAAAGTAGCACTGTTTGGGGTATCTGGTTTCCACGCTACAAGTTGGTATCTAAATCTCTCCAACTACTTTCCAGCTTCACAAATCTTTCGACACATGGTTAATAGTTTTATGCTTTCACTTTTGGCTGCAACTATGACTTCAGAACATCTTGGTGGAAAAGAACATGTTTATGAATTTAAAAAAGTGAAGTACCTGAGCGTCCAGTGCTGTGTGTTATTTTTGGCCATAATAACATCATAATATGCCACAAATACATCCAGACTTTTTTGAATTTGCAAGCCTGTTTTTAAATTTGCCTTTCATTTTCACTCTTTTGTTTGTTTGTGGGTCTTTTCTCTTTTAGGGCTTCTGTACTTCTTCTCTACATGCCACCATGTTTAAGGGCATAAATAGACAAAGCAGACATTTAATTTGACAGATAAATACACAAAAGAATTTCCATTTATAGTAATACTTAGCATGACAGTTTAGACTTTTTATAACAGTCACGTGTTTTGCTCACATACCTAATGAATTCTCTGTGATTTCTTCACCACAATTTTTGCAATTTTCGTGACTTTTAGAAGTTCCACCATGTCAGTATGATAGCTAGCAACAATAACAGGTACGTTTTGGATTTTTACTGGACAAATGGTAACCATTAACCCTCCAGAGTACTGCTCACCTCAATACAAACATTGCCACATATTTCTGCTGGAGGAAATTATTTAAAATTATCTTGATAAAAAAGAAAGCAACAAGGGCTACTGTCATTTAAAATAGCAACAGTACCCTGAGTAACATTGAAGTTTAATTCCTGCACACTCTCACTTTAAAAGTGTGTAGAAAGCACTTGAATATAATGACGAGGCTGTTAAGGTTGTGAATCAGACCCATAGCTTGTTCATTCTCGTTCCAGCTGCACTATGTAAAACACAACACACTTAACCACTGCGCCTAACCGCACAGATATGTTTTTGCATAGACATCAATTCAAGTCAAACTCATGCAAATGGATGAAGAACACACAGACAATGAAAAAAAAGAAACACAAAAGTGACTGCATACGATGGATCGATTCATGGTCATAAGTATGTATCCACAGTTCAATTCAGTTCAACAAGGTTATCCAACTTTATAAAATAAGTGAGCTTGTTAATATACCACGTTATTTTGAAAACAGAACAATAACAGATAAATCTAAGCATTACCAACCCATTCATGACACGTGTTGAGTGTTTGTTGAAAAGATATCTGTGTAGCTACTCAAATGGCCCTGTTTTTGTATTGCTTAGGTTCACAATGTCCGTGAAAGGCAGTCAGTGCACGACCAAGGCCTATGCGTTGGGTGGTATTCTGTGTAAATACCCCTGTAAGTGTGGGTCAGTTTAGTTCAAGTTCAGATCATATGTGTATATACATGTGAAGGTTTGTGTTAGTGAGGCCAAGCAAACATGCAGCATTAGTCCCTGGCACAACACAGAAAAACTAACACAACTTGAATAGTTCCTTATACTGTATGGGCCACAGAGCTACAATAAGGCTCCCGTATGAAAGTCACACACATTCCTAGGAACAGTTTTTGGATTTCTATTTCTAAAGCCTTCTGCACACTAGAGGAGCTTTAGCCACGTCAAGCCTCTTCATGAGTTTGAGGAAGCAAGGTACAACTAATGATTCTTGTTACTCGTCATGTCTATGGGGTCACTGTGTCTCTGTTACAACTTTTTGTATCATCCTCCAATATGTAGCTTTACAACAGTCAGAGAGCGCTTGGCTTTTCTGGCTTGTGATGACCACAGAGTCCCAAGACTAGACCAAGACCACTGCTCCGGGGCCATGAACTCCTGGTGCAAGTTTAGCAGAGCATGGTGGTAATGAAATGTGGTCTCAATGTCCAAAACAAGATGGAGTGCATGATAGGACTGAGTCCAAGACAAGATCGAGTCCAAGCATCTTCCAGACCAAGACAAAACCGAGTCCAAATGTGAGACTCGAGCACAGTACACTAACTCCTCTAGTGTGCAGCAAACTTAACTAACAAAGTGTTTTGCTCAGATGCATTATTGTCTGTTATTCACAACAGAATTTACCTTTACTCTAGCTCTGTGGAAGCACACATGCACACATCACAGCACGTTCTCACTTAAAATCATTTAGAAAAGTTTCAGTTTAGGTCAGCATAAGCCAACATAATAGAAGCTACAGTGTATTTTCCATAAAACAAACATTTTGAAACACAGTTCTGTGCATGTAATACTTAATAAGTTAAAAAATAACTTAAAAATACATTTCAAACAATCTGTGAACATAACACAAAAGTGACAAAAGAGCAAAAAGATATTTTAGATTTGTTGTAAACCTTATAAAACATAGAGTCTAAAAAAGAATCTCCTAAAACAGCACAAGTGTGTAGTCATGTACAAGTGGATCATGTCATACAAAGGCTGCGGTTCAGCTCAGTGTTAGTGACCAGTGATAGCAACGCTCTGAGGGAATATTAGTTCATAAATAAGAGAGTACAATAGAGTTAGAAGTATGGAGCAGACAGAGAAAGCTCAAAAGTCTCTATGGCTTTTACAGGCTTTGTGGCCCAAACAACCTTTAATATCAAAGCGAGGCTACATTTTACAAATGTAAGTCAGTAAACAGGGCAGAGCTTCAGATTTACAGGAATGATGAGAAAAGGCCATCGTTTGGGACTGTTGGAAAACACTTTTCCCAATTTATTTATTTATATGTATTTATATGACTTTATCCTAGAAAATAAATCAAACAAAAGTTTGTGTGGTGTCCTGAGCTACAGTTCAGATTTACACTTACAGTCAAATGAAATAGTTGGCAAAGAAAGATGAAGAGCTTGTAAATCCTTCTTTTTTTAAAAAACAGATTACCATGTGCAACCTTTACTATAATTCTATAGTATGTATGAGACTTATTTTATCCTATGGCCATTAATGTTTAATTACACGTATTTGTCCACCCTGAGTTAATTTAGGTGACCATGAGCGATGCTAAAATAATTCAGCTAAATTAATTAAGATTAGTGTACAAATAGAAGATTAGAAGATTGTCATTTTGCACTTTGACTCAAGCTGTAGCTGCAGTAGCTCAGTGTTAAAGGTCTGGCAGTGTGCAACAAAGTTTGGTCTGGTTTCAGCTACAAAACCACATGAAGGAAAACTGAAAGATGAACAATTACCACAAACTATTTTCTATTACTACATGGACTTCATTTTCAATAAATAGTGAACACAGTTTTAATGGTGTTAATGATAAAGCGCTATTCTATATTACAGCTAACATCACAAACAATAAATGTGCAAAGAAGGCTGGCTCTTATCATCTTGAGCGACTGGTCATGTTACATTGATAAAGTAATGAAACTATAATTCACACTTTGCATTTAGCTTATTTATCAGTGAGATAATCAGGGCAATGCATGCAATACTTGGGGAAAAGAAGTGGATACATAGCCCAAATTTGAGAGAATAAAAAGTATTTGGGGAAACAAGCACTCAGGTACAAACTGTAAGAGCCATTATACTATTATAATACAGTAAGTGTATATTAATCTAATTGGAAGGATTAAACATTAAAACAGTTATGTATTAGGGCCTCATTTCTGAATCCAGGTGCTAAATTGAAAAAAAAAAAAAAAGATGTACCATTTGTGTACGTATTGGGCTGTTTACTGTATGTAACATCTTCTGCAGAAACCACACTATTCCACGTATTGAATTTTTGCGTGGGTTATAAAATTCTTGCTCCTCTTACCATTATTCATTACTTAGCAAATTAACAAATGCTTGATTAAAGGCCATTTTTAAAACACAAAAAGCATAATGGTTTGACTCCCGTGCGACCCGGGCCTTTCTATGTGGTGTTTGCATGTTTCTCCACATGTCTAAATGGATTTTCTCAGGGCACTTCGGTTTCACTCACCAACCAAAATATGCATGCATTAGGGAATATCCTCCAGCTGGGGAAGTTCTGATCAAGCCAAGCAAGAACATCTAAGATGTGTCCCCAAACACTGCACTGTGGCACTCACTGCTCCTGAGAGATTGCTCCAGAGGCTTTGAAATATGGGTCAAATGCAGAGGACACATTTCCTATGGGGACAATAAAGTGTATCTTAACCTTAATTGAATTAATCAGTAGATTTGGAAAAAGTAAGAAAAGTGCTCAGATAATGGCAAGAATTAATACTTAGTCAAGTAAACGTAAAGTAACTGGATCGGAGCACTACCACCTCTGTTGGGAAACAAGATAAATATTTGTGAATGGGGATGAAAAGCTCTGCCCTGTCAACTGAAACACACCATAATGTAAATCTGGATTGCCCATCTTTAATATGGAGCAAACTTCTGCCTCTCTGGCTTCTTCATGCCGTTTGCCGAGGTGGAGATCTTAGCTGTGTACGAGGCCAGAGCTGCCGCTGCGTGAGCTTGAACCGGGACTGCTGCCGCCGCCGTCGCTGGAACTGAGCCCGGAATGACTGGACCTCCGATGGCTGCTGCTGCTGAGGCGGGAGGGGTGGACAGTGCCAGGTAGGGGATGGATTTGACCCCCAGGAGGCTCGACAAGGGTAGGGCGTACGGGGCGCCCAGGATCGGAGCATGGGGCAGTGTTGCTCCCATCGCTGCCAGGGGGAGGGAGAGGACGTGGCGGTGGGGGCAGGCTGGGTGAAGCTCATGGTCAGGTCAACGGGAGACGGCATGGAGGAGGACTGGGCTGTGGATTTGGCCGTCTCTAAACTGGGTATAGGTGGAGGGAGGAGGGAGAGGAGAGGACAAGGGTCAAAGGGGAGGGAGGATGGAGAAGGGTTAGAAGGGGTTAACGAAAGACATGTTAAACCAAAAGAATTCAAACTCAAAGGAATATTTTGGAGAGTTGAAACCAAAACCAAAATGAAGTGAAATCATAAGACAGGTGTGTACTGCTGGAGGTTGCAACAGATTATTGTAGGGGGAGTTCGCTGTACGGATGGGGGGGTGTGCTGTATAAGTCGGGGTGATGGCTTGGGAGGGGGCTTTGGGGAGAGGGGAACAAAACCATCACAGTTTATTAGGATGGATGTTTGGATAAGAGATCTTGATGAAATTACGCAACAATCGACCAGGAGATTGTTCGCTAAATTCAATCTCAAGCCTAGTCTAATTACCGTACTGATAATGTAATTTGGGGTTTGGGTCACTGCAAAATAAACTGCGGACTTTGGCACAAAACTAGACAATCTGGGGCTCTGTGGGTCAATTTAGTTAAACTGTAAATACATATAATTAACAAGTGCGGGTAATGTCTTTTTCAGTGTGCACATTTTATACAGTTTTACCTTACAATGTAATGATGTCGTAAGATCAAATCATGAGCCAGTTTTTTCTTTGACATCTAAAGGATATCTATTTTAGCTGCCCTCCAACTGTTTTAGGTACTATTATTGGCTTGTGTATAATGCTGTGATGTAATGTGAATCTATTTCTGTGCAAAACAAAGGACCTTATGCATCATTATGGTACCTGTGTGTGTTTGTGCCCAGTTGATTCCCAAAACCAGTCTACGTATGTCACGATGTAGTAAAGGCTTAGCACTCAAAGAACTCCACAGGAACAAAGTCTAAATAAATACACTGTATATCAACTGATGAAAGGAGGATCAGTCATTATTCTTTTTATTTATGGATCTTTTTGACTGTAAGAAGGAGGACAGGAGTGTCAGTTTCAGTTTACATTAAGCTGTGTAGAATATTCACAGCAAACACAGATCCATTTCAAACATTTTGTTTCAAGTTAAGCCTATTATTGAAATTGAGGGGTTCTAACTTACCCAAATTAATTCATAGAAATGAATTATGGATGAATGAGAGTTTGATGCAGTAATGTAAATGCAAATAACCGTGTAGCCGGCACAGTGCAGACCTGTGGAGAAGTCTGGAATGAGAACCACTAATCTTCATTATCTAGTTGATGTGCCCATATTTTGGGCTGAAGTGACAAATTTCACCACTGATGTGAGGGGCGATATAAGGACCATTATAAAAAAAATACATTTAACTATTCTTCTTGAGTAATGGAGAATGTATGTATCCTTTATATCATTCAATTATCATAGCAATGTCATTAAAGCATGTCTTCAACAAAGAGAAGCATAAACAGCAGAAATATCTCAATTGGTTTGGTTTGATTTTTGCCACTGAATGTGATATATAAAATACTATAAATGTAGTTTAAATGTACTCAAATATCAGCAATTTGCAACTGAGGCTATATTTTGCACACTTCCTATTTAAGGTCATAAGCCTTAAGATGTGAAACTGTGATTCCAGCACACAAAGTGAAAAAAGCCTATTTGTCATGGATACTAGTGCGTCAGCAAGAAGTGTTCCTGACCTGGCATTTCAGACGGACTGAACAGAGTCAATCCTTGTGTGTGTGTGAAAGGTGTGTGCCTTTATGTAGCGTGTGTGTCACTATGAGGACCTGACATATCAAAATCTTCCGGTTGACTTGAACATTGGGGAAGGTAATGAAAATTCTGTTCTATCCATGGTCTAATATGGAATGCAATGCATGCTTCAGGGAGTTGTAATGCAGTTTCTAACCCAATGTAGCTCATGCACACAATCTGATTGAAGCTGTTGTCAGGGTCAGACTCATTTACGATACCCAACAATCAACTTAAGTACAGAACTGTGAATATAAAATTGTGATACAAATGAATAAAATATGCAAGCCACAAGTATAATACAGTGCTTCCTAATATAGGTGGTCCAGAGTCTACAAGCGGGACAATATTTTTAGAGAGACACTTATTCCACAAAATGTTTCTAATACATTTATTAAAATTAGATTGCTTGTCCCACCAAAGTCTTTTAATCGTGTGAGAGACATTATAAAGTAATACAGTGTTTGTGATTCAAATTAAAATGGACCAGTCTGCGCTGGTCCTGCTATCTACACCTCAGTTTCTGATTGTCAGTGTTTAAGCTTAATTTCTACAAACACATTGTAGATCCTCAAGAAAAAATAAACAGCTTCTTATGGTGAAAAGTATCTTTGATGAAAAGTAACATTTTTCAAAACAGGCGAGGATAAATTTGGATAAGAAAGTGGTCTGTTATCTACGCTTTTCATTATTTTCTCACAGCACAGTTGAAAATAGGTTTGAACAAAAACAAAGCTTGCTTCCTCTGAATCTTTTATTTGGTAGTTTTCCTAAGAGTAAAATAATAATAATAACATAAAACAACTGAACAATGCTTTGGTAGAAAGTGTGCTCAAATAAGCCTTTTATTTCATGCCTCATTAGGAAACTCCTGAAAAAGATGAAAATAATCTTTTGAACGAGCTTTAGTTGTGGATCAGAAGTATTTCGAAGCTCTAGTTATCTGTTCCACTTGCCTGAATACTTACCATGAGGTGATGAGGTACTGTGCCAGGTTGATGGCAATGGGTGTTCCAGTGATAGTGACGTGGCGGTCGCTGGTGCTGTCCATCTGACTGCCAATCTTGATCTGTGCACCTGAAACTTGCCGGATCTCGTTTATCTTGGTTCCCTGGCGACCAATGATGGAGCCGATCAACTATGTGGAAGAGAACAGAAACGTTATTACTTAGCAGTGATTAGCATTGGCGATGTCATCCAGCATCTTCTTACAGGAATTTACTTAGTTTAATATGTTTTTGGTAGAACTGTCTCAATGATATACCAGAGCCAGGCTTTGCTGACCTTTACACATACTGTATCTAAGTGTCGAATGGATGTTCCATACAAGACAAGACATATTGTGGTGTAAAATCAACTAATGAGCAGCCAATTAACCTTCATTACTTGAGCCATTAGTTTGAGATGTATCACTACCCACATAATATGGAAGCTCGTATCTTTATATCGGAGAATGATTGCACTTTTCTGGACTGAGGTCTAGTCCACACGAAGACAAAACAATGTTAATTAAAAAAAATGCATCAACATGGAGGTGTCTTGGGATTTGTGAGTAAATGTAATGTACTGTAAGTGTCATGCCTGTACCTGACTAGAGTGTGGCGCTGTGACACTGACACAGAAAGTCAAAAAAAAAAAAAAAAAAAAAAAAAAAATGAGAGAAGGACTTGACACTGCCATTCGCAGAAAGTTGCTGAATGTAACAGAAACTTAGTAGAGATTTTGTTTTACTTAGAAAACATTCTGAATGAACAACATGGATCTAAAACCTACAGAAGAGACACAGAAAGTGGATTTATGCTTCAAATGTCTGTCAAATATTTTGACAAAGCTTCAAAACAGATTTAATGATGATTGTAGTTGATTTAATATTTTTTTTCTTGTTGTCTGTGGTTTATGGAGCAATGAGACGGCAGATTTTGGTAGTGAACATAATACTGTATAAAGGTAAATACATTCTGCAGATAAGATCCTGCTTCGTTTGAATGATGTGTGATTTAGGTTGAATATTTGTTTTGAAACGTCTGAGCTTGGCTTCGTTCCTGAGACCTTTGAAGTTCCTCCATGGTTTGTTGTAGCCACCTCTCCAGTTTGTGCCTCACTTTGGGCCCTGAATGCTCAGATCTCCACAGATGTTGCCTCCACCTTCTCAGCTTTTTCGATCTCTTCTTTAAAGCCCATGCTATTTCTCTACTTTCTCATGCCCCCTTCTTCTAATGTTGTCATCACTTGGTATTGCCACACCCACCACAATGGCTTTCTTCTGGTCTTTATCCACCACAATGTCCGGTTAGTTCGCCATTACTAGTCTGTCTGTATCTGGAAGCCCCACAGGATCTTGGCTCAGTCATTCTCTGCTGTGACCCTGGGGTTTCCAAGCTCTGCACAGATGTTCCTAATGCCACTTAGTTATGGTGTTCCATGTATGCTTTCTCTGCCAGCTCTTACATCCAGTTATGTGAATATTTAATTCATCTTGAAGACTGCTTGACATTTGTTTAAAATGTACTTGATTTAGTTTGACCTGGACTGCCATTGGAAAAAAGGTCAAGTATGTTTTGACAGCATTTTTCTCTACTATCTCAAAGAAATATGACATGAAAATTTAATTGATAGATGGTTAGACAGATTTTTCTTATGCATCTGAAAATCTCTCCTAAAGCCATGCATGCTTCCTAAATTCAACACATGTGAATATTATCGATGTGCCAAAAGGTTTGGTAGAGCTACATGCTCATTAGATTAAATTACATGTCATTTAATTGAACAGATTTTTGCTGGGAAACTAAGAAACAATGCCCCACTGAAAAGGTTCATTTTATGTTTCAACTCTGTTCTGGAGGACTTTTCTCCTCAAACTGATGAAGGCCCTGCTTAGGAAGACTTCGGCTAAGCATGACACTCTCCTCATCTCTGCCCGTTTTATCTGCTGGTGACCCACTTCTTTCTTTTACAAAAACTTTTCCTCTTTTCCCAAATCAGGGCTGAACTACATAGCTAAAAAGTGATGATTTTATTTGTCCAAAATAAATGTCTGTTATGTTCTGACTAACATACTAGATTATTGTTCTACAGAGCATTCGGACTTGGTCTTGTCTTGGACTCGTGTCTGACATATAGAGACTAGAGATAGATCAATATATTGGTCGGCCGATATTTGGATTTCTTTTTTGCATATCAGCTGTCAGTCTTGATTTTGGCCGATATTTGATTCCAGAAATACATTTAAATTTAAACTCTTCGTTCATATAGCCTTCTTTATGGCACATCACTATAAACTGTGTCATACCAAAGTTTCAAAAAACAAATTGTATGTTTTTTTCTCTTGTATTGTACCAAGTTTGCTGCTACACTGCTGAATCCTATAGCTACTGATTTTGATAAAATTATGAGTACAGAGCAATAAGCTTGTGTAAGAATTTTTTTTTTTTTTGGAGTTTGAGCACAAACTCCAAATACAATTCCAAGTGAGTCCTGCGATGAAAGAAAACTATTTCAATCCAGGTCTTAAAAGTTCTCAAAATATGTCTGTTTTGAGTTCACGAACAAAGACTGCACAAACATTCCTTTCCCTCCTAGTGGTGTGGCCCTTGAGCCAGGGTCATTTTGGTCTGGTCTAAGTGGGCTATTCGTGGAAAGACTGCTGATAATTCAAGTGCTCATGCCCGCTGTACAGCCCTAATGGGACTGCAGCAGACAGAAGACAAAGTGGTCCCAGACAACAACCAGGTCACAACTATTTGAATGAATCCACCTTTATCCGCTGCCTGACCCCACAAATGACCGCTCTGGACCAGAAGTGGCCTCGAGTAGCCCATGAGCTGCAGCCCTGGCACTGACACACATCAGCTGTCAGCAACCCAAGTTCAACTGTTTCACTGTGCTCCTTCTACACTCAAAATGATGAGTATTGCTTAGATTATTCAGATTTACAGGGGCAGCTAAGGTGAGGTTTTACATCTGGTGAGACAACATGAAGCAGGCTCAAATAAGGTGGACACACATACTTTTTTTACACGTTTTTTTTTTTTTTTTAGTTTTAGCTTTAGCTTTACATGAAAGTTGTTGTTCATCAATGTTGTGAAGGAGAGTCTACAAAAAATAATTTGATTGTTCAGATGTATGCCTTTTGTTGAGAGCGCCTTGAAAATAATTCCCATTTTCAGGTAACACATTCATAAATTGATTCAAATAAATAATTTGCCCTTTTATTTTCTAAACATACAGTAAAAAACAAACAAAAATAAATAAATAAAAAAACAATTACCAACTAGAACAGACAATATTTACATAATTTTTTGCTCATTTTTCTGCTTAAAAGCTCTGATTTGATGATGTTTTTTCAGGGCGTGGAGTGTTGTGTTCACCAAAAATGAGACTCTTTATGACCTTATGATGTATTTTATTTAGCTACATTTACAAACTGTTTTTCACTCTTTGTTATAATGTTTCCTCCTTCCTTCCTTGGAGGACATTCAGTGACAAACAGCATAAAAGTAAAATTGTATATTTTAAAAAGAAAACATTTGAAGGTTATCAAACTTGTTTAATTGCGGCTAAAAAGAACTTAATTTTAAAACTAACACATCACAAGATAGAACTTTGTTGATGCTGTCAGCCTAAAATAACGCTGCAGAGCTTTGTGTGTTTTTAATGAGAGCAATTACTGTATATGGTTAAAAACTCACTTGAGTCAGTTTGGCACCTTTTTAGACCTTTTGATTATGCTTTGCTTGCAATTTTATCTTAAGTTGTTAAAAGGCTCAGTTAAATCATATTGTAGATTGCACAAAAGTTAGTACCCTTTTTATACATTTTGAAGTGATTTAAGGGCAATACAACCTTTTTGATTGTGGACTTTCTCTTTCTTCCTACAAGTGTGCAGAGAGTTGGCAGATAGCATAAACAAAGTAAAAAATATTGTCTTTCTACCAGCCCACGTGTCAGTCATTCTTTCAGTCTAAAAAATTCCTTAATTCTCATTTTGTGCTGATCTTCTCCACCATCTTTCTCCCAAATGTTCACTGTAGAACAGTTTTTACAGATTGAAAACCCCTCGGAGGAGACAATATGTCTAAATGAAAGTGACTTGACAGGATTGAAGCTATTTGGCAGCGCTCAACTACCTTTTAGCTTTAAGAAAAATAGATGACTATGGCCCGCAATGGCAGGACACGCTCACAAGGTTGATTGCTTTTAGGATATGGGTTTTTTGCAGCCGAGCCGTGCTTCCCTCAAAGTGGTTTTACGACGGACATGGGCCAAGGTACTATTTTTGGATGAATCCCTACTGCCCTTGTAATTTGAAGAGGTTTTAGTGAAAAGGATAGGCTGAATATATTGGTCTGGGCTGATGCTAAATCTCTCACTGTGAGCTATAGGATGTCATTAAGCTGCTCGGCTTGTCCCTGCTCACTGAGTCACAAGCACACAAGGGGTCTTAAGCCCTGTCTGTTCCATTCTAACGCCGACCATATATCCCAGTGTGGGGGCAGGATTGTGGGCATAGGTTGGCAAATGAAAGCATAAAACACAATAAAGACTGATTAAAATGACTGGGACTGATGCCAGGAAATCACAGGCTGCAAAGGTGTTGATTGTTCTGTCAAAGTGCAACAAGCGCTCTCTAGGCTCCCCTGTGTGATACCGTTTCCAGCTAAATGAAGTTCAAAACACGGAAAGGTGCACAGCCAGCACACACAATGTTGACTCACAATGTTTTGCCAGACACTTGACTTTCATAGCACAATGCATCTAGTATGTTGTGACAGTGGGTATGATTGGTCACTTCAACAATTGGAAAAAATGCCACCCATTTTGTAACACGGGATTGATAGAAAGGTTAAGTATTAAGGTTGGGTTTTATATTGAAATGTGGATAATATTGTCAAAATAGCAAGATATAGCTACATACTTTGACAATAGATCTGCAGTAAAAGTGATTTTGAGTTATTTACTCCGTTTGTGCAAAAACATCCAAGCATCCATTCCATAACTGACAAACCCAAACACGGTCATTGATGGATGGCGACAGATTAAAAGTCTAGACTGAGCTCACTGAAGTAGAGAAAGCACTCACCAATTTATGTTTTAAATGGGAAAACATGTACCTATCTGAAAGTTTGTTTCAACTTGTTTATCTGCTAAGCCCAAAACTATGAGAAAGGTGCATGGCTCAGTGACAATGACATCCGAATATGATGCCTGATATGTCCTCATTTGACCTCTCATCTTGGAAACCCAAGTACCTGAGGTTCATATGAATGCAGCATTGAAACACAATGGAAGCAGAGAAAGTAAAGTTGAACGTTGCCCTAAGAAATTCTTTGAAACGATCGCCAAACAATAAATTCTAAAAAAAGTTAACTGCATTATAATTTGTGTCCTGCTTTATGGCTAGCACTTTTACTTAGTTTAGGTCTGAGCAATTTGTAAATGACCTCTATTCTCTGTAAGTCATTATAAATCTACCTTCTAAGCCTCAGACCAATTGCATCTGTTCAAATAGTGATGTGGACAATCCCGCAGGCCTTCCTCATGCTTATAATGCATACATAATGCTAAGGTATGCAATTGGCCAATTTATTTCCCTGGAGGAAAGAGGGTGCCCAAAATTACATTTTCTCATCTTTTTGAGTGCAATGTGCTCCAAGAATGAGTCACTCATGCAAACAAATACCAACATTAAAATTTTGGCTCAGATTAGTTCTTTGCAAACAAACAGAGACATTACATGACCATCAGGATTTTCATGTTAATTCCACCAACAGTTTAGTACTTGGTTACAGTCTGCAGTTAAGAGCAGAGACGTTCACATTCAGATGCATTGTGGGTAAATAGAAGTATAAGTGAGCAGCATATGGCAGTAGAATACATCAGGTTCAACGGTGTCAAAATGAATAAAAGTGTGTGATGATGGAGCAGACAGGCTGAGTGCAACAGACAGCGCGGTGGAGTGGTTAGCCTCCGTCTCTACAAAAAAGGTCAGCGCCTAGTCCCAACTGCAGTCAAGGTGTCCATCACATCATGTCAACAATCTTCAACACAAGACTCAGACATCAGCCCACAGCAACACACAGAACATCATCATACTTCTACAAGACTCACCAGCAGGAAATCTGACTTTTGTAAGGTTTTACTTTTAAGTACTACAGATGATCATGAATGAAGCTTGTGAAAATGACTAAGAGATTTCTAGAGTTAAATGGAAATAGTGGAAAGAAGTTTGATTCTTACAACAATATTACAACTGTTACAAACATTTCTGTATCAAACTGGCAAACAATACATTTTTAACCAAACATTTTTTTAACATTAATCGTATTTGTAGCAACAATCATGATAAATCTCCAACACTTGGTTCCAGAAGAAAAGTTCAGTTTATTCCATAAAACACTTTGCCAGATTTCAAGTATTAAATGTGCTTTTAGAGAATGACTTACTGTGAGACATTGTACACACATTAACCAAAAGAAGGAAAGCCACAAGTCTAGATGTGTGTAGTGGTGCATGAATGCAGTTAGTTTTCCTGCCGGTTCAGCTCCATTATGTAGTGACAGAGCAGTAAAAGGTTTACATCTGCTGCTACCCACCAGGAACAGCATTGTGTTGCTACTCACATCGTTTGGAATCAGTAGCTCCTGAGATGTGGTCTGAGAACTGGCTTCCACTCCTCCTGAAAACCAACAAACACAAAACAAAAGAAACAATGTAAGAATGTACAATGGTTAATCAGATATATCAAGGACACAATGAATTTCTCTTAAGCTTGTGACAAACTTCCTAAACTCACTGTAGACACCTCATTCAGACTTTATTCATAAATCAATACTAAAACCGATTATTTTGGAATAATATTAATTTAAAATGATGTCATTGATTAGAACTAACTCAGCTGGCTTTCAAACCTTTCAAACTTACAACCTCCTAAAATAGCATTTGGCTTTCGGAATACCACCTAATGTAATATCTGACTTAATTGGATCTAAATGTTATTATTGGTCTTTACCAGTTCAAAAAAATCCAAATTGTAGATAAGTTAGTTCTTAGTGATGTCAGCTAAGGCATGCCAACGTACGAGTTATGTGGTTAAAAGTCATACAAATAATTAAATTTTTATCGAGCTTGAGACTGGGTTATCAAGGAAATATTAAAGGGGACATACAGTATAATGTTAAAAAAATGTTGATATGACTGTGATAGCAGTGTTCACTCATCATTAGTTTATTTAAGTTGTCTTCGGATTGATTTGTGCATGTTTGAGTAATCTTGTTTTGTCTTGCAGCTGAGAAAAGTTCGGTATTACCCTGCCCACTTGTTTGTATTTCCTTGTGATTTCTCAAAATTTTCAGATTCTGAATAGGAATTAAAATAGCCACTTTCAGGCTCTCTTTGGTGTGATGCTTGTTTTACCAGTGACTCAACAATTTATGGGACGCTTTCAATTACTTTTAATTTTAATTTTTTTAATGCATCTAGTATATTGACATTTTACAGAGCAACCAAGGCAGATTTTGTCCGGTAAACAATATTTCCAAATCACATGCAGCAGTTCATTAAATCAGCTGTACTTTTTTGACCATTAAAATAACAAAGCATGTGTTTGTCAGCAGGTGGTCATGCTGTCCCTTAAGTGAAAGTGTCTGCCAGCAGCTGCTAGTCAAAGTGTGTGTTATTGAAAAGAGTGCTCCTAAGGCTCTGCAGTGCACGACTGATGAGTTTTATACCTGGGACATAATGGAATAATCAGCCATCCATATCCCACTGATAATTCGCTCCCGCACTTTCTCCACAGTGAATGCAAAGCTAACATTTGCTTGAAAAATTGGATGACAAAGCCCACATGTTTAACAGTGGGGGAAGTCATTTGAAACTACATGCCTTTTGTAAATGCGTTTAAAAGAGGCATCTCTCTCACATTCATGAGTTTGCACAGAGAGTGTTAAAGCTGAGCCATTCATTTGCACTGACTGTTGTACATTTGAATGCATTGTGTGAATACTGAAGAGGTGAACATTAGTCTTGATGCTTCTGACTTTAACATGTCAGTAGTGTGTGAGTTCCATCCATTTTCTTTTGCTTATCCGAGACCAGGTCAGAGACAGCAAACTGCCCCAACACTTCCTCCAAACTATGTATTTATTGATCAGCAATCAATCAATTAAAATGTAACTGTAGGACATATTCCTAATAAAAGTATATATTTTTTAACATATTTAGCTTTAACATGTTGATCAGTAATTAACATTTTGTTTATTGTCTAACACAAAAGTAATGACTTCCATTAAAGCCAAAACTTCCATTAACTTCCTGCTCAAAACTAAAGATCTGATAAACTTTACCTCTTTGTTCCAAAATAAAAATTTAACAAGCAGCAGATTTTAAATAACTATAATGTCTTTGTGTGTATGTTTGTGAGTGCACTGGAATGTGGCTACTTTACAATTCCTCAACATGTTTTACTCAGAATCTGAATTCGTGAGTAATTGCAACTAAATACAGACAAAATGTAATCCAAACAAAACAGAATTTCTGAGCACTCACAGAAGCATTTAGAAATACGAAAATATCATAATTTACAATACAAAAATTTAAAATACATTAAAATCACAGTACAAAAACACATCTATAAGATGTTTTTTTGAGTGCTTTGAGAGGTAGCAATCCCTATCACACAATAAAACCAGATTACATCATTGTGTATCTGAGGAGGCTGCCAAAAGCTACAATATTACTTCTAGTGCTCTGCAGAGTGCAGTAAGTTGACAGTCAACAGAAAACCTGCATCTGCAACTAAAATAACAAAGTTTATTTTTTTGAGATCAGCATCTGGCTTAACGTGTTTAAAAATAATTTTGAAAAATGTACTTATGAATTGAACTTTTAAACACTGGCCGACAGAAAATTATATTTCATAGCACAGCGAAAATTGGTAACAGTTTCTTATCACGTGTTATAAGAATTGTTTTAACTATTTAGTCTATTAATATTACTGTTGTACTCTATTATTCTGTACTAGTGAATATGTAACATATTAGAGCTGAGCAGACAAAACTTTAATGGACAAAAATGTATATCTTGATACTTTTTTTTTTTTTTTTTCTGTGTCAGTACTAACCTGGTCAGCCAGATGGATTCTCGAATATTTTTAGACTCATAAACTCAAGAGACATCCATCTGGGCCCCCACCAGCTAATTGGTTTGAAGTCCGAACAAGTGGTTTAACAGCCCAATCACATTACAGCAAACCAAATGAAACATGCCAGCTCCCATGGAAGAACGTGTTTCTGCTGCTATTGTTTTAGCAGAAATAAAGACTTTTTCTTTTTTGAAAGAAGGGTGACACTTGTTCTGTCCTGTTAAATATGCCATTACAACGTGTTGCTCTGATTGGCTGAGCACAAACTAAGGTAGGCTGGCACACCAATTAGCTTGAAATATTTCATCAATTGTGCCGCATTTTCTTGATTGCTTTTTGTGGAGGTTCAGATGACTAATGTGGAAGAACTGTAATCGAACAACACATATTCATCTGGTGTAGCCGGTTATGGATATACAGTTCGATATCATCGAAATTACATTCTTGAAGTTAAACATTTTTTCCTAAGCCTAGTCTGATTAGAAAGGGAAAATGAGAAAAGTCTCTTAAGTGAAGTGAATTTTGACAATGACTTTTATCAGCTAAAACTAATAAAACTTACAATCAAACAGATTTTTGTCACTGAGAAAAAGAGAGAACCTGCTGTATTGTGCATTGCAACACGGAATTTTCCTGTTAGATATACAGATTCATTTATCTGTAGCTTTTAATGCTTTTTGTTTGTTTGTTTGTTTTTCTTTGATGCATTTATTTTTGCGCTGTATTCAGTTTTACATATACTTTGGGCAGGTGTTTCAATGGCCATTAGACTTGAAAAATTAAACAGACAAAAGTCTTAATTTTGAATTATAACTTCCAAAGATACCTCTTTTTCTTTTATTAATAAAATGACATTCATAAATCACACCAAGTGTCTCTTTGTGCTAAGTATGTGCATTTGAATGCGGCTGCACACTGGGGGCTTCTCATGTCTTTGTAGGTTTCTAGATTAAAAACGACCTGCCACCACTCAATACTGCACTTATCCATCTTTAGGCCCACGTGTTATAAACCACAGGAAGAAATGAATTTACTTTTTGCAAATAAGCACTTTTTATTTATGAGTGAGTAAAAAAGCAGAAATCATCTCACCTTGAGCTCATCTGTGGAATGGTAATTGTCTGAATGTCTGCTGAGTTAAAGAGCCATTAATCAATAAGGATTACAGAGGAAGAAGGAGGATTCAGCAGGCGCTTACCCAAGTCAAATTCCTGAACTGGCGTCTCTTGACAGACACGGGTCCTCGGGGCTAAACTCTCGCGGACAAAGAGGATTTGACCACTTTTACAGGATTTGAACGCACTCCTTTCATTCTGATCGTAGGCTTTCTCTATTGTGGGCATTGCGACTGTAGGAAGGGATTCAATTAAGACCTCTGAACTATGACCCACCGCCTGGTTAAAGAATGTACTGCATATATGGATGAGAAATCAACTCAGCTTTGATTAAAAATGTTCTTCAGTCTTACAAACCAATGCTCCTTGTGCCTGGTCTTACTAAGAGTGAAAAGAGATCTATGTATTTTTTCATATTGCTCTCATAGAATATGCATATAAGTCGTTCAAATAGCTGTCATGTAAGAGCATGTCTTTTTTGGTGTATCTATGCAAGGTGTTAAGTTGACTCACTATGAAATGTGCTGAATAGACATGATATTTTCCTGCATGGCGTTATTGTGGTTGAGACAGCACTGCAGGTAATCAGACTGAAGAAATGCTCATTTCAGGACTTACTGGCTTGTAGGACTTCTCAGGCAGCTGACAGTTACAACTTGCCAAATGTAATGCTGTTGGTGCAGTCACAGATTTGTCACTACAAATTATTGCCTTCAGGAAATCGGAGACAAACATTTTCACACTCAGGAGGAGAGCAGTGAATCACCAACCCATTTACAGCACTGGTGGAGAGCTGCTGACCTTGCCTGTAAATATTGCTGGACTGTGTAAGGAATACTTTGAAGATCTTCTCAATCCATCTTTTCTTCCAAAGAGGAAGCAGAGAATTAAGACCGAGCAGACCAGTCCATCACCTAGGATGAAGTCAGCTGTTGGCAAGCTCCAGCATTGGAGAAGATTGGTCCGGTCCGGAGTCTCTTAAGTCTGTGGATGTGGTGGCGCTCCCTCTGTTTAAGGTAGGACTATGTACAATTAAATTGAGCACAATGGCAGACATTTTTGTACAAGATTTTAGCTTTATGGTGAATTTCCATCTGTAGTCTTGGGGGAGGAGAGAGGTAAGGCACTACTGGACTATGTTTTAGTGGAGGGGGAAACTAGAGCACCTGGAGGAAACCTGTGCAGACACAAGAAGAAAATGCAAACTCCACAAAGGCCCCAGACCAGGAGTTGAACCCAGGACCTTCATGCTACGCGTCCATATTAAGAAGGGAAACTAATTAAAAAAGTATCATACTCTGCAGTCTCTCCAGAGCATCAGACATGAGATATTTATTTATTTATTTATTTATTTATTTTTTTAATGAAGCCAATGTTTGATTATTTACAGTTGTGATCTAGGTGTTGTCTTCAATTCAATGGAGCACAAAGGATTAGGAGTTGTGCACATTGGAATGTCACACCTCTGCTCATGAGACTGTGAAGAAACAAGATTACAAATGTGATTTTCTTGGTGCAGCACTTGTCAAAAATAATCTTGATTTGAAATTGACTTTGCAAATAACAATACATTAACTGAACTTGAATCTACTCGTAAACCATGCAACAGCAATCACATTTTACGGAAAGTTATAGTCAAACTAATCACAAAGGTATCTAATAATGTTGAAACAGGAAACCATTTCAGAAGATTATAATGTAAAAAGAACTGTCTTTCATTTCAGAGTGTGTGGAATCCATCAGAATTGTCAGGGTCAGATCCATTGCTATAGAGCAGGTGTCACAGTGTTTATAGCTCATGTAAAGGTTAAGAGGGAGATATGTCAGCCTTGGACTGTGATGATAAGCTTTTTTCAGCAGTGGGCTTGCAGTGTTTTTGGTGCTGCAGATGATGAAACTATGGGCAATGGCTGTTGTTTTGCAAATATCTCAACCAAATGTGACAATATTGAAAATATGCAGTGGCACATGTAAACAATAATAATACATCTCCCACAGACAAGCAGACACACTGTTACTAAGAAACATTTGTTCAAACTGTATATACACTGGTTATTATAAGCAATGTTCTGTCAGTTAATTGGGAAGTTCACATCATGATTTAATGGTGAGTTATGCGTGACATTTCTCATTTTATTATATGGTAAATCATGTTTTCTTTTTATACATCACTTTTTCTATCTGCCCTGAAACTCAAAGCACTTTACATCAAGGAACTACTCATCAGTATACACACACACACTGGAGCAAGGTGAGATAAGTATCTTGCCCAAGGACGCAACGTCAATTTGCTCTAGTCCTCTCATAGTAAACCTGGTCTTCGACCCTAGCCCTACCATACAAGTACTGACCAGACCCCTATCCTATGAATGTATGGTTCAGCTTAGCATCCATTTGTAATCTTCAAACCACAAATGAGGTGAACCTGGCACAATACGCATCATAAACATCACACATACGCAGACGGTAACACATGTAGCCTACTAATAAGAAACCATATCTGAATTCAAGTCTAGTTTTGATTGGTTGATGGATCATGCTTACATACCTGACAGAACCTGTGAGGCTGCTTGGCTGATGTGACCCAAACCTTGTTGCTGCATGGACAACTGGTGAAGCTTGGCCAACTGCGACACAAACAAGTTAGAAAATGAATGCTATAAACATTGTAGATGAGATCAGTTTTTGTTTTTTGCAGTGTGACAGCTCTTACCTCTGTGTGTGGAATGCCGTAGTGGCTCTGTAACGCGTACGTCTGAAAGAAGAGAAAAGGTGAGATGGAGAAAAGGTTAATACAGGTTTATGTGACAGTGAGTGACGTTTATATAGGCACCTCATGAGAATATTGTTTCGAGATTTTAATATAGATACAGTAAGACAGGGGGTTCGTTTCGTGACAGCTGATCCCCAAAGATAGAAAACTATAATTTTTGAACATATCTTCACTGCACAGTGTAACTCAGTAAATAAAGGATAAAGCAACCAAACAAACACTAAAACTCCTTTAACAGTACGTGTGTGTCTTTGTCTGACATAGTCACCGAGTAATGAGAAGCTTGACCTCTGACACATCAATAATAAAAAGAGGATGCATTTAGTGAGGCTAAGGAATCAAGGGCAGGCTTCTATTTTAAGAAAAATACGTTTCTTAAGGTGTGCTTTGATTGTGATTACTTACACACAGAATCCTCCAAGCACATATTAATTTGAAGTACTGTATAAGGTTCTATATACAAAACATAACAAACAACCATGTTAAACAGTGTTCTCTATCATCAGTTTACTCATTTGGATTTAGATGAATTCATGTATTTTTGAGTAATCTTTTATTGTTCTGCAGATGATGTCAGAGTGCTCAGAAAATCTGTTATCACCTACATCTCTGACCATTTGTCTATATGTATCCACGATTACAGAAAAAAATTCAATTCAAGAGTTCAAAAGTGTGCTTTCCAACAATAAGAACAAGTAATTTTGTATCTGCTGCTTGTTAAAGTTAAACTTCAAAATGAAGAGGCGGGAAGTCAGAGAACTGGTTATCATTTCTAAGCATTTTAAAATCAGTTTCATGTTTCACAGTGAACATGTAAATTGGATCTACTTATATTAATTACATGAAGAAAAAAACAATATGGCCACCAAGTTTACCTCTCACAGATCACCATTTTTTAAAACCCCCAAACTCTACTTCAAAGAGTCCAGGCCTAGAGGAAAACAGGAGAGCGGGTCACAGAGTGCGGAGATAGTCCACACTGCCTTGAGTCATGTGCACCTTATATAACACATTCTAATGCATCTCCTTTTCATCCTGAAACTACTGCTGTGAACTTATGACTCATCATACCAACCCAACAATGTACATAAGCCTGTTTAATATGAACACACAAGCATATTTGAACAAGAGTTTTTTATTTTCATCTCTCATTAATTAGATAGACTAAATAAATTATGATGGACTGGAGGAAGAAGTTATTTATTTGTTCTTTGGCACTTGACTTTTTGTTATACAATTATATATAGTTGGGTTTGGTGCTCCTTTGACAAAATCTGAAAAACTCATGTGTCATTTTCTGTGCTCCATATGCTGTGGTTCTTAAACTTTTCACAGCACGTACTCCTAAAATAGAATTTGTCTTTTGTCTTTTTTGGTTCAAATTTCAGCTAAACATGGTTTAAAATCAGAATAAACCACAACGAAAAAAGTTAGTTATGAAAAAATATTTAACCAAAAACAATAGAAATTTGCTTCTGAATTAGGCAATTAGTGAAATGGCCTCCGCATACAACCTGTGGTAAAAGTACTATAGTTTTACTGTATGTGGCAAATGCTCAGTTCACTGATGCCACAGATCAGCCCTGGTTACAGTTATCACTCATTCAGTTGATTACTGAAAACAAACATTTAAACAAGTATATCCTGAAAAAGTAAATATTATCACCTTTGTGACTTTGGTCGGTTTGAACATGTAAGTATTTTCTAGCTATCTATATTTGGGGTCAAAATATATATTTAAATCATTTAATACCAAATTGACTTCCTTTCCTCCCATCACTCAAACGTCCTTAACATCTAACACCATGACAACATCTCATCCAAACTCATTTCCTCAGAATAATATCAGCAGATACCCTCGCAGTGCTAATCTTAATATGCAGTTGCATTTTTAATCCGAGCCATGCTTGTGTGTGACAGCCGCAGATGAGGATGTCAACAGAGACTACACACAGGCAATAAATCCTGGAGCCTGTTCCCATTACTGTTCCTGCTTCAGTCCTCTCCATGCGACTGCAGTCTAAATAATGAATAAAAGTATTAATCGCACTGCACAGCCACTTAACTCCGCTCTGGCTTTCACATAAACCATATCTTGCCTTTTTTCTGTCAAGAATTACAGACATTTTAGCTGAAATTACATTCCAACAAATAAAAAAAAAAGTGTAAATTGTGTACATTTTCTTTTTGGCTGTATGCTTCAGTAAAACCAAGACATGTTAATCACTGTGCACTTATAAATCTGCTCTCAGTTTCCTCACTCTCCTCTCAACATGACCAGCCTATTTCAAAGTAACACTAACCCTATGCCAATTTCATTATAGCTGAGTTGTAATGTTGGCTTCATATTAATGGGGAGATAAGAGGTTGCCTAGCAATGGTCATGCAAGGTTATGGATTGAATGAGCTGTACCTGATTTTTTCCACCTAAAAACTTAAATAAGCAGAACTTTTTTACAGCGTTTCACATGCTATGCTCACTGACTCAATGCATTCTCAACCTGTTCATCACAATTTTAGAAAGATAACAACAGCTATGCTAAAAACAATAACAAAAATGAAAAAATGTCAGACTATTATTGGACATAGAAGGGACCCCGCAAAAGTTTCACACAAATACTTTGCTTTGACAGTATATCTGTGCTGAGGCAAAACTGATTTTGAGTTATTTAAAACAAACAAACAAAACAACAACAACAAAAGGGTATAATATGTGTCCTGGTTTGTTGTAGCACAGCTGAAGCGTTTAAAATCACACTTCTCAAGAGGATTGTGTAAAACTGACAGGAGAAAATTCCCTTTTGCTGTGTTTTGGCTGAGTGATATAAAAAGATCAAGTTGTGCTTTCGAAGCTGATCTCATTCAAGCTGAGCCGTTCTGACCAAAGACCTAGTGAGAGTAAAATATGCACAGTCTTAAGAAGCTGAAGAGAAAACACATGTTGTAAGGCTTTAGAGCAGTGGCAGACTGAGATGTGACTACAGTGCTGAGTGCATCTGTGGGAGCTTAAAACTGTCTTTACATCCTGCCAAGCAGAACACATTTATCAAATGACTTACATTTAGTTTGTTGTCTATGCTTGTGTTTTCTACTGTGTTTTTTAAGATTGTGAAAGACGACAAAATTCTTCCACCAACTGACTTTTTAACAATTTATCCACCTTAACTACACCTCTAATTAGCCCTATTTGGTCTCTTCTAACAACATAATTTGTCTCTTGTGTCTTGATTGTTTTACAACCTTAAAGGTGCACTATGCATAGAGAAAAATGTCCCCAGTATGAAAATCGTCAAAAACAAATCATTCATCAAAGCATTCTTACTGTGAATATGGCTGACAATCCAAACATCTTATTCTTTAACTGAATATGATGACTTCTTTCCCTGAAGGTTAACATTTAATGCCATATCGTGGAACATTCTAGACAAATTAACTGTAGACAGGTGGTGGAGCCTTAACTAAAAAGTTACACTGTGCAAATCTAGGACATCCACTTTTACAGAACTAGTCACGAGCTGGACTGGCCATCTGAGATTATCAAAATGGTGTAGTTTTAGCAAATGTTTAACGTCCACAGCTGTCTTTTACCTCAGCACCAACTTAACAAAAGTTTACTTTCACTTTCCTTTATTCTTTGCTTTCACCCACACCAGTGTCTAGGCTGCAGGGAAATAAATGCCTAACCTGTTCAGCATATCCTTCATATTTTGCATTTAGCCTTCATTTGAGTCTCTCCAGGTTGAAACAGAAAAATCATTCTCTGAGCCTCCTTATGGAAGCTCCAATAGTCGAGGTTAGTGTTGTTTTTAGAATGGCACCCTCAAGGCCTCCTACACATGCACACACACGCACACACTGGCACACATGTAAGGTCTAAAGTTGGCACAGGAGCGATGGGGCTGTCAGTGTGATGGAGATAAGTGCTCTTGTGCTCTTCCACTTTGTTTTGTTTTCCTTTAACCCTTGCTGCCCTCTGTGTCAGTTTGTCCACAAGTCTGTATGGAGCACTCTCCTTATGAACACCACTCGAACATGCATTCAAACACATACAGTATTACACACTATAAAAAAAAAAATCTTTTTATATTTGGTATTGATTCGATATCAAGAAGTTTTGGAGATTTTTTAAAATACTAATATTGATGGTTTACTTATCTATTACCACTTTATATATAAAGGCCTTAAATGCTCCTGATTCCCACAGAGAGGAACATGTTTAATGCCATAATGTGAAACAGACAAGGCAAAGCAATAACATGCTCGATGGAGACAAGCAGGTGGCAGACCCTCCATAGGAAAAGTTTTATAGTGCACCTCTAAGTTAGCAATCCATTTTAGAAATACAAATGCTGAATAATTTGACTACTGAGTGGTCTGTGAGCTCTGGTGGTGGGTTCACAGGCCGGTCAACCAACACTACTAATGATGGACACCCACTGTCTGTTGGAGGGCGACCTATGACCCTTGAGTTATTGATGGCCTAATCCTCATAGCCTGCCCCGTCCTTGACTTAAATAGGGGAGACATTTACAGACTCACTCAGATATAATAAAAGCTAACAGATCTTCTGTGCACCATAGCTGGTTTCTTTCATAGTTATCTTAATACAGTATATTTACTGATGTTTTTATCAAAGTTACCAAGACCTTTAAAAAGTATATGTCACTGACCTGCCCTAAAGCACTCTCATAATTTATCACAGTGTCCCCACACAGCTGTGGTAACGCTGCAGATTAATGGTAGAAATCTGCTTAGAAGTCCATTCTTAGGTGCAGGTGCAATCAAGAAAGGCACAGAAGAGACAGTGAGGTGAAGCTATTCATAGCATGAGCACCTAAATGTAAGTGCACTGGATGTGTGCCAAACACCACTAAACACCAATAGAAGAAAAAGTAAGGTCTATTGATGATGCAAGCACTGGTTTGTGTCAGCCTATGTGCGGGACACCAGATGTACAAGTGCTCAGTGGACAGTGCTGCATGTAACAAGTTACTTAAGTTTACCTTTTGTGCTAATTTAGGATAACTGATTACAGCTGAGACTGTCCTGCTCATGTCTCCATAGTGTGGCAAGTGACAGGAGCCGAAGCAGAATATGCCACAAAGCCGAGTTGTACAATATGTGCATTGTGTAGACCCTCACCCTGCAGAAGCTTATACTGTATAGTAGAACATATATGATTCATAGTGACAAGCTGCGCTGAAGCATGAGGCAACCTTACAACTTTGTTTCATTGTTTCAATACACACAAGTCAATGAACTTTGCAGAAAATAATATTTAGCATTTGTACCTAAGAAGACAGAGTCCATGTGTCTCTTGTTACTCTCTGAAAATATGGAAATCCTTTTTTTTAAAGCAATTTAAGCTAAGCCTTGTTCTCTGTCTTGTCTTAGCACAATAAAACAATACAGTGTTTTAGAAATTAAAATTTCTCAATAACTGTGCGACTGAGTGAGTCATTGCAGATGTTAGAAGATTGACTTCAGTGTATGAACACAGTTCATTATTATAGTGAATTGTGCTCTTTAAATACAACAAAAAATAATTTGTCCTTTTAAATTACACTGCACTTGACCCTTGGTGTCGGAGGTCATACTCACATGCTGCAGGTCCACTCCTCCCTGTGCCACTGAGAACAGCGGGTGAGAGCCAAAGTCTGACGCCTCGAACACCTTCAGCGGGCACAGGGAGACAAGAACAGTGGACACTACAGTTAGACCACCAGCACAAACACAATCTGTGCTACAACATCTTTTATCAGGATCTGGGAACACACATATTCCTTTTGGCTTACTGTACTTTTACTGACAACATCAGTCCCTGTGTTTGAGCAAAGCCATCACAGACTGCAGTGAACATAGTTTTACTGCTGAATATAGTCTAAACTAAATGTGAAGATATAAAGGTTGGGGATATTCATTGACCATCGAAACATGTGAGGTGATAAATCTGTTCTTATATGGCTAACATAAAAAAATAAATATATCTTGCATCTTTTTCCCCAAACTTACGTACGTAAAATCTTTTCAAGTCTTCATTTCGCAGTTATAGGAACACATTTTTTGTAAAAAACGTTTGCAAGAAATTTGTAAATTGTGAAATGTGTAATGTACATGGTAATTGTTTGATGTATAAATATTTACTGTGCATATTATTTTATATTTTAATAGCATTATTAGTGATTTGTTTACACATATACGTAAGGCTAGTCTGCCTGATAATTTGACAAAATGACAAAAAGATCCTTTAGATTCCCCTTTAAAACTAGCATATTTTGAGATATAACTGGCCCGTGGATGCCACACATGTCCGAGTGAGTGACTCAGTGTCTGTTGCAGTTCAGTGATGTGTGACCGGGACAGACAGTAGTGTCGCTCTCGGAGGAAAAGTCACCCTCACACTGACCACATATAAACCTGCACACTCTCCCGACACTGCTATGTGGAGCTGCTCTAAAACGAAAACTAATATGTGATCACAAGGGCTTGGGCAATTTATTTTTTTGCAATAGATTGTCACACAGTTGTGTTACACTGTATCATACCTTACCACAAAAACTGTATTGTAATGTTTTAATGACCTCTTGTGTTCAGAGTTAAAGAAAATGGAAATGGACTGCAGTTTTAGGCTCTGTTACATTAACATATGTGGCAGTCAAAGCTGGTGTTCAGGAATGTCACCAACTAACCTTTGCTTAATCAATCAGCACTTAAGCAGAGTGATAAAAAGGAAGAAACTTTAACAAGCCACCATTCATCAAACATCCTCTTGATGAACCATGAATCCGTTTTTTGCAATACAAACTGTTTAAAGTGTCACAATTTTTTTGTTATATCCAATCACAATATACTGTGCAATATATTGAAATCACAATACATATCGCATCAGACCTCTTGTGTATAGCTCTGATGCAAAAGGTTTTCCTTTCCTTTACGTAACTAGACAACACATAATTAGCTGTCATTGTTAATTCAATTGACTCTTGACAAAGCAGTCTTTCTTTTCTGCTGCCAGTACAAAGCACTTTTAAATGTGTGGCGCTTTTTATTGTCTACTATTAAATAAATTTCTTCCTTAGAAGGGACAGATGTCTATGACTTTTACAGATAAGATTTTTTTTAAACATACATTATAAAATAATTCATATTCATTATCTTCTCACCAATGGTTATATTGCACTATTAATATTTATAGTAATGAAAATGAAATAATTTGACTATAGAAAATAAAACAAACTGAGGTCTGTTACTGACAAGCCCTAAATCCTATGAATACTGAATTACCTGGTTTACTGTTTTAAATTAAAGCCCTTCACAGCATCTTCATCCTTATTACCTTACTTGAAAAAACGCTTTCCCCATTGACACTAATGATGGATACTCAGAGAATCATCTGTTATGATAAAGGACATTCATTTGTTTTCCACTAACCCAACTGTGACAGGAGATTGCCAATCACAATCTACATGAACTCAGAAATGACAGAGAGGCCGGCAACTGGACACTCAAAATGCAAACCAAATGGTTTTATATACAACACATTATGCACCTGATTACTTATTCTGCAACTTCAATTTTTGGTGCCATCTATCCATCATGATGTTCTTCTTCTACATCTTTCCATCCATCTTCCCACGTCAACTATAAATCCAGCATCATTCATCTTTGTAAGTGGCTCTTTTATAATTATCTTGTGCGTTCAGCATCCGTCAAACTGCCTTGTTAGTGTAGTTCATGTTGTATGTTTGTGAGGTGTTGATAAGAGGTAATTTCCGTCAGAAAGCTCGTCTTCCCACCTGGTTTCCGGCCAACAGCACGGTTCCTGGAATGGGGCTTGGTCGATATGGAATAGTGGCTCCCTTCGGCGGAGACTGGGCAGATAACACAAGAGGAGAAGATGATTAAAAGAGTGAGAGGAATGAGAGGGATTAAACAAGCTCAGGGGTGAGAAAAAAGTATGGACAAAGAAATAAGAATAAGAAGTGTTGATGGTTTCTTCAATACAAACATCCAACTAAACTTTTAACTAAGATAGATCGATAGAGACCAATATAAATGACACCGATGTTATGATTGACAAATGACATTTTGTAACACTTAACTTGTGTTGAAGATATTTAATTTCCCAGGACACTGTGTCAGTTGTGTGTAAATTGTCTTCGCATTTTGGTGCTTTCTGATGACACATGTGGAGGGATTCTGTTTTAGAACTAAGATTACTTCTGTAATTTTTTACTTTTCAATGTCAGTTTCTTCATAATTTGCAGCTCAACAGCTGTATAACTGTGATAAATATTTACCACAAGGACTATCACATCAAACTAAGTCATATGGGTTTTTAAACAAACAACTTTGGCCTTACTAATCTCTTATCTCTTAATCATATTCAAGAGACTTTATTTTGTTTAATTTGTATTATAATTTAAAATGTTCTAGTTGTTATTATTGTTTATATTCATAAAAGTCGTTATGATATCCAAACAGTTACAAAACAAGTGACTATCACTTATGATGAAATATTTGTGCAATTGCCCAGTGCAAGGGTTTTTTATATTCAGTTACATTCAATGATGAATCATACACAGTAAAGCTGACAGCTTTCACTGTCGTTTTCGGATCAGTACACAAACCAATGAGTTCTAATGAACTATAACAATAGACATAGTATTTTTTCTGCTCACAGGCAGATTACTATGACATCACTTGATTGCTTTAAGCCTTAAAGTTTAACTAAAACGACTCAGTAATAGAGACACATCAATTCTTCCTATACTACTCTTATCTACCTCCCTCTTTCACTCAAACATAAACTGGTTTGTAAGAAATTCAAAAACAGAACTCAGTGACAAACATTATAATTACCACCTCGAGTTCTCATGTTTGTTTTAGTGATTTTCCACATTTTCTCAATTCTAAGTTTTGTCTGAAAGTTTTTTTGCGTGACTGCTGCTGGGATCATACCAACAGCTAATGCTCTCCTGATGAGATAAGTCATTCTCTTAATGGTTTTTACTTCACCAGAGCTAATTTTGTGTCACTTTGTCCGACTGTGACGCTGGCTTGTGTGTTGCAGAATCCAAAATAATTACCTACGGAAGATGAAGTGCACTAGAGCTCGCGGCAATATTTTTCTCTTTGCTATTCAACAGTTGAAAGGGTCGGGAGGCTATTCAATCCCAGCATGCAATGGGTGGCAGCGGTGTGTCAGAGAGTTGATCAAAAGCTTCTTGTTTCAGAAATGGGAGGAGGGATTTTACCTGGACAGAGTAAACTTGTATTGCAAAAGCACTTAAAAGCAAAAAGTGGTTTTGTATGAGGTCGGGCAGCATCTCATTTCTTCCTTTTCTCACTTCTACATTAAGCTGCTCTGAATACAAATGAGCTCTCAAGCCTTTGATTTCTCTCCACCTGCTTATAAGCTTCCAGACTTAGTTCGTCATAATGTCCGCTGCCTTCCAATAATTAGAATAAAACCATAAATTATAGATGTAGCGTCTCATTTGAAGATTACTAGAAAGGTGAACTTTTATGTGATGTAATTGGGAAATCAGACAGGTAGACGTTGTGAAAGTCTAAAATTAGCTTTGGGTTGCATCAGGCTAGTTTTTCAAGTCTGGCTTTTGTGGCAAAGTGAGATCACAGTAAAACACACCAGACTGCTTTAGAGGGCCAGAGCAAGTGGAGCTTTTAAGAGTCTTAGGAAATGTGCATTTAAAGTTGAAAGAAGTCAAGCAGAGAGCCATAAAAACTTCAAAAATGTAGTCCTGTGCACTTCAAGCCATGTCTGAATATTGTTCCCTCATCAAAAACATATCCAGAGTTGAAGATTTTGGTCCCAAATGAACTTCGTATCATAGTACACTAAAATAACCTTAGATTGTTGGTCAAGTTTTGATCAGTTGAGATTGCTACAGGGAGCCTTCAATAGTTTCTGCAGCACTAAGACGCTAATCAGTTTAAATAAGATTGACACAACAGGTGAGGTCCTAAAACCAGGCATTTGTGGATGAAAATAGGAAAATGATGTCTAGAGCTTTAAAACACAATGGGGAACAAAGTATTTTAAATATGAGAGGAGGACACAGCCTATAAAAGCAGCATTGTGAGTTAAAGATACAGTATTTAAACAAAACCTACTGTAGCTTATGTTTTTGATTACAAAACAGCAATATAACAGAATTAAAATTAAAAGTTAAAAGTGCCAAAGCAGCAATCCTGAGCCAAATCTTAGGTTTTAATAGCTGATCTCATTTATAGAGATTGCGTAAGTACAAAAATAACGTGCATCCCTTTTCATGGGTTGTAGGAGAGAAAAAAAAATGAAAATATGCATCTTATTTGTCTATTAATGTACAAGTGAGCTATATCCTCAGATTACAGTTTACTTGTTTGTGCAGCTAGTCAGTTGTTTTAGTGGAATACAGAAAGCCTAAATGAATGAATCATTCTTTTGTTTCAGCAGAAAGCAGCAGTTTAATAATGGTTAGTTTATTTTCATCCAAGCCCACTAAAACAACTTGTATTTTGTGTTTCTTTGTCTATCTTCCTTCCACACTCGCACTTACCTCGAGTATGACAGTACAGATGAGCTTGACACACTGGATAATGGCGTCCTGGCTGCCTGATATGGTCACTTCTCTCTCAGTGGAGTTGGGGAGGAGGTCCCCTGCCACCTGCACTTGGGCCCCTGTGCTCTGTGTGCACAAACAGTCACACACACAGTCAGTGTGACAGGACATGACAGTGTGAGGCACAGCTCTGGGACAAGCACAGCAACACATCTGACAGCTTTGGGATCACTTCTATTTATACTGTTCCAGAAGGTTCCTCACCAATACCGTAATGCTATGTCATTGTTATGACAGAGAATTATCTAATATTATATGTTTAATCAAAAAGGTACTCAGTAGTTTACTGTTACCTTGGAAATAGCTGTAAAGAGTAAGTCAAACAGATTCAATACAATTTACCATTCTGTATATGGCTGTGCATGTGGCAGTGTGAACCTGCGTTTTACAATGAATAATATGTAAATTACTGACCTACAAACGTCATAGTTTATTGCTAAGTGTCTTTCAGTCAAAGTGTCTTTCTGCTCTTAAATTAAAAAAATTGAATCGTCATTTTAAGGTGCTAAATATAATAAGCTTAGCGTTCTTTCAAAATGTTCTAATGTGATACAGTGAGGCAAAGTGTGTCTTGTCCAAAGAAGTCTCTGTGCCTTTTCACAGTCTCCCACTCAAGCACTTACCAGGCCTGTTTAGCTTCTCACGGGTATGATCAAATACATGTTTCTGATTTAATACAAGCTTTTAACCAACAGATTTATTTTGGTATACAGGGACTTTTTTGTTCATTAGTTTTCTACGCTTACCTCTCTAATTTCCTTGATTTTGGATCCTCCCTTGCCGATGAGTGAACCACACTGACTGGCTGGGATGACTAACCGCAGAGTAACTGGAGGCTTGTTGGTCATTGTGCCGTTGGCCACCAGGGCTGTCAGGTCCTGTCCACACAAACACAATGTGATGAGAGCTGAAAACTGAAGCATGAGTCAGTCTGGACTCTGCTGAGCTCAGAGGATTTAACAGGTAACATCTGCTCTTTTCCACCATTAGCCTCTCACAGCACTACATGTCTTACATATACTGTGTATTCCTTTGTCACAGTGTGTTCAGTTCAACATCACAGACACTTTATGTAACTGTGAGGGCAGTTGTAGCGATAAGCAGATATAATCAGTGCTAATAATGGTATTTCTGATTATTTATAATATTGCAGTTCACAAAATACAATTTTGTTACAATATACACACTGTCAAAGTCAGTCAATCAAGTTAAGAACATCTTGTATTCTAATTTCCATGCTTTTAAATTATCCGTAAGACAAACCATGCATATCCGAAAGCCATATAGAACCATCTATTATTGTACTTGGGTCAGTCAAGCAATCTTGATATTTTTGTGTCTGCAAGCTACACATTTTGAAATTGTTAAATCAGTTTCCTTGCTGTCTCTTTTGGTGTACCTTTCCAATTTCTTTGCCAAAATTCTAAAAATGAAAACCAGAAACTTTTCTCTGGGGCATAATTTCACAAGCGTTGTCATGAAAAAAAATAAAAAATAAAAAAACTCAGTCTGATGTCGTAAAGAAGGACATGTTTTTTTAGTAGGTGGACTGTCACTGCCTTGTCTCCCTGGAGATGTTTAGTTTTTTACATATTTATGAAAAGTAATGGCAACTACTTAAACTAACTAACAACTTTTGAATTGAACAAAACTACTTTTTAAGTTTGGAACATCAAAGTGGGCATTCATTCTTGGTCCAGGGCGTCTCCTGTGCTGGAGGTTAGCAGTGACCTCCTGTCTGTCTTCATTTCATTCAAATGCACCGCACACTTTACATTTGCTCTGGTCACTCGTCTCTGTCTCTTTCCTCCTGTCACCGTCTGCCATTGTGACCTTGGCGTACTTCTGTTTGTTTATTGTTTGCAATAAAATCCTTTGTTCAGTTGGAGAGAGTTATAGGATGTATAAGTTACTGATATTGCTCTTTTTGCACAATAATCTACTAAGAAAAACACATCAGTATAACCTTGTAAGCTTCCACTTTCAAATTGCTTTAAATTATAATTTATATAGGATATCCCTTTTAGCAGGAAAAACCCTTTTGTGTTTTGAGAAGTTTACTGGTTGATGATGATCTACGTATGTATGAAATTGTACTTACAAAAAGTTGTTCAGTCATTATTTGCAGACTATAAATACATGCTTCTGTTTATTCAAGCAACACGCACTCCTTGGTATAGATATCAACCACATTACTGTGCCCACATTTCTCTCTCAGTATCCTCTCCTGCTCTTTCTAGAAGCCACTCTGTCTTCTTCCTCCTTTTAATTAACTTCAGTTACAAACAGCCACCCGCTACAATCACCTGGCTCTTATACCGGTGATCAATCCATTTCCTTGGACAGTGAACTGGGGGCGCTCGCTCACATGGGGCCTTGTCTGCACTGGCCATCATACGTGGAATAAGAAATCACTGCTTGTCCTCTGGAAAGTATGGCACATCTTTATTTATCTCAGCGCGTCACGTAGACGTCTGGTACACAAGCCTTTTTCCCTATTTTTTGCTGTAATTGACAGACAGCGGAGGCCCACACATGCACGCTCTACTTTAGAAGTGACGTGCCAGTAGAAGCACTGGAGCTGTTTGGTAAAATGAAATAATATTGAGCTGTCAGTGGGGTAGAATCATCCCAACTTTCTGCTAGTACGCAAACTTAGATATATTTTTATTTGCTCTGCACACAGAAGTAGGGGAGCGTTTGTTTTTATCACGTATAAAGCATGTACGAGAGCACCTATGGGGGAGGAAGGTGGGTTATTTTGAACTATGCTGACTGCTTCGGAATCCAACTTTGCTTTTACAAAAGTGATACAATACTATACATTCCCAAGAGTTATGCAGCATACATAGAAAAAAAACATGCTGCAATTCCCCAAAATGTGTCCCAGTAATAGTATGCGCCTAGTTTGGATATTACAATATTTCTCCCAGTGAAGTCCAAGTCCTATGTGCCAACAATGTTTTGCTTGGAAAATCCAGATGATATATTAAAAAAATATATATCGATATATTTTGAATTTCTCTTGTCAAAATTGACAGATTAATTAGCTAATCAGAGACACGCATCTTCTGCCTGTGAAAACTAAAATGGCTGCTCCAAACAAAAAAAAAAAAAAAAAAAAAAATTGAAAAAAAAAAAAATATCATGTGGAATTGAAAAAACACAGTGGATTTCTAAAAATCAATGAGCAAAGCAAAACACACTTTTAATGTGAGGTGAGTAAAGTTAAATTTTGGTTTAAATGGCCAATCGGCTTCTTTGTTTCATCTGCGTAAAGCAAAAAAACGAATGTGATTGCCCGGTACGATGTAGATTTGATCTGAAATGCAGACGGGGGGCCTGGTGACCAGACCCACTCTTCGTAGTTTGCTGAAGTGTGGGTTCTGGATCCAGGCAAAACGAAGTTGGCACATAGGATTTGGACTTCACTTGCACTATACTTTAAATGTGTGGACCTTTAGGCTATGAATATACATTTAAAACAGGTTTATCAGGCACAACAGTGAAGCATTCTAACCTATTCTCTGCACAGCCAGTCAGCTCTTGTCTCATTAGCCCAAGTTACCCAGACCAATCTGCTTTGGTGGGTCTTCTTGAGCTACTTAATGGCAGATTGCGTTTCCATTGCCGGGTTTCAATTGCCTGGGATATAGAATCTCTCTATCTTGCACAAAGTGACAGGCCTTATTTGTTTTCATATGATAGATGACACATTATTGATTGGTTACTTCATCTGTCAATTACAGTCACTGAAATTCAGAAGAAAGATGTGTTGGCCAGACGATATTAGAAATAAAATGATATGCATTTTATAGGCAAGAGTTCAGATTTTTATACACATTTTCATAAACATAAAAACAAAATTGTGTCTACTTATTCTTTACGAGATCTGAAGAATTACAAAATAGTTAAGAATTAAAAAGGCAAGAATTCCACGTTTGTGATGTTGTGAGACTAGGGTAAGGCCCCGCCATTTTCTTGGCAGCGTACTTTTGGTTTAGCTGTGGTTAGCCTGTAAAATTCAGTTGCTGGGTTTATTTAGTTATTATTTGTATCTTGTACCTTGTGTGACCTTGTTTTATGTAACGCATGTCATTGGATTATGTTGGATCTTATCTTTTTTTTTTGCGTCCTGTTTTCAGTAATTTCACTCAAAAGCAGGACTGATTTTGAAACATGTTCAATCTGGTATCTGGTTTCAATAGTATCTGATTGTTTTGATACTTTTGACCATTCTACTCCATATATAGACGTAGCTTCACATAGGAGAATATACCAATAAAAATGAATAAAAATGTATAGTTTAACTTGACCATTTGAATCCTGCACACCATCTATTTAACTAGACACTTACAATTTTTTTCCTTTAATCTAAGTACCCATGTTACCATTAATAGTACTGGCAACAAACGTTATTTTTTGGAAAAGAAAATGCATCTGTAACTCCTTTGTTTGCACATGTGATGAGTAAAAGCGGGTTGCCAAACAGCTTGAGGAGAAGGAGGAAGAGGAGGAGGACAGATTCACAGCTATGGCTCCACTGAGAGGATTTAAAGGTATGCTATTAAATGGGCGTCAGTGAGATAGAGATGAAAGGAGAAAGGCAGATTCAAAAAGGTTGGAAACATGCAGAAAATATAGCCGCTAATGCTAATGAAAGTGAAAGAGGATTGGACTAATCAGAAAACGTATCACACATGAGTTAAATCCATCAAACATATGTGAGTAATAGATGAAAGTAGATGAAAAATATATTTAGTCAAATTAAACATTTTTTTTGTTGAAAAGCTTCTCTCTTTCTTTATTTTGAGCAAACTTGGCAAATTTGTAGTTTTCAGTTTAAAATTGTTTTCTGTCAAATTCATTTCTCACAAAAATTTGGACTTCATAGTTTTGTAAATAAAATGTAGTGAACATAGCGATCAAATGATCAACTTTCAATAGATTAAACTTTTGCTAATTAATGTGAGACACTAGGAAAAATTAATTTATTCCCATTTTCTGTTTTTCGGTTAGTTACCTCTTCTTGGGCATATAGGCTTTCATGTAGATCAGCACTATTATCCACTCTGCTCCTAGTTTATACGTTTTTTTCTAATGGCTTTTTCTTCATGAGGTCAGGAACATCACCTAATAGTTCAGACACACACCAAGCTTTGCAATCTAGGACATTTTAAAGGTTTTTACACAAGAGTTTGATAATATCTAGAATTAGGTCTGATTTTAGAGCTTTAAATAAAAAAATAAAATAAACAAAAAACACGTATATACTGTATATACTAATATTTATTCAAATATAGTTTGAGCTAAAAATATCATTTTTTAAGATTTAATTTTTGTATGTGTTCAAAGATCAGTATTTTAAAAAGTAAAATAAGTTATTTTAATGCATCATAAATTCCAGACTAAGACACTACTTTTCCACACGCTTCAAACTCTGCTGCCTATGCAACAATGTAGCTATTTTAGATGGTGTAGCTATGTGCGCTCAGTAGTACAAAATATACAGTAATTTACAAGAAGAAGAAGTAGAAGAAGTCCTGAAATTTAAAATCAGGAAAGACGTAGCACGTTATTTTGTTTATAAAATACGATTTATAATATAAGATTTTATGTGTAAAAGTTGTATGTGACACTACCTTGAGCAGACTTGTTGTATGGCAGGTTACAAAGAGATTAGGAAAGGAACAGTGTAGTGTTTTGTGTGTACCTCTTCCAGTTTGAATGCAATCATGGTAAACGCCCTGAACACGCAGTCGGTGGGTCCCGTGATGGTTATGATCCTCTCAGGACAGGAGCCCTCTGAGATGTTAATCCTGGCACTGCTCTGGAGGTGCACACAGACACAGACACATGGGGGAGGGGACAGGCCGGGGAGGCAGGAGAGGCAGTCAAATTAATTTAGAAGGGTCAAGGAGTAGAGGAATAGGATTGAGGAATGATTGATGGGAGGCCGTAGGGGGGAGTGATGCGAGGTTGGGGGCGGGATTAAGAGAGGATGGAAGGAAAGGCAGAGAACATGTTAATGGGGGAGGGTCCAAACACAGAGGAGGAGTCAAATATTTTGTATTTTATATCCCGGTCTCAAACAAAAACACCTGGAGCTATAAAAAACTGGAACACTCACTAAGTTTAAGGATGTGAGAAAAGGCTGATTCTAATTGCATTGTACATTTTGTCTATGTTATGTCCAAGCTCATGCAGGTATGGTCAGGGTTTCCCATCATGCACCACACAATTTTCTAATAAACTAGTGATTATCAAACTTTATCAGACTTTTAGAGAATGTGGATTACTCTTCCACTCTGTGTAGAGCAGAGTGATAGTGACAAAAATTGATATCTAATTGTTGTACACTGGCATGAGGTATCATCTGGTCGTGCCGGTGGGATCATTTTAATGCCATACTGTGGAACTTTCACCACAATACAATTGATTAATTAACAAAGGGGTTAAACAGCACTTTCCAGAATTATATGGTGGGTTCTACATTGACTTCTTCAGTCACCAACAATCATCCACACCACATTCTTAGTGTTTTGCTTAAGGATATAAAATTTATTTTTTTCTTTTTCCCAGGGGTCTCCTATCGAAGTGCTAGCCAGGCCCCATCATGCTTAACATAGACCTGACAAACTTAAGCAGTGAATACAATTAACCTCAGTGGACACAAGCAGGCTGGTCGACTCTCCACCAGAAAAGTTACATAATATTCATTTAAGTCAAACAACTGAACTAACATTCTCCAGAATTCTATGAGCTGTTCATGGTGTAAGGAACAGAGGATAATGATGAGGACAGAATGAATCAGAGCCAGGTTAGGTAATGAAGGAGGGGTTTATGCATAGCATTGTTCAAAGGATTGGGAGTGATAGACAGACAGAGAGGAAAAGATCAGCGGAACTAGAAAGATAAGTTGCATGCAGCAATTATCTAAGAAGAAAAGTCTACATTACATGGAGCACTTTGAGGTAAGGTAAATGAGGAGGAAATGATAGAAAATAATTAATGTATAAAAAAGCCCCTTGCAACTATTTTCCCCTGTATGAAGTATACTCATGCTTGATATATGTAAACTAAAATGTGTTTTCTATATGATCTGCTTCTAATGTAAATGAGCTCTTTTCTGTAATAATCAGCAGTCTATGAAACATATTTTATTAATGTACAACTGTGTGTACTGATTCGTATGCAGAGTTTGATCTAACAAGTCTATTAAGTATGTGGGCGTTTATATTTCCTTTTCAATAACAACCACAAACTTCTGCATATCCACTAATGTCTTCATTTACATTTGAGGTAAACACTCGGAACTGATGATCTTTTGGAATCATGTGAAGCACTGCAACAGTGTGAAAGCATAGACTCAGAGACTGCACTCAGCAAAACCCCAATGAGGTGAAGCACACTCAGAGCTATCTTTTGATTAAACCTTAGCAAGATTAGGGATAGACTGCTAAATTGACTTTAGAAGGGGGTATATGACAAGTTTTTATGTTTTAGGATATTTATTATTTTCTTGTGAGAAACACAATGTAGACCTGTAAGCATTCAACAAGGAGACTACTGGAGGTACTTCTGTGGTGTGGATAATCTCAGTCTGGTTCATAAGAGTGCAGATTTACCCTCATCATGTTGAGTAGAATTAGCTTTAATAAACATATTTACTTTGAACAGTTTTTATTCACTTAATTTTAAAGTATGTTGTTATTGTTTATTGTGGATCCCCTAGCCGAAGCTTTTCTTTCAGAGCTCCTTGTCCTAAGTTGGCTTAATTTGAGTGTTATTTTGAGCAGTTTTAGTTTTTTATTCCCTTGACAGATAGAAACACATTTCCTGTCTCTCCTCTCTCTGTGGAGTGCACACATCTCAATCATTTTCTCTGAGGACAAGCATTTTAACACAAATCCACCCTCTGGATGGCATTCTCACATATTTTCAACAATTTCCCAACTAAATTGAGTAAATTTAGTCTCATTAAAACATTTTTGCTTGTTGTTTACTTGGAGGAAGCTACCTCGAGGAGTGCTGTGACCTATTTAGCATGTGCAAAGATGGGAATAAAACATAGATTTGTTATGGGTTCCCACAAAGTTGAGTTTTGTCTTTTGGCATTAATTTTATAGGTGCATGTAGTTCACTTTTGTAGTTCTTTATTTAGTGCTCCAATGGACAGATCTTAACTTCAATGCCCCACTGAAAATCTAAACAACTTATCTTCCTCTAATCATACAAAGAGTTACATATAAGTTACACTGACTGGTGTTGTGGCACTCTGCTGGTGCAACTGCCAATTCTCTGAAGCTACACAATAACATTGTGCAGGTGAAAATGCACAGAAAATGTACATTTGTACTTCATTTGGTTGGATATCATCAGTGATAAATAGAAATGGTTGTTTTACAATATTTTGTTTGTGGCATTTGGTTCAGCTTGAAAGGAACAAGTACAGATTTAGAGTGATGTCATCATTTACAATCAAAAAGTATAATTTTTGACATAAAAATTACATTAGATAAAATGGCTAAGAGCTTTTATTAAAATTTTAAAAACATGTTAACAACCTTTAAACTTGCAGTCTGTCATAATGCACTATAATTAGATTTTTTTTTTTCTTTCCTAGTATTTTTCTATTTGAATTGTTGTACAGTTGTGGTTGTCTAAGTGCAGTTTATGTCTTTTGATCAACTACAGCCTCAGTGTTCTTTAGCCTTAGATTATAAAACAAAAACACTACATCTGCTACAATTTGACTCATTTTGTTGCACACAAAACCGATTTTGAAACATTTTTTGTCCTGGACATTCAAGAGAAAGATGATTTTTATTCTGCTGGGAGGCTGCATGACTAGATCTCCACATGCGGCGCTTCTTACCAGGCCTGTGACAGCAAAGACAGCTAAAGATGTGAACAGCATGACAGACGACTGGAGCACTACTTTGAACTGCACTGAAATAGTAACAAATCCCAGAGTAAAAGCATGCCTTATTTTACTTAACATGATGAGCTATGGATGCAATATGCATATAATATAATGGCTCCAGATGTGTCTATATTGCTAAGATTATGTGTTGTGCTAAAAGATTGATGAGGTCCTAATTAGCAGGATGGATGTCCAGGGTTATAGTAGATTATTTAGGGACATGCAGGAGAGACGTGACAGACAGAATAAAGAGTGACTGGATGAGTGGTAAAACATACCTCTTCTCGTATTCTCTTCACAGTTTCTCCTTTCTGTGGAGACACAAAAGTTAAATGGTGAGTTTGCAAAAACCCACACATAAGATTATCAGAATATTTTGTTGTAATTTATTGACAAGACGGATAAATAGTAATAAAAGACACTATGCTTTTTTATTTTTTAGAAAGAAAAGAACTTGGAAGAATTTTCTTCCCAGCAGATATATTATTATTTATAATTTAGCTGCTCTGTGTATTTATCTTTTGAGGTTGAAAACTAGTTTCTAGCATCTAAATCTAATTTCCTTTATGTTACATAAAATCCAAGAAATCTACATGTTATTGTAGTTAACATGTTGGCTGAAGATGTAAAAAGTTTCTAATTAAATATTTTGGTTTATTTCAGTTTTTAAATAAGCCAAATTGGTTATAGAGCTGAAGAACAGCTTCTGCAAACAGAAGGGATGGAGTATTATCACTGCACAGCCAATCAGCTCTCATCTCAAAGTGACTGACATGGCTCCTAAAAGCTTGTAAAGATACTATTCCTAATTATTAGATGAAGACAAGTCTACTTTTCTCTGATTATCACTTTTTAGTTTTTGTATTCAAATATTAAACTAATGTAATATAGTAGAGTAAGTCAGGATATGTTGATGAAGTTTCAGTGGTCATAAACTCAAAGCTGTAAAACAGATGCTGGTGATATAATGTTCAAGCTCTCATCTCAGTCATAATGTTGAATGGAGGAATTCTGAAGAGCAGTGACTTCACTTCAAGGCAGCCATGTACGTTTAATACCATCTGTATGTGCCAACACACAGCCCGTTGCTCCACCACACACTGAAGCAATGAGAAAAAGAACATATCTAAATATACGCTGAAGGAAATCACTGATAATCATGGGTTAGCTGCTGTGCTGCGAGGCCAACGGTCATTATCGCACTGCTCTGACTCTAGCTCTGATATATTTGGAACAACCCTGCCAGGGTTTATTTAACATGTCTGCAGTCAAACACAATGACACCAAAAGTTCTTTTTCAGGAACTTTGGAACAATGTGGACCTAAAGGAGTGTTTCATGCAGATTTCATGGTAACTTTGTGTAGCAATAGTGGTTTCACATTTAGTATTATCTTGTTAATGTGCTTGTTTCATAAAACCGTATAGAGTGGAAGATGGTATAAGAAGATACATATATTAGCCCCTTTAGGGCAGTGCAAGAGCACTTCACAGACTTCACAGTACAGAGTACTACTCAGAACACCATGTATAATGAATTTTAATGCGTATAAGAGCAGTATATGAAAAACAGAGTGATCAGAGAACGACACTCACCTTTCCGATAATGCTTCCTACTTCCTGTAAGAGACAAAAACAAACATGTTATTCGCACTGTCAGTTTAGAAAACTTAAATTATCCTTTTACGAACACAATATCATTAATAATCTCAGTTGGGAGATTGGCACATTAATTATATAAAAAAAAGTAATCTATTTTAAATCAGTTTTGCACTAGCGCAGATACTGTATAATCAATTGGCAATTTGTTTGTATCTCATTTTTGTCACAGAGCATTTTGTTCCAGAAAGTATGTGTTTTGTTGTTGTTAGCAAGGCTAGTCATTGCTAGCTTTTTCAAGGCGGCTTTTCTTGCTTCTATAAGCCAGGTAAAGTGCTTCTAAGCTCATGTGGTGGCATTAGGCCAGTGTACAAAATGTGTGAATGTCCATTGCATAGTACTTGCATACATTGTATAAGACTGAAAAAATCAGGTACAGAGCATTTAAGCATAGGTTTTATATATCCATAATCTTTTATATCATGGCACTTTTCCATGAACAATCCACAAGGTACATTCACAAATTTTCACGTAGGCGATTTCTATTAGTGACCATAGACACATTCACTTTTTGTAAAATCAACAAAAACATTTAAAGCAGAACTACTAACGTTTTTACCTTGTTAAAGGTGTATGTAAGTCTCTGTTATTGCTTCAAATGTGCTTTATGGAGTTTGAAGAATGCATTGAGTTTCTCTGCTGCCTCCTTGTGGAAAACCCATACTGCAACTTTAGCCATACAGTCTCCGCATTGACCCAAAGAAAGCACTGCTAGAAAAGCCTACCTTATTTGTTTGTACATTTGGCAGTGTAAAGTGTTTTTGAATGTGTTTTTGATGCCTTAGACAAATCGTGTGAAGCATTAGAACAGAAGTTGTGTAGTTCTGCTTTAAACAATAGCTGTCCTTCATGTATTAAACATGACTGGTCTATAGAACATTGTGATGACACAAAAACACAACCTATATCTTGCACTCTGACCTTGCCGTGCATGAGTAGCCTGAGTGTGAGCGTCACGCCCATGGCTCCATCTCCAAACTCTTGCTCACAGCTCATGGTGGTGGTAGAGGCGGTGGAGGAGGAGGAGGTGGTGGTGTGGTGGTGGGTGGTGGAGGTGTGGTGGGTGGAGTCTGTCGCTGGGAGACGCATGAAGGTCTGAGGCCCCAAGGCGACCGGAGCTGTGCTGGGAGAAGCCACTGATTCTGCTGCTGTAGCCCAGGAGCTATGGGGGGATCAGGGTGGAACTGCAGGGGCGCTGTGGTGCTGGTGGGCTCAAGCTTATTCTGGGTCCTGTCTGTGAAAAAGGAACAAAAATTTTAATTAACAAACTTGGATCTTTAAATTTTGCCTGAGAATTTCCATAAACACATATTTTTACATTATATGGAAAAGGGAGGCACCGATCCAGCTTTTTCTGTTCCGATACCGATTCCGTTACTTTGGCTTTAAGTTTCTGCCGATACTCGATATCAACCGATACTAGAGTAGTGAATGATATTATAATGTTTTTTCTTAGGAAAACATAAAAAAAACGCCTATTTATTGTGCAAGTCACAACTTGACAACTTAATCTGAATAAAGTGTCAAACATTTTGTGATGTCATGGACCAAAACAAACCTGTAAATTAGTCTCCTCTTAGTAAAACAATGAAATCGGCTGAACTGATATCATGAAGTCGATACCCGATCCAGTAAAATTCCCTGGATTGGCACCGATATCTGATCCCAGTATCGGATCGCTGCATCCCTATTATGTAACTTTTTTTTATTACAATTTAGAATCAGCAAAATAATTCTAAAAAAAAAAAATTTATATTGTTTCTCTTACTTTTGTTAATTTCATGTGTTGAGTTACTAATAGAGTTTAAGTGGATCTGTCATCAATGTGTTGAAAGCATACAGTATGCCAGCCTTCACCATTTGAGGATTTGCTGGATGTATGCTTTGACACATGCCTGAGGTCTCTAAAACGTGCATGCTTTGGAAGTCTAATTACGTGTATCTTTGTAAGTGTGCATGCATTTCCATTTGCACCTTTAGCGTGTGCATCACTCCTCCAACCATCCCACTCCTCCTATCTCATAAAAAATACACATTGGAACCCAAAGTAGGTCACAAATGCGATGCAGGCTGTCTGGCACGCAACTCCAGCAGCAGCATCATGACAACACAGCAAAAACACACGGAAGACTGCTCCAACTGCAGAGGGATCGTAGAAACAAACAGTGGAGTGTAATGCAGCAGTGCACAGGAGGAGGTGTGTACAACGCTGGAGAGAGAACCTAAAACTGGTGTAGTTGTCGGCACAATAATTTTAAAACATTGTGGGCTGCTAAAAGTGGGTATGAATGTGTATGCAATGTTGGAATGGGTCAGCTGCAGCAACCAAGAAAGAGACATCATAGCGGTGTACGATATCCAAATTTTGATAATACAGTCTCTATTCAGGCTGCGGCTATAGTACCAGTCTGAAAATATCAGCAAATAGTCCTTTGCGGTCTAATCAAGGAGAATTAGCTTAAGTTCCCTAAAATAAATAATTTTTAATTGACACAAAGCAAACGGCAAGTTAGAGCCAGATAATCACGTGTGTTGGCATTTGCAGCTTGCTAACAAATACAACATAAATATTTCATCAAGGGAAACCCATGTGTTTATGAAATGTGCCATTTGTGTCTCAAAACTAATACTAATCTATATTTTACTTTTTGTTGTTGAACAAAAAGTTCCAAAAAATTGGAACTCACTTTTAAGAAAAAACATCAATTTTTTTTTTTATCAAAAGCTCGGCTCTATATTAATGTAAACTTATTTGTTGGCACTTTTTAAAATTATTTTTATAAACACATTGGTTTTCCTTTGGGAAGTATTTACCTAAAAGGTCTGAACTCACTGCCAGTATTATTTAGTTGAAATCTGCTCTCTGCATTAAGATTAAACTCAAAATGTTCCAAGTTTATTCTTGTAGCCCAAGTTTTTTCCCCTGTTTTTTTTTTTACTCCCACTCACTTGTAGGGTGTTGATCCCCCTTGATGCACTCAACGTAACAAAACCTGAACAGAAACTATTGTACCGGCTTAAAAGGGAGCACAACCAAATCATCATGTAAATTATTAAAAGTCATTCACATGCTCCACTTAAAGAGACCCATGTCTTTTCTGCACACAGTCATGTGCACTCATACACATACAAATACACTGTGACAGCCTCCCTGTGGAGCGCCCTTGTACAGACGAGCTGGAGGCCAGTGAGTCTGCAGGCCATCCATAGTCACACCAGGGGCCATGTTCCAACAGAAAACTCACAGTAGTTAACAATGTGTAAAAAAGTAACCGACATAAAACATATCTAAATTGATTTTTTATTTTTTATGAATCAGTTATGTGTTGTAGTCCAGCTTCTTCAGAACAGTTACTCAAGGACAGAGTACAGCAGGATACTGATACTTGGTAAGAGAGCATTTTCAGAACAACTGGAGAAACCTTTGTAGAGACAAGACTTCAGAAATTCAAATATATGTTTTTCTTAGCTTTTATTATTCTCATTAAAGAGTGAAAAGAGAATTACTGTACAAAGGCTGTCTCCATAAATGGGATTCTTGAACATTTCTACGTAAAGTATCATCCACAATTTTATTATTGTTATTGTTTAAAAAAAGGTATTGCTACTAACATTTTTTGTCATAAATAATGTAAATTTCAATCTGGGGATTTCTCTTAGTAATTAGATCTATTACCTACTTGTATTACAGCAAAAAACAACAAATAAACAATAATAATTTTAGCTGCCAAATATCTTTATTCCGTATTATTGGCCTACAGAATGTTGTGATATTTAAAGAGAACTTCTATTAAGTTGATACTTTCTATACTATACTTTGAGGCTAAACTTTAATTATTATTATTTTAAATACTATATTTTATTCATATGTAAATGATCACAGATATCATTATATACCAGAGGAGACATGTAGACTCTTATAGAATAACCCTGTTGGGTATCTTTTCACATCCCTCTGAGCGCCACTGTCCGCTGTCTTTGTGATAAGCTGTCTTCCGGTGAACTTATCAGCCAAAGCAGCCTTTCACATCAGAGCATCCCAACAACCACACAAACTCATGCATATGAATTCCAAAGAGAAGAGGAGCAGAATGAGACAGAAAACAAAAGCACTGTGAGAAATTCCAAACTAGAGCAGAAGAAAGGAGGAAAACAAAAGCCAGGCACCACTGGGCTTAATACATTTCATGGACCTACGCTAAATCACTGTTTTTGGATTTGATTACCAGGTGGGCAGGCCTGATTGATTCTGGCCGGCAACAACTCACTCGAAAAGAAGTGATTGGATTAAATGCTGAGCCAACAAGTCATTGCTCAACACTGATTGGTCCGACAGTGTGGCCGGCTGCTTTAAATCATGTCAGTCGTTAAGTCGCAGTCGCAGATGTCAAAGACGTCATGCTTGTAAATAATGTGGCACGGTTATAGAGGAGCACTTTTACCAAGCATTCTAATCTGCAGTCAGGTGTCACACTGTCCTAGAAGTCTGCCTTTATGTTTGGTAAATAATAATAAGTACAGTTACACAATAGGCTTGTTTATATTTAAAAAGGTAAACTTCATAGCCTGAGGTAGTAGCCAAAATCAAACATGGCGCTCTGCGTTTTGTGAATGATAAACCTCCGACACCTTCATTTGTGATTGTACTTAGTATAATTTTCTCTTTAGTTTCTCAGCCCACTTGTCTCACTAAACCTGCTGCTGTATGAGAAGAAATGTGCCTTTTGGGGCTGAAATGCTAATGTTTCTACCATTTAAACTAAGGTAAACAAAACACAATTTACTTTCTTGTTTGTAATCTTTTACCAACTGTAAATGTTAAAACAATATCCGAGTTGATAGACTAACAAAGGCAAGATAGCAATGCAAATTTGTATAGCACAATTCATACACAAAACAATTCAAAGCAGGAAAAGATCTATAAAAGTTACAACACAAAACTAAACATTCTAAAAATGTAAATAATCATCATAAAATGTACTTTAAAAGAAACAAAGAGGCCAGAAAAAACTTTTTCAGTCATATGCATAGACAGAAATGTTTTGAGCCTAGATTTATTGTCTTGTCTTGGAAGACTGTTCCAGATCTGAGCTGCATAAAACTGAAACGCTGATTCCTCATGTTTGGTCTTGACTCTAGGCACCAGCAGGAGGCCAGTCCCTCAGGTCCTTGGAGATGATTCATAAGGCACTAACTTTGGATAGGCCGGTGAGAAGGCCATTAGCCTAACCTACTGCAGACAAATGCATGGTCTCTCCAAGTTAGGCTTCCACACTATATCTTTGATTTTGGCAATGTTGTTTTTTTTTATGGTAGAAAGCTGCTGATGTTATGGATTTGAATAAATTAAAATACAAGTCCGAGTCCATTATTAACCCCAAAATTCTAACTTGACTTGAAGGTTTCAGAGAGAGTGAGAGTGAAGGTGACTACTGACACTTTCTCTTTGTTTGTGTGGACCAAAGATGATAACTTCAGTCTTGTCTGAGTTTAGTTGGAAGAAAGTTGATTTGTATCCACACACTGATCTGTTGGATGCAGTGACAGAGCTACGAAGCATGAGAATAAGTCTTCAATCGACAAAAATAACGGGATGGACAGAGTTTTGTCGGTCTGATTTCAAGAGGATTTGTACTTTTGACCATGTTCGCTTGACAGACACTGATGTTTATTCAGATTCAAAAATTTAGCGGAAAGTCGCAGTTTCCTGGTTAGGTGATTGTCAGACCTGCCCTCGCATCAGAGAAACCTTCCCGGAGGAATGAAAGACTGTGTAAGTTAATGTAAAGGTTAATATTGATTTATAACTGTATTCCATGTTATGTGTTTGAAATACACTTTGTGGTCCTCTGTAACTCTGTGATTTGATTGTTGAGAGTGGACGTAATGAGAGAAACAGAATAGGAGTTAATGTAAGAACTACAGAAAATAAACGGTTGTGTCTGATAATTTGGCTCATCTGCTGTTTTGTGCTATAGAAAGTCATAATTATCACCAGACCTAGCTACATGGCATTATGCAGGAAAAATGGAAAAACGCGTAGAACAAAATGGAACTTTGTGCTTCAGGTAAGAAATGCAACGCCTACACATTAGACACATTGATATTAGGGCTGGGCGATTAATCGAATTAATTCGATTAATTCGGAACTTTGAAAATCGACGATGTGAAAAATGGCAAAATTGTAAAATCGAGTTCAGTCCGCGTGATCCAGCTGCGCGCACTGAGTGGACAACTTCAACGGCTTTGCAGAGCTCTCCCTCTCAACTCTCTCAAAGAACAGACGAACAGACACCTTGTGCCCGTTTAGCGGACCTTTTAATCACTTAATAACAGCCACGAGTAACCTTCTGGAGGTGGTGTATAGCTTAATCTCTATAAATTACGAGTTAACGTTAGTTGTTTCTCCGCGGGTGAGTCGGCCGCTTTCAGCGCTTAGACTCGCGGTAAATTTCTATAAAAGCCCCGCGGTAAAACTAACGTCTTTTTGGTTTGTCTTTGCTGTTACACGAGCTGCTACGTCTGCTTTTTGTGAGGTTTTCTCTGATAAAGTTAAAAGCAGTCTACAGCGTCTCTCTCCTCTCACCAAAAAGCAGCAGCCAGCAGGCCCCACCCCTTTCCCCTCCGTGTGTGAGTAACCATGGCGACCAGTTTGAGTGACAGGAGTGAGTAACGAACACTCGCAAACTTAAAACTTTTAGATATGAAACAGCAAAATCATAATGATCTTAACAGGGCCTAATAGATGCAAATGCTAATAACAGTATGCATTAGATGCAGCAGCAAACACTTCTTAGTTTTAATATGACTTAAAACAAGTTAATCTCATTGGCTCATTCTTTATAGATGCTTTAAAATATTATGAGCTCATAATAAAAAGCAGCAGTCATCGATGGCGTCGAAAAAAATCGATTAAAATCGAAATCATCCAAAGTGGTTCAAAAAGTCGAGATTTTATTTTTTGGCCATATCGCCCAGCCCTAATTGATATTGTTTATTGGTATCTTAAGAAACTTCATATGCAGAGTTCAGTCACTTCCAGTTATTCTGTGCAGTTTCTGTGTAAAAAAACAAAACAAAAAAAAAACATAGGCAGCAATAAACCTACTGAACAAAATGATGATGAATAAAATCCCTCATGACGGATTTTGGACCTTGTCCCTAAAAAGTTGAAATTATGTCTACTGGCTAAGTATACTTTTTTATAATTTAGTGCAAATGTGGTCCCCAGCTTTAACTGCATTTGTACATGATACACGATGAGACATTGATGTCATGTGGGGATGATGGCCCTAGTGCAAGAGGGAGTGTGACATCACTGCCTCTCTATGTGTGCGTATCGAGTGAGGCTAAAAACAGAATCCAGCGGTAGAAGAGAGGGAGCCAGTGCAAGATAAGAACATTGGATTTCTCTGCCAAGTTGTGGCACAGGATGGCTTACGTTACAGGCATACATTCTCCACTGACAAACAATGTCATGCACATGCTGATTCTTTTGACGTGTTTGACTGTGGAAATCAGTCGTAAGGTTAACACACTTTTGACACATTCTCACACATACATAACTCTTTAGAAAAAAAAATACAAAAACAAAAAATGATAAAACTAGTATTGGAATGTATTTATTTATCTTCCAAATACTAGTTTTTGGACACATTCAGCATGGCACAAGAGGTAAATTCACAGACCAGCTCTGAAAGGTTGTGGAAAACGACTTTTCCACGATGGATACACACCTGGGTGAATGAGTGTTGCACAGAAGCGATCCATGAGTCCTTATGTCTGAACGCAAATATGGCATTTCAAGGAACTCTGCACAAAGAATTTACTGCACATACAGAGCTCATCATACTGAATGTCTTTAAAATGCACTTGAACTTATTTACAATAAAAAAAAATTGTGTTGTTTGTTGTGTCAGTGAAATAAAGTCCACTTTAATTGCAACTTTCCTGTCTGTCACCTGTCTTTAGGAGGTCCTTGAGCATAGACTGGGGTCGACAATGTACAGGTCTGGGATGAAGCGCACCTCACAGGGCCCTGATTTTTCTCGTGCACCGCTGGTTCCATTGCTACATCTGTGTGCACTGAGGTCCATATGGGTCTGGGACGAGTGTGCATGCTTTATCTTCACTCAAGTCCAGTTATTCAAGTTTGAACCTCAAGAAGGCAGTGTTTAAAGTTAAGCCTTTGTCTGTGCTGCTGCGGTGACGGCTGCAGATCTCTATATGTCCAGTGAAGACAACGCTTGTGTCCCATAAAGAAAGTCCAATTATTTTGTGTTAAAATGTATTTTGCAATGATCACCATATTTAAATACCAATAGACATTTTTTATAGCCTATAGAATACAGAATTTTGCTGCATTCATTTGACTTTCTGCTTTATATGGTTCATTTATATGTACTGTTTTGTAACTTTGGTGCAGAAAAAGATTTCCTTAATAAATGCTGTTTATAATAAATTGTATTTTAGATAAATGCTTTCCACAGTAAGCACACTGAGGAGCAGGAGTGGCACAGACAGACAAAGCCGACATGAGGGAGGTCATTTCTGCCACACATGTCCTGTGCCCTGCCAGTGAAGCTGATAATCACTGTAATTACAGCCGACTAATGCTATGATGCTACAACTGTCTCTGAGAAGACAAGATGCTAACTACACAGCCAAAAGACTGCAAAGTGTGCATAAAGCCAAGTAAATTAAACATGAAGACAATAGGCCCTAATCCAGCGTGCCTTTGGGGTGATTGTTAAAATCTGCATCTCTCTGTCACCACTGACTTTCATCACCTCTACCCACTAATTAACTGTTGAGTGTATGTTGAATAAAGTTAATATAACACACATTTACACAATATGTCTTTCCAATGTTGTCCAGAGAAACTGCTAATTTATAATATTATACTATTGTATAGACATTTTTATTTTTATCTGAAACACAGTGACATTTGTTCTATAGCTAAACTTATCATACTCTAGAAAATCCCAGAGACAAAGAAAAAAACAAAACTAAATTTTATATTTGCATGTGTTTTGGAATATGACAACAAAAACCTAATGTACAAGGCGGTTAGTTAACTTTGAATCCCTGTTGAGCTGTGAAGTCAGCGGTTAGGCACATGTACACAGATATTTGCCTGCTTTGGAAAGACTCAGGACTGACCGGTTCTGACAAAGGGGGATTACGCTTTTCTGCACACTAAGATATCTTGAAATTTAGGATACAAAGGTGGGTGAAATCATAGAACTACAAGAAGATTCAATGATCTAAAGTCCTTCTGTGACTGTGAGAAAATCATCTTTGCAAAATGTCTTGCACTTTCTGGGACATTTTATAAAATTGTGGTATAATGTATTGGACTGTATCACAACACAAATAAAACGGTCTGTCATTTGTCCGGTTATCGATCTCCACACATCAGCGTTCTGTTTTTTTTCAGTTTGTTTGAGTTCACAAAACAAACAAAACCCCTCTAGAGCATTAGTCACTCTAGCAAAGATAGACCTCTCCAACCAGATCATTTATGCATTCACAACCATATCAAACGACACTATCCAGGCAGATGAATCCTCAAAAGTGTATTGTAAATACACCTTTAAAGTCCATAGTGCGTGGCTGGATCACAAAAACATTCGATTTAAATCATAATCAGAAATCATGCAATCATAGAGCTTGTTGTCAAATTTCCCCTAACCCTAACAGTGTTGGTTTATGGTCAAGCAAACATCCATAGACATAGTAACCCACCAACTGGATAAACTGCAAAGTCTCTACATTTCAGAATTTAATATTAAGGAACACGATTTAATATTTACCAGTTAATTTCATGAGGTAAATTGAATATTCTATCATGTGTGACAATACAGACATGAGCTGCACTTTACTTAAAACTAATAATTAGCATGAAAACTTGCAAAGCAAAGTACATAGAAAGGTTCTATGTGCAATGCACATAGAAAACTCCTTCTTGCTCAAGAGTATTTATTATGTTTGCCAGTGCAACAAACCCCCCTGGCACACAGTGGTTTTTAGCCATTTTTGCATCAACAAGTGACAATGGAAGTGGCCGAGGATGACATTTAGGTGTGATTTCTTTTGAACGTGAAACTGTGGAGGTTTAGTCCCAAACAGAAAGTGGCTCACACAATAATGCAAAAAATAAAAATGATAAATAATGCAGCAGTGACATTTTTGGCTGCTCCCAGGCCATCACAGCAGACAGAGTCAGACTTTATTCAAATGCCACTTGTTGTAGTCCGGGAGGATATTTGCATAGCAGAGCAGGTCGTGCACAGTTCTCACAGTGACCTGACGCAGAGGCTCAGGTGTGCAGCAGAAACACTGTGCTGACTGTACAAAGGAGCACATGTGTCTTTAGCTCTACTGTCCACATCTGGAGTCTTGTTTGGGGACACAACAGTACCGAGGACAATAAGAACAGTCCAGTAGACATAGACACGAACAAAATGTTCCAACTGTCAGAATTTGTAGATCACTGTATAATAGCCGTACAATGCTTGTGTGATGCTACCTCATCATGTTTTGTTATTCAGTGTTTCCCAATCAGGGGTACGCGACTCTCGGAATGGTTTTCAGATAAAAAAAACAAGGTAAAATTGGATAACACTGTAATAAAAAAATATGTGCTTTGTTGTAAATTACACATCTTTATTTATGATTTGGGGATTTTGGACTTGGTCCTTGGAGTTTGAACAAGTTTGGGGGGTAATAGAGACAAAAAGGTTGGAAACAACTAGAGCTGCTTGATAATGATAAAAATTATAATCACAAACTGAAATCCCGATTATTCAAACGATGAGTTGCTCAGAAAGAGTGAATAGCAATAGTGCTCCTTAAATGCAGAGAGTGAAGAGATCAAATGAAATGGGTGAGAATTCTTATAAAAAAGGACCGTTCTATTTTACAGTTATAAAGAAAAAGTCTGGTACTTATTTTTATAACTTAAGTCAGGGGTTCTCAAACTTTTTCAGACCGGGGACCCCTTATCGGCTCCAAAATCTTCCAAAGACCCCTTATCACTTTTCGCTCTGGTATCACATTCAAATTTGTGATTTAGAACTTAGCTATACTGTATATCAAATTAGAATAAATGGTTAATTTCCTATGGTCATTTTTACTGGTTTACTTGTTTCTATTCAAAGCTATATTTTCAATCCAAAATTCTATGTTTAGGATGGTAAATCATAAGAAATTGTTATATTAAAAAAATTATTTAAAAAAAATTAGGGGACCCCCAACACATGGTCCAGGAACCCCCACTTTGAAACCACTGAGAAACTCACTTAGAGTCATGGTTAATAATCACAATTACTCGATTACACAATTTTGGTAATTGTTGACTGCAATAGTCATATATGAAATTGAAACTCGATTAATTTCACAGCTCTAGGAACGACTGTGTTAAGACTCAAGTTAGACCTATGTTATATACAAATACGAGCAGTCATACATGAGAATATTAGCAATATGCAAAAAATTTCTGTGAGTTAGACTTTTGTGGATTAAAAATTAATTACCCCCATTTGAATTTGACCACTTGTGTGGGGCAGTGTTTTCTAACCAGGGGCATGGGGACTGGTTGGGACAAAAAAGTTGGAAGCCAGTGGTTGAGGGTAAACAATCTATAAGATATATTAGAATTTGTATCAGATTTTACTATTGTAATGATGCGTCTTTGATGAAGTGTCTTTTTCCCCAATCTCTTCACAACAGTCTAAATGTCCTAACCAATTCACAAGGTACAAGCACAGAACATGCTCCTTTATCTGATTGAACCCATACACATTTTGCTGTATTCTTATACTGTTTCCATATATACACAGACAAACCACACACATGCTGTATCGAGTTTTTATAGACTGCCAAAATTAGCCTTGATTACGTGTTGGAGCGGGAGCTGTGATCATCTATATTAGATCAGCAGTCTGGTGCGAGTGGAGGAGACGGACGGGGAATACATGAAGGTTTGTTGCGCTACATGAAAGAGCGCATTCAGAGGGCCTTGTGTCTCTGCCGCATGACTGATGAACTACATGCCAGGCCGCATAACATCACCTCTTTCACACCAAAATATTTCCCTGTTACACCACACAAATCAAAATAAATCTTTTAAGTGAGTCTTGTGAAGGTCACCTCACCAGTACATCATGATTATTAAATATGTTTAATGTTCGGGGAATAGATGACGTCTGATCAATTTAGTAATGAAAAATAGAGGTACACCTGGGAGTACTCCTTACATACTCTCCCCTCTTACCAAGTCTGACCATTTATCTGTTTTTGTCTGTTAATAACAGGTGATTTTCAAATGCATTTGTACTAAATTTGAGTGCTTTTTGTAATGCAGCCAAGGAAAAAAAATAAAACACAAGAATCTGTTAGCCTAATGTACAAGGCACACTTTTTATTCATCAAAAATTGACCAAGGAATGACTAAAATATGAATGTTAAAAGTTTCAAAATCCTTTTAGTTTGCGTAGCATCAAATAAAAGTGCAAGTAAACTCATACACCAAAAAAAAAAAAACAATAACAATTTTTCCCTTAGAAACACAAATAAACATCTAGCTTGCAGTGCTGGAGTCCTTTAGTCGTTTAGTCGATTATCGATCGATGGAGTCTTAGTCGACCACAATTTCTATTAGTCGACATCATTTATTTAGATGATAAGGGTTTGTAATTAACATTAACAAAAATAATTGAATTAGTCAAGATGTGGGACAAAATCACTGGTGTAATCTTCAATTTTGATTTTTTGTATAAATGATTGTTTTGCATGGACTTCTTCGTAACATTTTTAGTTTTTGAGCAAGTTTTTGTCAGATGAGTGATCCAGTTGAAAACATACTTTTTAGCTTGGGAGCTTTTGCCACCCCCATTTTAGTCTATTATCGTCGATAGGACATGCCTTTAGTTGACCAAGAATTTCTTTGGTCGACTGCAGGCCAACTAGCTTGTTACAATTGGTTTAAAATAGAGGGGAAAAAAGATGTCTTTCTGTGTGTTTTATCACGGCCAAAAGCAGACAGGAAGTGCTGCTGTTGGGGACAAACCCAAATACGACAAAGTCGGGATGAGGACAGAAAAAGAGCAAAAACTAAAAAGAGCAAAATTAACAGAACAAGTAGCACAAGATTTTTTTTCTGAGAATTAACCATTTCTAACAGAATTGTGACTAAACAGGATTGTTGCTGCCACTTGTTTTATGAAGAAAGTGATAGTTTTGTGATGTAATATTTGTACCGATGAGCACATAAGTCTTACAGCATTGTACGTGGCAGATGTTTTGCAGAGAGAGCTCAGGCTGGAGGCTAAAGCTGAGAATCAGGAGCTGTGTCCTCATGGCCCTCCTCCAACACACACACACACACACACACACATGCACACAGCTGTGGGAGCAGCTCTGTGGGGACACATAACCTTCACTAACTAAATGACTAGGGTGCCCCATTATTCGTCAGAGAGGGAGCTGGCATATGTATAACCTCAAGTAACCCTTCTATATAAATCAGCTCAAACTATAAGGCAAAATGCACTCCATCTCCTAAAAAACAACAAACAAATAACTAACTATTTGAATCTAAAATGACTAAATGATCTGGTTCTCACCATGTTTCACCAGAAATTGCCCTAATGTCCTGTCACAAGTCAAACTTGTGTTTGGGCAACAAACTAAAAGCATTAACGCACAATTGCATGTGGGCTGCAAGGAGCAGGGATAATGGAGACTTGTCTCTTCACCTGGAGCCCAAAGGTCTTTTCAAATGGTCTCGGTGAAATACATATTTGCTCTTGAAATACTATGCAGATTTTCAATATGTAATAAAAAAAAAGGAGTTATCACAGACAAAGAAGATCACAACATTTTCTCCTGCAACCAAAATAGACAGACCTCATGTTATAAACCCGGAACATTGTTTCACAACAACACTGACATGAATGTTCGGGTGTTTTTTTTTTCTTCTCTTTTTAATTCTATATGCTTAGTTAAGATGAAAATAAAAAATACAAAATCAAATGTCCATTAGGAAGGAACAATGGCAAATAAAAATACCAGCACTATGTTTTCATTTCGTACAACCTCAGCTGAAGATGGCTGGTGTCCTTCTTTATCTCAAGGTTGTAGAAGTCACACTGCTTCAGCACATGGTGGTCGAAGTTGAATCAATGTCCACATTTCCAATGATGACATGTCCTGTGTTGGTTGTTGAGGCTTTCCTGAAGAACCTCAAAAAGAGCTGTGCGCATGAATAAGTCAAAAGCACAATGTGTTTTAGGGGGAAGGAATTGAAGAGAGTCTTTTGTCCTGTGTTTCAGAGGACCAACATACGTATGCTTCCAAAAAATTCTGAAACTTGATGTCAAAGATAGACAAAGTTGTGTGTAATTTCTACAAGTGTAACTTTCTAGAGGTAAAAAGTCAACTACCTAATTCAGTGGAAATAGGAAGCTATCAGAATACTTGGAAACATTCTGAATGGTGATAGTACATTTTAGCCATAATGTGAAAAAATACAGTGGGAAGAACAGCTTTTCCATGAAAACATACAAGAGGAAGGCCTCCTCCTGGCAATTAAGAATCCATTTGTAGTGATGTAAGCACTATTAATTAAGACAGATTTTTATTATTTATTTATCACAACCACAACATCTAAATAATAAAAACGTGCTTTTATTCAAATCTATTTTTGATCAAAAGTTACACAGTGCACCTTTAATACAACAGGCTCATTTTTGGATTAATTTATATTTATGACTTGTAAATGAATCACTGTCAAAGTCTTTTATCTGTCCTGCATCAGCCTTTTTCCAGTGCACTACCTCCTCCTCCTGTGCTTCCCCACTCCACCACTGCTCACCGCTCGGGGCTCGTTCCACCATATTTGCTGTGTCTGCTGTTGACCTGAGTTATTTGCAATTGGTTTCTCAGCTCAAGAGCTAGTTTACCTGTGTTGAGTCCTGACCTGAAATATGATACTGAGATGTGTTGATACTGAGATGGGAAGCACTCTTGGAAAATGTAACAAAAAGCAAATTAGAAACATAACAATGTCTGACGCGTGCCTTCGCATGTATTATTGTGATACATGACTGCTTGTGTAGTGAAAGATCTTCACCTTGGCCCTTCTGATTAGTTCTTTGAAATGCAGGACAGGATGCTCACAATACTTTTCCCAAGCATTCCTGGGGACGATTTGCGACATCTCAAATACACCAATCTAGGGAAGACTGATGAAGTCAGATGTTGTTTTCACAGGATGACCTGCCATGTAAAGGTGTGACAATGTCAATAATGTCTAAATTCTGTATATGTTGTGTAAAGTACCTCGGACTTTTGGAAAGAACCTGAGAGACAATGATCAGACCTGAGAATTTAAGACCTCACAAACACAACCCCCAACTACCCTCATCCAGAGCACACAGACTTCAGACTGATTGGACAATCTTGCCACTAAAGTGGGAGAAACCTCTGCCCAGTAGAAGCCAACTCATCTGGCTGTGAGTCAGTCTCTGATCAGTTCTCTGTGGAGTCTAACATGCAATTCCCTGGAAAAGTTCTCTCATAGAGTTCCTTTGAAGGAGTTGTGCACCTAAAAACTAGGCTAAGACCCGATCTCAGTGCAAAAAAATGGAACAGAAGGACGGCACAAAGCTCTTGGCCCCTGGATAGAATATTTTGGACTCTTGTAAGCCACACAAGAGCCAAAAAGATTCAGGGTGCCAAACCACTTCTTTTTGAGAATTTTCAGGAAAGTCTCAACAACTAACACATCAGAGATGGAAGAACAAAACATTCCTCTGGGCCCCATCCTAAACTTCAGGTTTTCTCCACATGTGTGGGGATGTGGACATTGATTCAGGCAAACTCAAGCAAATGGACATTCTGTAACATTTCAGCCACTGTTTAATCAGCAACGTCCGTCCGCCATGTGCTGGAGCAGCGAGTGGACGGTCACTCTGTGATCTCTTTTATTTTGCATTTCTTGCATACTTAATTTAAACACCGTATGTAACTTTCTGGTCAATAAATCTTCATAAACCACACCTGTTTTGATTAAGTGCATAATTATTTTAAGGATGGAGTCAATGAAAATGTGATACAAATCTTACAACCTTCAGATCAGACAAATTAATTATTCAAGCAATTAATAAATTGTAAATTAACTGAACATATTTGATAATAGAAGCCATTATTTCTCACATATTTTCTCACTTTGGTGGAGTACTCCGCTTATATATATCAAATCGTGACGCTTTATTTGTACTCAGTGTTCTGTGTTCTACCTAACAGAGGCCAGATAAATCTTTAGTAAAAACCACTACACTTGGTTTGATATATTGTATGGAAATATACATGTTGTACTTGTTTAGACCTGGGTTGTTTCAGTTTAGCTAGTCTTGCCAACATTTGTTCCTGTTCAGCATCTAGTTGTAAAGTTGCTAAAAACAATGTATGTTTGAAACACTGTGTGAGCTCAAACTGTGGTGACGTGTAGCGAACCTCTGACCCAGATGCCAATGCTCCTGTGAAAAATCGGGCCCTCGTGAAAATAAAGTTGAATAAGCCATGCTTGTTAACACACTCATGAATGTAACACTCCGTAGAATTTGAGTCCATGAATCAAAGAACAAAACCCTTGGCTGGATATGCTGCATTTAATGGGAGAAAATGTGAGTTGTTGTGATGGTGAGCGATTGAGTCCGGACAGGCAGGAAGTAATGGACTCTTTATTGAATTAGCTGCTCCACAAAACCAGAGCAGTCATTATAATCCAGCTGAGATCCTGACACAGCCCTGTGAACGGTGGCCATTAACTCCATTGACTAAAAAAACAAATTCTCTGTGTTTCTCAGTCATGCTGTCTTGTCCACAAGCCATTTGTTTGATGCCAGAATACTTCACTATTCAAGCGATACATTAGAAAGAACGTGCTTGATAGTCTTTATAATAATCTTGTGTCTGTGTCTGTCAGATCAGAAAAAGAGAAGAAAAGTGACGCAACAAAAAACGTTAGACCAAAATAGTTTGTTTTTAAACTAAAGTTGTTCAAAATATTGAAAAAAATATATTAATCAAGACTAAAACTATACACTTGAACAAGCTATAAAGTTACACTTCAAAAACTGTAAATATAGACATGCTTATGATGACTTGGAATCCGAATTTTACTCCAGATTTGAGTTGTTTTTACTGGATAAGATTTAATTGCTTATGTAAGTAGAATATTTCACTGGCTTCAAGACATTTTTAACTGGTTTTAGGGGAATTTGGCTTAAAATTAGAACAAAAATTTGCCAATGGGGTAAGAACGATTTCCTTAACCCATTGGCAAATAATTTGGCTTGAAATAAGACGCAATGTCTTGAAATTACTTTCGAAACATTTTGAAAAAATAAAAATAAAAAATTCTTTGTCTCTACAATAAATCAAGGTTAAATTAGTCAAAATGCTTGAAATTGGGTTCAAAAGCACATTTAACATGTCTTGAAATGTATTTTTTCTACAGTGTACATGAAACAATGTGACTTTTTCTGAACACTTTTACAATGATCTTGAGCTTTAACTAAATCTCTAGTCTAAGACCTGGTATAAAAAGAAAGCAACAATGTTTTGTATTGTCAGTCAACTGCCCAAAGGAATTATTGTATTTCAGTGTCAAAATTAAATCTGAATGTTAAGTATGCTTATTAATCGATGTATCAAGCTTATTGTATTCAATGCAAAGTGCAAGAACACATCACTTTATTTAGCTTTTGAATTTTTAGAAGGACACATTTCCTCATTGGGTAAGAAGTAGACACCTCTTAACACCATGTTTGAACGAGCTAGCTCCAAAGCACACTGCTGTCCTTCAGAACTCATCATGCCACTTGCACATAATGGTTCTATAGCAAACTAGAAGAGCCAGATGTCATCCATAAGTTGAAGGCAGCAGTTGAGAGAGCACATTCTTACAAAGGACGAGTCTCATTTGCAGTGCATGGCTTATCAAACTCTAAGCTTGCACTAGCATAGCGCACTGGCCTTTGAAAAGTTAATCCTTTCCCCAATGTCCCCAATACACCCTTTAGCTTTAAGTGTAAGTGGGGCACTGCTGATTTATAAAGTCCTTTTTCATTGCTGCCTTCTATTGGCAAAACATATTTATTAGAGCATATGCTGGACGTCAAAAGGTAGGAAAACAGTATTATGTAAGAGTTATATACTGTTGACCCAAATCCATCTGATTTGTGTGTCTTGTGTTATTATCTAGACATCTGAGGCTTTTGGAGGTTTTGTATTTTACATACTAATTGGCAGCTCTACAGAGAGAAGGAATGAGGAGGGAGGCTAAAAGAGTGAAGAAAGAGAAGTTGGTTTCAGAGAAAAACAGTTTAGTAGAGGCCCTTTACTCAAAGTTGTTAACTTCATAGTTAACTGCTGTCTTTGGGCAATGTGTGAACAACTGGCAGGTGTATAAATGTTTGGCTGGTGACACAGTAGAATCAGGCAGTAATTGAAGTATGGCAGTCATATCTAAAATGGTGCATTCACAGTACATTTCTGATTCGAATCAGGATTCATTTCCCTGATTAGTTCTGTTTGAATGGGTGATTGTAAATGCACAAAAAAAAAATCAGATAATTGGCGAAGGTTGTCAAAATCTGGTCCAGATGAAAGGTCAGACTGTTTTGTGACCAAAACCAGGAAATGAGCAGGGACCTAATCCATGCCAAGACATACGCGAGGCTCAAAATCAAAACAAACAGCATGTGAGATCAATAATAGGACAAATAACAGGAGGCCAAAGGCTCAAACTTTAGCTTATTATGATCAAACCTTTACCACCGATTATATACACAAATAAAGTAATACAGCTTATATGTACACAAACAACAGACAGTAAAGCAACAGCTCACAATAATGTGGGAAAAGGGGCATGCCACATGCTTTTGTTTATCTTTTCATTATTTATTTAATTAGCAGTATAGGTGATACTAAAGACCAAATGGGAAAAAGGTGTAAATACTCCTGCCTTTAGTTTGTTTCACGTTGCTAAAAGCCCCCAAGCTTGCAATGCAGAGGATGCAAAAGGCAAAAATCCCAAAAGACATGCATTAAGTACTTTCAAGGAAAAGACTTCTGAGCTATTAAAGATGTCATAGAATCTCTCTGTTGCCTGTTCCAAAGTCAGTGATCATCTGAACAGCTATAGTGAGTGATAGTAATGACAAGTGAGAATGTTTCAGTCACTATGTATCATCATGTTTTTGAAAAATGGGACTGCTTCTGTCATTACCGTATATTCAATAAAAGCTTTTCACTGGAAATATATTTTATCATAACACATGCAACAGAGTAGCCAAACACGAATTTGTTTTTGTTCCGTGCCATTGTAAAACCATTTACTATGACAACATATGTCAAAATGCTGTTCTTGTCACTCTCACAAATTGTAGAGAAACAAGATGAATGCATTTAGCCTTTCTAGTCAAATGTCAATTTGTTTCTGTCTTTACAATAATAAGAAGTTTGCAAAGTGTCACTCACCAGCCTAAGTGTTCAGATGTGTGGAGGCTGCAACATCACTGGACCAGACCTGTGAAGGACAAACAAGAGTTATGTTACACACAGACTTAAGCAGGGGTTCTCAAACTTTGAAGCCAAGAACCCTTTATCGGTATGAAAATACCTAAAGGACCCCTACCAATCTTCATAATGGAGTTACAATAGAATTTCAATAGTTTAGTCCATAAACTATTGAGTCCATAGTCCTTATTTTATGTGTGTGGTTGTTTCCATCAAAAACATTGTGTCTTTGAGATATTGTATGATAAGAAACTATAATATTCAAGAATCATTCAAAAAAAGATAAAGATTGATTTTGCAGGTATGCACTGAGAATCAGTTAATGCTTATTCTTATAATTATTGATTTGTATTTTATTTATTCTCTCCCCAACACTCAGCAGCAAATTGCTTATGGTAATTTGTGTCATTTCACTTGGAAGCTTATATTAAGGACCAAGAGAAATTTGCCCAAAGCCAGATGTTACAGAGAGTTACATTGAGCACATTGGCAAATATGCTTTTACCAGATTCTAGCTTTACAGCTAATTTACATCTGTAATCCTAGGAGAGGGGAAGACGGATGAAGTACTGAACATGTTTTTAGTGGTAGGAGAAATTGAAGCGTTCAGAGGAAACCTACGCAGAACATGCAAACTCCACACAGAAAGCCCCTGTTCTGCCTGGGAGTCGAACCCATGACCTTCTTGCCATGAGGCCAAAGCATACCACTGTGTCACCGTGTTGCCAACACAATACAGCATACTTGATGAATCTAGATTATTTTCCTTGTTTCAAGGGGTTTAAATTTGTTCTTAATCTTTTGGAAAAGTGCACATTAAAAAAAGGTATATTGTTTAAGTATAATGTTTATATTTGTGTAATACCTAAAGTGAAAACAAGACTTTTCCAAGTTTTAATATATTCCCATAGTGGAAATATCATTTTGATATTGTTACTGAGCCAATATCTAACAATATAATTGGAAACAAATATTGAGATATTATTTTTGTTAATAATGCCCATAGACATGCAGGATTTCTCTCTAGTCTTACATCCATGTACCTCCTCCAGCCTGCTTAGGTTCTTAAGAATACCTCAATCGCAAATTACTAGGAGCAGAAACTCTTTGATTGAGCCTAAAATAAGCAAAATAGGCTCCACATGTGAAGTGTTTGCCCCTTGAAACCTCACTTCAAACAGACCAGGAGAAGCAGTGTGCTGGGCAGCGTGAGTCGAGAGGTGTCAATTTGTGAATATGAATGGCCTCTTGGTACTTACGAGACGCGGCACATGTCTGGTTAGAGGAAGTCTGCAGATGGAGGTGCAGTTCAAAGATGAGTGCCCTTTCTCACACTGGCCTTGATTATTTCTATTATCTATGCATGTCTGTATAAAGACTGGACTGTAATGACAAAAACTTCAAATTTTGTTTTTTGACGATTCAAAATGATTTTAATCCATTAAATAACCTCCTCATTAGTTTTCAAACTGGTATTTTTGTCATTCAACGGAGCACCTATTGTTACACAAAGACAAAGTGCAAGCCAAGACAAGACCAAAGTACTTTTGTGATCCCTGTCTGTGCTTTAAGCATTAGCCAAATGAAAGGCCAATCTTCCCTGAGTGTGTGTAGTGTCTGAACGGCACGTGGCTCATGTTAGCAGAGGACACTCAGCTGTTTAGGTCCAGGACAACTGGAGGACTCAAAGAATGGTGGCGCTAGGCTAACAAAGCAGTCAAGAATGCTAAGACCTTTCTGTATGGCAGCTATGCACAGGGCCCTCTAAAACTGAAGGGTGTGTTTGGAGAGGGCACAAGAGGGACATGGGTGCTTCCAAAGCCCTTGCTAATTCTTTCTTTCTTTCTTGAAATGCATGTTGAGAATTGGGAGTGTGCAAGCATCTAAATTCTGATGCCATTCACAAATGCAAAATGTATACTTTTTATAAACCCCAGCCCTTTTTACAAATCTAGAGCAGCTCATATCAACTTATTCCGCCGTGCCTCCTTTTTCTACAGGTTAGCGCTTGCATTTTTTGGTTTGAAATTCAGTCTCCTAGCTCAGTGGTTCTCAAAGTGGGGCCCGGGAACCCCATGTGTAAGGGGTCCCCCAGTTTTTTTGAAACATTGGTCATTTTTTCAAAATAACAATTTCCTGTGATTTACCATCCTAAACATAGACTTTTGGATAGAAAAGAGAGATAGCTTTACATAGAAACATGTAAACCAGTAAAAATGACCATAGGAAACAAACCATTTATTCAAATTTGATATATAGCTTAGCTTTTAATTTCCGAATTTTAATGTGATACCAGAGCGAAAAGTGATAGGGGGTCCTTGGAAGATTTTTGAGCCGATAAGGGGTCCCTGGTCTGAAAAAGTTTGAGAACCCCTGTCCTAGCTAAAAACTAGGAAGATTGATTTGCGTAAAAATTTTATTGTAACATTTTATAATAAGGGGACATGAATTCATTGATTATCATCATGAATTCATGATCTGTTCATGATGAATTAATGCATGAAGTCATGTTGAATTCAGGATGTGTTCAGGCATTAGTTAATCATGAGTCATCAAGAACTAGTGGTTTCATAAGATAAGATAAGATAAGATAATACTTTATTGATCCCTCGAGAGGGAAATTCATTCTCTGCATTTGACCCATCCTGCAGAGCCTCTGGGCATCTGTCAGGAGCAGTGAGCTGCTGCTGAACGGCGCTCGGGGACAATCTCCATGATGTTGTGCTTGGCTTCGTCAGGGCCTTAGCTGGAGGAGCAGGTGCAGTTGGAGGTGTAAACCGGAGTGAGAGACAGATGACAGTCAGGTGCAGGTGGAGCAAGTAGATTCTGTAGACACATCACAGTCAGGTCCAGGTGGAGCAGGTGAACTTCTGTTGTTTCAGTCGGTGATAAGACTATCCCCACAAAATCTTCCTCTGCAAAAGCTTCGGCTGCAGCAGATGTAAAAGTTCTGTAGCATTTCAGAAATCCAAAGCTAGCAAAGTTAGCTTTCATATCTTCGTGTACCATCTCCATGGTTACAAGACAAACAAACAACTCCATTCACTAAATCCTAACTTGTGTCTGTTGAACGTCACAGGGTGGATGAAATCCCAAGAATCAAACTATTTTCACTGCAACGTTCTCTGCTGCTTCAGGTGTGAAAAGTCTGCCATTTCAGAAGTCCAAAGCTAGCGTAGGTAGCATTAGCTTTTGCATGGTCTCCATGGTTACGAGAAAAACAGATCATAAATTAAGTCATTCAAGAATTACACCATTAATTCATCTAAGGAATGAACATGGAAATCATAACTATAAATTCAAGGAATTCACATGTTTTAAAGATAGTTTAATTAAAAATAGTAATTCATCATGACTTTTAAAAGTGCTGCATGATCATCAGGAGTCATCATGAATTTCCTTCACCAAAGCCTTTTAGTAAAACTTAGTTGTGAAGAACTTATAATAAACTTATAATAAACTCACAATGATCTCATCAACAATAAGTCCTTTGTGCTGCACTTAAGCTTCTGTTTTGGTTTTTATTTAAAAAATTTCTTCCTATAGTGTTATTGGTTAGGAATAGAAAAAGCACAATTATAACACAAATTGATGATCATGCCGAGCAGACCTCACTGTTATGTCCAAGTGTGTGCTTTTAAATGTGTCCATTTTTATTTCTATGCTTGAAACTGCTTTTTTTACTTGAATTCCTGAGAGCCCTGCACAAGAATTCCAAATGTGTACGGACTTCTGTGTGTGCACAAATGGCAAATACATTTCTTGAATCTTGAATCAAATATAGATAGGTACAGCAATTATGTGACATTTGTGCTAAAAATATTCCCATTTTAAGTATTTCAACAACAAATATCAAATCTAGTGCTGTTCAGACTAGAAACAGTAGCACAATACTGTCATTCTTTTGTGCAGAACTTGTTCTCATGTCTAATCACAGTTACTACAGAAACATCAGACGACAAGACTACAAAGTGTCAACTTCACAAAGAGTGCAGACATTAGACCAAAGGCTCAGAAACAGATTCAGTTTGAAATAAGACTCATCTTTGTTAGGTAAGGTCTTTTTCTCATTGTGTCCTGTTAATGTGGTTATTTTTGGCAACAATGCTTTCTCAAATGATTGTAGCTTTATTATTAGATACTTTTTCACTACTTTCACAATCCTATATTGTTGGTATGACGTTATTTGATCTATCTCTATAAGCTTACCTATTAAAAATGAAAGCATTTGATGAGTCTTTATTACTTTGATGATAAGAATCCTTAAGAATCAGTCAGTGGCAATTCTGATCCTCGGGCAGCTCTTTTGGACATTCCGGGTGTAATGTGTCCGTGGCCTTTTTGGGATGTGGGCTCTGTGTTTATGAGCTTGTGTGTCTCCCATAGAGCTTAATGAGGTCCACAGGGAGAAGAGGCCTTCTGTCCGTCTGCCTGACCAGAGCACATACACACACTGTGCTGCTGGTAATGCACTCTCAGTGTCAGAGAGCAAGACTGCATTAGACAGACTGAAGCCTCATAGACTAATGAGACAGCAGTGTCTGAACGGCTTAATGCTCACTTTGTGGTAATGTGAGAAGAAATAATGGAACTCAGAGAAAGAGAGAGAGGAGGATTCAGGATGTGGAGGTGGAGTTTAGACAGTAAAGCTTAATGACCTCCCAAGCATCCCTTTAATTAGATTACCTTTTTGGCCTAATACACATAAGTGAACCGAAATATAAGATACAAACTGCTGCACAGGGACCACGTGCTTTGTCTGGTGCAACTCTCGGAAGATTTGGCCTCTCAAGTCCTGATTCAGCACAAATGCAATTAGGAATTCTATTTTTAAGTTGTAACCTTAAGGCTTGCAAATGCAAATTTCTCTGCTTCAGCTAGGTTCTGTTCATGGGACATCACAACATTCAATAGGCAAAGGAGGGCTGCGCAATATGCCAACAAAATATTATATTTATTCATTTTTTTATTCATTTATTATTTATTTAAATTTTACTGACCACGCTGTGGTATTATTTTTGCAGTTTTAATTTCAGGTCTTAGTAATCTCTGTGAATATCCTTACGATAAGGACTAACAAGAAGTTCAAAGGCTGATCAATATGACACACACACACAAAATAAAATAAAATAAAATTAATAATAGTGATAATAATAACATAACAATCCATATATCACAATTTTTGGGAGCTAGATCACAATTCAATTCAATTCTATCATGACTTAGATTAACCTGGCCAGCCAGACTCTAGATATTTGTGAATTCACAAAGTCGAGAGAAATCCATCTGTCCCTTTCGGTTTGGAGTACAAACCAGTTATTTAACGGCAGCAAGTAGCACCTGAATCAAAACAAAGAAAAGCAGACAGGTGTGTGTGACACTTGTGTGTGTGACACCCAACGCAGACATTTAATATGCCATTATAATTCATTGCTGTGATTGGTTAAGTACAAATAGAGTAGGCTGCACACCCAATTAACTTACTTTCAGCGAATAAAGTAATGTAGAAGAATTCAAATTGGAGTTCAACTCATTTTCATTTGGCATGAGCCAGACACTGTTGTATTTTTCCATTGCCTTCAAGATGTAAATAAAACCATCATTCTTTACTATGATTGGTCAAATCCAGTTGTCACTCACTCAGAGCATGACTCATGACTGACCAACAAAAGAGTAGACTGCTTAGAAAAATATTACTGCATTTAAACACCAAATTACAGCAGTAAGCACAAAAATACTGAGCAAAGCAATTTGATTTGCATTACAATATTGCCCAGGCCAGTTGGAAACAATGCAATTGACACAATTTGTCTGTAAAACAGCTCTGCTTTGACAGTGTGCACAGACACTGTGCGAGAGAAAAAAAGAGAAACTTGTGGTTGACAAATGTTTCTGAATGAGAGTTGTTTTTCCTGTTGCCTTTAAGGTAAATAAAATCATCTGCATTTTCAGAAAGCTCATGCTTGACTTGAATTACTAAATCAAGCTGTCACTGACTGGCAGACCAATCAGAGAAAGAGGTGCATTAAATGTATTTGAGCGAGCAGTTTAACTAGAGATGTGGTGAATCACAATATGACTGTTTCATCAAAAAAGCAGTTGATGAACACCGGGATGAAGTCACAATTAGATTTTGATCACAACATTGATTAGAGATCTTTGCTGCTATAGCTCTTGCCCACCATCTGGCCTTCTGACATCACACTCTCTAACATACACACAACCCATATTTCAGTAAAAAAAGAAGTGAAACTCACCACAGCACAGAGCCTTTCCTGACATTGAAACTACCTTGATGCTGTGGCAGATTTAGGTTGATGTGTTGACTGAAAACATATTCCGTCTTAGCCAAACAAATTAGCAGTGCTTTGACAGAATAATGAGAGAAATAATAAGGTGTCAGTAAGATATGTGCACGTACTAAATGACTTGTGAAGGCTGCTTTGGTAATGTCCTTTCTTATAACTACAGCTGTCTAAGCACATAAAGCACTCAGAGCCAAGGTGGAGTATGAACTTCATAAAAAGACACATTTTAGATAAACTTTGCTTGCTAAGGCTTCATACCTTAAGACTGAATACTGTATGTCACATTTTTGTATAATATAGTTTGACTGACTAAGACAACATAAATCTACCTAGTCTTTTACTTGGAGTGAATTAACTTGATTTAAAGGGTTGCAATTTTTTATTATTTCTTTACAAACAACAAAATACGCAAATAAAAAAAAAATTATGTTAGTTTCAGTATTTTGCCAACTCTTACTTTCTAAAACTTTACAACAGACAAGTTTCACAAATTGTGCCTTGGTGTTATAAAAGGTTCTCCAGCAAATGTAGAAAAATGGAAGACGGCGTTGGTAAATTAAAGTAGCTCATGTAAAAATAGATGAGGCAGTAAAATACCATCTGCAGATTCCACGTGTAAGACAGTGTAGTCCACCGACTTGTGATCAATAAGTGCAGAGAGGTCACTGATGAAACGCATAAGGATGTGTGTGTGTGTGGTGTGTGTGTGCGAGCATATCCTAGACGCAACGTTGTGCTTAGATCCTTGAAGTGGGCAGCCTGAAAAGAGACTCACTCTGCTGAATGCTAATTTGGAAAAAAGAAATTATGATTGGACTACACATAGAAATTTCTCTTTGTAGATTCACTGTTCACTTGTGCATGAGTGTATCAAGTGGCTTCCATTCAAAATCTAGATTTGTTTTTAATTCTCCACTAATCTGAAAATGGCATAAAAACAGAAATGCAAAATCTTCACTTGAGAAAGTGAATTTGATATTTGTGAGTGGGCATTGAGACACAAGGTTCAAATGGTTTGATACAAAACAGTGGCTGATGATTTGTAATACATACTGCAGTATATCACTATTTTGCTAAATAACCAAAAAATCATTCTTGGTGTCTCACCAGAATTTAAACCTATTTTGCCTCATTATGTCTAAAAGTAATCCATTACAACGTTTTGTATGATTACAAATCCTAAACCTCAAAACTGGGAAAAGGAAACTGCAAATCTTTCCTAAATTGTCTCACTGTTTTATAGAGGGTTTTTTGGTCGACAACACTTTCTGCCCTAGTGAGCATGCATAATGCCGAAAGAGCTACTCTCCATCTGCTTACATAGAGAAACTTCTTTGAATTAATAAACAAAACAGGACGACAGTTAGCTGTTTTAATCAGGTATGAACCAATCTGACAGATGTCTGTCTCCTAAAGCTTGAGACAGTGTTTTTCCTCGTCATTTTTTCACTCACCTGAATATAACTTTTAAGGATGGTTGGGTCGAATTTCACTGTTGACTTTGCAACTTAACTTTTGTTTTCGCACAGTGATACACTCTTACAGTTAGCTGACAACAGAGCTTTTTCGACTTCTTTACATATGTTCTAAGCCAGCCTGTTCTCATGGATAAGCGTGTGAATACCACGCTATTGTAAACAGCGTGTCATATGAACGATACTTCTATTTTATGCGTGTGTATTTGACGCGTTTCTGACCTAGTTCATTTCAATGATGAATGTTAAGACGTGTTATTATTCATGAAGACTAACACAATCCTAATCCTAACCATAACCAACTCCAAGCCAAAGAGCTAAACTTACCCATTGTTGTAACTTCAGACTTAAATTTTGCCGTTAATCCCTTGAAAAACCTCGTGTTTGTCGTCAACCACTAGGTGTGTCCAGACCACGCTGGAAAAAACGAGCGTGTAATTGCACGCCAAAACAGGCAGAGGGCGTCGTTGTGACACGCAATTTGTCATGGCGTGCTATTTTACGCATTCCATGAGAACACATTGTCTAAGTTGTTTTTTACATTACATGGTAGTTTTTTTTGTCAATTACTTAATAATCAAGGCATGTCTTTAGTCAACTACCTTAAAATCAATCAGCTCCAAAAAAAGAGAAATAGAAGACATCCTTGACAAATAATAGTGCATCAAGTATAAAAGTCTTATGCTGCGTTCAGACCGGACAGCGTCTTGGCGTATTTGCGTCCATTTTCAATGTTAAGTCAATGTAAACCCGCGTCTTGAGCGTTTAAGCGAATTTTCCGCGCGTATTGACGTCTGGGGCGTCAGTTGACGCGCGTTTTGGCTTCTGAAAACGCGGCGTCTTGCGGATTGGAAGCTGGAAGCTGCGGCGGCCGCAAATTCGCCCGAAGCTGCGGCCGCCGCAGAAGTTGGGAAAATCCATCTTCAGACGCGTTGGAAGCCGGCGTCAGCCAATCAGAGGCTACACACTGTGACACGTCACATGTTGTTTCCTCTCACAACAAGAGGAAAGGACGACTGTTTACTGAAGTCTTTCAATAACTTTTTTAACAAAAGGTGGCTTGTTTGGGGGCTTTTTCAAAGACTTGGCCGTTCGTTGTTTTGAAAATCTGGAGACACGGCAAACACGGGACATGATCTGGACTGACAACGCCTCACATGGATGTATTAAAAATGCCCGGTGCCGTGTTTAAACCTGCTGTACAACGGGAGGAGCTGAGGACGGAGACAGCAAAAAGACACTGTCTGGAGGGAGGAGAAAGTTGTGTGATCGGGTAAGCTCCGTTTTAAAAATGCAACAAGCCTCTATCTCTCTCTCTCCTTCTCTCTCTCAACGTGGTCTGTCTACGAGCAAAACAAAGCCTGTAAACAAGCGAGAGCTGGAAGCGCTTTGGGGCGTTGAAAGTGTCTTTTTGTCCACCAAAGCCTTGACGCGCGTCAGAGCAGCTTAGAAGCTTATTGAGGCGTCAACAGCAGAAATAACTGGCGAATTTTCACGTGCGTTTAGGCGAATTTAGACGCAAATAAGCTGTCCGGTGTGAACGCAGCATTAAAATCACAACATTTTAAGAGCATAGTAGCCTTTTGGCCTTGGTCATCATTAAAGTATTGATCTTACTGTTGTTTTTATGGCCTTCTCATTAGCTAAAAGCCCCATAATGAGAGTCCCGCTGAATACCTGATCTTCATATTGGCTCCGTTCATTTTGTTTTCAACTCATTTCACGTACAAGTTAATAATGATAACCCAAGGTCGGTGCAGCCAGCAGACCCAGACAGCAGATTGTGTTGTCCCAAATCAATAACTCTCAAAGCGACGCCTTTATTTGAGTTTTGTTATGTGGAATTATCATGTAAGAGCAGAACTGTTAGTGCTGGATTATCTCATTCTCAAACATGAAACAAGTATTTAACTATTCCCTTGCTCTCACAAACCCTTTTGCACAAAACTTGCATTGATTTTTTTGTCATGTGAAATTGTAACAAAAGAAAAGCAGGCCTACTGCTAAAACTGCTTTTAAACCTAAAACTGCTTTTACAAAATGTATTTGTTGAATGAACTATCTTAAAATCTCTTAGCATTGGGGACAAGCTCATATGGGAGAAACTTTAGAGTAGATCCGCTGCTCCTCCACAAAGCTATGGTGACTCTGTTCTGTTGACTATGTTTCTCGACTGGTCTGGGAATGCCCCGAGATCTCCCGGATATTTGGAAGGAGTGTATGTGGAAAAGGGAGCCTCCCTGCTCAGACTGCTGCCTCTGCAACTTCACTTTGAAAAAAGCAAACAAAAAAGATGGATGGATGGAATTTAAAATCAGCTGCACACCAGAACAGATATAATTTAAAAGCATCTATTTGGGTGAACATTTGTCTGACGTGTTCCATACGTAAATGGAAGATCATTTTGTTCCCTGTTATTCTTGTTGTCACCAGGGTTTTTGAAAGTTGAACAAAATTGTAATAAACAAAATACAAAAAAGTTCAGAATGCATTAAGTAAGTGATTAAAACTGCTGCCAAAAGCTTAACATTAAATGTTTTTTAATTTACATTTTTAAAATGGTAAAGAAAAAAAATAAAAATATCCGCTTGTACGTTGCACATAATCAGTAATGATGTAATGTATCTGTAATAGCAAGGGGGATGATCTACAGAAGCTTTCCCAATCACCCCCTCTTTGATCTTATTCAAGCTTATACAGAGCCATGCAAATTCACCACTATTTTTAACACATTAACGCAATAAGTTCAGAAGATTTTGTATTTCTACCCTCAAACACACACCCAAGTGTTTCGAATCTCTGTCTGACTCACGTTTTCTAGCAAAACTTCCTCTTTAGCTTCACAAAGTCAGCAAGTTTTGCTTGCAGGACCACTTATCCCTCATCATGTCTCATAATACATGCCAAGTGTTGCTGGATGTTTCAAATTGGGTGGAGAAGGAATGCGGCGGTGTAAAGGGAAAAGCGCATGACCTACACACAAACAAATCGGCGATCACAAGGCACAACTATTTGTGCGAAAGACAGAGTTCTATAAAAAGTATTTCCAAAGCATGAAATTAACTTCCCTTGGAGCCTCTAAAGGCAGATTGGACAACAGATTCTCAATGTCACGCATGAGTCCACGGGCATGTTTACTGCAAATGTCAGGGAGAGTTCAGCAAGCACTTTCTTTTCATTTGCGACTTCATCTTTTATGTTCAACCAAACACGTTCAAGTTAAAGATACAAAAGGGCATGCACAATTTTTGCTTCCTGAAAAATCAATCAAAAAGCAATATTATATGATCATTCACAACTTTTATTTCTGCGGAGTTGTTACACCAACAAGCCGCCTTCCTTGGTTTTAAACAATACATTATTGGACTACAGCTTACACTGCCCAAAGTGCTGTGAACAATCAAGGTGCATTACACATCAACACATTTACATTATAAATGTATCTGCAAATGTATTTTCACCTCAATAACAATACAGTGATTATATGTTAGAAATAAAAAAAATCTGGCCGTGCATTTAAGAGTGTTATGTAGACATAATCGTAGATTGTCATTTGGATGGTTGCTGATTTCAGTTGTTGTACTACCATATAATACTTATGTTAGGTATTTTTTGCAAACACTTAATTGAACCTAATTTTACAAGCAATAAAATGGCAGTTTATGTTTCTCATCTGGCTCTAACATACATGGATTTCTTGTCCATTAACACAGCTTTAGAAGAGCTGTTTTAGACACATGAGTGACCATGCTTGCCATCCTCAAAGCCAAAATCAAAATATAAAATATTTGTAAAATGTAGTGGGTTTTTTTTTCTACTAAGTTCTGCTATTGCATATTGCTGGGTTTCACATTCTAGAATTCTTGTCAGTTAAAAGCCAGATTGGGGGCAAGAGGAAGTTTTTCCTATTGATAACATTGGACTTTACCATGAAATATTTCAAAAATAATTTAATAAATTTAAAAAGTGATGATTTTTGGGGTGACTAGACCCAATAAACTTTTGAATTGCAAAAATAAACTGCGTTTAAACAAACTTCATTTTACCTGCCCCCAGTCTGATTGAAATAACATTGGACTGTAGAATGTTGTGATGTCATCTGAAACCCAGCAATACATATTATTTTCTATGTACTAAATATGAGAAAACGCAACCTCATATTCAATTATTTGAGGTGTCTCTATTATAGACAAAACAGCCAATGTCACTTATCTGTTATCTATTATTCAAACGAACAAAATACAACAGATTGAGATTAGTCACATAACTTCTGCTAAGAGAAAATTGTCACAGGCGTTAGAGCCTGAGTATTGTCTGTATTCTAAGAAATGAACACACTTGCATTGCAAGAAAACAACAACAACAACAAAAATAGGTCTGCATCTCAGTCTGTGAAGAAAAATATAAATACTACAAGAAAAAATAAACAACAAATAAATAAACTAATGTTAACTTTATGTTGCAGTGTGATGTGTAATTTTCACTGTCATGCTCCTGCTCAGTGACATGAAATCGGAATTACAGAAGCAAAATGTGGTGCAAATCATCATTTATTTAGTACAGTTTGTAAAGTTACAGCATTTTTTGAAATAAATCATTTTTACTGCAATGTGTAAATATTTAACACTGCTTTTTCAGCTATTAGTGATACGTACATATAAATGATATAAAAACTGGGTGTGACCACAGAAAGGAGTGAGAGAAATAATATCTATACTTAGATTAAATGTTCTGATTGGTAGCTCCCCACATGGCCTTCGCTGTGAGGGAAATTACATGTCACTTCTAATATCTCAGAAAAGCTGTTGTGTGGATGACAATGAAATGAGCTGAATGAACCCCTAACATGTCCTTCAATTAGACAAACTCATTTACTATTAGCAGTGATCTAGCACCTCCAGCTATTCCTGGGCGCTCTGCAAACAGATAATCGTGTGGCAGGCGGGGGCAGGATTTATGCAGAGGTCAAAGGTCGAGGGTGGCCACGTACTTGTTCAGATCAAGGCCGTGTGCTGCTACAGGTGTCACTTATAAAATCTATCGTGTTTCCACCTCAGCTGTCAAACTGAAGGACACCGGGGGTTCACTCTTTTTACTGGGACTTCAACTGCTACATTACCTGTGACACAATGGCCTTGAATGCTCATTAACTCTTCCAATATAAAATACTGCTGCAGTCAGTTTTTATATTTTAGTAAATATTCAAAAATTTTTTCTCCTGAAGGATTTGTCTTTGCCACAGAAGAAACATCACATAAAACATAAACAGTAAAATAACACATACAGCACCACTTCTATCACCTCTCTGCTCTATGGCCTGAATTTAGGAGGTTCACTAATATAAGGACACATTTTTATATCTGTTCAGTTTTTTGTTTTTTGTTTAATCTATAGCAGAATCTGAATGAGAGCAGCTCATACTGGGAGTATATCAGATGGGTCTTAATAATCGTTCTTGGCTTTTTGATAAGTCTGCTGAAATATCTGCTGTACACCCATCACCCAGTATGGCCATATTATTAGCCTACAGATTACAAAATAGTTGTTGTCTAAGCGCACTTTACACATTTTTGCTTCCTAAAAAATGCAAACAAACAGAAGCATTTAAATAAATAAATCTTTCAGCAATCCACATGTTTAAAAATCTTTTATAGTGCTTTTAAGAAAGTAAAGTACTCTTCATAACCAGGACAACTTTTTGGGGGTAATTTTCATTGAACAAAATTCACAAACTAAGAACTTGCTTCTGTGGTATCAAGTGCAACATAAATATATTTTATAAGATGAAAATTGCGGCCTTTCATGAAAACTGTACAAAAATAAATGAACAAGTCTTTACTTTATACGCTTGCCAGCGATGTTCCCAGCAGGCTTTGCAGTTTCTTCAGATGTATCACTGTTTACCATATGTATGAGGTAACTGTGTGGAGCAGTAACAGCCTTGCTCTGATTGTAAACGCTCTAATGCACTCTCTTTCTTTTCTCCTGTGGCTGTGCTTTGTCATGTGACCCCGTATCGTATGACCATGTCCTTCTGGGTCACCTCATCGCTCTGGTGGGGTCTGTCCGCCTGCCTCCGCCCCTTGTCTCCGGCTGTAATGATCCACAGAACCTGAGCCCACCCCAGAGATGGAGACATGAGACCAGAGCGCAGGAGAGAGGGAGGAGAGATCGATAGCTTTTAACGGGACGGAGGCAGCTCAGAGTTCATAGATCTCTGATACACGATAAGAACCTATCAGTTGATGACAAGATCACTGTGGGACACTGTTTTTAGAGCAGAAATACAATCCTTAGATTTTAATATCAATATGTTAGCAAAGTTAAGTTATGCAAAATTATGTTTTTGGTATTCCTCTACTTGAGCACAGATGCAAATAAACCAGAGATATGTAAATAATGTCTTCACTCTGGGACAAAAGCAAAGCATTCATCTTTACCAACACATCTGCTGCATGGTTGTCTATTTCTGTATTTACATTATTACACTTTATTTAGCTTACAGTGTTGTATTTAGTAATAATGAATTATAGTAACTGAATAAACTAAAATGAAAAGAAGACAGAGGGAAATGCTGTTCAAAAACAAACAAACATGAAAAAAAATTATTTGATCTGAGTTCCATTGAAATCTACCAATTCTAAAATGAAAAGAAATGTGACTACATTTTGTGTTCAAATGGTGGTGGTGGAGGAAAAGGAGGTGGACATAACATCACAACAATTACAGGCCAATAACATTTCAGTCAGGTAGGGGGCAGATAAAATTGCTACTGCTTAATCGCAGTTTATTTTTGTACTACAAAAGTTAATGGGTGCAGTCACTTCAGAATTGGCTAAATTTTAAATATTTCATGGCAAAATTCAATGGACCTCTTTCCTGACAGGTTCTTTTGAACACATTTTTGGCATTCACATAATTTGTTCCTAACTGAAAATGTTTGCCTGTAAAACCAAATTCTGAAAACACTCAGGAGCACTAAAGACACAAAAATTCAGAGTTGTATTACTTATATAATTCAGTTTTAAATTGTAGCCTATTTTATTTTATATACAAATTATTGTAATAATTTTAGAAACAAAAACGTTATCAGTTTTGGTAACAAAAACCTCTGTGTTCTAAGCCCTACAGGGCTCTGTCCAATCTACAGAAAATTAATAGGAAAAAAGAATATTAGGTCAGTGATTTGGTACAAATTTGTCAGCTAATGTATAATGTTGTAATTCATTCAGTCAATTTCTACTGCTTGTTCTCATTAGTGGTCATGGGAGACTGGAGCCTATCCCAGTGACTTTGGGCCTTTGGCAGGGAAACATCCTGGACAGTGGCCAACTCGTTGCAAGGTTGGAGACAGATAACTATTCACTTTTTCATTCATTCACTAGAAGATATACACTGATGACTAATCAACTCAGAGAGAACATGCAAACTCCATCCAGAAAGATTGTGAGATGTTGATTTGGCTTGACTTGGGAGTTGAACCTTGTTGGGAAGCCAGAACTCTAACCACTCTACTGTCCATTTCTATAATCATGTGATCTAAAAAAAGGAAAAAACGCCAGTCGAGTACGGCTAAAGAATTACAGCACTACTTACCAAGGACACTTCAGCTCTAAATCTTATTGTTCTGGCCTAATGTGACAGATGCCATAGTAATCAGAAAATCTATATTATCCACTTCACTTGCCACTGCCTATGTCAACGTTGCCAGTTGTAATTGTCGTGCTCTGATAGAGACACATGCTAACTATTAAAAAGAACTCAATCCCGGTGTTAAACAAACTACCTTCACATCACTTCTGCCTCGCTGCGTCAATTCTTTTAGCGCCACTTCAGTTGTTCTGCAGACTACTGTGATTTGGTAAGAAAAAAAAATCTGAAACCACCCAAGAGGTAAATTACAGAGGAGACTTAGAGTGCAGCTGCATTCTGCTCTTTAGTAAGTTTGGCTCATAAACAGTAAGTGTGCCCTTTATGTTGCCTTTAAACTAATATATTTTTATCGCCTGGACATAGAAGTAGTGAGGTACCTATTATCATCTCTTTTCTGGGAGCTGGGTGCTATGGCTGTCACATAATCAAATGTCAGACGTTTGCAAGAAAATCTTTTGTTTCCTCTTACATGTTACTAATCTGATTTTGGTGGTCAACTAACAATAATAATAATATTTATAATATAATATAACAAAATAAGAACAAAGATCTCATGTCACAAAATCTTGTGAGATATTGCTGCAATAAAATGTGCACGTGTAGAAAAATATCGTGTAAGATTATTTTTGGCTAGAACACACAAATGAACACTACATAAGCTACACATTTTGAGAAACTTTTAGCACTGTTAGACAGCAAATAAATGTATCTTATGTTTTATGTTATATATAATAAATGCCGTTTCGATGAGCAAGCCAAAGACATCTTTACATGTGACAGACAATAAAGCTTTTCTATTCAGTTTTTGTGTTTTGTTTTACCATTGACTCTTTTAGTTGTAGATTCTGTCGAGTACATATGACAGTCTGTATAAACTAAATGTATTTTGTTACTAAAATAGTAAAAAAAGTCTGTTTTTTGACTTCCAATGCTGATGAAAAAGCTTTTATTTCATTCTAATTTTAGTGCAAGGTCTCGAGGGACGCACTGCCAAATCCCTGTTTGATCTGACAGCAGTGTGAAGCACACTCAGGGACTGGATGTGAGACAATACACACGTAATTAACTACAATGGTAATAAGAATACTTAAAAATAGTTTTTGATTTGTAATTTTTAAGACAAAGTTTGACGTTGAGAGCCTGTTGTAAGCATTCCATCTTTCCTGAATCCAACAGAGTAAACAGACACTGATTTAACCGTGTAAATATAGCCATAACCTCCAGGCTTTATACCATCTCTCACCTGCTCATTTTTCACTCCTCACTTTTTGTGATGTCTACTGGCGTTAGTGCTTAAAGGATAAATGTAGGTCATCATTTTACTTTGAGTGCATTGTAAACCACATAATAGGTCAATAAAAGCTTAGTAATAGAAATGGGACAAAAAATGCAGAAAAGAGAAGCCCCTGCCTGACTTCTTTTACTTGGTTTTGATAGAGGTTTGAACATTCCTGCATCTAAGGTTTTTTGCCCTAAGATAAGTAAAACCGGATTACGTGAATTAATCAAAATACAATTTTGAGCAATAATGATGATAAATCAGTGTTGTAACACTGTTTAAATGCAGAAATCCATCCACTATTATTCCTTTTTCAAATGGTGTGCAAACGTCACTGCCTCTCTTCTGCTGCTTCCGACAAATAATTTCTTCGCTGCCATTAAAAATGGTCTCACGTTTTCAATTGCCTCTTCTTTGCAGCAACTTCAGACTTTCTTGGTTGTTCATTCTTGCTTGTTATTATTTGTTTTAAACTTACTACAAAAAGAGAGAAAGCTCAAGCAAACTGCTTACAACAGTTACTCTGCGTAGCGACATATTCAAAACACATATTTTAAGTCAAGGGCCGCAGTGAGATTTAGTGCCAAGTTAACAGGCTGATAGCTTACAAGGCTATAGGCCTATTTCAAACGTCGGCTAGGCTAGTTCCAGTTGCCTCAAAAGTGTAGATCAACTCTTCCAGTAGCACTACAATTAATAAATATTTAAAAAGCACAAAGCAAAGACCCTCCCCAGGTAATGAGATTGGCAAAAGTATTAGTATAGCATAGCATAGCTATTTCGTTTTATTTTATTTTAAGTACAAGACTGTGTATACAGTATTTTCTAACTACAATTGATGCCTTAAAAACCCATGAAATTTTCCATGCAAGCTTTAAGACAACATGGAAAGCTAAAATCCATACAGCGAGCCTCTTCACTCATCTCACACACCTCCACTTCACAGCCATAAGTGTGTTGTCGTCTCCATGTGAATACTAATTCCATGATCAAACAACATGCGCTCTATCAGCTCTCTATCTCATTCATAATCCCTGTTATTATAAGTAAGCAGTTATCAAAAGCCGTCCAGATACCACCCCCACCTCTGCGAACGAATGCCAACATATGCGACCTATAGGAAGACTTAGAAATCTTGAATGACGAGAATGCAGACAACAAGAGAATGTATAGCAGCCGCAGCAGCAGAGGCAAACCCCTTGAATCTTAAAAGATGTGGGAATGCAGGCTTAAAAGTGAAACCGGGAGTGAAAAGGAGACAGGTTGTGCTAATTTGACGTACAAAGCCGCTGTCTGTCAAGGTGATAGACTGGTGTGGTGTGGTGCTAATGCGAATGTATTCTGTAGGCTGCTCTGAATGCTTGCGGTGTCAGATTGTGGAAGCCTGACCTTACAGGGCAGAGCGAGATGGTATTTTCAAATGGTAATAAAATATGCAATCCAATCTGTGTTTGCGTGGAAGCATTCAAAGTCAAATAAGAAATAGTTGATGAAAACATACTTTAAAAAATGCATTTTTTTTTTTTTTTTAATTTTAAAAAGACCACACTACCAAGATTAGACTAGTCACAGTCAAATCAAATGAAGTCTGAATGAATGCAACATGTAAATCTCCATCAAAGTATAACTGTGTTGTTTTTTGTGTTGTTTGTTTTTGAAACATTTTTGCTGTATAATAATTTATTTTATATTTAAATACATGGTGTCTCTGTACTTTTATGTTCAACTATTGGTGATGTGGAGGTGATGATGATCACGATGATGATCATGATGATGGTGGTGGTAATGATGATGATAATCATGATGATGATGGGGATCATCATGATGATAATGGGGATGATCATGATGATGATGATGGTGATGATGATCATGATGATGATGGTGATGAGGATGATGATGACGGTGATGATAATCATTATGATGATGATGATCATGATGGTGATCATGATGATGATGGTGATGATGATGACGGTGATGATAATCATTATGATGATGATGATCATGGTGATGATGATGGTGATGATGATTATGATAAAGGTGATGATGATGGTGATGATGATAATCATGATGATGGTGATGATCATGATGATGATGGGGATGATGATGATAATCATGATGATGGTGATGATGATTATGATGGTGATGATGGTGGTGATGATGATCATGATGATGATAGTGATGATCATGATGGTGATGATGATAGTGATGATGATGATGATGATGGTGATGATAATCATGATGATGATGTTGATGATGACACAATGTTTTCTCTCTTCAGACTAGATCAGTGTTTATCTCTCACACAGCAGTTTTCTTCTTATATGGCACTCTAATAAGCCTTTCCTAGCTTTCCCCAATACCCTTCAGAACTACCATGAGTGTACAGAGCTACTGTGTTGTATCCTAAGAGTCAATGAAGTTCTATTTGTGATCAGTTTGATGTTTATGGGACATTTTCACCTTACAGAAAACAACATGCATGTAAAGTTTGTTAATCAAATCAGAAATGTTTATTGCTCAGATTAAATAAATGAACAGTTAATAAAGATTACAAACATCACATATGTTTTTCCACAATTCCAAATTCCAAAAAGCTCATTTAGTTTCTTGCTGGTCTAATGCAAAACATTCTACATTGTGTGGTCACAATCTAGGAATTTGCTTCAGTAATGCGGTGCAATAGAGCAACAAAAATATAATAGTGAAGTGAATCTTACTTTAGCTTTGGCTGTTACTGGAACCACATGGATAGACAGATTAGCCAAAGAGCTAAAAATGCTAAAGCCGTGTAAATATAATTTGAGTTCATCCTCCGATGCACATGGCACAGTGAGGCATTACTCATCACTGATCTGACTGAATGCATCTCCAGACACTAATCCTATTTACAGTGTGCTCCTTATTCATCATTGTGTCATACCATTTGTCTTGTGTCTCCATTTCATTTGCTAATGCAGAGGTTAAAGCTCATTAGTCTCTCAGCATATGCACACTAAACTGCTAAAGTCGTCATGTTATAACATGTAAATCTGCAGACACATTAGTCCTACAGAATCCTACTTTCTGTGCATTTTCTTTTCTGATTGGAAAGTGTTGGTAACATGACCCTGCCAAAAGGATTCTTAACATATTTGTGAGTAAACTTGACAATCTCAATCTAATGTGAAGTTTATGATTTATTTTGGAAAGTTAAGCACTAATAGATACGATGACTGGCTAAAAAAAAGAGATTGATTGTAAAAGTTGGGCTGGGCGAAATTGACAAAAATAAATATCTCAATGCATTTTTCAATTACAATATCCAGACAATATTGTGCTAATCCAAAAGGAAATCTTCAAGACAAATTAGTTAAAGCCTAATTAACTTAAGGCAAGCCCTCCCAATTGATTAGTCAACAAAAAGAGTATCAACTTTTCAAAGCCAGTAAGTGTTAAAATGATCTTACGACCCCAAACTGCATTCACAAGACTCAGAGACTTTAGGGTCAAAGTTCTATTAGCAAATTATATAAAATCCAGGTAAACAAGATTTTTATTCCAAAAAAAATGAAGTGAAGTGCAGTTGGAGATACACTTCTGCAGGTTTGATGTTGCATGAATATGTTTATTATGTTCTTCTATCTGTGCGTGTTTGGTCTGACTGCTGTGCAAAGATCACAGTTTGTCCTTCAAAGTGACTGTACCGATTGTGTCTGAAAGAGAATCACCTACTCTATCACAGCTCAGGGTACATTTGGTGATTTAGAAGACAAAAAGTGTTAACTCCAGATGTATTTATAGAAACAAAACCAAATGTATTACTTAAACTCAAAGCTATAATTTACAAAAGCAAAGAGAAATGGCAGTGCTCAAAGCAACTCTCATGAATCCTGTGCCATGACGTTGCATTTCTCTGACACAAAGGAAAAAAGCCAAGCTGTACCCAAAATAGCATGGGCCTTAATAAATATTTCAGCGACTCAGATGGAAGCATAAGAAGGAGGAGCACAAAGGAAGTTAGAGGTAGAAGAAATTCACATCAATATCATTTGCCACAAACAGCAGCATCAGTTTGCACAATAAACTATTTGTTTACAGCTGTGCATTGAGCAGTGAAGAGGTGTACATAGAATTAATATTGTTTGCACGTAGTCAAGTTATAGCGTCAAAATCAAAACTCTAACAGACTGCCTGACCTTGAGCAAATAAGATTCAACAGACATTCATGGTAGAGCAGAGCTATATGAGGAACAATATTATTAAATTATTTCCTCATATTGACCAATCTCAATTTTTGATTCAATTGTTTTTAGTTTTTTCAAACATAAACTATTGCTTCTAATCTGTGACATTTAACACTAATAACTACATTCCATCTTCGAAAATCTGACTCCTGCCAAACCACATGATTTGGAAGCCACATGGTTTTGATTATATGTGAGGCTTTGATTCAAAAACCCATTTAAAGAATTGATAAGTTTATATAACTAAGTCTCTAAGTAGTATAAGTATATTTGTATATTGTCGAATTGCAGTAGAAATACAGTTAAAAATGCTCTGTACAGAAGTGTTTTCTTCAGCTAGATAGTAGTAGATAAAAGAGTACATGATTATATTTATAGTTGACTTGTCACAATTACTCAATCATTACAGCCCCAAACCGAAGGCAGTTCATTTCATGGTACAAACCAAAAAAGAAACTGTGCTACAGTTAAATACTTAAAATGAAAAGACTCCTTTTTTGAGGAGTCAGTGTGCACACTATTTGCATCTGCTCTGTGCATAATTCCACATCTAAGTTTAAAAACAGATGTGCTAAATCTGGGGCAGCATAATCCATTTCCAACGCAACATCCTTCTGATCTATACTTAGAAGAACCCAGCGTATCCAGCTTGAAACCAATGAGTGATAACAAATGAGTAGTGAACAGGCTTTGAGAAAAATGTCATTGTGATTTTGTGATTTATATTTTAAAATATGATTTTGTTCAATGTTGTGTTAACTTCTTACTATAATTTCAAACCCAGTTTCTATGCTAAGATGCTCAATTCCCAATACTAATTTTTATGCAAAAATGCAAATGCTATTGTGTCAAGGCTTTAGGCAATAGACACAAAAATTATTGTTTATTTAATGTATTGTAATTGGTATGTGTTGTATGTCTTTGAACCTGCTTGAAAACGAGAATGCACATGTCAAGAGACATTCCAAAAATACATTTAAATTGTTCTTTATTTATTAAACCTTGTGGTCTTAAAGTAGGTCTGATGAAGCTTGTTGTCATTGTAAAACTGTTCAGGACAATTCTCAAAAAACACTTATTTCGACATCAGCATGATATCACACATACAGTACCAGAGTCTGACTGCAAACACCTGTTGTAAACTAGCTTCTCCCCACTCTCACCCCTTCCTTTCACCCCATCCTTTACTTTTCCAGCACTATTAGTCTCACTATTCCATTATCTTTAGTATCAACACTTTCACAAACTAGTCTCAATTGATTTGTAGTTTCGGTTTGAATTTTAGACAATTGCACTCCGATCTATTAGAAAAAAAAGCTGCATGTATTTGAAAACATGACAACGTAACTTCAGAGCTATTTTTATGTAGAAAAAGACAGATAAATTGTTTGTAGATTACAGAACGATACTTCAAAAATTGAATCCTCTGTGATTTGGTAATTCTATTGACCTTCTAGCCCAAGTGAACAACAAACACATGAATGAGTGGATGTTTGTGATGGGTGCACTTCACAGCTGCTGGCTCTGTTTTCGCTCCTGATATGAGCAGTGAGCAGAGCATACGGAGGCACATTTGGGCACGCTAGAGGAGAAACGTATTGATCTGAGAGAGGAAGCCAGTTCACTATTTATGAGGCGTTCTAAAGCTCTCTGTCCATCCGGTGTCAGCACTCTGCTTCTCTGTGATGGATCCGTCCACTGCAACGCTCCACTGGCCTTGATCCCAATAAGGACGTTTTAGTAAATTCTGCATTTGGATTTTACTGGTGTTTGGTTAGGAAAAGGCATCCACAAAATGTTCACCAGGACGGATAACAAAGCTTCACCTCTAGACTGTTTGATTCTGGTGAGCTGCTCTGGATTCTTTCAACAAAGTACAAAAGATTACCAAATGAATGTTAAAATATTAAGAATGAAGAACTACTGTATATGAGTCATTTTGTCAACTTAATCTATCTTAACAGGCTTTTTTCTACACATTTCTGTTAGTCATCCTTTCACAATTACAGAAAAGCATGACACTTTTTAAGTCAGATGCCCTGGTTAGTTTTAAAATGTAAATAAAAATATATTGATATGTATTGGTGACATTTAATGTAAGGTAGCAGACCTCTAAATTCCCAATAAGGAGGTTGTGTATTTGAATGAATCTAAGTGGAGTTTGCATGTTCTCTCTGTGTCACTGTGGGTTCTTTCTCTGGGTTCCTCTCACCCCCAAAAACATATGTATAGGTCAATTGGCTTTTTGTACAGAAGTCAGTTGGTTTATTTTTATTTTTAAAAATCCTAACTTCCTGCAGGTATGTTCATTTCCTGTTTGGTTCCTGTTTAGAGGTAGTGGGGCTTCACTACCTCTGTCAAAAATGAAAAAACAAACAAACAAACAAACAAACAAACAAACAAAAAAAAACAACAACAATAAGATCGGGCAGTGAACAGTGAGTTGTTAGCGGTTTTCTACGAAAACACATTAAATACTTTACAAATGAGGAGAATATTTCACCAAAGGACCAAAGTGTGTCTGTCAATGCTTATGTTAAAGTCTGACAATTTGAAAATAAACAGCTTCTATGCACAGGGTCAATTGGCAACACTAAATGAACTTCCTTTTAAGTGAATGACTACCTGTCAGTCTCTGTATGTATGTGCTAACTCTGCGATGAGTTTTTCACTATCCAGGGTGTTCCCCTTCCTAAAGCCCAATGTTACTGGGATAGACTGGAGTCACTATTCATTCTACACAGGAAAGAGCAGTAGAAAATGAATGAATAAACTAAAGGAACATCTAGCTGAACCTTTGGAAAAATGTTGTAAGCAGCAATAGGAACATCTTCATGACAACATCATAAATGTTAGAGCAACTTAAGCAAGGAGATTTAGAGCACAAGAAGAAGAATACCACAGCAGAGACCGGTCCAAATAAAAATATGGATTGTCAAATTTCACTGTACATTTCTGTGCAGTCATCATCCCAACGTCAGCAGCCTCCAAAAAAGTCTGACCTCCCATATTTTTTTACAAGGGTATTTTAGAAATCTGACACATTTCAAATCATTCCAAACCACTGCTGAGTCACACAATTTGACAAGCTGCTGATTGCTCCAGTTTTCTTTGTACTGGTGAAACTTGCTCAGGTGCAGAGTCTGATTTTGGTCAGCTGTCAAAAAAAGAGAGAAATTAACATGACTGTCGATAGAAATCTATTGAACTAGGGTCAAAGCCCGTGTAACTTTTAATATGGTTGACCCAAAATCCCTTTTCTCTAGAGAGATAGTTTAGTAAGGAAATTACACAAAAAGCAGCCATGTCAAAGCCTGCAGTAGGTTCACATTCTCACATTTGGGAATCACATCTTTGGTAATTGTAATGTCTGAAGCTATTGTAAACAAATAAAAAAAGCACTAAATACCTCACTGGGTCAAAAACTGTGATCTATAAGAAAGGGGTTGGAAGACAATGCCCTTAGTAAGACCGTTTTAAAGCTAAAATGCATTGGATATTTTAGGAATCTTGATCTTTTTGCCTTGGACCTCCTGTCATATATGTATAGTTGTAATTTTTTTCCTCAAATACATTTTCATTTTGGTTTCGTAAATGAAAATCAAGATAAAATGAGGCAAAACAATGTTGTTGTTTTTTCAGATTTCATCACCCCCCGACCCACTGAATGCAACATGCTATGGAAAAAACAGAGCAATACCATTCATGTTTTCTAAAAGACATCCATAGTTCTCCTCTAAAGTGCAGTATAAAGATGGTAAAAGAAATAGATTGCAAAGCAGTTACTTTGTGTCTCAGGGTGGGGTGTTGTAACTAGAGTTGGCAGAGACCTGGTTTAATCCGCTAATGCACTGTGGATCCTGCAGCGGCCACAAGAAGAGGAAAAAAGAGGAACACAGATTTAGTAATGAGAGAGCGGGCCATCAGAGCTCATAAATGAATGAGAAGAATGAAGTATGACTCAAGGCTGGGTGGAGACATGACACAACTAATGACTGTGGGTTAATGGATGGAGCAGTGAGGTGTGCTGCTGCTGCTGACTCCTCCTTTTGACTAAGCCCAGTGTGAGAGACAGGTCAGATCACTGTAGCTGTGTAGATTTCACAGTAAAAGGATGATGGCTTTTTGAACTTTAAAGAGTCATGAAAAGTGTCATGAAAATTATTATTCAAGTGTTATGGTCAAAAGAACTGAAACAAGCACAAAAGAGACAGTGAGAGCAAAATTAGATACTCATTGGCCGTGGCCAGAACGTAGCGCACCAGTTTGACAAGTACTGCATTTGAGGAATAGTCATGTGAGACATTCTAAATGACAGCAAATGAAAACCTATTATGCTTCTGTCTGCTAACGTTTTTATGACAACCATTTATCAAGATGTTGGACATTTAAAATCACAACATTGTGCTACAACAACTTACTAAAAAGTCTGCTTGCTTTCATATTGAAAATAGTTGTTCTTTGGAAAGTTGCAGTTCATGATAGCAGACAGCTGATTTTTGGCTCTGCTATGATGCCATGTATGACCACTTCCAAAAATACAGTGGTAAGATAATCTGTGATGAATCTGAGGTTCAGTGAAATAAGAACTAAAAAGCTATGAGAGATCATCCACCAGAGAATAAAGATTGCTCAAATATGTATGAGAAAAATAAACAAGTAGAGTATAAATAAATTCTCTAAAAGAATGATTTGCATGATAACTTCTCACAATTTTGACTCTCTAAATCTCTAAAACAGAACATTATCACATTAAAAGTCTATTCTATTCTTTATTCTATTCAGAACTGTAATGATCTCAATTCAACTCAACAGATTTTGCTGATTTTGACTTACACAATGCTAGTGGGAGAGAGAGCGACAACAGATGAGAACTTGAAGAGAGGAATATGGCAGAGCTACACAGAGACAAAGCTTAGCCTTGTGTCAGTGAATCCAGCAGGGCACAGAGGAGCACAGTGTTCATGAGAGTTACAGAATATCTGTGAACTGCCGTGACGCATGAATATGGCCTGGACATGAAAAACTATATCAAGTAAACACTTAAAGCCAGAGCATAGTGAACTCCGCTGTATGGTTGAGCGGTTGGCTAAGTGTTGAAGTGGGCGTCTATAATCAGTCGAATGTATTGCTAACGCCATCACAATAAGCTCTCGTGTTGAAAGCAGTTGAGCTGAATGTGAAGTAGAAGCAATATACAGTCAGTATGAACTACGAAAGATAAAATTTAGTCTATTGATAGTCAATGATAAAGCACATATCTCCAGAGATGTAAAGTCAATCGGCTGTGAGCAAAAGCATGACTTACTGCTTTGGAAATAATGATGATCAAGCTGAAGCTAGGGCTGGGCAATCAATCACAACATTGAGATATCATGAAAATTAGTCCATTAAAGAAAAGTGTCCTCTGATTTACAATGCAAAGTCGACTAAATAATACAAAATATCGTGACAATGCTTCATCATCACATCATTTTCTTGACAGCAATTTCCCCTTTGAAAAGCTCTAATTCCAACAAAAACATTGTTTCGTGGATTCTTACACTTCTGTCACCTCGCACAGATCCATTATCTCTGAGGCTGAACTATCAGAGAAAACCACTTCTTAAAAGACACTGTTTGAACTGCTTCTGCTGTAACCCAAAAGATTTCAGTAGATTCCCCTGTTGTAGTCTGTATGTCCAGGCCAGGTCAGCGACATTTTCACCAGCTAATAAATGCTCGGGCACGCACACATCCTTGGTCCTTCTGATTGAAAACAAGGCTCGTCAGACAGAGGGTAAATACAAGAGGATTTTCTGTGTGTTGACTCACAGAGGGAACAGGTGCAGACAGGACTGGCCCAAACATCAGGGACTTTACATTCACCACAGCTAAACGGGCGTCACACAGTACTGGTAATATCGAAAATAAACACCGTTCTGAATATGCATATGGTGTTCTGTCTTCCTCTTGTATGAAAACTGTAGAATAGAAATAGAGATGCATAAATCCAATTTTTCAGTTCCGATACCAATTCCAATACTTTGGCTTTAAGTATCTACCGATGCCCGATAGCAAAAAATAACAATTGCTTTTTTAAAATTAAAATATAAGACATCAGCTTTGCATCTCAAAATAATTTATTTAGTTAGAATATGTTTCTAATATGATAGACTATATTCTAACACTACATTTTTATTTTAATAATTAAGATGGATTTTGGCCAAAATCAGTTATTAGCCAAAGCAGAAGGCCAAACATCAGTTATCCATATACCCCACTTTTACTGACTGACATTTTTTCTGTAACAAGAAAAACATCTTCAAAAATTTCATATCGTTTTAGTTTCTGTATTTATTAAATAATATAAATTCTCTTTCACAAACTGACAGTCGTACACTTCAGGCTAAAATGAAGTGCTTGGATAGATCAGACACAATGACAAACTCATTCTGACATTATTGACGTTTGGTGGAGCTCAGTGACTTGCTTTAACTTGAGAAGGCAAAAACAACACTGTGCACTATCCCTTTATGTCTTATCACCATTCTGTTTGACCCACATCCTTTGGCTGCGTGCACATGCCAGCATCTGTTTATTCCTACATTAGACATGAGACAACCGCGCTTATGCTCAACTCGATTATGTGCATGACAGGAGCGTGCGCCTGCCTTTGTAGGCCAAGCTGCACAAAGTGGCCAACCCCCAGCAAAGTGCCTGGGATAGAACATGCTGCATACTGTGTGCTCGTCTCCAATGAAATGTAAATCCTGTTTGGGAAACTGGTGCAGTAGCTTGTGTGACTTGTATGTTTGTGCACGCTGGGGAAGCCTTCTCGTAGCTAAAGTCAAATGCAGCTGAAGAAATTTGTGGTTGGCTAAATATGCAAATGTTTTGTGCATTGATTAACTGACTAAAACATTGGTAACTCAAGTATTTAGCAAAGTGCACAGACAAGGTCATATAGAAAACTATAAGCATCTAGAGTATTTATCGATAAAAATGCACGTTATGCTCACAAATCACCCCCAGAACTAGGACTGCAGTCATTAACTAGTTGATGGTGATGGTTGATGGTACATAGATTCACAGAATATATAACCTTGCTTCACAAACTTACAGCGAAAGAGGCATTAATAATGTCAGGTTGTAAAACCCTTTTCATTAGGGATGGAAAATCGATCGAAAACTTTGAAATTGATCAAAGTATGCAGAAATCGAATGGAAAGGGCAGAATTGATCAGTTTTGCTCTTGCAGCCACTGACTTACACACTCTGTAGTTTTATAATATACACAATATAAGCCATGATGTAAGAAGAAACAAAGTGTGAACTTGTGTAAGACCTGAATGAATGTGCTTTATTATGTTACAAAACCAACTGATGGTGGACTTCTAAATATGGACACTAAATATGACAGTTTATTGTTCAAATGTTGCTAAAACACACACGTTCTGACATTAAAACCAATGGCTTTGTTTAAATGCCATTTATTCTACTGTAGTTTAGTTTATTTTGTGTCTTAAGGTAATAAAAAATGTAATCCAGATAAACTAACAAAATTGAATGAAATTGAAAATCGTGGCTGCAAATCAAAAACTGAATTATATCGTGACTTAGTGAATCGTCCCATCCCTAGTATTCACATTTAAGTTTAATTGTATTTGTTTGTGATAGAATGTATTATTAAAACTCATGCAAAGATATTGTTTCAGGACATAAATTAGTGTCATAGTTGTAATATCATCAACAATCCCTACATTGTGCCTTAAACCCTCGAGGAGGGTCCCGACCCCACTTTGGTAAACAAGTTAATTAAGACTTTTATTACTCTACTATATTTTTTGACTTGTGGCATTAATAATTTAGCTGCAACAATATAGAAAATAACTGATTCAACTGACAGTGACTGTCATTGGAATGAGGTTACATTAGGGCTGGGCAATCATTAGAAACATAGAGGGATCGAGATTCAGTCATGTCGAATCGTCAGTTATCTGATTGGAGGTTTAGAATCAAAAGATTGATAACCAATCCTTTGTCAGAAAAATGTGTTTTGGAGCAGAAGTCAAATATAGATGTATTAAATTATTTTTCGTATTAAATGGGACATATCAAAGTTTTCTTTATGTACATAAGAGTAATTTTATTTGTTTTTTCAAGAGATTAAACACAATTGAATTGAAAATCAAGATCAATAAATATAAGGGGAAAAAAATCTTGATGCTTTTTTTCCCAGATCTCTCAGCCCTAGTTCACAATTGATTGCTGTATTGATCATCAAAAATGTCTTAGTCACTAACATACAAATCTGATCTTTTGAACATTTTTATTGACCAAGACATCATCAGGGTGATTCACTGATTAAATAAGTAAAGTCCTACACCCCAATTAGAGACGGAAGAAATTGTTATCATCTTCTATTACAGACAAAGCTTTCATAATGAACATGAGACAACAGCTGGTTAGAAATGTAACTGTAATCTAAACTTTGCTAAATAAACTGGTAATATCTTTAGTAACAAAAGCCACAGATTGTCTAACCACCAAATGGTCATCACTTTAGAATAGGTCGGTAGCTAAATCAATAGTAAATACTATCTAATATTTTTGTAATAATTAAGTATCTTAATAGTCCTGATTATGGGGAAGGGATACTTTAAATTCTTTGGAATAAGACACACAAGGCATGTCAGGGTATTTAAAAAAACTATGTGTTTTTATAATTTAGTGTGAGTTTCCAAAAAATCACAATACACATCATAAAGCTGTGCATTTAATAAAATTCATGATTATTATTCTAATCAACTGCAAAAACGTCATAACCCCTGATGAAAACCCTCCGTGTGCATAAATCCCTTCCATGTAAACTGCTCTTGCACTTTCTTTAGCGCGTTACAATGTCAGAACAAAGATGACTTTAACTCCTTTATGCTCCCAAAGAACAGAAAACAGACTCCGGTTTGTGGTACAGGGCAGACAGTGGTGCTTTTGACATCCTCCGCTCTCCTTCCTCCCTCGCTCAAAGAACCGCTCCTCTTGTTCTCACAGCAGAAACAGTGAAAACAAGAGACTGTGTCAGGCTCAGAAAAGTGCTTTGCAAGATCACTGTGGTGCAGCTGTGAAACGGTGCAGCAGCAGATCTGTTTAGCAAATGTTTACTTCCAAAAACTTCTCCAAGAATAGTGTCAATTCTGTGTTTTCTAGTGTGAATTGCACTTAAATAAAATGTGATTATTTGCTCTGTGTAGTTGTGCGAGATTCACCATGTATTGCTTAATGCATTATAGATCTAAATCTTCGACCTAATTCATATGGATTTATTTTCACGATAGGTTTTATTTTATCATTAGAGGTGTACTGTGCTTTGTCTCACAGCAACAGAATGAACATGCTTCACAAATACATACTGTATTGTAAGGTCAGATAATACTGCCTTCTTTTATCCATACAGAAAAAATCCCTAGAAAAAAAAGAAAAGTTCAGATTTCTATCATTATAATGGCAAGTGAAGATGACTCATTTATTATACTAAACCTGAACATAGCCAGATAATCAGGTCAAAGGCCAACTATAAATTACTTGACAAATTACGAATAGATCAAGATAACAGCCGGGCTATGTCTATAAGTCATGTCTAATTCATTTTTATGTTGTTATCTGTCTTTGGTCATCCAAAAAAAATGTACTTTCAAATCAATACAACACATTCATTTGTCTCACATGGTTTCACAGCAAAATCCACATTTAATTTGCGAAGTTGTGAAGACAGAAATCAGAATTATGACATTACCTGTCTATCACATGCTCCATCTTTTCCACATAAGATCCCGAGTCTACTTTATCACTTTGGAATTATAAATTGAATGAAATTGGTTTATGTATGGCAAGTTACGATTTGTAGGATTCTGAGATGGCCGATAAGTTCTGACAATGTTTTCAGAGGGAATGTTGGACAGATTTTGGTTATTTTCTCTTAACTACTAAATTTAATTTGATTTGATTTGCTAGTTCTCTTTTATCACAGACATGTAAGACAATATTGAAACCATGTTTTGTGTGGTGTCTTTTTTACAATAATGTGCAGTAAAGGCTGTTGATCTAAGACATTCTTGGTTGACTAAAGACACGCTGAATCACAAAACTAGTCCATAAGCCCAGTTCAGAGTTCTGTGAGATCATTTGGCTGTATTGACTCAGGAGAAAACTGGATAGCCCGTGGAAGAAAGCTGTTCAGCTTCCGAGATGTCCGGCAGCCAATGCTCCGATACCTATTTTCAGATGGGATAAGTGAAAACATGTGATGAGAAGACTGATTGCAATGAAAGATGCACCAATAAGTCTTTCTGTGATCCACCACATCTCCTTTGTATTCTTCAATTTAAGGAAAAGGCTGGAAAACCTGTACCATTCCGCTGTTTTCCTTGCCCTGAAGGAAAGGCTACTACTGACGGTGTTCTGAGGCAATTATCCATTTGCCGTTTGATGTTGAACAATCTGCTTCTGCATTTTTGACTGATTGTTTCAGTCTTTCTCATGTTAGTGTTTGGTTTCTTTTGACCAATGTCTGTTACAAGTTATATCACTCTATCTGTAACTATTTTCACAAATTAGATGTCAAAAGTATCAAAAGTCAGACACTAATTGATCAATACTCATTTGAAATAGCAATGTTATAAATAACTAGCACTGACTAAAAAAAAAAACCTCATGCATATGAATTAATTTAGCCCAGAGAAAACATAAAGAAAGTCCAATTATTCCATCAGAACCGCCAATTGTATTATCATTGTGATTGGTACATAGAGTATTGAACATGCATCTCAAAATCAACGCGACTTCCACAAAGTATGCTCTTAATTCCAACCTTTTACCCAACCTCCATTCACACTTCTAGCTTTGTGCCAGAAAAGCAGGACCTTTCTCTTCCTCCTCATCGGTGTGTAAGTGGTCCACTTGCTCCTCAGAGACTTCCCCATCCAGGCTCCATACTGGGTTATTAACTTTTAACCCTCACCATCTGATGCCCGCTGCTGCCATGACTCTCCTCATAGCTCATATCTCTTCTGGACCTCTTCTCCAGCTGATCCTCTTATCTTGTTCACATTTATGCCCTTTTAAATACCTCACTTCTTAATCACTGCTCTGGTTTCTTGTAGGAGCTGACTTTTTCCTTTTATCCTCCATCCTCTCCCTGTGCCACGACTTCCCCAGGAGGCCTCCAACGCATTAGGATAAGAGCTCTTCTACCTGTCTACTGTCTGCTGTGAGGCTCTTGGATGGGGCTGTATATACGCTCAGATAAGGCAGAGTGCTGTACGTTCAGAGATATACTCAGCTCTCCTCATGACACTGTATTTTCACATTTTTAATTTGGGATGAAAATTGGCTTGCAGAGCAGATTTATTTCAATTCAGTTTTTGTCCTCAAAAACCAGGAAGTGGTCTTTTGGGCTTAAGTGTTTTTGGTAGCTTTAAGGTGGCTGCAAAAATGCTTATGCCGCTTTATTGGGCTGTATACATATCCAGCTCAAAATTTCTCTGTTCTACCTTATGGACTTTGTTAATAACCTTTTAAACCATATTACTTTAGTCTACAGTTTGCTACAAATCACTGTAGAGTTGTTGCACATTTCTATACCTTCTGTTCCTTTGAGAATATTACACAAAGTTTCAACAATTCTCAAGTAAATTGTGAAGGGAAAATGCTTCAAAGAGGCTAAAACAACAGCTGTAGTTTCACATTTCAAAAGCACAGGGCTGAAATATCCAGCTGCTTTAGATGACGATGTATGCAGTGAAGCATCTCTTTCAATACCATCCAATGACATCACAAGAAGAAAGTAATAGCCTCTAAAATATATTATTAAAGAAAAAAAAAAAGATTTTAGTTTTCTCTGTTAGGCTTCTCATTTGGTTAACAACAGCCATATAAACGCTGTGTGTGAAATAAGAGGAATAGGCACTGTTCCACGAGGACAAATGACACATAAAAGCCAGTCATGTGATGCCTGCCCTGCAGACAGTCATGAGAAGTGACTGCATCAAGTCTAATGTTCTTTTTCACAGCGCTAAGTGTTTTGTTTCAAAACAAGAAGTTGCACAGAACTGCTTATTACTTTTATTTCCATCAAGGGAGAGAGAAATATGGCTCTTTTCCAATTACCTGAAGCTCCAAATTCACAGTTTGAACTCCTTTCACATTTATTTCTCTAGTTTCCATAGTAATCCTAAATAGACATGGTATTAATATTGTTTTTTTTTCTTCATGATCATATTTCATTGATTAACTTTTGCAACCCAACTGAGTTACTACTACTAAAGAAAATAACGGAATACATGTATTTGTACGTTTTTGTACGGGTAAGTTCTTCTGATTTGTTTTAGGTTCATAGGCATTAGCATGTCAAGCAAGATCATTACGATTATGTCCTTGGAGTACATTACTTTGCAGTCAGTAGTTAGAGCTCTAAGCACATGACACTAGAATTTCAGAAGCACATGTGTTTCTGAAATTGTTTCTTCAGATCTTAACTGTATGATTAACAGTTTTTTTAAGCAGAAAAAAGGACATGTTGATAATTCAAAAATTGCAGTCTTTACTATTTGCTATGCATTCACTGAAATTGCAATTCTGATTGAATTTTGTGTGCATTCCCAAGCATACAGGACGTGCCAATTTGTGAAGTACTTCAGGATGAAGGCCACAGTATCACTTCTAATTGCTTCTGACACATTCTTTCTATTCTTTACACATATTATTTGTACCGATGCTGCTCAAACTAAATAAACTAAGAAAAATGTGGTGTTTATTAGACTTAGCAATTAGCAATTATTAACCCTCACTGTGAGTTCTTTCCATTGGGAGAGTCATGGAACTTAAATGTGCTATTTTGTTGGAGAGACACATTAGAAACAAGTTAGATTGAACCTGCAAAGTAAACACAGAATGATGTTGCCTTATCAGTCTGGCCCCTGGTTAATAATCAGTTCTCCCTCCACACATGGGCAGTCTCCAAAGTCCTTTAATTAACGACAGCAAGACGACTGGCTGGAACATAATCAGCACATCACCACTGGAGAATCAGGCCTCCTCAGGAATCAGACTTCATTTAGATTTATCCACCGCCAACTTCAGCTCGGAACAACTACAGACAGCAGACGCCCCAAATGACATGACGAATGTTTAGAGAAGCCCGATGCATCAGGACACGAACACTTATTATAATTAATACTGCGCATACTCACTGTGTTGCTACCTCTTTATAGAAAATGTCAATTATTTCAATTCAGTATCCAATAAAAATCTAACAAACAGCACAAAGTAATTTTCCTCTATAGCACCCTCTAGGTCAAGAGTACATTGAGGAATGGAAACATGACTAGGTAATATACAAATGGTATGGCTGAAATGTCATAAACATTTAATTGTGATCTGACTTTTTTGTACATTGCCCCCCTCTTACTAGGAAAATGTACACCACAATACAACAAAGGCAAACAAGGGAACTTCTTCTCACTAATTAATGGGTGTTTGGATCTCAATTAACACAGCCCTCAACACACAAAATAGAAAAAATATGAAGATAAAACAGTTGTGCTTGCATCAGAGGACATTTTGTTTTTCTCCTCTCCTGCCAGAGTGAACAATGCCTCCATTCTTCAGCAGGCCTTGATTTTAGCTGTGGGTTCACATGACTCTAGTGTTCATTTGAGCTCTGTGACTTGGGCCTGTCCTGATGCATCATTATTTTAGTTGGAGTTATTATAGTGATATAGTTTTGATGAATGGTAGTATTTGTATCAGCGGAATTGTTTTGTGTGTGTGTGATGGAACAATAATGCTACTGTTCTAAAGTGGGACATTACGAATTCTGATAAGGTTCCCTCAACTGCCCTCCCATTGTTTTCTGTTTTGAGACTTCGTTCTTTTTATGTATGCACAAAAGGATATTTTACAGGCCTTAGATCCTTACAGTCCATGTTTATCTATAATGTTGTTCTGATCAATAATTTCTCTTTTTTCATTTATATACCAGATGAATTCCTTGCAATATTTGTGAATTCACAAATCTCTTGAGAATTATCTAAGCAGACTCCTGCTATTATGTACTGCAGAGCCCAGCCAATCACAACGCAGCATTGTGGTTTGAGCAAATAGTTATGTGAAGAACGTCCTTCGGCTTACAGATAGAGATACTTTGTGCATTTGATGACAGTCCGCTTCAAATGCTTCTCACCTAACTGGATTACCTACAATTTGATTTCCCAGCTTGTTTCATTGTTGTGACACTTCAACCAATCAGTTTCAAATGTTCAACAATATTGTGTTCAACTTCTGTTTATTCTGCATGTGAATGAACTCAAAGAGCGTTACACATATGCATCTGCTGTGAGCAAGACAATGCAGTGATGTTAGCAACAGAAATACTAGTAGCTTATTCTACAGCATTCCAAAGCAGAATGCAATAAATATCATCCAGAATAAATGTATTAGATGAAGAAATTTAAATCTGAGGCAGAGTGTAAAACATGACATCTCTTTGTGTAAAGAGACTATATTCATACATGATCATAATCTTTGTTTTACCATTATTAGTAGTCCCAAATACCACTAGCTAACCACTAGCTAACTTTTCTAAATTTATGTTATTAGTCACAAACTCTTGCTGTGCAATGAATGCATACATAAAACTAATACATACTAAATATGGTTTCTGACCTGAAAAAGCATTGTCTAAGTGGATTGAGTATGCATAGCAAAATGAAGACAACAGCAGGGTTGAATACGAAACAAGGCATTAATTATTGACACATTGATACTACAGTTTTCCTGTTATTCTTCCTGACTTTAAAGTCCGCTCTCCAAAGCCAAATGCCTGCATATATCTGGTTCCTCCTTCAGCAGATTCTACAGTGCACACACCTCTACTGCCTGTCATCTTTCTTATTATGGGCTCTCTGTCCCCCACTGTGTGAATGAAACCGAATACAAGAGCAAAGACAATAACCAGGCTTTGAAAACACGTCCACTGACCTAATAGGGCCTCAGAAGGTCCAAATAATACTGTTTTCTATAGAAAGTGTGCTACACAAGTTTCCAACAACATGAGAGTTCTGATTTGTGCACATTTTATTGTATAGAAAACATATTATTTCACATGTTGGAATACTTCACATAAGTCACGGCCATAGAGCGTAACTTTTGATCACAATAGAATAATAACTATACAAATCCTAACAACAAGAACAAGAACAAGTACAACAACAACAGCAATAAAAATAACAATATAATATTAGTACTACTTCCAGACTATTGTAATAACTGTAAGTTACTACTTCAAATGCACATGTCTTATTTGTGTCGTTGTTAGTGTTTTAGTAGGGCTGTCGATCAAAGAAAGTCTTGGTCGACTAAAAGCATATCCAATCAATGATTCATTGGTTAAAAAGGAGGCGTGGCTAAAGCTTTGAAGCTAAAAAGTATGTTTATTTAACCCAAACAAAAATCCTGAAAATCCAAAGGAGTTCATGAAAAAACATCAATTCAAACACAAAATGAATAGGAAACATAGTACATATATGAGGGATTTTTTTGTTTATCAACACAGCACCTGACCTGCAGAAAAAGCCATTGCACAAACAGTCGAAAAACACCGTTGTTATCTAACTATAAGAGTTTATCAATGTGCAAAAACAAGTTATGCTGCTAAATCAACAATTGTGAATGAAATTTGACCCTACGACCCTAAAAATTTACATGCAGGTGAGTGAAAAAACGGTGAGGAGACAGACGTTTGTCATACCCGATACCTGATCGAGACAGCTAGCTCTCATCCCGTTTTGTTGTTTTATTCAAAGAAGTTTCCCCAGCTAAGCAAATTGAGAACACTATAACGCATGCGCAGCAGGGCGGAAAGTGACGTAGACTGAAAATCCATTTATGTAACGGCAGATCAGACCAATGGTAATACAATTTGGTCAACTGCATCCGCCAATTAATCGACTAAACGACTAGGGACTATTTTAGCTTCTGCAGAGTCTCCACAGTCCGTGTTTAGATTGCCTTAGTTCAAGCCTTCGAGCTATCTGAAAAAAAAAAACATTTATAGGATTTGCCACAATTTGTATCTGCTGTTTTCATTACTGGGAAATTCAGCAGCTGCGTATTCCAGATGTCCACATTTCCACATGTAGATCAACATATACAAGATACTATAATATACTGATACCAGCCCTATTTTCAATTACAATCTGTATAGTTGTAAGTTTTGGTGGCTGGAGGGGGCTTCTGGGCTGAAACTACCTTGTCACTTAACTAAAGCCTTGGAAGTTCAGTTCATCACATTCCCCCTGCAGCATAAGTGGATTTCATCAGTAGAATCAATACATAGATCAGTCTGTAATCTAGATGTTCCGGGGTCATTCTTTCTAAGACAGTAAACACAAAGACTGCCGCGACACTATCCAGCAGCAAAGTGGCACGAGCACGGCAACGTCATGATTAGCTTTGATCTGAGAGACACAGTTAGCCTCCAGCTTAGACCAATGCAGATCGATATCTCTGCCTTTGATGATTATACTGTATATGTGTGGGTTTATAGAAAGTAGCATATCCAACTGGTTACAGCATCAGAGATTAGACATGCACTTAAGCAGTGAAACGTACTTCACATAAAGCAATAAAGCTACTGTGTGTGCATATTAAAATACAATAAATAATTTAGGTGGCTTAGACTGGACAAAGCACAGAGATGATGCACTAAAAGGCCTGTCAGTGTATCATATTTTTGCCCTAAACAATAAACTCTAAGCACATTTCTCAAATATCCTCTTAGAAATGCAGATTGATTAAAATCTAGTATTGAGATTAAAAGCAAGTATTGCGTTGTCTTGGAAGTATGTTGAAATGGCATGAAATTGTCTGCACTTGAGAAAATGGGTTGATGCAATATTTTTTAAGAGACTAAAAGCTTTTTCAACCATTGTTATTAGCCTTTTAAAAATTCATTTTACCTGTAATTTGTTAGAGGTCTTTCTTTGATCTTAAACTGTTATGGCTCAATGTCAAGCTCACTCACCATCTACGCCTATTCAATCAAATTATTGCTAATTATTTACAAACTAGGGCTGTAATCGACCAAAAAAATTTATTGGTTGACAAAAGACATGGCTTGCTGATTCATTTTGATTTTGATTTGACTCAAACTGTGCTTGAAAAGACTGAAAGTGCTTAGGATTTATACAAAAAGGATCTGTTTTGCACTCTCACACTTTCAGTTAAATCACTTTTTTGTTGCTGTTCTGTATAGACTGTTTTACGTTAAGTAAAATAATGACTCAACTATTCCACATTTAGGTTGACTAGACAAAGCCACCACCAAATTTGTAATTGGCTAAAGAACTGAAGCTGTAGAAACATCTTGCTGTTTTGATGTTCCTGTGTTAGGTGTGCAGGCAAGCTAGGGACACATTTCTGTTCAGTGTCTTTTCAGCATCTGTGCTAGTGCATTCTTTGATACTACCACACACCACTGGTCTCCCTGTCTGTCTGCCGTAAATAGGCCATTACTTTGAAATGTAAGTATGCTTCCAAAAATCCACGCCCCTCTCACTGCCAGCTTCACACACACAAACACATACACACACACTGAGCGATGACCCGACAACACAAGCTATATTGAACTTTTTATAATGCTGCTCTCACTTGCAGAGAATGCAGAGGCCACGTCACAGGGGTCACGTCACTGGGCTGTTTGATATCACCACAGGACGTGTGTGTGTGTGGAGTGAGTGTGCACATGTAATTTAGCTGATCTGTGCAGTAGCACTGACAACATCACCCTGACTGAAGTCTTCAATGTATTGTGTACTGCTTTATGAGATTTAAGAAGACTAGCTCACACAAAGATTGGACAAACAGCTTCTTTCCAACAGTTGGAAAATGTCAGCCACATTCTAAGTGACATTAATGATTGATGAGAAAAAATGGCACACTCAGAACATTTATCAATATGTCATACTTGCTTTTTTATTTAGTGCACACTTGCTCACAATGCACACTAATAAATGTGTTTTCACTTTATCAGATAAACATGACACACTGTAGGTGTTTCAACTAATAGCTATATTTAAGCTGCCCAGTTTGTGTGTCTTATAAACCCAGGCATGGCATTATTTTCAACAATCAAACCAATAATACATTTAAAGTGACGTACCTGACTTTTTGTAATTAACTTGTACACTTTATCTTTTCAACCCAAATGGAAAAGTGGTCTGTGCTGTATTGTAAGCACACGACTGTGTTCTCTCTGAATTGAATAATAGCAAAAAGCCTGCGTGGTCCTCTCCAGTTTTACTTTGCTGTTTGTTAAAAGATGTCATCAAGCCATACACATGCACAAACACCCCCACATAGGCTACATATACACAAGATCATTGTAATCTTGACTCATATACAGTGCTGGCAGCCTCTGGCACTGGCTGGCCACATGATTCTCTGTGTTTTAATAGTTTTAATGTTCACGTATCTCCAGAGAAGAACCCCTCCTCCACTTCAGCATACACCCAGGCACAAGGTAACCAGCCTCTGCACTTTATGTCTCCAAACTAAAGCTGCTGATGTAACGGGCGAACATCTGTGAGCCTGAGGGCCAAGTCTTAGGACCATATGCCACCCAAAATTCTGACGGCATTTCGGAGAGCAGGGGGCCATAGACAAACAGAATAACTCCATCTTTTTCTGCAAGTGTGTGTGGGACAACTTGAAATGCAAGTGTTTAGTCTGGCGGATTTGATAAGAAGCATCCTAAGTGTACATTTATGCACTGAACTCCAACATTAGTTTGGTCTTCTTTGATTTCCATGGACTCCTATGACCAACACCAGATTATTTAATAAGTGAGCATCTGACTGGCTCATTTGTACGAGTCGTTTTACAGACATCGGATTATTCTAAACATCACCAGCAGTCACTCTCTCATCTTACCTCACAGACTCGAGATATCAGTCAGTTTGTCAGAAGTTGAACCAGACCGTAATCTGCGCTTTCACTCCAGCTATTTCACTCCACTTAACCTACAATGTGGCGCTTTAATCCAAATGGTTCACCCGCGCAAAAGCTGTCTATGAAACATGTTACTAAAAGAGACAAAAATGTCCTCTTACCGTGGAGAAGACGTGCAGACCGAGAGGAAACTGGTTCTCTGGCAATTATAAATCCTTATTTCGCATTGTAGAGGGAGAAAGCAGATGATGAGGAGGGCAAGCACGAGCAGGCTTCTACTGCGAGGGAATAATCCGACTGTCAGTGACAATAAACCGGGGAGGGGGAGCAGGAGGAGGGCTGCTCTCTCTCCAATTAGAAACACTGGCTTTGATTGTTACGGGAAGAGAATAAAGCGAGTGTTTCTGCTTTGTACGGAAGAGGGACAGCAGCGTGGTTTGACTCGTGTTCAACTTAAATAATTGGTTAAACTAAACACGTGATTCTGTTTGGAAGTAAAGGCAATTCAACTAAAAATAGGCCAGTGGAGAAGCAACACAACTAAAGCTAAATCAGCGTAAAAAGTGATGCTATCGTCAGTCTGAATTCAGTTGTTTTTGTGAGGAGATAGTGCTGAGGGTTAAGCGCACACTTCGTTTAAATTTCCATATTCAAAGCTGAGATCTTTTGCCTTCAGGCGCTGCCATCTAGTGGTGCCAGAGGGTTTGCACAGGCAGAACAAGCATAGTCTGGTCTGCAAAGCTTCAAAGGTGGTCAGAATTTATGCACAAGTAAGACTTAAGTTACTACTAAATAGGATTGGTCACGTCCAAATATAGGTAGTAGTCCAAGACCACTTGAGCAAGAGTAAAACAGTGACAACAGATGAAAAAAACTTGGTGTTGTTACCAGTCGTTAGAAAAGTCTTTATCAGCACAAACTGACATAGGCTAGGAATTGTTTGATTCAGTGACGCTCTCAACATTAAAACAAACTTGGGCAAATTGTGGCCCGGGGGCCAGATGAGGCTCTCGACCCATTGTGATCAGGCCCGTGGCACGTTTTCATGAAGACTAGTTGGTCTTTATACAATTTTTTGTTTTTAATTGAGACAATAATAGATTAAAATAGCCTATATTTTACAGACATATGCTCATAAAAATGCTAATTTGTTACACTAGTGGCCATTGGCCATCCCTCCACTTCTCTAGAATCTAATATGGCCGTCTGTGAAAATCAATTTCCCACAGTGATTTACATGGTAGGCTTATTTCCAGAAAGTACTCAAGAGTAAACTGTTACTTACTCTCTTGACATGACAGGTGATTTTTAATTTGACTCAAAAATGAGTAAAATAAAGTCTAAAGGTGCAATAAACATAAATGTTCTTGTATAATTGTCAACAAATGTGCTTGTGCTCACAGTGAAAAGAGAAACATGCAGTGGCGGTTTCTGGGTGGGCGAGGAGGTCAGCCGCCCAGGGCGGCATTTGCCAAGGGGTGGCATTTGCCGAGAAAAAAACAAAAAACAAAAGTCCTTCATCAGCGGCGCCGCAGGACGAATGCAAGCTAATGTACAGTTAACAGGTCAAGCTATACCAGCAGAAACAGCACCCTCTAATGGCGGCCGCGTCCCTTCACAAACAGTTCTGTGTGCCATCCCGTCTTGGTCAGTGGATTAAACCAAATAAAAAACGGGGACAATTTCCCAGCTGTTGCTGCGTAGGAGTGGGGTCACGGCCGGGTTAATTGATAGGTAAAGCAAAACGGTCTGAAAAACACATTTTATTTATTCCCATCAATCTGTAATGATACATTTTTGCTGCATCAAAGCATGTCATGGATTCTGCATTTTAGAAGCAAAACGTGTTAGCTTAATAATAGAAGTAACTTGGTTTAGTCCGAAGTCAGAGTGCAAGTTGTTGACGAGGTCAGAGGATGCTAACATCGTCGTCTCTTTAGTCATAAATTTTCATTTACATGTGCAATGAGACGGTCAAAACCTGAAGGTTGCTCAGTTTAAAAAAAAAAGAACAAGAGAAACATGAAAAGAATAAAGGTATGTATAAGATGCATAATGTTTTGCCCAACTGTCATAATTATTATTTATCCTGCCTGGCTAGCACACTAATTCTCCATTTTAATATAAAGAAGAAGGCCCAGACACTACTATGTAATGCTGCTGAGCTCAATTTGATTATTAATAATAACATATTGCTGACAGATTGTTACCATTTTTTGACAGATGTGGATATACAGTAATTGTACAAATAATTAAAGCCGCAATCGGCATTCCAACGGTCTCTTGGGCGATCGAGCGGTTTCTAGGGGGTTTGGGGGGCGCCAGAGGAGCTTGTTTGCCCAGGGAGTCATGCAGGCCAGAACCGCCTCTGGCTGGAGGAACCAAAAACATCAAAAGGCATTCTAAAGTCTGCACCTGCATCTCCTAAAGCCTCGTAAAGCCCCCTGTACTATCTTGTAAACAACTCACAAACTCAACGTGAGCTAGACAAGAGACAAAGCTAAACAGAATCATACACAGCCTATTTAGTAATCACGATTATCACAACTACTGCAGCAGGTAATCAGATCAAATACGGTGGAGAATCTGTCACTCACCTCTGTAAAGTTATCAAATTAAACATCCAGGTAGCGGCGAGCTCAATGCTAACGTGATGCTAGCGCCGCCTGGCGTCTTTTAGCATCTTTTTAAACTTTTTGTTTACTTTTCTGACATAACAACATCTCAGTAACCTCAGTTTAAAGAAATTAAAAGAATTAGAATTAAGAATTAGTTGTGCTAAAATACATTCAATTCGCCAGAAAACGTCTTAAAAGAGGTAAACAGTTTAGCTTCCCATTCTTTATTATGGTGAGGCAGGAGAGAACAGTGACACGTTGCCGACTGTATCTATGCGTGTCATCTTGGCATAACTTGTGAAGCCTATAGTGCAACAGTATGAAGAAACCCACAATAAAAGAAAGACTTTATTTGAATTTTATTTTATTTATTTATTTTTTTTTTACAATTTTTTAAAGCATGCACATTGGTTTGTAACCCAGCTGTCCGGGACACAGAGATGCCAGACAGTATTTATGTGTCTTGTTCTGAAGCTAAAGAAACGCTACTGCTGTTGCAGTTTCTTTTTACTCTCAAACAGACCATACCATCTTTCATCTCCAAAGAACGCCCAGTATTAGGGAGTTGGGCGTCTACAAATTTTGGTACAAAATGCCGAATTAGTTAAGGGGGATTGGGGTGTTTAGGTGAGGATTGGGGTGTTTTAGGTGAGGATTGGGGTGTTTTAGTGGAGATTGGGGTGTTTTAGGTGGGGATTGGGGTGTTTTAGGTGAGGATTGGGGTGTTTTAGGTGGGGATTGGGGTGTTTTAGGTGAGGATTGGGTGTTTAGGTGGGATTGGGGTGTTTTAGGTGGGGATTGGGTTGAGTTGGGACATGAGGATATCTTCGTCGGAGTCATCTTCCGTCGACTCGCATTCATCATACGACTGAGGCTGAATCAGGAGACGTTGTAGCCTCAAAGTCTGTTTGCTCCTCCTATTACGGTTCTTTCCTTTTGGAGTTATGGGCTCCTCTTCCTCCATTGGTGTGACAGTCTGGACTGATGGTGGTTCCTGATAATGAGATTGGTCAAATTTAGGAACTTGACTGCCTCTTTGTATTCTCTTGAAAAGTTGTTTGGTCTGAATTCGTTGTTGTAACGATAGCGGTTCCTCCTGTTCGGAATTGTGGGCTCCTCTTCCTCCCTTGGTGCGACAGTCCGGAATGATGATGGTTCCTGATAACGAGATTGGTCAAATTTAGGAACTTGACTGTCTCTTCTGTATTCTCTTGAAAAATTGTTTTGTCTGAATTCATTGTTGTAACGATAGCAGTTCCTCCTGTTCGGAATTATGGGCTCCTCTTCCTGTTCCTGATAACGGGATTGGTCAAATTTAGGAACTTGACTGTCTCTGCTGTTATATCTTGAAAAATTGTTTTGTCTGAATTCATTGTTGTAACGATAGCGGTTCCTCCTGTTCGGAGCTATGGGCTCCTCTTCCTGTTCCTCTATTGGTGGGACAGTCTGGAATGATGACGGTTCCTGATAACGGGATTGGTCAAATTTAGGAACTTGACTGCCTCTGCTGTATCCGCTTGAATAGTTGTTTTGTCTAAACTCTCCGTTGTAACTGTTGCGATTTCCTCTCCAATATTTGGGTCGCACTGAAGGTTCTCTTGGGTTTTCAGTATTGTTGTTTTCGGCTTTGTTTGGCTTTTCTTCTCGTCCAGTGCAAATATTAATCTCATGTTTCTGTTCGATGTTCTCTGAGTTTGGTGACATTGAAGGTCCACTTACCTCATTTAGATTATGATGGGAAGTTTCTTGGGGTACTTTAGGCTCTCTTGGACTACTTGGGGTCATTCTCTCGTCTTCTGCTGAGGTCTGATTATCTGAATTTCTAGCTTTCCAGTTTCCCCTCCTTTTGGGCTGCCAGGAAACATTTCTTCTTGACTCGAATGTTTCTCGAGTCAGTTGGGGAAAGTTAGAATCATTCACTGTAAGTGGATTACTTTTTATATGTTCAGTTGGTTCAGATGTCACTTGTAAGGTTTTGGGAGGACCTCGTCATCAGTTCTTTCCAGTGTTGTTCCAGCTTGGGGCTCCTCCTGCGATTCAGGTAATTGGGTTGCTGACGGTGGAATGTCTGAGCTCTCTGGTGTTAGTGGGTTACTATCTTTTTGCTCAGAAAGCAACTCTTTATCAACTGTTTTTGGATTTTCCTCCTCCTGCTCAGGCTCTGGTGTTTGCTTGGCTATAGTTGTATAAGCTTCAACTGGTTCTGGATTTTCTAGCTTCTGATTTTCCTCCTCCTGCTCAGGCTCCGGTGTTTGCTTGGCTATAGTGGTATAGGCTTTATCCTCCTCTGTAGTCTGTGGTGAAAGCTTGAAGAGGGACCTGTCTACTTCTCCAAAGCTAAACGTAAATTCTGGCTCATCACTGAGAAACTGAAAGACCAGCTTTTTGACATTATTTTAGTTTTGCGCATTTCTTTTGTCGATACAACAGGTCGATCTACTTCTATTGGTTCGCTTTGGTCCATTTGTACCAGTTCAGGTTCTGGGAGACGGTCTTCTGGACAAACCTGAACTTGTTTTGGTTCCCTCAGGTCTACATGGACAAGTTCAGGTTCTGGGGGCTGAACAGCCACTAGCTCTTGAACTTGTTTTGGTTCACACAAGTCTATTTGCACAAGTTCAGGTGCCGGGGTGTGGTCTACTCGAAGTTCCTGAACTTTTTCTGGTTCACTCAGGCCTTCTTGGACAGGTTCAGGTGCTGGGAGATATTTTGCCCGAAAAACCTGAAGAACAGTTTTAAGTCTTTCAAGAGCTGGCCACTCGTTGGTGTCATCTAAACAGGTGGTACAGGCTCTATTTGTAGGTGTGGACACTGGCTCAGGAGTCCCACAGTGTTGTACCGAGGTGTTGTTAGATGACACCACTGTAGTTCCTGCAAATGTCTTCTTTTTTCTCCTGCCCTTTGCCATATCTTCTGGTCTCTAGTTATAAATATTGTTCTCACTGTTCACGTGGGATTAGTTGCTTCGATATCTCTGCTCGTCTGTTTGCGTGTTGTCGCTTCTGTGGTCTGGGTTCAAATGGCCTTGATCTGTACGTCACATTCACTTATAAACTCTGCTCTTTGTGACATCACACGTGCATTCCATCAAAGACTTTGTTTCAAAGGTTATTCTAATCGTCATAGCGATAGAACACTAGTACATAGTTTCCATGGTAACCTAGACTAATAAAGGTACATACTAGATAGTCAGGTCCGGTGGGATGGTGATAAAGTTTAGGAGAAGAGTTAGGGTGATGTTAATGTTAGGGAAAAGGTTTGGGTAAAGGTTATGATAAAAATATAACAGTTTTGGCCCCTTTAGCAAAAGTTATAAACTTATTACCATAGCAACCAGCTCACTTATGTCCCTCCGGACCAGACTATCTAGCACTAACCACTAATAAAGGTCCTTTTTAGCAACCATTTTGTGTTGGAAAACAAACATAGGCTACGTTAGCACTGCGTGTCAGTTCCAATTTTTTCAAATGCGACACACGTCACGTTCATATGTGAAAATAAATCTGATCTTTTCAAATGCAACTGCAATCTGAACACTCATGTCACATTCATCCGATAATCACGTCGCAAAACTCAACAAGTCAAAGCAGAAACAGCAGCTATGTGTTATCAAGTAATGTCCTTCAGTATACAAAAAAGTTGTGAGAAAAGTAGACAGCTACAGAAATACTCTAAAGGCGCAATTTCTTCACAATGTCATTTAAGAAACAAAATGACTTGTCTCTAACTGCAGTCATTGCACTGAATATTTAGGATGGAGGCCAGGCAACTCATACCCACCTTTGCCTGTGGTCAAGTCAGAAATAGCTTTTGATAAATTAGCTCAGTCTTTCCGTAATCTTCTGGTCAACAACAAGCTTGACATTCACTGGAGCGTCACTCAAAATATCAAAATATGAAAAGGGTTAAAGTAAATGCAATCACAAACCTATACAACAGTAGGTAGTGGTGGTTACACATGCATGCTGTAGCCTATGCCAAAAGGAAAAAAATGCTTTGCACAAAAATATGAAACGACGAAAGAACATTATTTGGTTTCTAACTTCTCAGGCTTATTTATTGTGTTGATATACGCAGATTTAAGCTTTGGTTGTTGATCACTTTAGATGGAAAGTGTTTGCTGTAGTCATGCCCTGCTGTGTTTGTTGTGTTTGTGCAGAGCTATTATGAACACTTGTATTAGGAGCGTGTGAAGACAAACAGTGACATGTTGAAGAGGCCATAAAGAGGCACAGAGATGGATAAACAGGTGCCACAGCCATACTGCGCACTGTTGGAATGTTCCTAATATAACTATGTTGACAATAGGCACGATGCAATCAGATCCACACGGGATTATTGTGGGTCATGTATGGCCCACATGGCTTTGGGTATTTACAGAGAAAGACTGCCCTCTCCTGTTCAATCATGATATGGCATATGTGAATGTACTTAAACTGAGATGGCAAAATGAACTAAAAGGAATTAATATATTACAATAGCCTACACATGAATCCATAATAACGTCAATTTACTTTATTCATTCTTTTTTTTTCTCTATCACTTATTATTGTTAGGGGTCATGGGTGACTGGAGCCTATCCAGTGACTTTGGGCTTTAGGTGAAAGAATACAGTGTCCAACTCATCGCACGGTTTAACACAAAGAGACACAGACAATCGAACTCTCTCATTCATTCACTCTGAGAATTTACAGTGTTTCCAACTAACCTACGCATGCATGTTTTTGAGTTTGGAGGAAGCTGGACCCTTAGAGAACCGATGGTAACACGGAAGAACATTCGAACTCCACAGATCAGGAGATGTTAATTTTAGCTTGACCTGGGAGTCGAACATATATTATTAGGAAGCCAACAGCATATGGACTTCCTGAAACTCGTATTGCGTATCATGAATAGAGCTCCAATCAAATGCCTATACGACTGCTCTGTAAACACTGCTCTAATTACATAAAAAAAAACATAGGCTACATTTGGGATAATTTCTGTTTTATTATAACATTGTCAAAATGTGTTTTATTGTTAATTAATTCTTTATTTGTTTATTGTTTACTAAAAAAAAAAGGAAAATTGTAGAATTTTATGAAAATAAATAACTCCTTTAACATGTAACATATTATATAATCTTTGAGATAGTGTGCTTATTCAAAGGAGAAACTCGGAGTAGAGCAGCTGCTTCCCCACATCGGCAGGAGGCAGCTGAGGTAGCTTGGGCATCTGTTCTGGATGACTTCTAGACAAAGCCTCCTTGGTGAGATGTTTCGGGCATGTTCCACAAGGAGGAGCCCCTCGAGGATGACCTAGGACCGCTGGAATGGAAGAACTCTCAAACATCTTGATTATCCCTAAAGAGCTGGAGGAAGTTTTGTCTGCTGCCGCATACCCAACCCTGGATGAAGTGAATGGAAATGAAATCATTCAGAACTTCATCAAAAAGTTATATATATATATAACTAAATATATATACGCACATGGTGTTGGATAAAGAGCAGAGGAGAGCCGTGGTGGTGGATGTGGCAATACCAAGCAATGGTAATATCAGGAGAAAGGAGCATGAGAAACTACAGAAATACCAAGGGCTCAGAGAAGAGCTGGAGAAGGCTTGGAAGGTGAAGGCAACAGTGGTGCCCGTGGTGATTGGTGCACTGGGGGCCGCCCCCAAACTGGATGAGTGGCTACAACATATCCCTGGAACTACATCCGACATCTCAGTCCGGGAGTCCTAGGAACAGCAAGGTTACTGCGCAGAACCCTCAAGCTCCCTGGCCTCTGGTAGAGGACCCGAGCTTGGAAAGCGGATGAGACCACCCGCGTAGGGTGAGATCATTTTATATATAATATATATAAAAGAGTAATTTTAAATACATTTCAAAACAGTTGCCACTGGGCAGCCTCAAATGATAGCCATTACTTTTATTTTTTTAAAGAAGAACTAAAAGTGATTGTCTACACGCCGTAACCTATAATTAACCTTAACCTTAACTCTCTGCAGTTTTACATCAGTCTAGTTACAGTTGGTGAAAAAATGTGAGACATAAATGTTTTAAATCACAGATGTGGCTAGTAGTACTGTGTTATGGGCCGAATCTCTGTCTGTAACAATGTCTTATCTGGTTCAATAACTATTTGTCAAATCTTAATATGGTGCCAATGTGGTTGATATGTATTTTGAGCCTTTGTTACAATTTGGATCGTAGGTATGAGCCCTACTGCTCATGTGCACAATGTTCTCTGCTTTAGAGAAAACACTATCACTATCTCTGTCAGTATAAGCCCTTTCTGTCAACAACAGCTTCCTCTTCTCTGTGTCAGGCCCATGATTAATGCTACAAACACAGAAAAACAAGTCGTTCACTAAGAAGTGGAAAACACAAAGAGATTTCGGTCATTTGAAGAGTGCACTTTTACAGACTGACCAGCAGAGTGCAGCTTCATACCAGTAAAAATAAAAGCAGTCTATACTTTGTGAAACTTCTGTTTTCTGCATTGTTGCACCTGCTACTTGCATTTCCTGGACATTTATTTAAATGTGATAAGAAAACATTCCAACCAAGCATTAGCATGTTTATAAAACAATAGTGTTTCAAGTCGTATATCTTTTTAAAACAAATACAGTTAAATACAGTACAGTACAATAAAGTTATTGACTGACTGAAGTAAACCACATCAGGATGTTCCAAGGTTGATATAAAGTGTTATTGTCATCTAATTTCCTAACATTTTATCTTTTCAAACATGTAAGAGATGAATCTTTGAAAGGAAACGTGGCTCGCCTGCATATTTATCGGCTGTGACCAGAACTGATTTAAAAGTCGAACAGCTGTTTCAGTTGGATCACATGAGCTGGTGTATTTGTGACATCTGAAAAGTCAAACCAGGACTCACCTTGTGCACATCTAAGCCGACCTAATCTGAGCATCGAACAACCCTCGGGACAAGAGATGATTGGCTCTGCAGAGGGTGGTTTACCTGCATCTTCTTTGTGTCTGAGAAAAAGAAAAACTGTTCTAAAGACAAAACATCCATAGATGTAAAAACTTGCAAGAGCAAGAAATAATAATAAAGTATAATTAAATATACACTTTTTTATTTAAAAATAATGTACACAAGCTTTAAATGTGCATGGTGTAGCTTTTATGGTGACAATGACCCATGTTTCTATGAAATCCAAATTGGTTTGGCTAGAATGTTTGCTAAAAAAAAACAAACAAAAAAACATCAACAAATTCTGTGTCTATGGAGAAATGCTGGTGATGAATGCCAGCAAAAAGGTCAGATCTGTGGAAAGGTGACAATACAGACTGTAAAAATCCATACTTGTTAAGGTATTTTTGAGCAATAAAAACAACTGTAATTGATAAAATGGTGAATACCACTTCACATAAATCAATATGGGTTAGGATTCGGCAAATGTCATTTTTAATGTCATAACCAAAGTCAAAACAACAAATGTATTTTTCTTACAATATTTCTAGTCATCAGAGAGACTCAAACCTTTACATTTATAGCTTGATTTATTCTATGCAAGATTATTTAAAACTATTAACCGTATTTATTGTAAACGAACCAGACAGATGATTGTCATCATATTTTTGACTTCACCTCCACCTTCAGGCCTTTTTTAATTTTAAAGAAGATTCACAACTACATAAAAAATAGTGTACTTTCACTTAAAAATAATTGTTATTCTACATCTACACTAATCCGTTCACTTTTTATGACCATTTAAAATTGTTTTCATTAGATTTCAGTGTTTGGCAATAAACAGTGGAGAACACGTACTTTTTGTGTTGTTTTCGTTTAATTTTGGTGAAAGAATACGAGCCACTACAATTAAATAATCTCCTCAAGATGAAAATATGAGGTTTAAATGATTAAAACAAGGAGGACAAGACAAATGAAGAAATACAATAGTTTTGCTTACTCTGAGGGAGTTTTGTTTTCGTCTTCTTTTCCTTTAGCTGTTTGAGGCTGTTCTCCAGCTTTGGGCTTTGTCATTTTAAAGATCAAATATCTTGTCAATGTTTTTAGTCCAAGATGTTTAGCCTGTAATCCGCTGATCATGTAAAACAGAGCTGACTGTGCTGCCTAATGAAAACAACAGGCATGTGTTGCCTGGTCATGTGTTCTCCTTTATGTCCTAGTGTTCACCCACTTTCACCATCTGCTGCTGAATCTGTAAAACTTCATCATGAATTTGACTTAATACAAAGTCAGGACGTGCACCAGAGAGCCGTCTATCACTTTATAAAATAAAAGGCCAAAGAGATATTTTGGTAAAGAAAGGGTTAAATGTGAAAGGCTTTTTTTTTTCTCAAAAAATTAAATTATGGAATATTTTGATGTTTTCTGTCAACTGGATTTACCAAGATTTGAATTTCTTAGTGTGTTAATCTCATGAATATGTCAACTCTGCTAAAAAGTTGCAAAGTGCACCTTTAATTTCATTTATACGAATGATTGAACAACAGATAATGCTCATCTCCAAGTGTCCACCACCTCTTGGTGATTTTAAGGCTACACTTTTGTGTACCATTTTAGTGTCTGCTTATTTGTCCCAAGGTTCTGAGTTGAGAAACAGTTTTCAACATTTTACCATTAAAAAAAAAAACTAATGAAAAACAAAGACTGCACAAAGCCATGTATTTGATATTGCTGGTAAAACATAGTCTTCAAAGAACATATCACCTTCAAGTAAGCCGCAGCAGAAACAAATAAAAATGTCAAGGTGTCAGAAAATAGATTCAGTGTACAGAAACAGTATAGAATTTTAATAACAACATCTACAAAGAAGAGCACGGCAGACACCCATGGAATTTTCAATAGAAATGGCAATCTGCCGTCAGAAGATGAAGAATTGACACACTAAAAGGATGCCAATGCAAATACACAAGTCACAAACCAAGTAAAAAGTGGTTTAGATGTGAGGCAGTGTGATTGGTAATAAAAGTGAATATGAGAGCAGTGGTGTGGGGGGAACATCCTGACAGGCCATGTGCTGAGACCAGAGATAAAACACTCCCATGAATTTATGGATTTATATCTGACACTTGATTTCAAAGGCATCTGCCATATGTTTGTGTACTTCAGTGTCACCTCTGAGTAAAGGAGACTGACTTGTCACACCAGTATAAATGTCACTGTTACTCTTACAGAGGACTTGTTATGCATAAACAACTTCAATGAACTTTTCCCTCCTTGTTAGACTTTGTTAGTTCACTTACGATTAGTTTGGAATTCATACTAAACTAACCTAGCGCACCAAGATTATTTCCCACATATCGAATGCTCAGAATCAGAAGACCTCCACAGGGGAGACAGGGTTTACAGATGTGGCAATGCTACTGGAGCTAGAGGTTATTGAATCAGTTTAACAGAAATGCCGACAGTTGTTTTTTTTGGAAAAAAAAAAGCAAGAAGAAGTGCTTTGTGCATTTGTGAATTGGAAAGATGCATTTTTCTCAACTGGATTCGGCATGAGCCTTATACAGTATATGATGATAAACTGTGATTGGCTAAAACATTCTTTTACTTAGTCAAGGCCATTGTTTGAAAATATTTATCAATAATTAGAGCAGTGGTTCTCAATCTTAATTAAGGTCACAGCCCTTAAAAGAACCGTAGGCATTCACGACCCCCAAATACAAGTCTACACACAAAGCAATAGACTAGTTTTTAGTCTTATGTTTGATTCAGTTTTTCAGACATTAACATAAACAAATTCATCTGATTGGGCAGCAAATAGGAATCTACATCTATCACTGCCGGTGAAAGGTGTCAAACCTTTTAAAATATAAATTTGCATCTGCATCCATTTTTTCTTAGCAATTTTGTGTTCCCAATAACCAAAGAGCATCTTCAAATACCACTAAATCTAAGATTTCCATGAGCATTTTTTGAATTTGCTTTTTGAACCTGGTTGCCAAGCATTTTTGCCAATATCTACCGTTTTTATGCATCTTTTAAATATGCATTTTATATATAACATATATATATATATATATATATATGTATACATAACATATATATATATATATATATATATATATATATTATATATATATATATATATATATATATATATATATGTTATATATATATATTTATATATATATATATATATATATATATATATATATATATATATATATATATATATATATATATATATATATGTTATATATAACATATATAAACTCAACAAGGTTTTAAAAGTGAGTAAATGCTAACATTACAACATTGCACAATTACCACAGGTATTAGGAATATGTTAAAACAGGGCCTAACATTTGTTATCAAACTCAAGTGAACTATTGAACTGCTCTCATCTTGCACAAATCCTATTCTGTCTCACTATATTGTACTTTCTTCTGTCGTTATTTAGTGTGGCTGACATTGTGTATGAACAACACTCCTTTGATACGTTCAGTGCAACAAATAGGCCCAAATACAAATCCCACGCTCGGTGAGGCTTACATATCTGAACACAAAAGATATCTACTTTTTACACTCCCTTACAGCCCTCAGCTTCTGTTCTGCTGTATCAGCCACAAAGTAACCATGAAATACTGTGCTCACCATCGCAGCTTATCTTAATTAGCTCCCCAATACTTTATACTGGGTGTGAAATATGCTTTTGTTCGATGTATCCAAGTTAGTAAATGAGTTAACACATAATGTAGAGCAAATTCTTTTTACTGTTTTGTTTACAGTGTGTGATAAAGTTCTACTGCATATTGTTCTTGTATTTACATTTAATATGAGAAGTTTGACTAAAACTAAAGATATATCTCCTTCAACCTTTGAGGTATTGTTTTTTCTTCATATTATTAGTTTATCTGAAATCACCTAATTATTTGTTATCCATAAATATTCAAGAGTTGTTTTTACTGCTCTAAAAACACACATTCTTAATAGCTGTAAAGATTTTCGAGAAAAAGACAAATCCAGTAACTGTTGCTGTTTTTTCAATTATGTATATGTGTCACTGCCCCGAGCTGCTAACTGGGCCAATGGCCATGTTTACATGATGTTTCTTATTTCCGTATTAATTATTCCAAATTAATTCATTAAAATAAAAATATATTTTCTTCAAATTTACATAAAAAAATAATTCCGAATGCATTTTACAAAATCAGCTTTATTTAATTCCGCTTAAAGTCCGGAGGTTAGAAAGAGTACTGATTGGACGAAATTAAAACACACATTCGCTGGATATTGGCTTTTTTATCACCTGGGATTGTTGTAAAGCCATGGACGCAAACATGATACCAACTTTTTTAGGAGTCGTTCCGATGATCGTCTTTTGGCAGCAGTTGGAGAATCATATTATCAGTACCTTGTAATGTTCTGTGAGCTGAGGAGAAGTTGTAGTCCAGGTTCCACTTGTTTCAGATTAGTGCAGCGTCTCTGTCCGCATACACTAACCCTCTTTGTTCAAAATTTTAGAGGAATTAAAGGATTTGGAATTAAAAAGCAGAATAAACCACCCACTTAATTCATAATACGTTTAAATCCGAATAAATATTTTCATTAGGAATTTTTATTCAGAATTAACTTATTTTTTATTGGGAATTAGTTCTCATGTAAACTCAGGGAATGAGTTATTTAGGAACATGCTTGGTTTGATTAACAGGGTAACAGGCCAGTAGATAGAGAGATACCTCCTTTTCTATTGGCCAGCTTTGTACTGGCCTCATCATGTCTACAGTTTTCTGTATTTTTTTTATTATTTTAAGAGAATCCGCCAAACAACCTTGAAGGCACTATGTCTGATATTTGGTGTCTTATGCTAACCTGGCTCACGCCAGATGGATAGGTGTCGAACTCCTATCTGAGTTCTCACTATATCCATCTGGGACTTTACTAGCTGAAAGCGTTCGAGAAAAGGTGGGACGTTTAGTGAAATACTTCGAGCTTGGGTGTGGGGCCTACCTTATTTGAGCTTAGCCAATCACAGCAACAACTTATAGTGGTGCATCCAATGTCCACGTGGGATAGAACAAGTACGCGTCACACATACTGCTCTTCTTTCAAAAAGAAATTACTCCGTATTTCTAAAACCGCATCAAAAACAGCAAACAACACATCCATGGTGACGCCAGGGCGCAAACAGCCAGTGTTAGCCCGCCCTGCTACCCTGCTGTGATGTGAATGAGCCGAAACACCGCTGGTTTGGACTCTCAAACCAATCGGGCGGCTGGAAGGCCAGATGGTTTATCTTGTGTTTGTGAATTCACAAATATAGCGAGATAAACCATCTGGCTGGTCAGGTTAGTCTTATGCCACATTCATGTGGTCCCTGGAAACTCGGAAACAACTGATACGGAAGTGCAAAATGTTCACGTCAGGTCATCTCGGGAGGTTGGAACAACTGTGACATGGACACAAAAATAAAAGCATGTGCGTCAAAGGCACTGAAAAAGTAAACTTCAGCTCTTTTCTTTAAAGCGTCTTGTTTCTGAAATCATTTTTGAGCATTCATGTACATTTTTCAATTTGGAGCAACATTTTCCAAAGAACCACATGAACGTGGCATTAAAAACAAAGCAAGCTATTCAATTTTTTTAGTTTATAAAATATATAGGTTTAGTTGCATCCAAACTATTTATTGAAGCCAGTTTATAGATGCTTTTTACAACTTTTAGAAGGAGCATGCAAGTTTAGTCATAGAAAAACTAACAACAACAAAGCATGCTAATAGCCCACTTCTTGCTTCAATCAGAATTAAATATAGACTGGACACTGATTAGTGGTAAGTTGCTGCAACTACTGTAACTAACCAGCAACATATATATATTTTTTTCTTTGCATTTTTGTTGTAACTTTCTAGGAAATTACCACAATCCTGAACAACATACATCTACTGCTCCACTGGAATATTTTAGACAAAGCGACATCTCCATGGACACCAGAAAAATGATTTATGCACTTTTCATTTTGTGTCATTAGCACAAGAGCCTGTCAAATACTGTGACGTATTACATGGAGTATTTATTTGCACATCTTTTGTTTATGACCTACAATCAAAGACACACTACCTCATCCATAACAATCATCACGTCTCATGTTCAAAGCCTATTCTCTTCACTCATAAGTCTTTATTTCCCCTTCAAACAGCCTGCTTGTCTTTACCATGACTCTAATCCAATCAGATGTGTGAATAGATGACTAACCAGACTCCCACATGACATGGATCAGCTCTTTCAGGCTGTGTAATCAACTGAACACAACATGTGGCAGGACTTCTAGATGTCTGAAGTTACTTTGCAAGAAATCAATATCACAAAACAAACAACAATAATTTCAGGTGATTCTGTGAACATGCAGCTAGAGAGAAATAAATGAATGAGCATCTCTAAGCACTGCAGATTCTTTACAACTGGCCACACAGAAGTCCAATATTAGAGTAATTTGTATTTATTGTTGGAACATAGCAATAATAGTGGCCATTTTACACCCGTAAAATAGTTAAAGCCCCCCTTGTCCTTGAGCACAGTGCTGATCAATAGTCGTTTCAGAAAGGCCGTGATGGTGGGTCAATACCAGAATGTGTGTATGTTGTTCTTTTATGTCAAGGTAACAAAGACAGTAATAGATAGATATGATCATTCTGAGGAACTGTAAAACTGCAAACAAAAGCATTGTTTTTTCTATTTATTGCTGTACATAAGTTTTATTTTTACCACCAATAAAAAGTTCCGTAGAGGATACTACTTGGATGAAAACTTTTAAGAACACATACAGTGCCTTTTCCCCCCTTAAGAATTTAACTATGACATAACGTGATATAGTGCTATCTTATCTAAATGGCACTATCGATCTAAATTGCCTTAGTAGCTGATTTTCACCTGCAGAACAGGAAATGGGTATCCTATTGACCATTTACTGTTAGTAAGTAGACAGCTGTGCACTCATCTGGTCTCATGCTTTTCAAACTACGCAGGTGCAGTTAAAGATTGCAAAACTCTCTTAAAAAGCTCGGAGTGGCAAGTGACTCCCAGATTCACGTACAGTTACTAAATGGCAGCATGACACCAAAAAGGTTCCCGATATTCAGTGGCTTGATATTTAGCTACTTGTACGTATTTGGAGTATAAACCTGGTGTACACAAGAGAAAAGCTACGATTATACAAATACCTTGATGTATGACTACAAAATTTGCAGCAAAGTACAGATGGTGAGTTACAACGACATGCTAAAAGATTTTGTTTAAATTGTATTGATTAGTTAGTTGGGGCAATCCACTGTACTTGTTTTGTTAACTTAGCAGCGATCCCTATTGTTCTTATAGCCATTAGCTATATAGATCAAAGTTTCAAGTGTCAACTAGGGCAAACCTACGGACACATTGAGGTCTATTTTCCCTTTGTCTTAGCCTGCTGCTCACTTGTCACAGACGTGACACATCTCAGGTTCACTGAAGGAAATTGCACCCCCACATCTGGCTAAAGCTGCACCTTCTACACTGACAGAGTATAGCGCCTGGAGAGAGCCACTAGTGGCCAACAGAGGAATAATCAAGACCAAGGCTAAGACAAAGGGCAAAATAGACCTGATTAAGTGTGTGGTGGGGGGGGGGGGGGGAGTTATGGGGAAACTGCTAGCTCTTGTGCTGGATTGTTGTTTTATTCAAAGAAGTTTCCTCAGCTAACCAGATGGAAAGCATACCTTTCAGCATGGATCATGTGCAGTAGGGCAGAAAGTGACGTCGACCAAAAACCCTCTATTGTCCTTCCACACAGTAAAGCACATCCGATTTATAAAGTCAAAACAAATCTCAGGGTTCAATTGAAATTTAATATGGAGAGCCTACAGCGTATTTATGACAGTGTCCTCTGGTGTGCGTTTGTTATTTCATTTCCTCTGTCTCGGAGCACCAGGGCTGTCAGCTCAGGCCCAGGTGGGGTGTAGAGGAACTGATAATGGGTTTGAGCAAATAAATTGAGGTAATGACAGCTAGTGCAACATTTCAATGCTTTTTGAGCTGCTAGAAGTATTACCATCGTGTTCACCACAAGACTGTAGAAAGAACGATACTGATTGAAGTGGCAGAACAGTCGATTAAGGCTAATAAATTCTGGAATTTTTACCAACCTAAATGTACAGTGAACTAATCCCCCCTACTAATGTGGTGGTATAATAATAACAATATACAAAATAATAATGCCTTTGCATTGTGCTTTATAACTTTGCCTCTTAGAGCAATACACACTGGGGTCATTAATCATAGAGACAAGTTCATTTCAATATGCATCAAAATACAGTCCTGCACAATTTAGAATTCTCTTCATACCTGTTTTTTTTAGATACCCTTATGTAGAGGATGGAAATGAGATTAAGTTAAGCTGTGTAGTTTGGAGTTTACTCCTAAGACCAAAAAAATTAACAAATAGAATTACTTAATTTTAAAGAACAAAATGTCAGATACTTTTAAGTTATTTTGTTTAAAAAAAAGACAACATAACAAATTTGGATACAGGGCATTTAAAACTTTAGGTTAGCTATGTTGAACTGATTCTTCTTTGAAGTGCACTTGTATACTGTATGTGCGTGTTATGGATGCACCACCACACACAAGGATGCAGAGGCGCTTGTGTGATCAGCCGGCCAACTATTAAATCAAAGAGTCAAGGTTGGTCTGGGCATCAAGGCTGTGGCGGCTCCATAACAATGTTTAATATGAGAGTAACGACGGCAGGAGGGGGCGGGACTGGGACTCTCCTCAAAGACACTGTTAATGCTGCACACCCCTGTACGGATCCAAACCTCTGCTCCAAGCCTGACAGAGAGGCTCAGCTGGAGGAGGTGAAGGGTTGGAGGCATGTGATAAAGGGAGACAGCCTGGAGGTGAGAGAGGTTACACACACTGATGGTTTTTGTGCTTGTGTCCGAGTCTGAGCGTCAAAAATATTAATCTTAGAAACAATAGCAGCTGGAGGGAGGTCAAGGTCTCACAAGAAAGCATACATTTACCACGACATTACGCAATCTTCTTATTTATGAATATTAACCAAATCCTGATTCTAATCTTAACCTACCCCAAGCCCCAGATCTAATCTTACCAATTTTAGTAACTTTATGCCTGAACTTACCGTTTCACTTGAAGAAAACGTCCCCACGTGGCTGCAACCAAAACTCGTCCTATTTTGACGTTGTGAAATCTCGTGTAATTTTTATGCTTTTTCATATCGTGCTAAATGCACGGCGTAACATAAGTACTAAAAATAGCTGTGAAGTCGTGGTCCAAATACGCTGTTTTTGTGTCGTGGTAAAAGTCCGCCATCTAGTGAGACTGTGTTGTCAAGTGACATCACAACATTTTATAAGCCAACAATATATAAAAATGAATCAGCAAAATCAACAAAAGCAGCAGTAGCACACCCTCGTAAGCTGGTGACCCAAACCGCTCCAAGGTGAACCGGTCTCAACATCTGGGCTAATGGAAACGAGAAGCTTATTAGTTATCTGGCTTCCCGCCCATCTCTGCTTAACAATCCTAATAATAACAAATTAATGAATTAAAAAATATATATATATAAATATATTTAATTCTCTTCTCTTTCTGGTTAGCTTTTTTTAAATATCAAAATGTACCATTTTACTCCCAACCACAGCTCTCATCTCATCTTTCCTCTCCTATTCACCATTACTGCTTTTGTATGCTTCATAATAATCACTGTCAGTCTCTGCGTTAGCACTATCACAATTACTGCCACCGTTGCACTACACATGCTATTGCTACCAAATAAATATGTGCTAATAGTCTCCCACAGATTTCATCCCAAAACCCATGCATCACAGCTGCCCCAGTTCAACTTAAAATACTTTTCTTTTGTTGTGTACTAATTATCCTCATGATAATTATGCTCCGCTCATCACAATCATTGTCTGAATAATCAAAGCTATTGTCATTGGTTTTATAAACAAAAGTCCTGCTGCCAGGATATCTATCAATAGTATTGCTATAGACATAGATATAAGAAAACAGAACCATCCCTCATCGTGTTTAGGAGAAACTGTAATAGAAAAATTAAATATATATGAAAGTGGGATTACTGCAACATCGTATAAATGTGCTTATAACCTGTTTAAAGAGGACATACAGTATTACATAAAACTGACTTACATGAGCTTTCATCCATGGTATGGAGCCTGATCTAAAGACATGTGTCTACGCAATACATTGTTAAACAAACGTGTCATAAGAATGCTTTTTCTGTGATTTGCTTATCTATTTCACGCAAGGATGTCTCAGTTCATTTTAATGGTAAATGTAAAGATGTGTTACTATTTCTTATCTTAATCAACTCCAAACATCGGACTTTATCTTTTTGTAACTTCACACCTGAAGTTAGCCATCAGCCCCTGCTTAAACTTTCTGTGTGGCCTCAAGCAAAACACATGTCTAAAGGACGCCAAGAAAATGCAATAGACAAGTCAGAAAAGAAAGAAGAATCATCATGACAACACTGTAAATAATGTGGCATAGTATAGACACGCAATCCGTAAGAACCTGTTATGGCAATCCATCATCATAAATTCATCTACTTTTAATATTGATTCTTGTCTGAGTAATTTATATCGCAGTGCTAAAAGAGCTTTACAGAGCTGTCATTTACAATATCAGCTGGTGGGAGATTTTCAGTTAAAACAAGACTAAGCAACTTCTGCGGTAGTGCTCCCCTACAGCTCTCATGTGTAATTAAACTAGCCGATCTCAGGGCAGCTGTGGCTACATTGTCAATGGAGAGAATGAATACTGTAAAATGTGAGGCACCATCAAGTGTCATGAAAATGGATTTATACAATTATTATTATTATTATTATTATATTATTATTATTATTATTATTATTATTATTATTATTATTATTATTTGTGTTTTCTAAATGGTAACACTTTATAATATCTTGATTAACCTTAATGTACTCTTAATAAAGCATGAATTAAAATACTTCATCATGAACAAATGAGATGTTAATGAACAAAAAAGGTTGTTAAGGCTTAGTAACTACTAAGGCTTAGTAAGCTAAGGCTTAGTAACTTACTAGCCCTACTATCAACCTTAAACCCTACCCTAATCTCCATAAGTTACCAGTTACTATGCCTTAATAAACATTTTAGTCCTTTAATTGATGATTTGCTCATGAATTGTTAACTCCTGTTTTTGTTAACTGCTTTATTAAGGCTTTACTAAATCAGATGTAGTGATTATAAAGTGGTCCCAATTTTCAAACTTTTGACTCAGTATGAAGAGTTGATACTAATCTGTTGTAGTTTTCTTTTCTTCAGTCTCTGTTTTGGTGTTGTTCTGTCTTATGTTGGAATGTGTGGACAGGACTTTGGTCGACCCCTCTGACCACCATCAACTATTCATGCGCATACCAGATTCATACTAGGAAATGTGGGTGAAGGGTCTTGCCTGAGGACCAACAACATTGTCCCACTGTGGCCTCTGGGACTCCAGAGTCTCCCATCCAAGTCCTGCCACAGCATTGGAAGTCAGTGCAGTGAAGCACGGACTGACAGCTGTCAAGGTCCACTCAAGAATAGAAAGTACTCAAATATACATGAATCACGCAAAACAAACTTTGAGAGTTTTCACACTAACTAAATCAGCAACAAACATCTGCTTTAAAATTCAGTTTGTTTGAATAGTTGATACATCATTTGACTTTTCACAAAACGTAAGATTTCAATACAGCACAGATTTTACATGTGACATAACATTAATAATACATTAGTGTTGATATTTTTTTTTCCAATGTCAAATACTATTTCTGGCAGTGTGGTAATTTAGTGGCTATAGTCTTTGTGTGTTGCTTGTGCCAAATTGACATGTAGATTTATTCAGCCTTCTATCCTGGAGATAAAATGTCCTTGTTGAGTGACAGGACACTCACAGGGCTCACACAGGGCTCAGAGGCGCCACATCGCATAGGCCTGACAGACAGACGCATCAGTGGTCATTACTCAGCTGCACTGCCCTCCTAACTGTAAATACTGCATCCACTCAGTGTGCTCAGCCTACAGACCTATTGCTCGGGCACAGATCATGCTCTCTTTTATGTCAAGCAGTGTCCTGGAAGAAAGCCTGCTTATAAACTAGAGCACAACATTCACTAGGCCAGATTTAAGATGGTCCCAAGGGCATGGGGAGTAGTCTGGGGATTATCTCATTATTTAACCTTCATTAAACTAGCAAAGGTCAGCTGAAGAAACACCATTATAACTGAGACTAAATTATTCAAAAAGGGCAAGGTGGCCTATAAATTTAACGATTGTTCATTTTAAAACTATACTAAGCTAAATTCTTGTTAGTTGAGATTTACTTAAAACCAGCAGCTTGTTGTGAAAATAAAGGTCAAAATGACATAAAATGTCCTTGCAGTATTCTGATTTGATATAAGTCACGACTAGAAATTACAAGGCCATGTAACACACTGAATGTATGCTGGATTTTACTTTTCTCAATATCTGTCAATGCTGCCTCTACAAGGCAGAAGAGAAGAGATATTCATGTGAAGTAAAATGTTAGTTGGAGTGAAGAGGTTGCGAATGATTCAACATGACCGACTCCACCTGCAGGTGGATCACTGACTTCCTAATGGACTCGAGGCAGACTAAAAAGAATTGTCCACCACTGTGTGTCAGCACAGATCTCCACAGGGCTGTGGACTTTCTCCCCTGCTTTTTTCCCTTCACACTATCTGAATTATGTCATATTACTATTTCTATAAAAGTCAAAACTTAGCATTTATTTGCAAATACTTATCTGGCACCACTTTCTGAATATGTGTGGTGCATTGTGGGTAAATCACACACAACCTCATACACTCAGATCATGGGACCAGAGGGAGGAAGGGGGGAAAGAGAAGGTGCCCTGTCTAGGCTACCCCATGTACATGGGACACAGCCTTGGTATATAGATAGATAGATTGTGGGTAAATGCTTCTACTGCACATACTTCTTCGGTGATGGTCAACAGCAGAATGGCCTCTCCACAAATGTAAGGTACTTTTTGTTTTACATTTGTAATGATTGGGTAATTAGTAAATCATGTAAATAGTTTACTAAAACCCCTTTGCATCAATTTGTGGGATTCTGTAAAGTCTATAAATGCGGTCATCAGTCCTGGTTATTTCAGCTCCATTGGAAATGCAGTATTCGGCTTGCAAAAATCTGAATAAAAAAAGTTATTATTTCATTTTTGATTTTGAATTTGCAAGCTCCAGGAAATGTACTGAGACTTGGTCTTTCCTTCCCTGGGAAAATGGTGTTGTGATCCTGGATTGAGGGCCCACAATTGGAGCACAGGGTGTGGCACTGTGCAAGCAGAGCCTCTCCATCCCGGTCCAATCATGCTCAATGTCTCAAACAAGGCAACAGCCTCTCGCCAGTTCAGTATGAGACTCGGAGGGGAGAATGAGCTGCAGAACCAAAAGCAACTAGCGTACTCCCAGAGTCGAATATAATATAAACATTTTCTGCAACCCCAGAAAGTTACATGGTGTCACTTTAAAACAAAAATCAACAGTAAATATACACTGTTGAAATGCTCCAGTGTAGAGTATGACTGAATGTTTATTTCAGCACTTGGAGTGTAATTGGAGTGTGCTGTTCCATCTCTGCAGGGACTGTCAGGAGCTGTCCCCAGTGACTCCCTCTCTGCTGAATTCTTCATTTCTCTTCATCTTGCTTTTCCAATCCTTCCCACACATTTCGCCTGCTGCCCACCTTCCTCTTGACTCTCTCCTGCCTGCCTGACACCCTCACAATCCTGTTGGGGCTCTTTCCATTCTCCGTACACAGCTAAACCTGTCTTGTCCAAGCTCAAGTCCCCCATGAGCTGCTTCGCCCAAATCAAGGACCCTGCTCCTCGATGCTAAGCTGTTATCATCTCCTCTCTGTCCGCCTCCCTGCAGACAGCCATCTCTCCTTCAGCATCTCCTCACTCACATTTACTGTTGTCCACTGCCGCTGCTCAGTCCTTTTACATGGGAACCACCACCATCTGACCTAAGCTCAAATCAAACGAATATACTTTAAAAAACTGTACTTATATTCACACTATAAAGGATAAGCTCAAAGTATTATATTTTAGTGTAAAACAGAAATCTGCATGACTGACATTTGTGCTCCATTGCATTCAGCTGCTTTCCATATCACATACTAGAAATTCAGTAAATGATATGGAAAGCGCCGGTGGCTAAGTGGCAGAGCAGATAGCACTCTTGCCTCACAGCAAGAAGATTGTGGGTTCGACTTCCGCTCGGGCCTTTCTGTGTGGAGTTTGCATGTTTTCCTGATCTGGAGGGTTTACTCCGGGCACTCTGGTTTCCCACCGATCAATAAAACGCAGGTCAGGGAACACTTGGTGGTGATCGAGGTTGAGGTGCCAGGTGCTGCTGCTATCACCGAGTAAGGAGGGAGGCTTTATATAAAGCTTACTTACTTATTTACTTACAGTTTGCAGGCTATATATGGCTAGTGGACATTCTCCAGCATTCGGGATTCTTTTGTTGGACTGAATTTTCACTGGACCGTTCTAACATGTCCCAGCTTGTCACCTCCCTTTACCTGGCGCCCTGCCTTTCTTAACAAACAAAAGAGCAAATGGGAGCTGGATCAAGCATGGGAAACAGGGAAGCAGGTCTTTATTTTAGTTTTTCTTTTTGTTTGGTATTAGATTGCTATTTACCTTAACCAGCTCTATGGTTAAAAATTCAAAGCACCTTTTGGTTTTAGGACATCTGCACATTTAAACAAACAAAATACTGTAATGTAAATGGTAACTAGGACAACTTATTTATTAATCTTTTTTCGGTAGCACTTTAAAAGACCTCCACGGTACCTACCAGTTAAGTACTGTGTCAGTTACTAGTAACTAACAGTAACACTTACTAGTACTTACTCTAGTACTTACTGTGGTACTTACTCTGGTACTTACACTGGTACATACAGTGGTACTTTGAGTGGTACTTGTACCAGCAGTTACTGGTACATACCACTGGTACTTACTGTGGTACTTACACTGGTACTTACACTGGTACCTACAGTGATACTTTGAGTGGTACTTGTACTAGCAGTTACTGGTACATACCACTGGTAGTTACTGGTACTGTGGTACTTACACTGGTACCTACAGTGGTACTTGTACCAGCAGTTACTGTTACATGCCACTGGTAGTATTGGTACTTACTGTGGTACTTACATTGGTACTTACACTGGTACCTACAGTGGTACTTGTACCAGCAGTTACTTGTACATAACACTGATAGTTACTGGTACTTACTGTGGTACTTACACTGGTACCTACAGTGGTACTTTGAGTGGTACTTGTACCAGCAGTTACTGGTACATACCACTGGTAGTTACTGGTACTTACTGTAGTACTTACACTGGTACTTAAGGTGGTACTTGTGTCAGCAGTGACTGGTACTTACAGTGGTAACTATTCGTTTCCAATCCAACTTTATTCATATAGCACATTTTACCAACACAAAGTCTCCAAAGTGCTGCACAGAATACAAAACTTACCACTTTTAATAATTTGTGGCACACACTTATGTTTCAGTGGTAGTATTACTGGTACTAAATAAAAAAAAATAGAGCTTATAAATTATGAATAACAACAAAATGCAAATGTTAAAAAAACATCAATGTCTTTATTTATGTCACAACAATATTTGGCATTGACAAATACCAAAGTAATTATTTGTTTCAGTAAACAAAACAACAGAAAACAATTTACAATCTTGGCTTAATTCCAACATTTATTGACAAATACCATGATACATAATGGTAAATAGTGGTACTGCAATGGTACTTATTACAGTAGTTGACAGTTAACTACTGGTAACAACAGGACCTGTTCTAAAGTGACACATACTGGTACTTGAGTGGTACTTACTACAGTAGTTGACAGTCAACTACTAGTAACAACGGGACCTGTTCTAAAGTGACACATACTGGTACTTCAGTGGTACTTACTACAGTAGTTGACAGTTAAGTACTAGTAACAAAGGGACCTGTTCTAAAGTGACACATACTGGTACTTCAGTGGTAATTACTACAGTAGTTGACAGTTAAGTATTAGTAACAACGGGACCTGTTCTAAAGTGACACATACTGGTACTTCAGTGGTACTTACTATAGTAGTTGACTGAGGTCTATATTAGTGGCTGCACTCCAGCTTTTGAACCATTTGAAGAAGTTATGTTCTTTGAAGAAGCTGTAACATCATTTGACGAAGCTGATTCATCAAGCTTCATACTCAAAATAAGTTTAGCTGCAGCCTGAAGAACAATTGTTGTGGGTAAATTAAGCATTTACATTCACAAATGCTTGTTAAAAACGTATCATCTTTTCATTTCACACCTGACAAATCTACCATCTTTAGTTTATTCACATTTCCTGCCCTGAGCGTAACATCCGTTTCGGTTTCCATTTCTACTGTCTCTTTTGTTCTTTGTACCTTTCGCTGAATCTCAGTGGTGAGTGCTGTCTTAATAATTCATCTGGTTTCTAATCTTAACTTGTAAATAGTTAATCAGGAGCAGTGCAGGGTGACACCTCCTTTTGTCCCATCACTGCTCTCTGGACCGAGCTGCTCTCTGATTCTCTTTTACACTTTAAAGGTGTTCACACTCGTCATGTTTCCTTACAGTGTCAGCAAAAACTTGTCTTCACAGTTTCTACACATTTGTGAAGCTTTTCATTTCCACTATGGCTAAAAAATGCTTAACCTGATTCTACTAATTAGCTTCTAACCAATTAGTGTAACTCTATGATAGAAGTTGTACTATGTTCTTCTTGATCTCCAATTTACTTTTGGCATGGAACTACAGTATATGAGAGCATATATAAGTGTAACGTACAATCACTAGCAAGCTGTTTACAAATTTGCAATGCTTTCAAATCAGATTAATCTCTCTTTAACAAGCTTCCAAATCCACATAATCCACAGCAAGCTTAACCCCTTATGAGGTGGAGGGCCCGCCACGGGCCGCCCACTTTTTCTTAATTAATTCATTTTGCCCACCATGTTATAAAAATCAACTCTCAAGCTCCCTGGCATGTTATAGTTAAAATCAAATTGAAACCCTCTTATTCACAGTCAAATCAACCATTCTGGGATGGATCAGAATCAGTTTTACTCTAAACTTACAAATAAAAAAATACCTCAAAAATTCTCCACAATTTAATAGGAATTTTTAATGAGCTCGCCTAAACTTTTTTAAGTTAATACAGGTCCCTAAAACTATTTTTTAGTGAAAATAGCTTCAGCTTTTGAAGAGGAATTGTCCAAACCCAAAAATATGCCAAATCTAGTGTCATTCTGTCCATGGCTTGTGACACCAGCTATACTGATTCTTACATTTACACAAAAATTTTAGGCGGACTTTAAAACTTGATGTTATTTTGTCCAGAGCTGCTTCTCACTTAAAACTAGAGTCAGTCAGACATCAGAGGCTAAAACTACAAAGCCTCAGCTTCACAAAAAGTCCAACCAATTGTTTGTGCTCCAAAGGGTTTAGAAGCAGTTTACATTTGAATTTTAGACGATTTTAGTCAGGCGTTTTAACAAAATGGCCCCCCTCTTAAGGGGTTAAGAATGAGGCGCAAAAGCAGTTATAGTACTTATTTGGCGTATACGTGAAGAAGACTCATTGTGGTCAAAATGCATAGGCGTTTATGTTATGATCTGTGTGCCTTAGACAATTTTCTTGTCCTGAAGCAGCACCTGATTGTCACTGATGGGCCCGCTGATGCACTCCCATCTATAGCTGTTGTCTATTAAACATACACAGCCATAGTATTGTTGATGGCAGTAGTAGTTTTGACTGTATAATATTTGCAGAAGTATTGATGTGTGCATCACTGCACTCCCAAAGCCTCATACAGAGGAAATAAAGCCACAGTGTGTTCTTTGATTCTGATGAAGAGAAGAAAAGAACTTTTTGACAAAGAAACAGTAAGCACAATAGTAAAACCTGGAACATGTCCGGATGTGGGTTAGAAACAATAATATTAATTTAGTAAAAAGGCAGTACAATATATTGCACTTGATCAATTCATGACTCATTCACACCTCCTTTATGATAACAATGACATCTGTGAAATCTGAGAGATTTCAGTTTTTTCAAGTTTGAGTGAAGAAACAGCAATATATTATTTCTATATTTACAACTTCTGGGTATCAAAGTGGTCTAAAACTGGAACAACTGGAACAGGACTTGTGCTAAAATGGGATAAATCAATGTTTTAAATGCATTAATTAATTATATTTTTTTAATCGCTGTGCTAAAATATTATTCTCAAAACTACACCCAAATCTCCTTATCGGTAAGGATACTAACAAAAAGTAAAACTACAACACATGTTTGCCTATAAGGATCCATTTATCTTCCACTAGCAATGTTTCCAAAAATTCCCTGCTCATACAAAATGTGTGGCCAGAGCAGCAGCCCCAAAGCAATAAAGCTTTATAGCTCACATTTTCCTGCTTTACTGCATCAACATTAGAGCAGAAAAGGATCAGATAATACAGTGGTCCTGACCCACGGGGACACTGTTGACTTAAACAGCTCTGTGCAAAAGAGAGAGAGAAAGAGGAGAGAGGCCAGTCACAAGCTAATCAAAAGTGCGCTCAACTTACTTCTAATGTGTTACTTTAGAGTGTCTTTGGCCTTACTACAACTAAATTCAATTAGGCATCAGTAATGACCAGTTCAGGATCAGTGGGCTTAGTGGCAAGAAGGAGCTGGCTTCTTTTTGCATCACAATAAGTTTTTTACAATGAGGTAGGGAGTTTGTGGAGCTAACATTTTCAAAGAGTAAACTAAAGGTGGGATAAAAGGGTATATAACATGATAAATCCAAATTTGGAGGTCAGATAATTTCAAGTTGTACCCTCATCAAAAAGATTAGCTGAACAAAAATAAGACTCAAAATGTGACTCAACTCATGGATTGCGTAAAATAGCACGCCGTGACAAATTGCGTGTCATGACGACGCCCTCTGCCTGTTTTGGCATGCAATTACACGCGATGTGTTTGAGGACAAACACGAGGTTTTTCAAGGGATTAACAGCTAACTTTAGGTCTGAAGTTGCAAAAATGGGTAAGTTAAGGTCTGGGGCTTGGAGTTGGTTAAGGTTAGGATTAGGACTGTGTTATGTAGCATGACGAGCTGCGGGCAGCACGTAAATGCAGTTAATGTTTGTATTAAATAGATGCGTAGTGCGTTGCGTATAAAAGGGGCACGTTACCTGTCATGCGCCCTCTGACTTCGCTCACTCCGCCTCCCCGGTGTCTGGCTCCTTCCGGGTCGAGTGTGCGTGTGTCATGGCTCTGCAGGTAAGTGCCTATAGCTTTGATAAATCACGCTTCATTTATAGCCTACTAAATTCTTGTTTCTCTTAGCTGCTAGGCCTAGCTGCGGCAGGCCCGCACCTCTTGAATGTTGTCCTCCTCTGTGCCTCTGATGTTTGGCTTTGAGGTAAGGCCTGTCTTGTATCCTGCAGCTGTAAGCGCTTATTGCTAGCTAATTCGCTTATTTTTTGCCATAGAACGTTGCCCATGGTGTGTGCAGCACTGATCGCGTAGATCAGGATGTTTAAGCCTCATTAACAGGTACATTAAATAGTTGCCATAGATATTCATGTTATGCTGCATTGTATCTCAATAAAGTTTTTTTTCAGGGTGGTGGAGAAATCCAGCTGCTGCCCTGCCTTATTGGGACTGAGGTCACGTCCCTAATGGTTGAGCTCGTGTCACCTGCCTCTTGGAATCCACCTGTCTGAACTGGAAATGGTTGGTTATGTGAAATGAACAACATTGTGACTTCAACGATAACTTAATAGAAAATGAATGGACAACTCAGAATAGCGGACTGTTAACAAATTGCTTTTAGAATTATAAAAATAACTGATTTACCTAACATTGTTAATAAAGCAATATGTAAACATGGAACACTGCCTGTCATTCTGTTATCATGAGCTTACCTGTGCGCTATTCTTTTCCGGGCGTTGCCCGGTGGCGTTGTTGGAGACATTCAAATTCAAATTATTTTTAATGTTAACAAATTTACCAATTGAATCTAAACCCTCGCCATGCTATAGTTAGTATTCATGAATAATAACACGTCTTAACATTCACCATTGAAATGAACTGGGACAGAAATGCGTGAAATGCACACGCAAAAAATAGAAGTTGTGTTCATATGACGCGCTGTTTACAATAGCGTGGTATTGACACACTTATCCATGAGAACAGGCTGGACTCAAGGATAAGGCAAATTTCAAGTCTTTACTGAGCAGGCGCAATAAGAATATTTGGCAGATCTAAAGGTATGGCCATTTATTGGAGTATATCAGACACAAGACAGTGGACAGGAGATCAGCAGCTGCGAAGAAGAAGACGAGGCAAGTCAGAAGAACAAAAATGCTTAGGAAAAATCTAAACAGAGCCATCTGGAAATATTTCTGTCTTGCCCCTGCACCCATGCAGGAAGACAGTATTAAGGAGCATGGCACTCTGTTAAGAAAACCATCTTTCCTTTGAGTGTGAAAAGGATGTAGATATTTCATAATGTTACATTTTCAATTGTGTTTGCAGTTCTATCACAAATATAATGAAATGACAGAAATAGAACATAGACATTTACATGTTTCCACAGTGTCATGCAGACATAAGAACACACATGAGAGCACACATTAAACAAACAGGAATTCCTATAAGAATTGTGTGACATCTTTCTGTTGTCCTGGCAGTGTGTCTGATTCAGAGTCCTACCATTTAAAAGCAGGGCCACTCCTGAAGTCGAGCTAGTTAACCATCTGTCTTTTTGATACCACACTGTTATAAAGTGTGGGTGATGAGCAGGGCATCCTGTCATAAATTGCAGGTTGACAGGGATGGTCTATTTTCTATCACTCAGATGATAAAAATCAGGTTGAAATAAAGGTCTTTGGTCCAGAGAGGCGACAATTTCAATGGCATTGTTCATTCCTCTTATAGGTATGATTCCTTATTGGTTCATTTGTTTATTAGATGTAGTTTTCTAAACCTGTATTTAACTCATCTCAATACATTATGATAAATATGAATTTACTGCAGGCAGAGTAAAGAGGCTGTCCCGTATTATTTCTCTCTGATCTTCACATTTGCCCCACACTAGGGATGCACGTTTTCACTTTTTCTTTTCACTTTTTTCGATTAACCGGTTACGTAAACGCAGTACTTTTTATTGTTGTTATTTTCACTGGACGTGTTATAATTGAGTACAGCATCGCTACAAGAGTGAACGCAGAGCAGAAACAGCGATAGGCCTTTGAATTTGGCACAACACGACTGAATAAAAACCTCTAGGCTATAAACACTGTTTTAATGCACTGTTGCACTAGGTATTTACTCATAAATAAGGTGTCACGTTAAAGTTGCTGGCTGCTAATGTTAGCCTCTTACCTTCGATAGCTCTGACCAAATCTGAGTAATCCAGTCTGTTTTCTTCTCCAACGTAAAATCCAAGTGAATAAATCCTGCATGGTTGATATTTGTCCATAAACACTGCAGTGTCAAGCAGGTTTGCTCAGTCCTTATGAGATAAACAGCGTTTTTGTATTTTTAGCGATCTTTTTTTTTTCACTCTGACAAACGCAGAGCTGTTCAGGGGCAGTTAGCACCATCTGCTGGAGCAACTGTGTCAGTTAACCGGGGAAAGACTTCTCACTCGGTTACGCCACAACCGGTTAATCGATTAACCATAAACATCCCTACCCCACACACATTCACATTAACAACCACAGCGCACCACCTAATTTTGTCTCAAATTTGGAGTGTTCACCATGTGAAAAAGTGCTAATAGGTTATAAGTGTGGGTAATAGGCCACATAGACTTGTGGCTGTAATAAAACAGAAAGTGAAAGAGCACAACGCAGGTCAAAGATGACATTGCATTGAAAGGTACAACAAAAAACTTTTCAAGTGTGAAATGCAGTTCTAAAATATAGACATTTGTTTACTGTATCAATACTGCCTAACTATGTTCTCAAAAAGGGACTGCAATGGATCAAAGCCATTGTTAATTTTCTGCTAAAGACTGAATTCTGAAGTCAAATGTTCAGTGTACTTTGTGATGTAAGTTCCAGTGTCAGCATGAAGCAAACTTGATCTCTAATGAGTTCAAAAACCATCCAGATCTCGATACCATGCAACAGAGTGTCATATCGTGTTGACACATTTACCTAAACTTGGAGAAGATGCCAAGAAACTATCATGTCATTTAAACACTTATAACAGCGTGTCAGCTTTGCTGGAAAAGGAAAATGCATTGATATGACATGATGGTGTGGTAAGAGTAAAGTTACTTCAAAATAATATCCCTTTATTAAGAGTAAAAAGTGGTTCAGTCATTTAGTCAAGTCTGGACAAAAAGAATCCAACATTACATGTATTTTCAAAGAATAAATAGAAAATTAAATGTTGTAAATAACCTTCCTAATGTAGGACTTGAAATATTGCATTACAAGTGTACAACAGCACAGTGGAACACACAGCAGTAACACATGCGTTATCTTTTACTTTTAAACAACACACAGTCATGCAGTTCTCCCAGTGACCTTTAGGGGGAGATGTGTTCTTGTGGTACTGCACCTTAAAAACCTCACAAATCAGAACTCCCAGTGTCTCTTTATTCCAAACATCCATAACCACATTCCTCTTAGCCCTGTTCATTTTTATGTACAACTGCAAATGTACACTGGTCAAACTGACTGTGCTCCTGAACACTGGTGAATGAGTTCAGATTTACACTCATCGGTTTTAGAGCAGGATTTCTGCTCTGTTTACATTTGACATAGCAGGTTTACTGTTTGTATGCACGTGTAAGTGCATCGAGAGATCCAAGCTGATTTCAACTTTATATACACATACACATGACAAACTGAATGACTGTGAACTTTAGGAGAAATAAAACCTGCCTTGGTAAAACTGTTTAAATAAAAGTTGTGTGTCTAAATATTTTATGCTTTTTGCCACCATTTAAGGCAGCTGATTTCAAAATAAATCCAACTCAGTCTTAGAAGAAAATGTAGATGTGCAATGAAACGTCAAAATGTATGATGAGCAAGTTTTTGTGCCTTTTTATATACAGTGGTTCCTCGTTTATCGCGGGGGTTACGTTCCAAAAACAACCCGTGAAAGGCGAAACCCGCGAAGCAGTGATCTTCATTTTTTACCAATAATTTCAGCTCATAACCTGCCTGGTTCTGATGTTTAGTGTCTTGTGTACATGTAATAATGCGCTGAACACATGATTCACCACGAGATACAACAGTGCGAGTCATTTATGTGATTGTGACTGCTTAAAGAGGGACGGTGCTGTGCGTGTTCGCCTGCTCTGCTTTTGGCACGTTGCCCGTCCCGCTGTGCTCCACAGCCGACCGCAGAGCCACGGATCACACGAGCTCCAGAGCCGTCACGAAACACATCCGGACTCTAGCGAAGTCACAACACGCTCCTCAAACACATCTCTGAACTACACAAGTGACGTTCTAGCATGAACATACGAGCTCAAAGAGTCAAATCCTCACCTGGAGAAACGTCTGGGCGTCAGGTCAGCTTCTCCTGCATGATCCAAACTGCCTAAAGTTTTCTAAAAGAGCTTCTTTGCTGTTGCCTGTGAATGCTGCGATATAATGCGGTCGCAAACAGCGCGTTTGAGAGCACGGCACGCTTAAAGCGCACATCTATAGGACCGCACACTGTAAAAAAAAATTTCAAAATTGCACCCAAAAAAAAAATCCGCGAAACAGCGAAGCCGCGAAAAGTGAACCGCGATAGAGCGGGGGACCACTGTAAATATGTTATGAAAAGCCAAAATTACCACGTTCTTATGTGTTCTGCAACACATAAGATCTGGAGTACAAATGTGCATGTGAGAACGTCTAGTTATATCAATGACAAAAAAGTCAGGCTGCAGACAAGTGGCAGAAGTCAGGCTTATGGCAGAAGAGTATATTTCCAGTGAACAGCGGTACAGTAATGACATTATCATAATTTTTTACTTGAACAACAGTAATAATTACAATATTTATCTAGTATTTCCAGTAACCCCTGATCTTATTATGCCAAGACCAAGAGTTATTGGAATTGTTGTTAATGAGGCTGTTCTGAGTGATTCAAAGTGTTACAAGTGCTAATCCGGTAGTGCCACATGCGACTGCTCTCTCGATGTTACGGAAATTGGTTTTATTTCGTTGTGATTTATCTCGGCTAATCTCACACACGTTTTATTACCTCTTTACCAGTCAAATCTGAGATGACTGTACACAAGCAATTTAACTGTTTGATAAAGAACTGGCTGCCATGGAAACGGCACCAGACAAGGGATGAATGAACAGCTTGGGGGTTCAGCTGCTGCCAGAAGATACTACTTCACAAATGTGTGGAGGGTTTGAAGAGCTCATTTAGGGAAATGAGGAAATATTATGTTTTAAAAGTCCTTGGCTTTCTGTAAAGGGAATGTGGTTTCTTTCACCAAACGAGCTGGATTTCAGTCAGTAAGTTGTTCTGGCTTTTGAAAATAGTTGAAAACTGAGCCTAAAGCTTAGCGATAAATCATTACTTTAGTTTATTAAGGTTTAGTGCTGAAATGTTTTGCCTTCTTTCAGGCCAAACTTTAAATATAACTCAGTCTGGAAGGGTGAGTGTGAAGTATGCTTTCAGTGAGAGCATGTGTAGCCACCACAGTTGACCACAATAAGTCATGCTACCTTGAGTGACATGAGCATGATGTAAGGCAGTGCTGTTGTTTCTATAAATAGCACCAGGCCTTGTTGGGAGAGGTCACATTGGCCGGACTTGAAAACTATCCTCACAGACAGGAATCTTTGACTAATCAAGTACCTTTGAATCCATTTCTACCATCACCAAACTGTCAAACTAGACAAAAGAAAAAAAAGGAAGCAAATGGCAGTTGTAGATATTTGTTGCTGAGGTTATATTTATTTAATTTATTTGCGCAGGAACAGTACATGAGCATTTCTGTAAGTGTGCCAGTTTTATCAACAAAGCAAATTTTTAACTGTAGTCCCTGGGCATGGTGTAGGTTTGTTGTGTGCGTTCCGGTAAAGGTTTGACCTTGTCTGGAGCTGGGTTCAAAAGTCACATTTTGTTCGTAATGTTTGATTTACAAATTTAAGCACTGGGCCTGACGGACATCTGGCTTCTGAAGCTTGAGACAGACAGTGTTTTTCTCATGATTTTTTCACTTTCCTGAATGTAACGTTTATTGGGTTGTAGGGTCGAATTTTAATCACAAATGTTGATTTAGCAGCATAGCTTTTGTTTTTGTACAGTGATAAACTCTTGTAGTTAGCTGACAACAGTGCTGGCTCGACTTGCAGCTCACCATCATGTAACCTGGCAGTGCAAAATGGCAAATCCCAAACCAAACACAACAGAGCATTGTGTGTAGTTAATTTTTCCAAAATCTACAGCCTTGACTGACAAACATTTGTTTGTAAACTCTAAAAGATGTTTTAAAAGTAATGCACACAAAAGGTTCATGAATGTGCAACACAGTCTCACAAGAAAGTGCAAAGGCTATATACCACAACACTTTTTTTTGCATATATATGTTCAGCTGTACATGTTGCACAGCATGAAAAAGCGTACAAATGATGCTATATTTTATAGCGTCAAATAAACACAAGTTTAGTTCCAGGCACGTGGGGACATTTTCTTTAGGTTTAACAGGTACATTTAGGCTTCAAGTTACTAAAATTGGTAAATTTAGGGCTGGGGCTTGGGGTAGATTAAGGGGCAGTTTATACGACGAGTTTTCACGAATCTGTGACGTTTCTATGTCAGATTGGCTTCTCTTTTACACGACAACGAGCTAGTACATGTTCATTGAATCGGCGTTCCTCTGGGTACGATTTAAGTGGTAGTTTCGCGGCGGAGGTTCAGTGGATACACCGCGATGTAAACACGAAAACATAGTTGTCAGTGAAGATTATTACATCACTGATTTGGAGTGCAGTAGCCGCTACTTTTAACACCGTAAAGGAAGACTGCCCAGTCACCAAAAATGTCTCTCAAACCAAAGCACCTTTTATTCTCACAAAGTAAAGTCAGTATCCAGCTTTCTAACCTGCTTATTGCAGAGGAGGAGACACAAAACTAATCTTCCAAAGCCTCTCCGTGTGTTGATTCAATGAGTTCATTCAAATTCATGTGTTCAGAAAAAAAGAAAGTTTGAAGCGCTCTACAACAAGTATTATTATTCCACCGTAAACACGCAGGACAGCTGTCCAATAAGCGAGCAGTCCTCCACGTGTTTTCGTCCATTTCTCGGCGATCTGTGTCTTCCCTGCGCATTGGTCCTCGCGCACAAGTACTCAGTTCTCTGTGCTTGTTTCGAGCGATCTTCCTCTTTCCTGGTCCTTGTTGCTTCCTTTCACCATTTTATTGATATGAAAAACTTGTAAAGCTGTCCATGCTTGTGTTATCGTCGGCTGTGAGTCCTAGCACAATACCGCCACCTCCTGACGCGGCATAAGAACTACAGCATTTTGGGTCTATCTGTGTTTCCATGTAAAGAAAGATTAGCTCGCCACTATACCATATAAACTGTGAGCACGAAACGTTACAACTGTGACGGTTTTCTGGGGAACGTTGTCTTGTAAATTAGGCCTAAGATTAGGACTCCTGTTTCATTTAGATCACCTGAGGTGTAAGCTGCTGATGCCTCCTGCCCAGAAGGCAAAAAACACTAAAACACTTTTAGCTGCACTAAAGGTATTATCCTTAATCTATTTGTTACTATGGGGTGGTTAAGCAAAAATGCAGTAAAATCATAATCTATCAACATCCAGCTATGTTCAGTAGAAAATTCCTTAGTTCTTTGTTGAGGCTGCTTTTTGGAGTGTAAAGCTTATTCCAAGTTAATTATAAAACTACAAGATTATCATTTGGACAAATACATCCTGCATCTACAAATCTCAGCAACCAACAGCAGCAATGTACTCACAAGTGTGTTGATCACAATACTTTAGGTTTAGACTGCACCCAGACTGAACCTAGAGTTCGTGCGGTCCCCTTGTCCAGAATAACTCACATGAAACCTTGTGCTTGCTTTTTCTGCCTCACAGCACTCTGGATTTGTTAAAGTAAAAGGGCTTCAGTGGGTTCAAGTAAAAAAAAACAAAAAAAAAAAAAACAGAAAAAGTGAATGAGATCCTACTGAGTCTGTGAATGTGGTGGGACAACCCGATACATAACAGGACTTGGCAAAAGCATAGGATTAGCACAATTTCACGCCTTTTTTGCGTGAATATGACATGCATTGTAGTCCATCTTCATTCAAGATGTGTTATTATTTATGAAGATTGACAAAATCCATATCCTTATCCAGCCTGTTCTCATGGATAAGCGTGTGAATGTCATATGAACGCAACTTCTATTTTGTGCGTGTGTATTTGACACATTTCTGTCCCAGTTCATTTCAATGGTGAATGTTAAGGCGTGTTGTTATTCATGAATACTAATACAATCCTAATCCTAACCTTAACCAACTCCAAGCCTAAGAGCTAAACTTACCCACGCAATTTGTCATTGGGTGGTATTTTACGCAATCCCTGAGAACACGTTGCCTTATCTTAATCTTCCCCCTAGCCTCAGCCATAAACCTACCCATGTTAGTAAATTGAAGCCTAAACTTAACTGTTAAACCTAAAGAAAATGTCCTCTCGTGGCTTCAACCAAAACTTGTGTGTATTTTAGGCTATAAAATATCGTCATTTTTACGCTTTTTCATAATGTGCAAAATATACGGCATAACATATATACTCAAAAAAGGTGTGCGATTATGCTCATCATACGTTTTTCATGTGGTGGAGAAATATACGTTTTCTTGTGTTACTGTGTTGGGTGGGACTATCTTGGCTGACACATCTCTGCAGCATGGGCTCATGGGCACCTCTGTGAAACCAGGGTGGTGGTCATTCTCTCTGTAAGAAAGGAAACAGAAGGTTGTGTTCTAATCACAGGGTAATTACACATAGAGCTTTGCGTTTTTGGAGGCGTGGTTTGTTCTTCCCAGATGCTTTGAGCTTCTCTTTGGTTTGTTGTCAATGTGAAGTGAACTACTCTTGCTTCTGTGACAGAGTATCATTTTTACCTTCCAAAATGTTGGTAACCCTGTGAGTGAACAGTACCCAGTACCAGTACCAGCCAGTACCAGCTTAGGGGTGTGCTCCTTCCTCTGCCATGTTTTTCAGCTTTGCTGTCTTGTCGAGAAGCATCTGGGTGCAGAACTTCATGAGGAGACCATGGCCTCGAAGATCTCCATGAGACCCCTCAGATACCTCACCTCCAGAGGCCTCTAAAGTCCAGATGTTCAAAAACATTAATTGTGACTCGCCAATGTAAAAAAAAAAGAAGAGCCTGGATATTTATTGTTGCCGTGTGTTAACTTGCACAAGTACAAGAAATCAACAACATGCAGGTTAGGGAATGCTTGGTGGTGTTTGGAGGTTGAGTCGCCAGGTGTTTAGGCGAAGTGCTTCTGCTGAGCTGCCCCAGGGCAGTTTGTCATCACTGAGTGAGGAGGGGTCACTGGTGTGAGGGACTTTGGAAGACATCTGTCTATGTAAATGTGCTAGATAAATGCATTCATTCAGTCAGTCAAGATGCCGGAGAGACAAATCAAATCAATTCAAACTTTTTTTATAATGCGCTTTTCATACAGTGTAACACAAGGTGCTTTACAGTTAAATAAAAACAGTCCCACATGCCCCCAACCCTGCACCAGTCCCCGCCAGACACCCCCATATTACAAGCACACCTAGCCCCCATCCCCAGACAGAAGTGAGCTGGTTGCCAAGGTAATGAGTTTATTACGCTTGCTAAAAAGGTAAACTGTCATATTTTTATCTTAACCTCCAAACCTTTTTCATTACTTTACCTATTACTCTTTCTTTTCTAAATTTACCTGTTCTCCTAAACTTTATCAGTCCCTTTGAACTCTACTATCTCTAGAATTTACCCCAAAGTCAGTTATTACAAATGTTGGAATGCTGTGTAAATACAAACTTTGTGTCTGTTTAGTTTTTTACATGTCAGTGTGACACTTTCATGTCCTGTGAAAGTTATTGGTTGTCATAAAAACTGAAGGGTTTGCTTTGCTTTACTTCCGGTCCTCCTCCTGATGGAGGTTTGCAGCCGGACACTTGACTTGGAGACTCATTTACATACACTTTGAGTCTGCCATCTTGGAAGGTGTGGAACTAAAGCCTAAAACAAGCCTTTAAATCATTAGCAAGAAAACAGACAGAGAAAATTTAAGAAGTGGAAAACATTTTGGAGGCAAAAGCGATACTAAGTGTATTCTTTTTCAAAGTGAACAGCTTAAATCCTCTTTGCATCTCCCTGAAGATACAAGACAGTTTCTCTAATTCGTATTTTTTCTTGCATTTGTCTGGCAACGTGCAGCAGCTTTAAATATGAATGTGAATGGTGGATTCTTGAGCGTCAGCAGCAGGGGACTAGTGAGTAGAGGAAAATGGAAAAAGACACAATTATGTTCTGCGCCTCATTTTAATGAAGTGCAAAAGTAATTCCCTTGGAAGGCTATGCTAATTGCCCAAACAGTCTCATTATGTGACAATCATACTTAAAACAAAATGCTGGATGTAATTGTGGGGGATTTAAAACAAGCAGAAAATATATTTTCGTGCAAGACGTCTGGCAATTTGAGATAATTACAATATATTTTCTTTTTATTTTTGGAATGGAGTGATGTTTCTTTTCATCTGTGAACGTGTCAGGGTGTCAAGCTCTCCCTCTGTCTCCTTGTCAAAATAACAAGCAATTATCCAGGGCATGTTTGGCTGGTGTCGACATCAGAGCACAACACAATTTGCTCTACAATGTAATCGGCAGCTCACTCAGCTCCAATCTGGACTTCAGCACCACTATCTAATATTCAAGCACTCTGCACAGTTTCATCTTTAAACATTTAAACGACACTGCGGTGGATAAAGTGGCTATGTTTCTCATTAAAATTGAAACACAGTGTCATGGCTTTTTAATGCATGTGGACAAATCCCACTTCAAAGAGAAGGGATATTAAAACCTTTTGGATTCACATGAAACACTTTCTTATGTAAAGGCTAATCACAAGTCATTAATGAAAGTATTTTTGCTTTCACTGAGTCAGATATGACCGAGCCAAGCTTGACTTTAAAAGACAGGAAGTAGTGACCAACGAATGACATGACTTTATCTCTAAGTGCCACAAGCATGCACAAACAAATGAGCTTTTGTTTGGTTTGGTCAGACCTGCATGTCCGTCTGATGGACCTTACCTCTTGCCGTCTAATGACCTTTTTGGAAAACAATGTATCGTGTAATAAAAAAGAACGCTCCTTCTAAGTTGATGGTGTTTGCTCCTCACTTCCTGATTTAGATGTCTGAAGACAAAATGAGTGTTACAAAGGTAAGTGGAGAAGTGAAGAGCAAACATATTCCATCAAAATCATGATCAATGTAGGGACACTGAGAGCTACAAGGTTTTTTGTGAAGTAGGATGAAATAACATTCTTTTTTGTATGGATGAAACAGATACACACTTTTACAAGTCTATTATGAGCAACCAGAAAAGATGCTGAAAAAAGCAGCAGACATTTTCTACTGTAAAAAGGTGAGAATTTCTGTTTGGTTGCATGGCAAAAATTGAGTATAGTGTCTTTAAAGTTGAAGTAACGGACCTTTTTATTTTATAAATGAGTAAACGTTGTGTTTTCTGCTAAAAAGTGGACGGCAAGTGCAGCACTTTATGAAAAAATTAGATTACTGTGTACTGTCTGAATTGAATAATAAAGAATTTTAGTTCTCATCAGGAGCTGAAAGCAGCGCTCTGATTGGCTGTGCTTGAGTAGTCCTCTTTAGTTTTTCTTTGCTGTTTGTAAAAAGTGTTTTTTATGCCATAAAAGCATCTCGTAATGAACCTTGTGTCGAAGGATCTATGAGAGGAAATTGTCACATTTGAAACCTAAATTGTGTCTGCAGTGTAAAAATCTGCTACCGCACCTTTAACTGAGTTGTCATGTCTTAAGTTTTTCGTATGGGTTACCCCTTAAATCCAGTATTACTTATGAACCTAAACCACCTCTGATGATAAATGTAATCAGCTCTTTGACTCAGACTTTTTTTCTTCATACAACAGTCAGGCCCCTTATGCCGACAAGGACCTTGTATTTTAGGTGTAACATTTTGTGTTTATTGAAATCTTAGATTATAAGCAAAACATTCATGATATTATTATAACTTTATTAATTAACGTGCAACTCTGCGGCAACCAGATTTTTAACGATTATCATATCGTGCAATATCCATACCATACCAGATTTAGTTAGTTATTTTATTTATTTTTTTATTTTTTCTGTTGGAATACATTTAAAAAAAATAATGTTGTAGGGTTCCAACCGAGGAACAGGCAATCAATAAGGTCTGGGTTAGGCTTTTCATAAAATAGTTGCAGACAAAGTGAAAAGAAAGAAAAAACAGAGGCACAACACAAGGTCAAAACCATCCATTTTCTAAGAGGAAAGATCGCTGACCACACAACAGCCAACTTTACCGAGGATATATCAGAAAAGTGTGTTGTAATACATATTTACTACATCTCATCACATTACGTATGACATTTCACCTCAACATGGTACAAATGTAGGAGATTTCGTTTTAGAGTTCTGCTTCTGTTGAGGCTTGACATAAATTTTTCACCAGGGATCAGGTGGCCTACTTAGCGCTGAATCACACACTCTACATGTAATGCTCAGAGATCTTCCCACGGCTACAGTCGCACAAGGAGACAAGCTCCAAAAACACGAAGAGCAATCACTCATTTTTAGTTCAAACAGAAAATTACATGCCCTGGCTTCAAGTGTTGACGTCGGTTAACACATTAACACAAACACAGAAAGATGAAAGCAAATGGAAATATAAGACTGTGACATACATTATCTGCGTCGCATACATCCAAGCGTGGGTTCCACAAAACAGATCAAATAAAATGTGATAAGGGTTTGAAAGTTATCCCATTAACATTAGAAAGTTCTGCCAATATCTTTGTTGAGATGGAGTTCTATATATTCATAGAAGTTTTTGCAATTCTAAGATGTTTATGAGTAAAAACATTAAGTAGATTTTTGTATGTGATACTTTGACTTTTGCCCCTGTTTCTGTAAATTTAAACTGGCCAATCACAGCCAGTAACATTTTCATCCAAAACAGGTAGGTTATTTTTTACTATTATTATTATTTTAAGTGTTTTCTCAAAAATAATTGTTTGACTCAGAATTAGAAGGTTCCATCTGTAAATGACCACTTTCTAAAACACAAACATGTAATCTATAATTGCATTCTCCATATCCCACTTCTTCATTTTTGCAGAAAAGTAGTCAAACGGTGAAAACAAAACAAAAGAAAGAAAAAAAGAACAAGCAGGTCTATTCGTGACAATACTGACAACAGAAAGTAGCCCATTTGAGTGTTGGACTTGTCTTTTGGGAGTCTCTTCATGCCAACACTCCCCTGCTGTCGAGCAAAGTGGCATTTCATCTGAAAGACAGTCCATCTGACAGGTGATAATAGAAGTGAGTCTTCTCTCAGTCAGCTTTTTTCTCACTGTTTAATTCCAGTCGTCTGACTCTCTCAAGGAAAAAAAAAAAAAGACAGCCAATGCAAGAGCATGTCGACTTAACAAAATAAGCCCTAAAAGACACAGTAATGAAGAAATTACATGTTTGATGATGGGATGATTAGGTGCATTAAGTTGGATGACTCACTGTAAACTAAGTAGCACATCAAAAATATAATCAACCAATTTGTCATGACAAAACATTCTCCTTTTCAGTGGTGTCTATGGCATGGTGTTGAGTAGACACTGTTAAATGTGTTAATTTGACCTACTCTGTGTTGTCTCTGCACTAATGAATGAAGAAATGCAACCAATAATACAGTATGTATGCAACTTTTCAACTTAAAAAAACTTAAATTTTCAGTGGAAATGCTCCTAAAATGTTTGCCTTATAACTCTAAAAGTGACATTAGATTTGCCTGGGAAATCATCTGGCCACCATGTCCCTCTTTCAAATCGCATGGGTGTGATGACAGATTATATAGCTATCGTCTCCTGTATGAAAATGAATGTAACAGGGTAAAAGCTGTTTAATTTGTGCTGCAACTTTAAATGTAGGTGTGGTTTTCAATTTGTTTGACCTTTCTGGTTTGCTGTGTATTTTTGCTTTGGGCCAATGGCCATGCTCTTAATTAATTTGCAGCTGGGTAGGGGTGGTGCTTATAATTTAAAAACCCTGTGTGAGCTTCCTCCTCCCTCTCACAATCTGTTTGTCTCTGTGCAGGTCAGTAACATGTAGCATATGTTTGAAACTTATTAAAGCTAATGTTAAGTGCAGCTTGTTGATTGGTTAGCAAAATGTTTAGTTTGAATCAACTGTTTGTGATGTGCTCCCTCTCACAATCTGTTTGTCTCTGTGCAGCCGGGGGCCAGGCCAGTCCGAAGACTTGTGGGCCGCTCTGCTGATTAGTAGTGATGGGCGAAATGAACGACGCTTCGGTACACGCTTCGAGCTTTTCCTGGTGGGAGGGGAGTGAAGCGCGTGCCGGAGCTTGTGTTGTTTTCAGGGAGTGACGTCATCAGAGCGTAATGAAGCGCCGTTTGGCTGAAGTGCAGAAAGTGGTTCGGAAAGTGGTTCATTTGGGCCGAGCTGTGTTGAAGCAAAAGGATGCCTTGTGATCTGCAGCAGAGCCTGGATCTAGGACACTTGATAGACCTGGGCTGGTTTATGTTGGACATGGTTTTAACAAACATTAAAGACTCTCAATGAAAAAATAAGCTTAGACCCCGTTTATCAATAAAAAAAAAACTTCTGGTGTGTATGTAAGGATGAACAGATTTTGGGTAGACGCTATGCGAGCGCCTCTATAGCTCAACGCGCTGAGCGTCTGCTTGAAGTGCGGCAGGTTGAGAGTTCGAGCCCAGCACAAGACGAAACTTTTTTGTACATTTGTGTCTGGATTTGGATGTTATTTTAGAAATGAAAAATAAACAGATGAAATGCAAACATTTATACAGTTAAGCTACTAAATACAGTATTGTTGGTTAATTTTCAATAATATCAGCGTTTATTTGTTCATGACACGGTTTCATCTTACATGCATACATGTTTTTGACCACAAGAAGGCGCAGAAGAGCTAACGAACCACTTCTGCGAAGCTCCGGCTCATGTTTCGGTACACCTGGCAAATGGTTCGAGTATACAATGAAGCGCCATTTGCCCATCACTACTGATTAGGCATGAGGTGTGGTGAGGTCAAAGCACCAGACCAGCGAGGGCACCTTGAGAGCCGAGCAGCAGAGCGAGCATAGCCTAAAGCCTGGACCCCTGGCAAAAAGGTTTCCTGTTACAATGACAAAAACTCAAAGAACTCTGTCCACCAGTTCCCCTTTTTTCGCAAAAGACTAATTGTAATAAAACCACTGAAACTTTATTGTGTGTCCTGATTCTCTTGGTGATCCAAAAGTACCTGCGGAAAGGGGGCGTTACATGAACATGGCAGCTTACAACGAGTTTAATCTAAATGTCAGGCGACCAATCAGCTTATTTGGTTAATGTGCATCACACAAATAAACAAATCTGATTGCCCGGTACATTGTGGAGTTGATCTGAAACGCAGGTGGGAGGAGTGGTGACCAGACCCACTCCATACAGTTTACTGAAGCATGGGTTCTGAATCCCAGGGAAACATGGCATGGTCAAAAATGAAGCCTAATTTCCTGCTGGGAGAAGACTTAGCACTTGAACTGTCAATGGTGCTGCTGACATACAGTGTAAAATGACTCTTCGGTTAACAGTAACACATAAAATGAAACTACATTATGATGTGCAGTAATACTTTCCCACAGTATAACATTGTTTTCCAAAGTATAATCTTGTCTCAAAGGAAGCTGTTTTTTCTTTGAGCATTTTGCATGGAACCTCATAACCAGCCACAACAGTGCACATCTTTGAAGATAAAAGTCAGCATTGTGTGTCAGGTCAAGAATTTCAAAAAGAATAAAACAAATTGTTATTTTTACTTGAAACGCCTAGTGTCAGTCAAAGCCACAGGTGGTCTGATTACAGAAGAAAGGAAAAAATAAACAATGAAAACTTAACAGAAATATGCATGACAAAATGTGATTTTCAAAGTTTTTAGTGTTTATTTATGAAAATCAATCAATAAATAATGTAACCTCGTATAAGAGATTAATACTGACATGCTTTCAGAGCATAAGAATAGTATTTATACAATTGCTCATCTTCAGTTACGTGTGGCAAGTGCTAACAGATTATTATCATTCTGTAATACAGTATTACAGTATTCAACTTCTTTGACTCAACATTTAACAAGAGAAGAAGCAACCTAACCAGAACAATATGTAAAGGCCATTACACCAAGAAAACATTCATGAGCCCTTCACAAACAACAGACAGTATCTCTGGGAGCTCGCCCCAGCTGCTCTTACGTGCTTTTCAGTATATGAGTCAGTAGGACTATATTTTGCAATTGTAGAGGTGTGTGTTAGTTTGCTACATGAGGAGAGAGGAGGCAGGAGGGAGAATGAGGGGCTCAGACAGCACTCAGTCAAGCTTTGGTCCTGCCTTGATGCAGTACTCGCAGGGAGGGCAGCTCACATTCAGAGTCTCTCATTCTTTTAAAGAAACAGAAAGGTAACAGACTGTACCAGACCACGACTGGAGCTTGACTGGATGGTGTCTTGGTCTCGAGTTAAAGAAATAAGCGTAGATCATGCCACAAGTTAGTGATTTACAAGATTGCCACTATGGCCAGCTGTTTATTGCACATTTTAAATACATTATAAAAGAAAGTCAACAAAAACAGATTGTGAAGCAAGGCGAATCTCCTGCAGTGTGCACTAGGACCCTGGAAGTGTAAACTCTGGACGAGAAAAGTGGACATATTACTATGTACAAACATCCAGGTGCTCTGTTTTTGAGCAGGCTGCATGGTTGCAAAGGGCTATGGTAACTTTTTAAACGGTTAGGGTTAGAGAATTCCCATTTACTATAGAGGATAGTTCTTCTGACAAGAAGAACATACAATTACAAATGAATACTTGATATGTGTTATAAAAGAAAAGAAAGTGTCTCTGTGTTACTTGCATGAATAGGTTTCATTCACTTGACATTGCAATATTCAATAGGCCAATGTAATTTTATCCAGGTGTTTGGCAGCTGAAATGAATGTTGTTTAAACACCGTTATGTTTTAGAGCCTATATGCACCTTTTCAGATACTTTAGATCTGAGATTGTTCCCTGGTTTTTATGTTGGCATTTTTAATAATTAGATGATTGGCCAATCAGGTGATATTTATCAAAACAATATCAGCAGTAAAAATAGTTCTTATATTGGTCTACATAAGAGACAATATGATTGTGTAAATATATTCATGTTTCTGTCATGATTGAGCTTCTCACGACCAGAGCAGTTTGCTGACATGCACCACTGTGTGATCCATGTGTTTTATGCTTTGTTCTGCTGTAAACTCTAACGCTGGGGACTGAAGCTGGCACAAAGCCTGTCTTCGACAACCAGTTTAATGGTCCAGCAGGTTCATCACCCACACTGATCCATCTTAGTGCTTCTTTCAATGCTCCTTCTCCATCCTTCTTTAAACTCTGTCTATCATAAGTCATCTCAGATTTTATATCTTAAAGGCACAGTGGTGGAATAACCAGCCCAGTGTGTGGATCACTCTGTGCCATGGCCTTCACAACACTATTTTAGCTCTGCTGTTAAACTTCAGAATCTTACATAAGTTTAGAATTAAAACAGAATTGTTTGGAAAAAAAAATAATCAAAGCACTATCTGACCTCTGAAAGGTGGAACACAGAACATTGAGTACAGATAAATCTTCAAGATTAAATATAGATTATCAAAGTAGAAAGTAAACTTTCATTCCAGGCTCCACTCACCAAAGTGAGAAATAATTTTTTCTAATACCAAATCTTTTTAATTAACAAGTTATTCAACAATTAAGGGGCCACACAGTAGCAGAGTGGTTAGAGCTCTGGCTTCCCAATAAAGAGATTGTGGGTTCGACTTCCGGCTTGGACCATGAATTCATCTCTTGATCTCTGGATGGAGTTTACATGTTCTCCGTGGGTTTTCACCAGGTACTCTGGCTTCCTCTCACATTATTGACATTGTCACACTTTCACAGGCCAATTCATCCTGTGAAAACAGTTCTGAATTAACTGCCTTTCTTTCAAACAACATCTGACTTGATCAGTTTTCCTGTTTTTTTTTGAGGTCGTAAATCATCCCCAGGAATACTAAAGGAAGGGGATACTGTTCTGCATTTCAGAGGACTAATTCAGCTTCCAATAATTGGGCCAAATTAGAAACTTGATCAATAATCAGATGGGCAGCAAATCTCTGTTTTTTTTTTTTGTTTGTTTTTTTTTGTGAGAGGAGCTATTCAGGAAATGAATAACATGAAAGGTATTAGGAACAAATTATCACAAGCCAGGGTTAGGGTTTGAATAGGGTTAGGATTATATATATATTTTTATTTACTTATTTTTTTGAAAGTTGCTACCTGAACATTTTGAACCCACAGCTACACAAGCATTCCCAACACGCGAGTTCTTTCCAGTTCCAGAATGAGCCGTGCACATCTCAGCTGTCCAGTACTTATAATCTGCTCACATATGGTGCTTGTTCTTTGTGCCTCAGCCTGCCTAAGCTGATGCTTGGGTCCACTTTTATATTTATGGGGGTTTGTGAGAGAAGAGTGTTAGTATCTCTGAAGCTAACCGGCCCTGTGCCATGCTTTACCAGCTTTATTTGGATGTTTATGTGGCAGCAATGGGTCTGCATATATTTCAGAAGGAAATGAGGTCATGATTGGTTCCCTCGACGACAACGCACACGCACTCAAACACATGGTTCCTAGAGAGGCATGAGGTTGCATACTTAAACAGTGACACCTCCAAACAGATGCCGGTAATTTATATGGATAATCATTAATCCCAAAACAAACAGCGCCCACACACCTCCGGCATGCCGTTCCTTCTCCTGCTCAGTGCACAGACACACAGGAAAGAAGAAAGAGCAGCTTCTTTACTAAATACTGTATTCAAAGGCAGCCATATGTTGTCTCCGGTTCTGCCATTTACAACTTAGCCATTTACTCACTTTATGTATTTCAGTATTCTAATAATTTCAGTTCTGTGTGCAGAAGATTAGTTTTTCCTGGTTAAGCTGTAATTATTTCAAATTGCATCTGTTTATCCCTCTTTGCAACTCGGCCATGTCTGTAAAATACTGATTTAAACAGCTTTGTCTCAGAATTAACTTAAATCGATGACTAAACTGTCTATTTTGTGTTTAGATTTGAGACTTAAGTTATTTGTGACGAATCATTGCTTTGTCTATATACTGTAGGTTCTAGGTTGTCGTTATGGTAACAAAGGACTGAGGAACATGTTTTGGAAAATGATAACATGTATTAAAAGTTTAAAATTGTCCTTGAGCGTAATCAGCTACAGTATGTGCATAAGAAGAAGCCCTTGGTAGTTTATGGAAATCTGTACTTCCAGACCCCCTGGCAATGTTCCAAAGTTGAGCTCACTGGGGTTATTGTTTTTATTAATATTATCTTGTTTAATTTCATCTATTCCCCCTCTGTTCCTGCTCTTGCAACACTGAAATTTCATTTTGTGGACAAATAAATTATATCTCAACTTTACTTTTAAAGCCGTCCCTAAGACTAATGCAAGGCTTGAACAAAAATGTCAAATACTTGACCAGTAAAGTGGCATGCATCTTGAGAATAATTACATTTTACAGTTTGCTCACTGTATAAAGGTTTCCACTATATGGCTGAAGGTGCAGATTTTTAATTACTGTTGATCTAGGTAATCAACAGAAATAACCCAGGCTATTTATAGGAAACTGAAGGTGTTTTAATAGAATTGGAAAAATGTAAACACATTATTAGAACTAGAAAAATATTCTATTTTGAAGTTGAGCAAAGAAAGACCACGCAAACTGCATTTTTTTTTTCTTCCAGATTGCTTTGTCCGTTGATAACTGGGCACAGTTGAAATGCAAAAATTTCACCTTTCTACAAATGCTGGCTTAACATGAAACAAATCCAGTCTGGAAAAGCAGTGCTGAGGTTGCTTTGAACAGACCTGTAATCAATGGTGATGTGTTTTTTCCCACTCATCTCTTCTTGCCGTCTGATTTCAGGAGTCTGGAGAGCCACTGTAAACTTCAACAATGCTTGATGCTGTTCAAGTGGCCTTTAACAAGAACAGGCCTTTTGTCACTGCTTCTGCTAGGGATGGAATGTCCCCCTTCACTGGAATGAAGGGGACTGGGACAAAGACAAAGATGATGCTGATGATAGAGGGGAAAGAATTCTATCAAAGACTGGAGAGAACAGACAGATGGAGGAAGGACAGAGTGGGCTCTGGCAGACTGCTGAGCAATGCCAGGACTCCACAAAAGTGGCCATTCTGACATGTGACGTCCCCCAGCAAAGATTAGCTCCATTTGTGAAAGGTTTTTTAAAAGGGATTTATTATTAAAGAAGGCTTTTGTGTATCACAGTTTGTGGTGATGGTGTATTGTTTTGCTGTGGAATGTGTTACATTTGCTGGCTTTGTCCAACTTGGAAGAGCACCTAAATGTTGTAAAAATTGTCAAATTGACAAAAAAGAAAACATGAAAAATAAATATTACTTTTTAAAAAGTCATGTTCACTGTGTTTTAGTGAAGAGTGTAGTCTAACTTGTCTTGCACTTTGAAGAGTATTTCACTGTCCATGTGGAGAAATGCATCAATGCATTATTTGCTAAAATACCCCAAACAAACACCTCTGTCTTTCTCTGGGTAAATGGACTGTGATAAAGTTAGCAGCGACACAGGCTGAAGCCACAGAAGTCATGACTAGTCAAATGTCTCAAAGAAAATGCTGTTAATAGAAATGGTCCTGCTGTTTCCTGGATCTGCCTCTTGACATTTTACCCAGTCATTTCCATCTTCCACTCCCAATGTTTTAACACTATCAAAGTATTTACAGCAGCAGGTCTGGATATTTCTATCCATCATCAAAATATTCAAACATTGAAAATACCCTGGTGCTGATTTTATGCACTTTATGTTTCAATTCTTTAAAAAACAATGAATGTTGTGAGCTCGGCATTGAGCAGTTCCTTCTTTAGCTCCTAATCAAGTGGACGAACCAATCAGCACAGTCGATAAGTCACAAATAAAGTTGTTCCTACATTTGGTTTGCCATCTTTTTCAAAATAAAAGCCTCTATGACAGATTCATTTTAGATGGTTTGCAATATGAAGTGACTTGGCAATTTTGCGATATATTAATAATGTAATGAGAAAAAAAACTCTTGGGAACATGATTTTGATGAAACCTGACCACAAGTCTTACAATCTCTGTTTACACAACTAACAGCTTTTCAGTTAGTAAAGCACTCAAGCTTAAAAACTAATTTGCCACTTGACACTACCCAAGTGTATAAAGGCCAGTGTGTAATTTCAGTCTAAAATGTGATGATTCTGAAGTACGCAGGGGAAGGCCTGGTAAGTGTTTTTAGCGGAGTATTTTCAGCATCACAAGTTCTATTCAAAATAAGGTTAAAAGCCCCTAGAGGCTCAGCATTCTGATTGTGCCTGCTTAAGGTCAAGCTTAACACCATATCAACATTTTTGTCTGTTAATTTGTGTATATGTTTTTTATGTTTCTTTTTTTTTTTGCAGTTTTAGCACAAACGGAGATATATAGAACATTTCAGGTCAAAATAGTCCCAAACTGACTATGCTGTACTACATTAGTAGTACATCAATGTGGAACACCTGCTGTCAAACCAGTCCACTCTCACTTATTCTTTTCCAGCTCAGGGATTTAGCCGCACTTTAAATAGAGGTATAGTTTTGCATAACTCATAAAAAACATTGTATATCCCAAAATATATTCAGTGTATTGTTATGTTTTACATTGCTGCTGTTGAAATGTTTGTTCATGTTAAGGACCAGGAGACTGATTTATAAAGCCCCCATACTAACCCCTGCCAATGGACATGGCATTGTTGTAAGTTTAAACTTGATAGTTGTTTATCTCATTTACAAAAACATTAAAGTTGCCTATTTAAATATTAAGTATACACTACTTGTCATACCTTTGTAATTGGTCATTTCTTTAGTTTTTACACAATATCATCATGCACATAACATAAAATATTCCAAAAATAAAATTAAATGTTCTTTTTGTTTTCAAATCTTGTTTACTATAGCATACATGTGGATATGATGAATACAATTTTTGTCTTACAACTCGAAAGCCTGAACAAGAACCACAACACAGCTGTAGAGGCTCTGCAGAGGCTGAAATACTATGAAGGCATAATGACAGATGCGAGAAGTCAAAACAGAACTTAGAGCTGCAATAGGCCAAAACAAGTAAAGAAAAATATTACGAAAGACACTGAACGTTCACTTTTACCTATACTAACATACATAGATACAGACACACAAACAACCAAACAAGGCCAGTGGAAAACAACACACTAAGATCTGCTTTGACAAATGTTTGTTTCTGATCTTTAAAAACACAAGATTATTCAGCTGCAGCGACAGTGTTTGTCTAACAAGTTTCACATATTGGTGTTTGAGACTAAACATTATTTCTTTCTGCTCTGAATTTCTTAAAGCCTTACAAATTCATTTAACATCAAAGCGCTCTGAAAGTGACCCCAGATGGGCCGTTCTCTGGTGCACATCAAAGATTAGTGATAATTAAACCCTCTCAAAAGCAAACTGTTTTTCATTCCCTTCTCAGAGTAGATTTCAAAGAGAGTTTCAGGGCTGCGATGGGAACAACACAGCAGTAAAACACTATTCAATTATCACAGATTTATGCTTTGAATTATTATTTATGTTTTATTGTTTGGAGCATTGTGCATCGTATTTAGGCTTTTTAATAATCTTTGGAGAGATACAGGATTATCAGGTGTGCTATCACAGCACTTGCTAACATAGCAGCAAACCTATATGGAAGAACATTTGTGTATATTTAAGCTACACCTCTACACATTGTCCTTATCCAAGTGTAGCAGTATAGCCTGCAGGTGGGAGATTGACTCTGATTAGTTAGTCATGTCTGCTGTCAGGTAATAAAAGCGAGTCACAGGTCACTTCTCTCACCTCACATACTCATTACGCTCTCCTGTGTTGTGGGCAGTCACTCCAGGTAGTAGAGAATATATAGTTTGTTGGCAAGTTGCATGTTTATGTGATATTAAAGGGGGCCTATTGTGTCAATTTTTTTTTACCTTGTTATAATGGCCTCCCTTCATCATTAGTTTACTCAAAGTTATATTTGATATGATTCATGCATGTTTTTTCTGAAGATCCAGTGCGCAGAAATCCCTGTTCTCACCTTCCACTATCCTCTCCCACTTGTCGTATTTACTTGATATATTTCATAAGATTAATCTCAAAGTGAACGTATGGTCACTGTCCACATCCACTTTCCAACAATAATAATTTGTTATTTAAAATCTGAAGCTTTTTACAATTACGTTTTAAAATGAAGAGGCGGGGCTTATCAGTTCTGCTGTTTTGAACAAGAAAGTCAGAAGAGCTGTTCCTATTTTTAAGCTGTTTTTACTTTGAGTTTTACAATGAACCACATGTAAATTACTGATCTACATATGTTCTAGTTTCTTACTAAATATAAAAAAAAAGACACACACAAAGGTCCCCTTTATTTTCCAAACATTTAAGGTGTTGCTGTGCTAACATAATCCCGTGGTGGTTCTAGGGCCAAGTGCAGCACGAATGTCAAACTTCAAGTTCGTAACACAATGTGGCTCTCTGTCAGAATACTAGAAACCTTTCCATTTTAGATATGGCAGATGTCAGACCTGCTGATCAGTTTCTGTATGCAATCAGCATGTAGCAAAACTGACTATTTTGTCTCCAGTGTTAAACAGTCTTATTTGAAAGTCTGATGAACTACAAACTGAAAATATTTAAAGCAAAATTGATTTTCTTTGTTTTTCTTTCTTTTTTTTTGTTATACTTAAAGTTATAGAAAAATTGTATCAACCAATCTTTTTGTCAAATTTGAGTCACTAGATGGAGAAAAAAAAAACAATGGAGAAAAAAAAGCCATTGTTCATGAATAATTATTATTTATTATATTAAGGCTTTATTCATGCTTTACTAGGGTGAATTATACAGTGGTACCCATGTGGCTTTTTCCCACTGTTTAAATTGATGTACATCAACTTTAACATGAACAGCTATTTTCATTTACAAATAAAAAGCATCTTGATTTACGTAGCCTCAGTCATTTGAAAACCAAACCAACGAGATCAGGCATCAAAGCTGTTTTAAAGGTCATCTCATGAAAGAGTAAATCTATACATAGATGTTAGCACAAATACACAAGAGAGAATCTTGGTAATGGAGACAGGAATTGTATTGACGTCTGATTATAACTTGTGGGCCTTGGGCTGTGTATGCCAGACCTCCTTATACTACGTACAACCACAGAACAGGCAGATCACAGTCAGATTCATCAACAATACATGACCACGCCAGCCAGTCGATTTCAAATAAATCATACATCAAAAGCGTAAAATTGGTTTGAGAGAACAAGGATTTTTGGATGGCTTTCAGTGATTGGTACAAATGAGAAGTGAGGGAAAAGCGGTAGGGCCAAAATGGGAGAGATTTAAGAGTACAAGCTGCGTCTATGAAGGTGTGTGAGGACCGAGAAAGAAGGTGTGCTGTGAGGAGAGCAGGTTACCATCAAGTGTATTGGCTCACCAGCTGAATGCAGATCTCAAAGCCCGCAACGCCTGGAGTCAATTTCCCTCCTTGTCTCTTTGAATTGGCTTTAACAAGGTGCCGGACGGGCAAATAAGACGGAACACTTCAGCGTGGAAAATTACAGCAAACGGCAACAAATCTAATATTCGTTTTGCAGCTCCAGACTCATTCCAGCTGTATTACAATAAATAGGCAAAGTCTTCTACTTGGATGGCTGCCTTGGTCTGGTGTCACATGCTAATCTTATGCAAATGTATTACAAAAAGGAGATAATGAGAAACCTATTAGAGTCCTTGTGGAATATGGTTAATAGCAAAGATACCTAAATGTGTTGGCTAACTAAAGACTGCCATATTATTATTTTACAGTGGACTGTGAAAAAGACATGGATGCTCCATTTACTTGATCCAAAGCCTTGTCAGGCCCTATACTAAGTATTTCAACTAACAAGAATTTATTTTCAGACAAACAACAGTGGAGTTTTCTTATGTTTCCATCTAATTGGGCTTTAACACTAAAAACTAACTATAATTTGATCTTCTGAGCCGGATACTCCCTGCCATCTTTGATGCAATCGGATTTTTTTTTTTTTTTTAAACAGGTCTGTTTAAAAAAAAAATCTAATGAGTAACCAATTGAACATTTTTGAAGTAATCTCTGCGCCACTGCTCTGGTGTATGTTCTTAGTATGACAATAAAAACAAAAATGAAATATACAAATATATAAACAGGGGGTATTCTACTAAATTGACTAAATTCTGAAAATCCTGAATTGAAACTAGCTTCATCTTTACCAAAATGAACAAGCAAGCAAGGTCTTGCATGTTGAGCTTCATTGAATACCCCATATATTTACCTTTCAGTAATTTGAATGGAAAGTGTAAATTTATCTAAATTGTACTATTTGTGGTGGTGCGGTGATGCAGACCCCCACCTGACGTCAGACTCTGACAGGCCTGAGGCGTGATGTCAAACCAGTGTGACTGTTGGTGCTCAGAAATGAAGTAAAGTTGTTGTGAAAAGTGTTAAGCCCCTTCAACATAATGATGAGCATTGGTATGTGGCAAAACCATCAGCAAATGGTGCTAGACATGCGGAAATATACGACTAATGCAATGTCGTTTTTAGCTGTGCATTGAGGCTGGGTTGCCCTTGCGGTGCGTGGGCTTGAGGATGGCAGGCTACAAGTTAAGCTTGACCCGGAATGTCCCTTCCCTTTATGTTGTCTATTCTGAAATTGTGTATTTATTTTATGTTCTGTACTATTACCTATAAGCTCATGTGCATTTGAAGATGTACAGTAAGATTGCACCAGAGTGGACTAGACTTGCGCCTGCGTAGGGAGCGCTCACAAGTGTCAAGCAACTCTTCTAATAGGTGACAGGAGGCTGTGCATGTACTGACTTGAGGTAATCAGAAAATGATGTGTGATGTTCCTGTGAAAATGTTTTCTGTTAGGGTTATGAACATTTGGAGCTTGAGACTGAGTTAGCAACTTCGAGAGACCAGTGGCAGTTAAAGTCTGTGAATCCATAAATGTACAGTCCTCTCAGTTGGAACCTCAAATGAAATTCCAAAATTTCGTTCCCTAGGATTAGACCTGGGTGGCGTTGTTGAACTAAAAAAAAAAAAAAAGAAGAAGAACAAAATGTATTGTTTGAAATGTATTTACTAGAAAGGTCTTGAATCTCTTTTTCAGGGAAGTCCTGCACATGTTTTTAGTGATAGTGGAGAACAGACTACACACAGAAAGTTCGGGGCTGCCTAGTTGAACCCAGGACCTTCTTGCTGTGAGTTGAGAGCGTTAGTGTGTGCACTCTGCCACATGTTGCAATATGTGCTGAGCAGCTGGTCTCGCAATGTTTGAATGAATGTTCTGGAAATTTACATAGATTTACACTTTTGTGTTTTTTGGCTTTCTATTATTACATTTTTGCGGGAAGAAGTAACTGTAAAAATAAGATTTTTTTTCGCGGAACAACACACTGATTACATTACATACTCCTCACTGAAGAATGCTCGCTACAAATTTTCACACTTTAGGGTTTAGGTTAAAGTTAGGCTAACCCTAACCTTAAACACAATGGCAGAGATGTTTGTACCAGCTTTTTAAGCTCATCTCTATCTGTGGTCCTGCGAGAAAGGAGTGTCAGGTTTGTCTTCTCTTTTCCATGGAAAGCATTGCCCTTGCGTGAATCCTTGGAAGTGATTTGTGATAGATCCTACACAGAATCTGATTCTGTTTTGTGTGATGCACATTGTTACTGTTAGATTTTGGTGTGAGAGATGTTGGCTGTTGTTGCGTCAGTCACACTGTCATAGTTTTACGTCATAATTGGAAAAAAAGGTAATGTTTATTAAGACAATGTACAATTACATTAAGCACAATGGCAGAGATGCTCGTACCAGATTCTAGCTTACAGCTAATTTCCATCTGCAGTCCTGGGGAGGGAGAGGGGGGCACATTGGACATGTTTTAGTCTGCAGAAATCTTAGATTCTTGTGTAAACTAAGACACAACACATTTCATATACTGTATGTGCCTGATAATTGATGATGTCATCACCGTTAATAATAATGACGTTATTTTGTTTATTCTAACCTGCTAACATGTTTTGTAGCTTTGAGGCATTCAGTTCAGCCATGTTGGCATTCTAACCGGTTAGCAAAGCTAACAATATTAACAAATGTTGGTCTTGGATTGGTTACAGATCAAAGTTTTGGCTGTCCAAAATGATGTCAGATAAATGTAAAGGTTGGCATTTGGATGTGCTCCTTGAAGCAAAGCGATCCTGCAGTTAATGAATAGTAAAGAGGGCACTTCATTTAGTCTTGGGCAATAACGCTAATGAGCATGCTATTATATTCTCCACAAAACTGATGGATGGTCTGTCTATAGTCGACACTGTCAAAACTCTGACAAAATGAGGTAGAAGATGAGTGCAAAGAGAGCACTATGTAAGGCAAATGTTATTGTAGTGGAGAACGGAGGCCACAGAAGGATGGTTAGGGAGAAAGAGTGGTGAGACAGGAGAGGGCAGCCGTAAAACACTAGCCTGCTTTAGACGGAGAACTGATCGGAGAGGTACAGCGGGGACAAGTTGATGGATAGACGAATTGGAGAGCAAATGAATGTGTGCAAGCAGGACGGAGGAGACGAGGGGAGGTTACATAAGGTGAAAGGCAGATGAGGGATGAGGAGTGTAGTTGAGGTCACTTTAGACTACCAGGAGAAAAAGAAGCTCGCAATTAAAAATTCATCAACTTTTTTTTTTTTTTTTTTTTTTTTTTGACATTAACGGCAGAGAACTTTCAGAGCACATTTGATTTTAACACTTGCTCAGAATTGTCTTGCTCACCAGTATTTTGCACAGTAGAGAAACAGAATGAAGCTTTGTAGTTTCACTTTAACACAGGGATGCCCAATCTCTTTCCACAATGGGCCAAAAGTTGTAGAATTTTTTCTCTTGGTGAATCAAAATGAATTACATGCTGAGAACCAAACCTGATCTATTGTTGCAAAAAAAAAATAAATAGAAGTAACATGATACTTGAAAAGACGAGGTTTAAGGCAAGAGTACTAATGCAGGAGAGGTTTAATTCCATCAGTACCGGATCCAGGACCAGGAGAATCCTAGACATTGCAATGGTGTGCATTCCAGTCCAGTCTGAATATGTGGGTGTAATGCATGACTGATGACGCAGGCCAAGATAACAATATATTAATAACCCACACTATTAATATACATAGAATATACTCAACACCCCTTTGTGGACCAAACTAGACCTCCTCGAGGGTTTAGTTTAACCTGCCAATCTCACTTTGGGCACCAATCCTTTGCCTTTGTGTCAGATCATGTCCGCAAGGAGAAAAACCAAATTTAAAGAGAAATTAAAACAGAATCAACTTTTTTCCACTGTCAAACTGTGTGTATGAGGTTAAAATCTACTGTTTCCAGGCCTTTTATGGTAATTTTTGTGCAAACTCGCTCATTTTGCAGTTATGTGTGCAAAAACCGTGACTGTGCTGCCCCAACACTCAAAGGCTGTCAGTGCATTTTTAGTTTAGCCAACGTCACATTGAGTTGACGACACAGACAAGCTGCCCAGGTGGGTTATCTAAACTCTCCTTCTGATACCACTGCTGTGGAGAGTTTGAAACGGTGCACTGCCGAATGACATCAGTCATTTGGCTCAGCTTGGTAAGCAAGTGGTGCGACGTGCAAAGGGGCGCAGGTAAAAAAAAAAAAAAAGGCAATGTTTATTAGGGACAATGTACAATTACATTAAGCACAATGGCAGAGATGCTTGTACCAGATTGTAGCTTACAGCTAATTTTCATCTGTAGTCCTGGGGAGGGGAGGCACATTGGACATGTTTTTAGATGTAGGAGGAAACCGGAGTACCCGGAGGAAACCTACGCAGACACGGGGAGAACATGCAAACTCCACATAGAAAGGCCCCGGGCGGCCCAGGGGTCGAACCCGGGACCTTTTTGCTATGAGGCCAGAGCGCTAACCGCTGCGCCACCGTGTCGCAGGGTTTAAAACTTGTTTCAATGTGTCATTTTTCTCATGCTTTTTTTTTTTTAGAAAATACTCACATCATGTGGGGTATAGGGTAAAGCAAGGTTTTATACAACTGTTTTGCAAAGGTAATAAAAAAGAATCATGACGTGCAAGCAAACAACTAGACCTGCTGTACAATCTCAGAGCTGTAAACCTGACCAAATGTCAGGTTCGCTCCCACACAAAACTCACATCACTCGCCAAGCTCGCTGTCCATATTTCGTGTTGTCAGTCAATATCTGTTCACGCCCGGGCATCTCCCACCTTTGCAAGCCTGTTCGAGGTGCAGTTGTGGGCAGAGTCAGTCCCTGACTGCGGTTTAGCTTCACTTTGATAGACAGGAGTTAGCTCACTAAATGTGAGCGACCTGTATCTGATCAGAGTGTAGAGCTGTGATCCTGGCAAAGAAAATCTTAAAACATGATACTGAGAATGCACCGACATGTAAACCGAAATTTGCTGAAATAAATAATTCTCAATGAACAAAAGGGATGTAAATAAAAAAGTGGATTTATGCTTTGGATGTTATTAGAAGATACAAAGAATATTAATGGAAGTAGTGATTCTTTAATGTTAAAAGAAGAATGAATTAAATGCAATTTGTATGACCCTTTATCTATACTGAAAATAAATTCATGAACTGAAAACAGCTAAAATGTCTGATTGCTGCAAATGAAAGTGGAGGGGGATGACTGATGAATTGTAAAAGGAGCGAATACAAGAAGGACAGACACATAAAAAAGACAGAAAAAATGACAAAAAGATGAATGAGCGTGACATGGCATGATGGATTAATGGAAAAGTGATGTGAGAGGACCAGAGGGACAGGTAGGACAAGGACACTCTGATAGCACTATGCCAGTGCTCTCTGCACACATTCAGCACAATCTCTCTCATACACTTGCACTTACAAAACAAAAGATGTCTGTAAAATTGTTGACCTTTTAACTGGATTTCCACATTAATACGAGTGCTGGGCCAGCCATTGAACACTGTGACGGTGGCTTTTGAAAGGAGCAGCTTGAGACATTGGCTGGGTGCGTGTGTTCGATATATGCCCACATGGCTGACCTTTTCCTAATGGCCTGTGCCACTCATGCTGCTGCGACACTGATTTGGAGACTGTGGTGCGACTCAAAGTTCAGTGGTGCTAAAAGGAATGCTCGGAGAAACTCGTGAATAAAAGAGAGACAGAAAAATACATATTTTTTTTGTTTTGTTTTTCATTGTGTTTCCTTTGCTGTAGCCTGGCTTGGTTTACTTTCATTCTCTCATTTTCTTTTCATTCATTGCATTCAAACTCGCACTTGTTTCAAGCAAGACATTTCCTTGTTAAACATCTAACCAAGGGAAGACTCCTGCAGGCTACAGTTGAGACATTTAAGACTGACATTTTCATCTTAGAGACTGATTACAGTTTTTTCAATAGCTTTGGCTCCAAAGTCAAGATAATTGAACACACTTCAACTTTTAACATTCAGGATGCAAAGCACATTCTACCTTTGCTACAACAGTAACATCTTTCTCATCTTCATTCTTTTTGCTTAACTCCTCACACAGTTTTTTGCAAAACCTTACACACAATTAGCCTTGCTTAACTCTTCGGTCACTGCTGTTAAACTATGTTTTTATAACTAACACTTTTGCTCCAAAGTGATGTTTTCTTGGTTCAATTACCTAAACAATGAACACTTGTGCTGTAACTCTTCTGAATAATAAATCTGGCCCATGAACACAACTCCACTCGAAAAAAAGAGTCACATTTGTTTTAGAACGTCAAACCAGAAAAGAAGAAGTGTGAGCATATGAGGAGGAGAACATGGAGACAGAAGTGTGAGGAGGAGAACATGGAGACAGAAGTGTGAAGAGGAAGAGGATATGGAGACAGAAGTGTGAGGAGGAGGAGGACATAGAGACAGAAGTGTGAAGAGGAGGAGGACATAAAGACAGAAGTGTGAGGAGGAAGAGGACATGAAGACAGAAGTGTGAGGAGGAAGAGGACATGAAGACAGAAGTGTGAGGAGGAGGAGGACATGGAGACAGAAGTGTGAGGAGGAGGAGGACATGAAGACAGAAGTGTGAGGGGGAGGAGGACATGAAGACAGAAGTGTGGAGGGGGAGGAGGACATGGAGACAGAAGTGTGAGGAGGAGGACATGGAGACAGAAGTGTGAGGAGGAAGAGGACATGGAGACAGAAGTGTGAGGAGGAGGAGGACATGGAGACAGAAGTGTGAGGAGGAAGAGGACATGGAGACAGAAGTGTGAGGAGGAGGAGGAGGACATAGGAGACAGAAGTGTGAGGAGGAAGGAGGACAGTGGAAGAGGACATGGACAGAAGTGGAGGAGGAGGAGGAGGGAGGAGGAGGAGGACATAGAGACAGAAGTGTGAGGAGGAGGAGGACATGGAGACAGAAGTGTGAGGAGGAGGAGGAGGAGGAGGAGGACATGGAGACAGAAGTGTGAGGAGGAGGAGGACATAGAGACAGAAGTGTGAGGAGGAGAGGACATGGAAACAGAAGTGTGAGGAGGAGGAGGACATGGAGACAGAAGTGTGAGGAGGAAGAGGACATGAAGACAGAAGTGTGAGGAGGAGGAGGACATGAAGACAGAAGTGTGAGGAGGAGGACATGGAGACAGAAGTGTGAGGAGGAGGAGGACAATGAAAGACAGAAGTGTGAGGAGGAGGACATGGAGACAGAAGTGTGAGGAGGAGGAGGGCATGGAGACAGGAGCAGGAGAGAGATGTGGATCAGTGAACTACAGACTACACTATTAGATCATCTCTGGACTGACACAGAGACAGGACTGGTGATTGAGCCCAATATCAGACACTTCACTGTGGCCAAGAGAAGATAGGAACAACTTTTAGCTCGTCGAAGAATTGTATTTTATTTGACATTGTCAGTAAACAATTTTCTTGTTTCACATTTTTTTGAATATTTTTTGTTTCACAATCTCCTTATTTTCCAAAATATTCTTCAACATAAATTAGTATTATGTTGAATCAAATTCCAAATGGTGTTTCACTGTTAAAGGTGAAAGTTATTCCACGTGTTGCTTTTGTTTCATGTTCAAACCAAAAAGTGCAGTTAAGAGATGAGTGTTAATCATTTTGACCACAAAGTGTTATTTTCACAAAAGTGTCAGGAGTTTTGCACAAAAAGTGTAGATATGTTGTCGTTCCAAAATGTTTAGACAAATGAGTGACAAATCTGACTGAATATGTAGAGGTTTTGCCATATTTATCACAATTTCCAAAAAATGTGCCAAAGCGATTGAAAAAACTGTAAGATGATGTGACAGTGGAAGACAGTGGTGCACAAATTACATCTTAAAAAAAAAATAGGCCAAAGTTAGTCAGTTGGTGCTGCCATTTTTATTTTGGTTATTTTGAAACGTTGTAGTGGGTTTTAATAAAAGGTTGATCTGACCTCTGTAAGGTGGAACACAGAACATGAGGACAGATAAAGCTTCATGATTTCATAAATAGAATTGAAATAGAAACTACACTTTCATTCGGGCATTACTCATAAAAATGAGAAATCAGACCAGACAACCAGTAATTGATCCGATTACCAAATCTAACCATTTACTGATTCATTCATTAATTAGTCTAATCTGAAGATTTTTACACATTGACTCCATTCTGAAAATAATTAACCAAAATAAGTTGGGGTTTATTTATTGACCAGAAATTTATTTCAGAGTTAAGTATGCATATGAGTTTCCAATAAATGCCAAATAAAAGTCAAGACTGTTATCTAAACCTATTTAGAGACTGTTCAATCCACAGTAACTGTCGTCTGCCGTGATTGAAACAGCAAGTTTTTTATTTAGAACAAGGACAATCACTGTTCAAGCACGCTGCTGAGGAGGTGGAAAATGTTTAATCAGTGAAAATAAGGCAAAAAAAAAAAGTTTTGTTTAAAGGTAAGCTCACCCCCCAAACTCCACCTACAAACACATTTCAAACACAGCAAACTCATTGAAAAGCTTGGGGAAAAAGGGAAATGAGGGGCTCAGAGAGGAGAGCAGCAGTGTGATTGGATTGACAGCAGGTGTCTGCTACTAGTTTTCATTTTGATTGGACAGTACACGCTGAGGTCACAAAGAACCTGGAGCTGACATGAGAGACAGCCAGTATGTGAATATTTTGACCTGAAACCTGCTAATTTGCTCAATTTGCACTAAAAATGCCAAATAATGACTCAGAACATGCTATTTAAACACCACATACATAGTTTAACAACAAAAAAAACTTATTTTAGGGTTTAGCTTCTCTTTAAAGTTATGTGTGTACTCTAAAAGGTTTTTTTTTCATAAAAATAAGCATATTATTCTATCTCTTTTTGTATTTGTTTTCTTTTTTCTTTCAGCTTAAGTTTGCTTCAATGTGTGAGACTTTTTTTATTTTCATGACAGTGAAACACTTCTTCTTCTTCTTCTTCTTCTTGACAAAACCAAGATGAAAAGAGCAGTGATAATTGCGAGCTAACCATGCACCATTATGGACAAAGCCAATCTTCAGCTCTATAAACATTACAGCCTTTGTATCTTCAAACTGTGGGCGACTTTTATTGAATTGCCATCCACTTCTTAGTTTGAACCTGGATTAGTAAGCGCTCCATCCTTTCTCTGCTTGGTTGGGCATTGGGATGATTGTTGATAAATAGTGTAAGGTACAGAGAGATCCAAGAAAGTGTTCTTCTACAGCAAGGTCAGTAACCATGGAGACAGTGATAAATAGAATGTATCATCATAATTTATTTTAGTGACAGAAAAAAATCCATCATTTTGACAAAATATATTGCAATGTGTGCCACTTCTTCTGCACTTTATGGCCCATCTTTTTATAGAACCTTTATTTATTTATAAAGTGTAAGGTTTGTTTTCATGTGGATCCAACAAAACTGTCTAATCTTCTAGTAAGTAATAACAGCTTAGTATACCACAGATACAAGTCAATTGTCAAAATTCATTGAGATAAATAGGATATCCAACAAATCTAACAAAACTGCTAAATGTTAAAAGGGACATATTATGTAAAACATGCCTTTCTTCCTTTTTAATCATGTACCAGTGTTTCTTCATCATTAGCTAACTTAAAGTTGTATTGAATTGATTCATGCATATTTGACAAGTTTTCACCTACCAGGGAAAAACACATGGAATAACACAATATGCCTTTAAGATTTGAATAGTTATGTCTCAAATATGTTATATCTTTGAAATCTGCTATATGACAGAAATATTGTATTTGGTGAAAAACGTGTTTCTAACATTTCAAATTTAAATGTAGATGGTGAAATTCCTCATTCGTCCAGGAGTGATCCATTGTAGAAAGGCTTCAAAGTTGTGGACAGCGTTTCCAAAGATCGAGATGTTTTGACTCTCATCCAAAGGTCATTTTCAATCTGATGGAAGTGATCTGAGACGGGCTGTATTTATACTATATAAGTTAAGTCCTCCCCTAAGGAGGGGCTAAACCCCAAAACCTGTTCCTACAACCTATTTGACGGGCTCTAAGCTTCCTTTCTATTGTTCTCTGCTTCCTCTCTTATTGTTCTGACTGGGCCTGCCTAGACTGTTTCAAGCTCCCCTGACTATTCACATGCTAATTGCCCTGGCTACCTGTAAACAAGTTAGACATTTCATACTAGCCTGGTCCCAGTAATAAGTCACTAAGACTGTGCTCTATATACATTTCCTTTCCTTTTCTTTAAATGTAAGATTTTTTTTTCCAGGCTCACTTTAAATTAGATTTGATCTCATGGCCCTTGAAAAAAAAAACAGCCACAAACAAACAAAAAAACAAACTATAGCATGAGTTGTTTTTACTTTGTCCAACTTTGCCACGATGCAAGTTAAACATGCAAGAAAGAAATCAAAATCTTTATCCAAACAGCCAGTCCAATAACATCCAACAGGGTGACAGACAGCCAATCAGAAGCACTAACAGGAAGACAGTCTGCAGGATAAGCACAGGGAGCGCAGCAGGAGACGCACATTCAAATCAGACATCTAACCACTCATCCAGTCTAACTTATACACAGCTGTCTCACCGTATTCAACACAAAGAGTTCAACATGCCTTATAAAGCAGCAGGTAGATTAGGGAATTGAAAGTCCTGAAATGTTGTCGTAGTCAACGTTGCCAGTGCATTGGGAAGGAGCAGCTGACAGGGACTTGTACGTGGGCCAATACAGCAAACCGACAGCTGGGAAATTGTCTCAGTAATGTAATGGCCTCACGCCTCTTATAGTTTGGGACCTGCCATTTCAAACTAACTGTGTATGTTCAACCATGTTTGTCACCACTCAGCCCACACACCGAAATGATGCGGCATGTCCTGAGTAAATGAGTTTTTGACATCGATGTATCAAATATGGGAGGTATGAAGTTGTGTAGCATGGATGTGGGCCGGAAAACGCTGCAGCCAGATGAATTCCTGGGAAAGATGGGTCGATAACACGGAGAAGGGATGGGACTATTTTCAGCAGCTGCCAGTGATGCTGCGCGTCAACTGTGTGACATGAGCCAAACTGCGGGCGGCAAGTGACAGGCAGTTGATGAAGCGACATAAACGAAGTATGAGGAAAGTACACATAGATGGAGCAGAAGATTGTGGTTGGCATTTTTATGGAAGTCTTCTTAAAACAGTACGTGGAAGTCACATTTTGTCTAGGATGACACTCAAGGTGTTTGTATTTTGCATGCATAGTTTTAAGAGAATCAGCAGGTTTTTTTCTGGGCAATATGGTGATAAAAATCCAATCGCCGTGACAATCTGCTATGTTAGTGAAATTGTCATATCGCAAGTTACTATTTCTCCGGCTGTCTGTTCAAATAGACATTTCTGCTCACATAGTCTGAGTGAATGACAGCAGGGTTAAATCAATCAAAGTAAAATGTGCTTTTTCTCTTGCAAATGTGGGTTCTCTTTTGACAAATTATATTTTCTCATTGTTTCAATTTTCTAACTGCTGTGTCAACAATTTGTTTGATAAAACGATGTCTATACATAAGAGTAATGTAACCTGCACCAACAGGTCATCAGTCAGTTGTGCTGCGACTTATTGAATCTGTGTAGCACTGTTTAATTGATATCAGTTTGAATTCTCCAGGCAAAGGTTTCTGTCATGCTTCAAATGAACAACCATGACACATAAAATTAGGCTAAAGTTGGTTCTTGAAAATGAAATATGTATATATTAAATGTCATATTAATGTTAAATGTTATATATTCTGACTGAGCGATGGACAGTAACTTTCAATGAAGTTTATAATTTTCCTTTGTTTGTGTAGGTTTCCTTTATGAACAATCTGCATTAGTGCATTAGTTCAACTCTTTCCTGAAGAAGAGATTGTGAAAATATTCAGGTTAAATAAAGGTCAACACATAAACACAAACTAACAAAAACAGGAGTTACCCTTAATAACGGGGGTCCCCAACCACTGGTCTGGGGCCCAAAACCGGTCCGCGGGCCATCTGCTAACGGGCCCCAGAGGATCTTTTAGGATGTATTTTATTTTTATTTGATATTTTAGCACTACTTCCTTGTGCTTTACAATGAAAATATTCTGCCATTTAACCAAATAAACTGCAAATTAAAGCAATAAGTGCTAAAAATATGCACAATAATCAGTTGTATGCATTTTGCATTGTTGTTATTGACACTACCAAACCTCAACTGGTCCCAAGAAAAGAAAATTGTGACTGTACCGGTCCTAGCAAGAAAAAAGGTTGGGGACCACTGCTTTATAATAAAGCCTCTACATATTTATACAGTGTAAGATAGATAGATAGATAGATAGATAGATAGATAGATAGATATAGATATCACTAGAATGTCATTTATTCCATGAACAAATCTTTGTGTTCTCATGTCAAGCCCCACGTCCTCACATGTGAGGCATCACATACAAAGGCTTGTACATTTATCATAATAATTCAAATGCGTCAGAAATAAATGCTCCTCCTAATAGCAGTGTGAGATGTAGGGAGAGAGAGAGTGTCCTGTGGGACATGGACCAGAGAATCTGCTCACTCAAAAGTATAGACAAGTATTTTGTTTTGAGCCCTGACAGACACTGAATACTCTGGGGAGTAAGACACGATCAAAACGCCTATCACAGAACAAGTGACAGCGTGTGAACCAAAGAGGAGGGAAAATAAACAAACACAGTCAAATTGTTTTTTTCCAGATGACGACCAAAGCAACAAGGCTGTTCTCTCATTGTAAGAATAAATATAATAGAATCTTTTACCAGAATCCCCATAGGATCAGCTGGTGTGAGAAGGAGATAATAGTGTGGGGTTATTACTGAGATATAGGGCTCAGAATCAGGAAAATCTAATAAAGCATCACTGAAATAGAATCAAATCAGAACAGACTGTTGGAACAAGTGAAAGGTTGAAAGCCCTGGTCTCTGGTGTATTATTTAGTGAGACGATATATTGATACTTTATGGACAACAGTGGCTCATGTGTGAGGTTTGTCAAGTTCTTTTAGTCTCTTATTATGCACATTGTTATACACATTATGTTTGTTGTTAAACATTTTCTTAAGCTCTTGAAAATAAAGTACAACTAAACACTAAAAACTGACCTGTTCACAAAACCTTTGGACCCATCAAGTGTTTCAGTCCTCCAATTGCTTTAATTTCACTCGTCTTGTCTCTTTTAAACAACTTCAAAACTTGCTTTTTTGTGACTTTCATAGTAATAGATTTATAAAGCTGCAGTTCAAAGAAGCGGCTAACAACTGCTGTTCTGGAGAAAACCCAACAGTGTTTGATGTATGTGGAGTGAGAGCTCAGCGTACATACTCAAAGCATGTAGTCAAGTCACTTATGCTAGTATCATAGTGAGATTGATTGATAAACTAAAAGACCATAAGATAATAAGGCAGTCTTAGTGTCTAAAGTTTGACAGTGAAAAAACACAAACAACTTTTAACATATAATTCTATTCAATGACAAGAGGAAGAGTTTTTCTGATTCTGACTGATGACATCAGACTTTCCAGAGTTCTTGCTGCATACATAAATAACTTAAATCTTTGAAGCATGTAAAAATACAGTAAGTGTCAGTGACAAGACTGACTTTTACTCAACCTTCATCTAAATTTCTGATTTAAAGTGGTGTTTGTTTTCAAAGCAATGGTAACGTGCACAGCAGTCATCCAAGGACAAGGTAGAACTCTGGCTTCAGTAAACTCAGCGTTCCCTCACCGCTGCCTGTGCCACACTGGACCAGAGTGTATAAGAAAATAAGACCTAGTGCAAACAGACAATCCTTGGAGAGACAGAAACTGTGTGTGTTAAAGCAAAATATAGAAAGGATGAGAAATGAAGCCTAAAGGACAAAGCAGAATGATGAAAAATGACACTGGGAGAATAGAGACACATACAGCTCCATAGAAAGCCATGTAGCTCAAACAGCTACAGTATATTTACAAAACTATATGGGGAAACTCGGATTTCCCCATTAGGACAAATAAAGGACATCTTATCTTATCTTATCTTATCTTATCTTATCTTATCTTATGGTGTTTGCAATGGATGTGGTGAGTGCTTCTCAGTGGCACAAGTGCTTAATATGATCTGAACTGACCGTTATGTAACTCAAGTCATTTAAATGGCTGGAAGGTTGGTCTCTACAGTGGTTACAAGATTTCTACTGAATAAAATAAAAAACATTTTGCAATTGTAAACCTATTGTACCATCTTCTTTGGTTTGTTACATTCCCACAAAGGCAGATCCTTGGCACATGTTTATCTGTCTGTGATTGGGTTTCATTTGGATTTGACAGTTAAAGAACCAGAACAAGAATGCAGACATTTACATTACAGAAAATTAGTCTGACATTTTAAGATTGTGATTGCAAAGTAAAATATTTCTGATCATGACGATAATCTTGAGTGGTTCCCAAAAATTGTGGCTCATAGGCCACAAAATGAGATAGAAACAAAACTTAATCTTTTGTGCGACTTAAAACAAACTGTAATATTACTTTGATTGCAGTGAGTCTTCCCCTCACTGAATATACATCTTTGTCTCATATCAACCCTTAAAAGAGCAGAATTACTGAGCCATGAATGGGACCTTAGTTTCTCAGTTTATTTCCCTAATGCAGTTATGAATATGGTTGAAGAGGTCAGTTCTGCTTTGGATAAAAATGCATTTTCATTTTGTGTATATATTGATTTAAGCAGGCGTTTGATACAACTGACCATGTGCAATTAGTAAAACTTGAAGAATATCTAATTAGAGGAATAATCGTCTCATGGATAAAAAGTTATCTAGAAAACTGGAAACAATGTGTTTAAATAAATAATATATTGTCTGAATTCTTGTATTAGCACTAATGATGTCACAAGGTGGAACAGTATTCAATCATGCATGATTCCTGTGAATGAGACAAACCAGCTCCAGGTATGTTATTGATGAAGAAACAATATCAATATATGTAAAATTGCATTAAGCAAATCTTATAAGAAGAGTGATACAGAAATATGATAATGCTTTCAGATTTTTGGCTTTTGTTACTGCCCAGAGGTTTTTATTTATGAAGTGCATACAAATAGAGATATTTTGTACGTGACTCTTCACATTAACTGCAATTTTTGAAAAGATATCTTGACATGCAAATGTTTAGTCCTGCCTGTGGAGGCTTACAGAGATGAAGCGGACAACAATCTGAGCTCACCCACTATGATACTGATGCTTTTGTCTTTCAGCTGCATGTACATTCATGATAGAAAAACAGTGTTTTGTAATTGAAGCCTGCTGATGTGACAGCTTACATGAGTCTTGTCCACTGAGCAACATGGAAGGAGAAAATATGCTTACAACCCATTACTCTCTCACTAGCTGTGTTTACTCTCATCTAATCGGAAAAACAATACAAATGGCTTCTACAGCATTATAAATCAATGGATTAGCCAAACACATTATAAATCATGTAGCGTTGTCGGTGCAATGAACTCTTGGACATTGATTTCTGCATAGATTTAATAACAGAACCCAACAGGCGGAGGAGATCACTTGGCTGCTATCTAAATTATACTCTACTGGAGATAATCACACCTCAATCCGTTTTCATAGACCTTCACACTAACCTTTCAAGACATTAACTGTAGCTTGACATAAACTTGACTTAAGTTTAGGTTTTTACAACACAGTTTAACTGGTTTATGACAAAGAATTCTTTGAATGTGTCATCTCTAGAGGTCGAAGGAAAGATGGTTGTTCTCAAGATCAGTGGGTCGGGAGCCCCATGGGGTTTGGGAAATGATTTTCTGGGGTTCTCCTGAAGAGGTGTGAAAAGTTAATTCACTGATATCTTAAAGGTTTGACATCTTTCCAGTGCAGTGAGTGGTTTTCTCTGACAACATGTTCAAAAACGTTTCAAAACAGTAAAATACTTCACCAAATGACACTTGTATGTTTATAAAGACTGTCAATGTTGATTCTAAAGCTTGATAGTTTGAAAATCATTAGTTTAAATAAAAAATCAGATTAAGGTACATCATTAGATTTGAGAAGACTTTCTTTGTATTTGTCATCAACAACTATGGAATCTTTACACTTTACTTCAGCTGACGTGGATTCTGTGACTCTCCACTCTTTCTCCAGACTCAATTTCAAAATGTACTTTTATCTGAAAAGAGAACTTTGTAGCACTGAGCTCCTTCAGGTAAAAGGGAGAAGCCACTGAAAGCTTAGGAAACTTCTGCAGGTGACATCAGGACTTTAATATAATCAACTTATTCAGCTTGTGAAGTTGTTGATTTCTTGTTCAGCGAGACTTGGCTCTTGTGCACACAGCCAAAGGGACCAAAAGCAGCTTCACCATGGTGTTACTGTCTTGGATTGGCCTGCGAATTTAGCAGGCATCGACTTCATGGAGAATCTTTAGAGTTTTGTCTAGAAGAAGAGGAGAGACACCAACCCAACACCGCAGTTGTGCTGAAGGTCAGTATCAAAGCATCCTGAGCTTCCATTCCACTTCAGCACTACCACGAGCTGACCTCCCCCAGACCTTGCTGTACTGATGCAGAAATGTATGCAAAAGGAAAACACAACCAAGCATTATGAGCATACTTTTAGGAAACCTATAGCTTTTCTGTTTAAAATGTTGTGTTAATTAATCTTGTGCAATATTTTATTCTTTAAAACAGAACAGAATTTTGACTTTCATATTCTCAAGCCATGATGAATAAAGTTTCACGACTCTATGTTGTTGGTTTGACTTTAAAAAAAAAAAAAAAACTAACTTTTTTTACAATTTAAGTGTTTTACTGCCAAGCATTAACATTACTTGGGGACAAGCAGTAATGGGCCTCATAGTGGCTTTAAATAATACATTCAGCACGACCCATAAATTGTTTTGATACCAAAATGAACATTACAAACAGAACAGTGTAAGAGCTCAAATGTGTAATTACGCAGAGAACACAGCTGTTTGGTGTGGTCCATCAGCTGTCAGCCATGAAGCTCCATTATGAGCCATCATTACAGCTGTCAAAGAGGAGGAGAGGCTCTGTTCTGAGACAGCACAGCAGCTCCACAGTCCTGTACACAAATACAGAGGCACAAGAATGAAATAAATCAACTGGTGACACTTCAAACAGCATATGTCGAGATAATTAGCCAGCCCAGACGCATCAGCAATTATTTTCACTGAGGTGCTGGGGGACATACTGAAACACCATCACAACAAAAAGAGCAAATGGAAATCTATGGATGGTAATAAAGAACAGATACACAGTAGGAAGAGGCTGGCTATTGAGAAGGACAACTAAATGTTTACTTCATCAAAATATTTTAACCAAGCCAGTTGAGGTAATCAAGAACATAAATAACCTGGTTAAAATGACAAATTATCTTTATACGGTCATTGTAAACTGGGACCTGCAGAGAGAAAGGTGGCACTTCTCTTATCAATTCCTGTTACTAAAAATGTATTTCTCTTTTCAGTGTGTACAAGTTCTACTACTTATTGTTATTGTTATACAACACAAGGCACAGTCAGTGTACAGTTTAATGTCTACGCGTTACAGTCTTTTTAAATTGCCTTAAGCCCCATGGTGGCAGAGTAATTGCACAGCTTGGTCATTAGAAATGCAACTATAAATAAACAAATCAGTGCACAAGAAATGAAATCAAAGATACTATATTACAAGGCAATAAAAAATAATGACCAGGACCAATGAAACATGCTCCGTGGACACTTGCTAAATCAAGTCTTATGTTGTAGTTCATTGGTCCTTGTTACTGTGATGTAATGAAAGCAAACGGGGCCTAACTCATAGACAGATCCCTCATAAAAGCCAAAAGTCCGTGGGCTGTCCATTGTGTCCTTGTGGAGGCTGATCTCTGAGGAAAGGACCAACGCAGTGGGCACCTCGGCTCAGTGACAGCTCCTTAATTAACGGCACACCACTTAGATTACAGTTTACAAGCGAAAGGTGACAGCTCACCCTCTTAACCTATTTCTGCTGCTGCTGCTATATGTGTGTATCCACAGGAGACCACACAGACAGCCAAGCTCAACACTGTCACTCATCTCAAGTCAGCACCTAATAAAAAAAGTCAAATGAAGGATTGGATGATAAAATTGGTTTTAAAAGAGTTGGAATAGTCTTTATATTAAACTCAAATAAATTCATGAGTGAACCTAAAAACAGGATTTCATCATGTTTCTACAACATTACGAGTACAGCTCTGAGGTACTGTCAATATCTCCAGACCAATCTATGACATGCTGCCAAAAGAGCAATCTCTCTGAACACACAGCTGTAGATGCCTCATGGTCAGAAATAAGTTATTGTATACATGTATATTACTTTTTAAATTGACCTCTTTTTTTTTAACTGACTTGTTTGCTTCCTATTGTCTCTTGTTGTCAAAGAATGCAATTACCCATTAAGAGTGAAGCTCCATACTATGTCCTTTTAACTGTCTTTTTATTTTGAACAACTTTAAACTGGAACCATCAGGAGCAACACAGTACAATACAGTATCACAAGAAAGCGTCCATATGCCACGGCACAAAAACCTATATGAGCTCGATTTCACACCTGCGTATTATTTATGTTACGTTGTAAACAGCCCACATGGGGACATTTTCTTTAGGTGTAACAGGTAAGTTTAGGCATCAAGTTACTAATGTATGTAAGATTAGTGCTGAGCCGTGGGATAGGCTAAGATTAGAATATTCATAAATAAGAACACATCTTTACAACTACAAATGAACTGACAGCGACGCGTGGCATATTTAAGCATAAAAGTCGTGAAATCATGCATGCTTGTCGTGGTAAATGTACGCTTTCTTGTGAGATCGGCATTGAGACGTTCATTTCATGATTTAATGTCTTTCTTCAGACCCAGACATTTTTACAGCTTTAGCATATCAGGCAAGATTGTTTTTATTATTTCCGCTGTGCAATTTCCTTGGCAATAAGTATATAGAGCTCTAATCCAATTCCTAAAATGAAAGATTTTTTTTTCAAAGTTGTAATATTATATAGTATATATGTTAATATGACGCATGCTGCGGCGCTAGTTCATTTCTATGGTGGTTTTAAAGATGTGTTATTATTAAAGGTGGGGTAGCTAACTTTTTTAGTTGTAAATTAGTAAACTTTGTGCTTTCCAGTGAAGTAAATACAGCACTTTGTGAAAAATGAGACCCCTGAGTACTGTCTGAACTGAATAATAAAGATTTTTAGTTCTAATCAGGAGCTGAATGCTGCACTCTGATTGGCTGAACTTGGGGCGGTCACTCCAGTTTCACTTTGTTGTTTGTAAAAAGAGGTTTATAAGCCATTAATGCAACCTAAATGATACATGTCAATATTAACCATGTGTCGAAGGATTTAGGGAGGAAGTTATCAGATTTAAAACCTAAATTGTGTTTGCTTTGTAAAAATCACCTACCCCACCTTTAATGAATATTAACAAAAACCTTAACCTAATCTTATCGACGCCCCAGTCCTAAACTTACATACTTTAGTAAGTTGAAGCTTGAAATTGAAATATCATGTAATTTATATGCTTTTTCATTTTGTGCAATATATACAGCATAACATACTGTATATACGCAAAAAAGCGAGAAATCTCTTTACTATTTATGTGTCATGGTATACGCTTTCTAGTGAGAGTGCGTTGGATCTCACCACCGTGCTTTGTGGTCTAGAATAATACAAAAAATAAATCACATTCATCCTTTGATTGAATGAAATGTAAATAGAATAGTAACATAAATGTATATTCATTGCATAACCAATCATTAAAGGGCTGTTGCCATGTGCATAGTGAGAGACCATGTTGATTTCAAAGACTTTGCAAAAGTTACTTTCTTTTTTGTGACATGTCCTCCTCCCGACTCCTGGGGTGAAACAAAATAACAAACAGGATATGAGGTCACAGCATGATGCATATCGTGTTGCCAAATCCTCCATGGGTGGGCTTTCGGACGAAAAAGCTACAAATAAATCTCCCCCGGTTGGTCTGGTGTTGAGAGGCAGACGTGTGGCAAATGCACATTGCCCTCTTTGCATGTGCTGGTTCAGTGTGTGTGTGAGGCAAACAAGCTAGTGCGCTTTAAATGAGTCATATTGGTGCTCGTGAAGCTTCTGTATGAATTTTAAATTAGCTTGCCAAGCACAAACTCCCATGTTCTAAGTACATAATGTATAGTAGCGCTGTCGTCTTTGGCTTCCATTGTTGTCATTAAACAGATTAGATCAAAGCTGTTTGTTTCCTTGTGCTGAAACTAACCTTGGGTGTTCTGAGTGTGTTCAGCTCACAACAGGATGTGAAGCAGTGTACATGATCAACAGGCAATACATTTATTATCAAGAAATGCGCATGTGTTAAAAGTATTTTTCTATTTTTTTTTTTTAGCATAATAACAAACCAGTGGTGTTTTCCTGGGTCTATTCAAAACGGGCAGAAAGTGAGTGAGGTTTATATGAGGGCTGGATGATATTACCAACAAGAAAAGTCTCACAAGCTAGTCTGTATTCTTAATATAACTAACCTTTATTTACCAGGAAAGTCTGAGATTCAAAGGGAACTATATAGGAGCACCCAAAGGAAACATACCAGCTCCACATAGAAACCTGTACTTTGTTGCTGTGAGGCCAGGACACTGTGCTACCCTGTCACTCAAATATTATAGTTAAGTTAAAAAATTACAAGTCACATCTTGTCTTATTTGCTTTGATAATTTATGAACTGCAGTAAATTTATATTTCAGTTTACTAACTCATATGTGAGTGAGCCACCAACTCAAAGATAAAATAAACTCACCTTACTGTGCATTTCCATAACCACATAAAACAGATAAAAAGGAAAAATAGCCAATCTAAGGAAAAGGAACAAAAGACAAATAAAACTGTGACAAAAACTTTTTTCAATGAAGAATTGCTTCTGAAGAGTCTTGTGTTGAGAAGCATATTAATAATATTATCATTTATAATTGTATATTATTATTGTTATTATTGTTGTTGTTGTTGTTGTTGTTATTTATTTATTTATTTTATTATGTATTCATTTACTGTCAGGTATAGCAAGTCTGAGGAAACATTGTTTAACATTGAGTTTTTGTTTTTGTATGATTTTGAATGAATAAATGAATGTATGAATTATGAATTACTATCACTAAGATTTTGTGGGTTATTGTTTTGTTTTTTGTTTTTTTCCCCTGGAGACTGGCGTTTGGGGAGAAAAGAAGCTTTATACGGTACATTTGTCATAACATTAAAAACATATAGTTTCGGAGAACCATTTTGTCTGTGCATAACCAGTGACACTATTTTGATGTCCCTGCCTTAGCCCAAATGAAGCATCCATCAGCCAGGGCATCATTTTAAATTACTGCTGTCCTTGCTGGGTGATGTGGGCCACACCTGAGGGTCTGCGGCCTTCACATGAAGCAGAGGGGATAAATAATAGATGGACCGTGGTGATTTGGGCAGAGGGAGGTGTGTGTGTGTGTGGTGCAGGGGTTATTCAGCATATTTATGTAGGTCACTTTTTACTGCACTTTTGGGAAAATAGGCAATTATTTTAGCTTGAAGAATCTGCGTAGTATTGCAAAATATTGTTGTTTTGATTCTTGCTCTCAACATAAACATTCTTGATTGAGCGGTCAGATCCACTGCCCTCCAGGTTGGTGGTTTGATCGCAGCTCCCTGAGGTAAATACTGCTGTTGTTTCCAGTAGCCATATACCTCATCTGCCTCATCCCCAGAGTCTGTTAACCCTTGTGTGTGAATGTGTTTCTGTGAATGAGTAAGTTGTCTCTTGATAGTTTTAAGTTTGATTTATGTCACATCACAACATAATAGGTCAATGGTATCTTACTAATTGAAAACTTAAAATTTTAAAATAAATTACTTTTTCCATAGCAAATTCACTAATTTATATTATAAAAAATTGCTGTGCCCATCTGAACGTGTGACATCATCTACAACAGAACATATTAACTACTCCTAGTACTACTACTACTACTACTACTATTACTACTACTACTACTACTACTACTACTACTACTACTAATAATAATAATAGTAATAATAATAAGAATAATTTCAAAAGAATTTTGCAGTCTCAGAATCAGAAAGTCCATGACTTTTAGCAACATGTAGTAGATATTAGGGATGTCAAGATGATTAGGTTAATCAATAATTGTGATTATTTAAGTCACAGTATAATAGTAAAAACAAAACAACAACAAAAATAAAAATAATTGTGGCAATTTCAGAAGTAAAATTAAATTATCAAACTTCACTCTATAGAAACTAGGAATGAACAAAATATCAGTTAGTTTTGGTAAACAGCTTTAGTTTTATAGAAAAAAATTCCAATATTTGGCAAATATGTATGTTGCGAAGTTAAATTCCCATTTTGTTTTTATTTTGAACTGAAAAAAATATTATCGATTTAAAAATTCGATTGTTTGTACCAACAAACAGCAGAATGTCAAATAAAAATTTGCCAAAAATACCAGCAATAATAATTAAAGGTTGTATGGAGGATTTTTCAAATCCAACAGCTGCTTGCTGTTTTTCAAATGATGCACATTTGTTTCTCCTCCCAGGGCCACGCCCTTCACTGCAACTGGGCCAATGAGTTACTTAGGAACACTGAGGGTTTGCTTGACAAGTTAAAAGGCCAATAGATAACGAGGTACCTTGTTATAACTACAAGGATAACTACAAGGCTGTTACAAATCTATGCAACTGTTTAGACCAAGACTGACAACAAACTATTTTAAAAATCCTCCATACAACCTTAATTTAAAGAAAAAATCTCATTTGAAGCAAAATTATGTTTTTCAATTCATACACATTTTAACATTTTTAACAGTTTTTAATTGAGTCTAATTTAAAACTAAAGTTTTTGTCACATTAGCATTTTATTTTCATTAGGAAAATTTGATTTCAATAAATAACTTGAACAAAAATGGCATGTTTGACAAGAATTACATAGTAGATATATATAATGATTTAATTTTGTTGCCATACAAAAATACTTTTTTTGAAGTGTCTTGAATGAAGCTATAACTTTCTAATTCTACAAAGAGAGTTGATATAATGAGCAGCTATAGTTACAGTGAAATCCTCATTGTAAGTGCAGACACAGTTTTCCCCCGGCAGTGTAACCAAACAATAACACTCTTTTAAGCGTGCGATGCTCCGACAAACTGCACCTCTGGATTGATCACAGGGGGTAGATTTCAAAGCATGCGGGAGAGACAACATTTACAGGATTATAAGATTGTTTTTGTGTGGTCACGCTGAATTTATTATCATATCCAATTTGCTCACAGAACCTGCAGATAAAACATGGTGGAAGAAAAGAGGGCTTTGTAACACTGGGAGATGTGTGTCCTGCTGCGGGAAGATGTAGTTTACTCAAATGCTGCTGCTGCTGGGCTGAATAGAATATTTCTATAATGTCACATTGCTAAAACAGTGCAACTAACAGAGGATAAGATACTGGCATGCTCTCAGCAACCCAAAGCTTACCTATCTGCATCTCTGCTCCTTCTTCACACTCATTTAGAAAGAAATAATTCATGCTCAGATAAAAACAATAATAACACTTGAGTTAAAACCCTTAGCATTCAGCCTATTTGTTTACAATGATTTATGTCATGGTTTATTACTAATGACATAGAAACACATTACGTAAATATGTCATTCAAGCATAAAAAGTAAGCATATTTACAAAGCATTTCACTATGCCTATGAACCTACAGGAAGTCTTAGATCTTTTGACCATCACAGTTACAAAATGCAAAGGTTGGTAGGTTGCTTTCCTCATTATGCCTCCCCAGTACACCTAATGTGTACCACTGAGCTATTCAGAGTCTCCTTTCACTATCTTCTTCAAAACAAAGGAAAAAATAAAAAATCTGATATTTTTTGCCATATATTATTGCATGTGTAAAGAATTTCGCTCTCAACCCATCTTTCTATGCTTATGAAGATGCATATAACATTTGTTGGAATCTTTTGCGGCAGGAGCACAGGAGCAGTGGAATTGGGCCACAACAAAGTGCAATCAGCAGCTTCATTCATGCTTCATGATGATTATTTGTTGCCAGATCAAGACAAGCTTTGTCTGGTCAAAAGTCATTTTGTATTTTCTTGTCCAGTGTTCATAGTGTCATGAAAGAGGCATTAGAGGGGAATAAAAAATAAGTAAATCATATTAAAACTGAAATGAGCAAACAGCATTCAAAAACATGCTTGAGCTAGTTCACATGAGACTGAATTTTAAAATCCCTTTCTCTTTCTAAAACTAATTTTCATGCAATAACATCATGAATATTCAGACAAACAGAAAGTCACCTTTTAGCAATGGCATATGATTCAATACAAGCATGTTTATGTTGTTGATATAAAATGTAAAGGTCATAACTGACTAGAGTAGGGCTTCTGCTTTAACGCTCTACACAGCTTTGCACCATTCCGTGAATGAGAGTTCTACATCTTGATGTTCAACCAAATACTGATGAAGGCTCTTTTCCTCTCTGCATAAGTCCAGCTGGATCCACAGATCAGATCACACCAAACAGAGAAACGAAAGTTGAGAACTTCCACACCGAGCGTTTGAATTTGTTGTTTTCAGTGATCCGACTGGGATTACTGAATCTCAAAACACCAAATTCGAAAGCTGGATCATGGAGGCGATTGAGATCAGACAGCAGTGCATGACCAGCATCAACATCATAGACAACAACAACAACAACAAAAGTGTTCCTCATATCCAACCCCTGGGACACTGCAGAGACCACCAGACGACAGAAGGTGCGGTCAATATGAGTGACATTCTGACCAGTAGCTTATCGATACATCACCGTCAAGACTTTTGACTGTTCTGGAGATTGCTCACAAATAGAAGCTAAAACATGTTACATCTCAAGCACCCAGGTTTTGAGGTAAAAAAAAAGGCAATGAACTTTGTTGGAGTCCTTATAGGGCAAATCTAAACTCACTCAATTTACAGTTCTCTGTTCTGCACAAATGTCCCAACACACAAATAAAGCTACATGTTGTATTCTTGCTAACACGGGACTTACTTTCCTCTCTCCTGTAACAACAGCTACAGTCTTAAAGAAGCTAGAGACTAAGCTGGCTGCGATGAGTCTGCTTGTGAATAGTGTTTGCTTAAGGCTGGCTCCCATAGTGTTCTCCAGTGAATAGCAGTGGCTAAGGCCTTGGCTGGTGCCGCTGCTGAATCGGGTCGGCGTGAAGCGGATGAATGGTTGATAGAGTTGGGATTAGGCCTCATTCAGCTCCACTGCCTCCAGGCTGTTCCTCTGAGCCCCACGACAGAGCCAGCATTTGGTTAATCCTACCTCCATTACACACTGCTGGTTCTTCTATCTAGAACGAAACAAAAGTGGTCTGCAAGAAAAAAAAAATATTATGTACCCATCAGATGTAAGGAAGCATGGAGGTTTAGTTCCTTTTTATTTGCAATGTCCTTGGTTGACTTTTTAATCATTTGTTGTTTTTCTACATTAAAAATTGGATTCAGCATTATTGTTTCTATAGATGACCATGACTTGACCTTGAGAGTCACAGAAAAAAAAAGATCCAATTATAAAGTGCAACTACTTACCATTCTAATAATGTTCATTTGCACAAGCAATTTGCCTGCATGTTGTTGCCTAATTACGTACTATTTTAATGGACCAACACAAGAAGAAATATATTTGTTTAAAAGTAATTAAAGTTTAAGCCACAGGACAATGATAATGGCCTTGAACACAAACAGACAACAGTAAGCAATGACTCACATTGTGTTCATCATTTAATGAAACTGTTGTCTTTAAAGCAGAACTAAGCAACTGTAGCGGTAGTGCTCCCCTACAGCTCACGTGTGTAATTAAACTAGCCAGATAAATCGAAACTTAACCTTATGTATTTATTTTCTCTTTTTGGATAACTTTAAGATTGAAATAAGGCAGCAAGAACACATCTAGACACATTTTACATTTCTAAATAAAAACATCAGAGCCAGGGATTCTTAAGACAGAAATTCGTGTCGAAAAGCTGCCTAGGTGCCAACATGGGTTGTGTCTTTCTAGCAATAGCTAGAAAACTATGTACCCACAGTATGGAATCAGAATTAAAATTGAAAAGGCATTAAACTTTTGGTAATGAAATATTTCTTATTGTGTTCTGTGCAACAAAAGTCACACATCAGTGTTGTTAATAGGTTCTGGAAAATTTGAGTCATGACACCTACATTTCACAAGACCCTGTTTGAATGGGACAAGGCCAAAGATTTGATTTTCCAGAGTGCACGTACAGTGAATGTAGTGAGTATGTCAAAAACAAAAGTGATGTGACCTGACCTTTAACCTTGCATTGATAATCCACAATGCAATAGAATTAAAAGAAAAAAAAAAGCAAAGTGTTTGCATAGCTTAAGTGGGCCTTATACCAGAAAAACACAGTGACAAAGCTGGGTGTATGTCTATTGCAGTACCAGGTCTCAGCTTCATAGCTGTCTCTCTGCTTTGAATATTATGAAGCAGTGCTCTGAAAAACAGCCCCCAGACACTCCACAATATACATTACACACTGGGCTCCTCTTTGAAATGGGAGCAGCTCTACAGCGTGTGATGGGAATGCACAGTGCTTATTAATTCTCCGGGCTATCTGAGGAGTAGCGGGAGTGTTTTGTGCCGCATATACCTGCTCAGTGCGTCTAACCTCTGGGGTAAAATATCTTCAGCCGGTGGTCCGATGCTTAAAGAGGATCACACTGTAGCCAGGAGCTTTCACTTCTCTTGCATTATGTCCGCTCCACTCACAATGTCCTTGCATGGGTCATGCTTGTTCTAACTGCTTTGTAAGAGTGGAGCATGGCAAGATCCTCAGTTGAACGAGGAGTACGGGTGATTCTCAAGGACTTCAGCAATCCATAACGCATTATAGGAACTTTTCTGTCCAAAGCTCATCATGTTAGCACTGATTAAATTCTATTGCTTCGGGGACCAGTAAAAGGCACTTGAAAAAGACTATGTAATTTGCATGGACATCAATTTCCTCTTGTGTCTAATTTCAGGCATTTCTATCATTTAGAGATACAGAATGGTGGTTTTTATCTCTTGCTACTTTAGGGAGATGCAAAAATGAATATTGAGGGGAGGAATGAAACCGTATATAGAGTATTTATGGGCAGTTTAAAACATGCATTCATTAATTAAATATTGCATTAGCTGTTGCATATTTTCATTTTTATAAATTTAGGAGAAATAAGGTCGAACTGAATGTGCATATTGGCTGCAGAGAAGAGTGATCGTTAGACATGTCAAGAACTGTACATTTGACAGACATAGGGAATAATATGAAAAAAAAAAAAAACATGTCACATTATGTCACAGGAAGAAAACTCAGACATGCTGAGTTCATTAGCAGTTTTCTACGAGCAGAGTGTCAGTGTCATGTGATCAAATGTGGTTTCAGAATAAAAACTTATGTGTGAGTTACCTGAACCAATACTTATAAAATTGACTAAACCCACTGAGTCACAGAAGAGTGGAAATTCATTAGAAACAAGAGGCTGGTTACACTGACTTATTGTGATTGTAATGAGATAAAAAAAAAAAAAGATTGTCTTAAAGTTGTAACAGAATTGCACTAACTGACCTCACCAACATCATGAGTGACACAAACAACAAAAAAGACAAAAAAAAAAAAAAAAAAAAAAAAAAAACATGCAAACTTAATAATGTTTTGTTGCTTAAGTTTAAGTTTGATCCTATCACATATAAGTGAACTTTTCACAAATTTTGGAAAAGTTGAGGACTTTTAAGCATTTAATATGCTAAAACAACTATGATAGTTGCTAAACAACTATGATGAGTTTTTAACCTTGTTTTTTATTGAAACAATAAATACACAAGAAGCGTCTGGATAACCAAGTAATTCAAACGCCAGGTATGATGAACCAAATGGGAGGCAAAAGACAATGGACCTGATTTATCAAGCCGGGTGCTAAATTGTGGGTGCAAACTAAAAAAAAAAAAAAAAAAAAAGGAAAATCATGTCATTTGCGAGCATTTATGCAGTCTTTAATATTAGTTGATAATGCACAAAACAGATATGCACCATCTCAATTTCTGCATCTTTAGTGTTTGTGTGGAAGAAAATATCAGCTACATCAAGGTTTTGCTACCCCCAACCTGTTTGCACATGAGCAAATGCTTGATAATATGTATGTTGTTATTATTATGTGTGAACTGGTCACACATTGCTTTGCTTAAAACACGTTGGACAACTATAAACTCAGAAAGACTTTGAATATTGACTATGAAAACCCCAAGAGATGGTGCGACAGTAGACATGGTTGTGGATGAAAGCTGCTCCCTCCCCCTCAGGAGACCGCTCAGTGTGAGGGCCTGTGCACCGCAGGTTGGTCTGAATGTGCTCACTCTGTCACTTCTCATTGTGTCTTGTTAGTGTGAGCGGACTGTGAGTTTCACATAACGCTGCTCACAGGCTATCTCAGATGTGCAAAGTGTAAATGATCTAAATACTAATGATATCTATCTGACACTGAAATCCCTCATATTTTCCAAAGCTAAAACATCCTATTTATTTTCAGAAAGCATCAATCTGGCCTGTTCACATGCTTTTTTTTCTTCTTCAATTTGCAGGTGTGTGGAGGTGTGCATATGATTTGGGAATCACTATTAAACCTGCTCCCCACAGAAATGTCAATCCAGTCCAAGTCCACAACACTGAAATAGAAAAGGAGTGCACAATACAGTATGATTCATCTGACCCTTTCCACTCTGAGACATCTGACCTTTCATATTTATTTGAATCTGTGAAGACATTATGCATTGAATACAGACACATAGCTGAAGCTTTAGTTCACACAAAGATATCTAGAAAAATGTATCCTATAGCTGTCGTCTACGGCTGACCTGAAGTAGAGTGACCAACATTCATGCACTCATTCATTCTAGAGACACAGCCACCATAAGATAGAACTGGTGTTGAATCACTGATCCTCAAGTTGGTGGATATATCCTTTAATCACTGAAACACTCTCAGAACTGGTCTTTGGAAGCAAATAAGAGATTACATTTAATTGTTACACTGCACAGAAACTAGATCTGTTCATCCTAATAGTTGCTGTCAGAGCAAATGTAGTGAGTTCAGTAGTCGACTGAGAATAGGCGGTAGTGGTTAAGAGAGTTAAGGCAGTGAGCTTAGCAGTTGATACAGTTAAGGTGGTGGTGGGATTAGCCATCGACTAAATGAAGGCAGTGGGCTTAGCCATCAACTAAATGAAGGCAGTGGGCTTAGCCGTCGACCAAATGAAGGCAGTGGGCTTAGCCGTCGACCAAATGAAGGCAGTGGGCTTAGCCGCCGACTAAATGAAGGCAGTGGGCTTAGCCGTCGACCAAATGAAGGCAGTGGGTTAGCTCGCCAAATGAAGGCAGTGGGCTTAGCCGTCGACCAAATGAAGGCAGTGGGCTTAGCCGTCGACCAAATGAAGGCAGTGGGCTTAGCCGTCGACTAAATGAAGGCAGTGGGCTTAGCAGTCGACTAAATGAAGGCAGTGGGCTTAGCCGTCGACCAAATGAAGGCAGTGGGGTTAGCATGATTGTGGTCTTTGTGGGCTGTTGCAGACCAGTGTTCTCTGAGAAGCATCTGCAGAGCACTAATTGAAACATGATGTTTTCAGCAGCTGTGAGGATCTCCATTTCTGTTTTCATTTTGGTAAATGACACGTGGCACTTAGCTGCACATGGAGTGTGCTAACAGGTAAACATGTTGCTAATGAGCACTTCACTCTCCATTGCTTTAATGAGCTTTGTAAAAGCCTCGCTGACACATTTGTTCATGGTGATAACGTGTAAACAATGTTTTTCTACTTTGAAAAGCAACTTAATTTTAATGGATGTAGCTTTCTGCACAAGACTTGCACAAACACCATTGTTGGCCATGAATATCCATTTCACTGGTTTTCCAAATAAAGCGATCTCTGCTCTGTTCCTTCTTGAGACGCAGCTGCTGATGGTCTGCCAATTCGCTCAGTCTTAATCCTGTATTATTATGCTAATAATAAGCAATCAAAAACATTTCAGCAGTAAATTGAAAATCGAGAGTATTTAAATGGCACACAATTGAGCCGTGATAACACATTTGCCAGTGCAGAGCTTGAAAAGCCACAGACTGCTTCTTGTTTTGAATTAGACTATAGGTCACAAGCTTCTTATCAAATTCCAACTCAATGCCCTTTCTTGTACAAGATAAAGATGCATGTTTTCTTCATATATTTCCTGTATACTGCAAGAAAATTTGAGGTCAATAATACACTAGAGAGTGATTCATATCTGTGGTTATCGACTTGAAAGACTGATGGTGGAAATTAATGTTTTATTTTACATGTAGCCTTTGTAATGATCCAAGAACAAACCTTTTCACCCTTGAGACAGAAATAATCTATATTCAACACATGTACTCATAACCACTCACTGTTCATATGGTCCTGTAATCTGAACTAATTCTCATCTATTTTTGAATGTCTGTTTTTCTGTTAAATAAGTTTTTTTTTTTTAGTGCATGTTTGAATCTTCTGTTTGCACACTGAGAAATGGCAAGAGTAAAAGCCTGAATCAATCAAAAGAGCAGCATTTATTAGACAGAATATGCACAATCATTGTAGGATTTAAGGAATCAATTTCATGAGATCTTGCCCATGTCTGTTCAAATATGTTTAAAGGTTTTCAATGTTTAATATGTATAATATATAACTTTGTTCAGTATGATTTAGTTTGGGGTGATGTTCATTGTTTTAAAACTCAAGAAGGTTGGGCTTTTGAAGTTTAGTCCTGACTCTGGAATAAATTGCCTTTTTCTCTTTGCTCCTTGAACTCTTTGGGCTTTCTAAGCATCTGAAATCTCAATAACTTGCAGATACCAGAAATGTTCTCACTGCCTCTTTGTTTAATGTTGAGTAGAGTTGAGACAGTAGAGTCGGATAAACAATCTCTCAATCAAGTAACTGTAAATTAAAAAAAGAAAAAAAAAAGCAGAGTGATTTTACTTTACATGTCTAACTTACGCTTCAGGGGCCAAAAGATGCCTCAGGTAATTTGTACTTGGCCTAAGGCTTCTCAAAGACATAACCTAAAGAGAAATAATAAGTACATTTTACTTTCCTACTTTAAAACGTGCACCTATTTTAAATGAGTACAAAATCAAGCATTTTTCTGTAATCTTAGATTTAAGAAAGTGGTCAGATTAACACGTTAATTATATGTATGATCATTTCTCAATGACTTTGCATCTTGACTGTCATTTAGGCCCAGTTTATAAGATTACTGGGGCCAAGAAAACACATTAAAAGCTCAGATCACTTTTTCTCTGCAGTACACATATTTGTCCTGCAATTGGCGCTGTGCTTGCAAGTGACTCACTGCTCTGCACCACTGAAGTAGTCTTACTTTATGTTTTCCATTTTCACACTGTTTTCACACCAAGTGCAATTCAACAACAAAATGGCTGGTCAATTGTTGTGATGTCTCATGAACAGAACCCATTATTTTTTCCCGTTTTTGCTGGCCAAGTCCCATGAAAAAAAAAAAGGCCAAACTGGGCTGAACATTGTCATGGAGAGAAGCAGGTAATGACCATCCACCACATACGTAAGTTTATATTCTTCTTCACTGGGATTTCATTTTCTTGATTGTGTGTGGGTTTTCCATCACTACATAAAGCTAGGTTCAGTAGTGTCTCCCGCCTCTCTGTCTTCACAGCTCATCACACCTAATCACTATGGTGTACCATGCTTGAGTTAAAGAATTACAGAGCTGAGCAGTGTGCACAGTTCTCCCACATGCTGGTCCACATGACCGGAGAGACACACTGGTTCCACTCAGTGACCAACTAATTAGGAAAGTCCCCCCAATCCTCAGTTTGTTGTTTTAGCCTGGCCAAAGTGAAAGTCCCCTGACCTGTAAAGAGAATGAGCAGGTGACCCGTGGGAGCACAGGAAATAGAGTGTGCTGATCGAGACAGTCCAAGTGAAGGCTACTTTGTTAAGAAAAAAAAAAAAAAAAAAACAGAAACAAAGACAGCAGATGTAAGTAGAACTTGTAGCAGGTGGATTATCATTAGCAGATGACTGGTAATAATGTGAAAATAAAACAAACAAAAAAAAACATGCACATTTATTATTTTTATTACCCTGATTTCCTATTACAGTTGATTAAAGAAACCAGAAATAATCTCACTGACCAAACAGACATCTTTTTGGCTGTCTCTGAATGACCACACGCGTCCCCTGTCCCCTCAATCACTGCACAGTCCTGCTTTATTTAGTAGACATTAACATACACTCATTTATATAGTGGTTTCTAAACATTGCACACTACTTTCTCTTGACTCTGCAGCTTGGAAAAAAAAAAAAAAAGTCTAATATATATTACCTGGCTCTACCAGATGGATTCTTGAGACCCATGCTGTACTGTTCCACCTATGTTTACAGAATTATAATTCTTTTGACTTTTGAAAAAACGCGCACACTGAGGTGATTTGTGCGTTATTAGACAGAAAAGATGTCTCTGCTTCTCTCGACTGGAAAAAAAAATACATACATTAAAAAAAAAATCATATATGAGTCAACAATTCCATGTTCAGACCCTCAAACGCTTGGGAAGTGCAAAAATAGCGCTGTAATTGATCACTACTGGGAATCTCCTTTTTAGTGGTCAAGGACGTGGTTCAGCAGACTCAAAAAGACACAATATTTAAGTTTGTTTTAGACAAACAGCATACATCAAGGAGAAAAACAATAAGTCCCCAGTTTCCCCCAGGGACACCGAGTTTACAGACATCTTCACTGTCTCTGATTTGTGCAGGAAATTTCCCACTTCATGCTCATGATGAAATCAGAACTTCAAACTAATCCTTAGGGAACTCACAGCCAATCTCCGTCTGTCGGCAAAAAGTGATTTTATTTAATTACAAGCCAACATCATTCTCTGACAGAATGTCGTGAGGAGAAAATGTTTCATTTGTTAAGTTTACCAAGGAATTAAGAGGTTTTATAGACTTGTGGAAAAGACTTGGTATATAACTGCAGTGTGATGGATGTATTTGAATAGAAGTCAGTCCATATGTATGTGTTTTTATTTAAATATAAACAATGACTTTTCTTCTGGAGATATTATTGCTTGTATCTATTCTAGATGGCATTTACTCAATTGAAAATGTTGGACATCTGGCATGTGAGGCTATAAGACAATTCTTATACTGTCCAGCCAGCAAAATAAAAGAAAACCCACAGCGTCCTTTTGAGGACCAGGGATGTTCCATAGGTTATTGTATGTATTGTGTACAGTTAGTTTAAGGTCGAAATTCAGCACTTATAATGCACAGCTTGTCCCACAGTATCAAATGTTCTTTCAATAATACTGCTCACTTAGTGTTATTTACCGGAGCACGTGTCCCTGCTGTCCTCCTGATCCACACATTGGTTAGAACATAGACACCATAAAAACTAGTCAAAATGATTTCTCCAAGATAACTGCACTGCTACCTTTAATTGCCTGCAAACTAAGCTTATAAGCGTAACCTAGACAGGTCAAACTAAGGTAAAAATAAATAAACAAACAAAATAATAATAATAATTTGGGTGACAGCTACGAGATACCAGCTAAACCTGCTTACCCTTTTATATAATAGGGTGGTGCCTGGACAGTCTCGAACCATTCCCGACAGTCCGAACCTCACCCAGACTCACACGCATCTAGCTGCGTTCAAGGGAGCACTACATGTGGAGGCGCTTGACACAAGTTGCCCTATCATTTACATTAACTCATATAGGCACAGGCTACTGTGTGTGAAACATGTTTTTCTCAGAATCTGAATTTATCATGAGTTTTGTATGAGTCAATCCAAATAGAAACTGAGTAAACTAATGATGAGAGAATTCTGTTATGCTGAGCAGAAATGCACAGCAGATGACTTTTATTATCACAACCTTGAAACAGCGAAATAATCTGTATTTTGAAACCTCCTATGCTTCTTTGGCCTCTTTTTACACTACATCTTTGCGAAACTTAAAATACCGATGTTGTTCAATGTCAAGTTTTAGAAAATGTATATCTCATTTCTATTTGACGTCCATTCCACAACAAACTCTGGCAATAACCTTGAACACTCCACTTTACTGGCTAGCAGCTGAACAGCCAGTATCTATGCATCCACATTTACAATGCCAAAGCCCAGAGCACACATATTTACTGCTAAAGGCCCTGCAATATGCTGCCTTTATTTTACTGCTTCTGCGTGCCTGAAAGCAAATGACTAGAATGACCCACAGAAATAAAACACACATTGACACTTACATAGACAACAAATACACAGTTTAGACTATATGACTACATTTGCCCAAGACCTTTAAGGCACAGTAAATTCAAAGCCTATAACACAATCCTTGAATATGTAATGATTGGTTTGTTTGTTTGTTTGTTTGTCTGTTTTATGTATTTTGTAATAAAAAATGACACCAAGAGCTGTGTCAGAATGTGCACACTAACTACTATAGTGCACTATAGTGGTCACACCATTTTGTAGTGGTCAAAAAGTAGTGCACTCAAAATGCCCCACAGTGCATCTGGAAAAGTAGTGAGCATCAATGGTCACTAGAACGGTCAACGTAGAGCACAATTCAGTGCAAGAATCAGAAAAAAACAAAGCAGACAACGCGTTAAGTCTTTAAATGGGAACACAACTGAATGAAAGACTAAATACTCGTACTTAAATGCCATTAGCCATAAAGACACTAGTGGTAGCTAATTACCTTAGTTTGAGTAGTAAAAGTTGAATTGTCTAGTCCTTTTGATGTTTAATGTCAGATCCAAGTAAAATAAAACTTGTATTATGATTAGTAGTCTGTAAATATGTGTGTGCATGGACTTGACCAGTGTTTATTTTTTATTGGACTTTCGCTGACCCGTTTTTTTTTCTTTCATTCTTCAGCAGAGTGGATGGGGGAAAAAGTAATATTAATTGTAATAAAGGTATGTGGCGGGCTAGCCAGCTATGTGCTAACTCAGATCCATAACACATAATTGTTGTCAGTCTAACAACTACAGCTCAAAATGTGGCCAGACATCGTGATAACTTTGTAGTTTACAGAGCTGTAGAAAAAGATTTTAAACAAAAATGTAGGTCTTATGCTCAGGACTAAACACAAAGCTAATCAGCCCCAAGGACGCTTTCACACTTTTATTATTAATACATCGATTTTTAAGCACTTGGCACAACTCAGTATGCTAATGACAGTTAGCCTCAATGCTAACAACAATTACTAACGAAAAAGCGATATAAATAGACACAAATAGAACACTGCTTTTTAAAATCAGCTTTGATAAACTGACAAAAAATAAAGTATTGTCAATGAAACCACAATTAACTTTTAGTTGTTTTTGCACTTCTTCATACTGTACAAACATATACTGGAGTGGACGCCTTTCTTGAGGCTGCCCTGAAGGGTCTGAATACATCAGATCACTTTCTGGGCAACACAATGTTGAATCTAAGTCATTCATCATCTCCTGCTGGCTTGGTTTAGGAAAACATTGCATTGGGCATGACAAATTCAGTTTCATTCAGTCAAAGTGGAAAGTTAGTGCAGATGATACTCCCTTCAACACGTCCCTGGGTCCAATAACTATTTAAATAGAATTGTGAATAACAGTGCAAACTCAAATACATTTTATGAAACTTCGTGACAGATGAGAAATTGACTTTTACACATTTGTATAGAGTGTACTTGTGGATGTTTATTACAAAATGTGAATCAAGCTGAGCAAGTGCCTTTCCATTCACATGAGTGCAACACAAAAGTTGTCACCTCCCTGCCGCCTCCATCTGCTCACTCTTCGGAGGTTCTTCAGTGTCTGCATTTTTGAGGGTGGTCTTGTTACGATGGGCTTCAGAAATCCTCTCTCCTCTGATTGGTCACAGAGTCTTAATCACATCTGTCACTTTGCAGGGATAGGAGCTGTGTCTGGTTTCATTTCTGTTGTGGCTTTTTTACATTTGGATTTATCTTTCAGATCGAATACTGTTGTTCTCCACATATAACATATCGAATTGTTTGGGTGAGTTAAGGTGAAGATATAAAGTTTGCTGTGTGTTTGGCAATACTTTCTCAGTCTGTGGGAGAAATGTCAGGTGAATGAGTAAAACCATAGCTAAAGAAAGCATACTCAAAAACAGAACCAATGCTTTGATACAAGGATAAAAATGAAATTCACAGATGCATACCATTCCATTTCATTTATTTAACATTATTATTTGTGTCTTTATACACCAACACAAACGTTTCATGTGCATTAAAGGTTTGAATGCTTTTAACTGGTATTGATCAATCAAGTGAAAACTACAAAATGATAAAAAAAAAAAAAAAAAAAAACTTCATCAGATGCTCTTTGAAATTCTGTAACTTCTTTCCTGTTATAAAGCACAGATTGCTACATCTGCTTTCAACATTGCACGCTTGTAAACTTTGTCACAGTGACACAATATTGGATTTGTGAGGTCTTGTAAAAGCCTTTCAGCTGTTGCTGTAGTGGGAGCTCCAACCCTCACTAGTGTAACTGAACTTTGACCCCTGATCCCATAAAATTCAGCTTTAGGAAAATTTACTACATTGCACCTGTTTGTCTAGAGCAGGTCTCCATGCTTGTGCTCCCTCGATCTTGTTGTTTCACATTATTACCAAAATCTTGATTATAGCCTCAAAGTGTATCTGGTCACCAGTCCCCAACATGCAAGGTGCAGTTGGATATCTTATATAATGTTTATACTGTGCCGCGATCTAAGCAACAAGTCTTGAAACTCAAACCCTTTTCCCCAGAAGTGCAAGAGTAAGTGGTGCTTTTTAAGTGTAACATGTAAGCAACTGCAGATTAATAATTAGCTCTCACTCACTCACACAGCAGCAGCTGCAGACAGAGCAGGGTCGTACATGTCCCTTTAAGTCTGCTTACAGCTCTAATGCACCAATGCTATTTTCTCATCCACACAGTGTCATTTAGCTGTTTCTTCCCATTTGTGTTCTGCCTCACAGCACAATATGTTTTATGGGTAAACACCAGCTTCACTAGAGCTGATGGTCGAAGTCGGGGGTCTTGAGCACCAAATTACAACGTCAACGTAAACAAACAGTCTACACAGCATGTGCAAATATAGAATAAACTATTATAGCAGCAGTGAAACTAAACCTACTTTTTTTCCACACATTCAGAATGACTAAGACAGAATGTAACTGACTGTAAAGGCTGTCTGAAGTTGTTTGTTTGGTCTTAACCCTTAGATGCATAAGTGGGGTCAAGGTTTCAGGTATTCCTCAACAAACTTGTTTGTGACACGAGGCCATAGCAATTAAAACATTTGTATATATACTTTTTAAAGACATTTCATCTTTTGTATCACTACCCCATCTTCCATAAGTGGGGTCAAAAATGACCCCAGTCATTTCCCATGGAATCTCAAGGGTAAGCCCTAGGAACTTTTGATTTTTGTCAACTGTACTTGCCAATTTACATTTACTGTGGCATTTACACATGTGATGCATTTTTACTCAGCATCACTCATGTAAGGTTCACCGACTCATGGCGATGCTTTCTCATAGAGCGGTGAAAGGAGTTTGTGACTCCTCACATGAAAAGTACCCCAAACCTACCAACCTACACCACTTTAGGAATGGGAAGGTGTTTAGTGACCAAAATCCACAATCCACAGACATGAGAGAAGCACACAGGGCCAACAGAAGAGAAAAAGATGTCAGATGTATCCAAGAAACAAGGACCGCAAAGCCACCAACTGCTGCTGGAAAAGCAGTATTCCTGTGCACTGATCACAGCCAAAAGCAGGTAGTTTGTAACAAATGTCACACTGACACTTCTCTGGTCTTTCAAAAACAGAATCAGTAGCAGTAGATATCCACAGGAGCTGCCATCTTTGCTTGGCTTGATTCAAGTGCTACATGCTGAAGTCTTTGTTAACAATCCTCCTCAACTTGCCCTGCTGCAGTGTGATTGGGCCATTAAACCGTTGTTTAATGGCCCAATCAGCTGGAGAGAGCCCAAATAGATTCTCTCCAGTTTGTGAATTCACAAATATCGCGAGAATCCAACTTCTTTTTAAAAAAATAAGTTTAGCTTTTTGTTTTGTAACTAGTAGTCAGCTAATGTGTTGCTTTATTGCTCTATATTTATATATATAAGTATGAACATATCACAAAGAGAGCAACTAACATCTGTATGCCTCTCAAACAAAAAGAAGCTTTACTGTTGCTAAAAGCTCACACATGAAAATTTCATCAAGTTGGTAAAAATGAGAAAGAACAGTATGCATTGCTTGTTTATCAACATCAAGCTGTAATTATATATTTTATAATTTAGTGAGGTGTTTTTCTGGTCAAACTTTACTAAAGTAAATAATGAACACAAAAAAATATAAATCGAATGCTGCTTTTTGGTATTATCGTGAATACAATTAACATGACTTTTACAAAAGCATTGAATGTGTTTCATCAGCAGCTGGCAAGACATCTTGTCAAACTATGATAATCATCACGTTTATAAATACATCTGTTTGTGTGAATATTCTGACAATCTTTGTTATACAATGTGTCACAGCATCGTTTTTGAAAGGAGAACAAAACTATCCTGTGCTTTACGTAGAAAATGTCTTCTACCTTCCTTTGGGTACGAACAAAATTATTGTCTCATGTATGTATTGTATCACCTCATGACTGTTTTTTGACTATTTGACTATGCATTTGCCTCATTGTATTGTATTTTTAATCTGGTGAACAAATATTGCTGTCATTGGACTACAGATGAAAAATTGCCTCTGGCTTATTCTGGCATATTTACAGAAATGTTGATTAGTGCATTGCTTCCCTGAAATAAATTAATGTATTTATAGCTAGTTGGTTTCACTGTGCTTACCTCTGCTAAATATATAGTGTGTCACATGAATTTTATACATGAATAAAATGAGGGAAGGAACAAACTCTGCCTAACTTCACTGTGGGCATGAGAGAAGTAACCAGCAGCCGTGCTCAATGGCTTACAAAAACACAGGCGTCCAACTAGGGCCATGATTTGGACGCCGTTGTATTTTGTTGACGTGTTTATAATGACCTAGTGACTAGGTTACATCAAGTAGACAATAGGGATTATTAACAGAACAATTTATAATTCGAATAAAAGATTCGAAGTGTGACACCAAACTCAACCTAAAGTATACAAAAATATAAGCAATAAATATAAAATGCATCATGTTGCATCATCCTAGGAGCTATGTTGTCGGGGGCTTTATGCCCCTGGTAGGGTCTCCCATGGCAAACAGGTCCTAGGTGACGAGTCAGACAAAGAGCGGTTCAGGAATCCCTATGACGACGAAAATATCGAGGCTCGTGATATCGCCCGGATTGGCGTCACCGGGGCCCCACCCTGGAGCCAGCCCTGGGGTGGAAGCTCGCAGGCAACGTGGAGCCACCTTCCCACAGGCCCACCACCCGCAGGAAGGACCATAGGGGACGGGTGCACTGTGTTTTGGGTGGTGGTCGGGGAGAGGTCCCCAGACGACCCAGGCCATGCGCACGGTCTCTGGCGCTGGGGACATGGAATGTCACCTCGCTGGTGGGGAAGGAGCCCGAGCTGGTGTGGGAGGTTGAGCGTTTCCGACTAGATATAATCTGCCTCACCTCCACGCACAGCTTGGGCTCATGGGAGTTTGCCCAACCAGTCCACATGTGCTTTGTGGATTTGGAGAAGGCATTCGACCGTGTCCCTCGTGGTGTCCTGTGGGGAGTGCTCCGAGAGTATGGGGTCCGGAGCCCTTTGCTCAGGGCGGTTCGGTCCCTGTACGACCGGAGCAGGAGCTGTGTTCTCATTGCCGGCAGTAAGTCAGACCTGTTCCCAGTGCATTTTGGACTCCGCCAGGGTTGCCCTTTGTCACCGGTTCTGTTCATTGTTCTTTTATTTTTATGGACAGAATTTCTAGGCGCAGTCAGGGCCCGGAGGGTGTCCAGTTTGGTGACCACAGGATTTCATCTCTGCTGTTTGCAGATGATGTTGTTCTGATGACTTCATCAAACCAGGACATGCACTGGGACGGTTTGCAGCCGAGTGTGAAGCGGCTGGGATGAAGATCAGCTCCTCTAAATCCGAGGCCATGGTTCTCGACCGGAAAAAGGTGCCTTGCCCTCTTCAGGTGGGTGGGGAGTCCTTGCCTCAAGTGGAGGAGTTCAAGTATCTCGGGGTCTTGTTCACGAGTGAGGGAAGGATGGAGCGTGAGATTGACAGGGGGATTGGTGCAGCGTCTGCAGTGATGCAGTCGCTGTATCAAACTGTTGTGGTGAAGAAGGAGCTGAGTCGAAAGGCAAAGCTCTCGATTTACCGGTCAATCTACGTTCCAAACCTCACCTATGGTCATGAGCTTTGGGTAATGACCGAAAGGACAAGATCACGGATACAAGCGGTCGAAATGAGTTTCCTCCGCAGGGTGGCTGGGCGCTCCCTTAGAGTTAGGGTGAGAAGCTAAGTCACATGGGAGGAGCTCGGAGTAGAGCCGCTGCTCCTCCACATCGAGAGGGGCCAGCTGAGGTGGCTCGGGCATCTGTACCGGATGCCTCCTGGACGCCTCCCTGGTGAGGTGTTCCGGGCATGTCCCACTGGGAGGAGGCCAAGGGGAAGACCCAGGACACGCTGGAGGGACTATGTCTCTCGACTGTCCTGGGAACGCCTCGGGATCCTCCCGGAAGAGCTGGAGGAGGTGTGTGTGGACAGGGAAGTCTGGGCGTCCTTGCACAGACTGCTGCCCCCGCGACCCGACCCCGGATAAAGCGGAAGAAAATGGATGGATGTTTGAAATATACCTGTGAGGTTGGCCCAGTGTTCAATTGATTTCATCTACTTATTTTATTTGAGGTTGAGATCCATTTAACCTAATTTTGCAGCCACCTCGAAATGCCACACAGATTTCTTTTCAGTCACAACCGAATCTGTCGGATGTTGTATATTTTAAGAGAATCTTTAACCTTACGTCACATCTTTGTAATGGGGCCTCTCCTGTAATCAAGAACTTTAATATGAGGGGACTGAAGTGCAGCAAACAAACACATTTGAATAAATTGTTGAAAGAGAGAGCGATTAGATTGGATTTGATTAGATGATGAGATTTCATGGACAATAATTAGCCTAAGCAGTTGATTTAGAATGTTTACTGCTTTACCTGACACTGCTGCGGAAGTGAAAAACAAACTTAACTGTGAGCGGTCATTGTAAGATTTTTGCTTCAAACTTATTATCTGCCTTACTAACTTATACTTTTCTGTAACAGTGCTTAGTCTGAAAGCACAGTTTGTTTCTTTATTCTATTGACCAGCAGGTAACAAATAAAATGCTTTTTCTAAAAGATTTTTTTAAAGATGATATACAAAATGTTTTATTCCTTAAAAACGTACTTACTTTTGGGGCTCTGGCAAAGGGGGAGGCGTCCTGACCCCTTGCGTGGAGCCAACCAGATAAACCAGTTTTTTTCCAATGCTGGTGGTCTTGAGACAGCTGTTCCTTCCTCCACAGTGACTCCAACTTTTTGAAGGTCAACCACGTCAAGCCATCAGGTACGTTGCTTGCCTTTTGGTCTTTTCCAGCCTGCGACCTTGGGTTGGTCGGATGCAGACTGGAGTCCGTTATCATTTTGGGCAGTCCGTTCTCTGGTCAGTTTTGTAACCAAAGATTTCTTCTGGGTGGGTTGTTAGCCATCCACAGGATAGTCATTGGTTGGGCGTACCGACACATTGGGGTCTCTGTTCGAATGAAACCTATTCTTGAGACAGTCCCGCTGAGGGTGACCCTACAAGGAGCATGCTCCCTACGGTATCGCTCTCCAGGGTCCTCAGAATGCTCAGAAAGCCCCCTCGCCCTGACAAGACCAGACCAAAGGAGAGGGCTTAAGAAAAATGTAAACAGACATATAATTGTTTACTAATCCTATGCATTCTGAGCCTTCTAATTGTGAATTAGGCACTTTGTACAACTTTGTGAACAGTGTATCAATGCTACCTAAATGCTAAATGCATTAACAATATATACAGTATGTGATGGAAGGAGAGATTATTTGGGTATAGAATAATGAAGGATACACTGATAACAACATAATCCAAAAATTACTAATTTCTTGTTCTGCTGTGAAAAAAGAAAATACATCACAGAAGTAATCTGTTAGAAAAGTAAAGGTTATGGAAAGGTTGGGGAAGAATCATGACAGCAAAGGAGACATATTATGCTTTGTTGTCTTACCTAGGATAATTGAGAACCTCCTCTGACAGCCAATCAATCAGATGTTACTGCATCACGTCTGATCTACGTTAGATAAATGGAAACTGCAGAAAGGTCATGGTGAGAAAGCTTGCTGGGGTCAGATAAAAATAAAAAACATCTAGTGTTTAATGATTTGATAATATATTTGGAGGAGGCTAATAGTTTTTTGGTACACTTAAAGGACACAGTTCTAACAATATTACGTCACAAAACACACAACTGGAGTTCTATCTTCTGTGAACACTGTTTCTTCTGAGCCTCAGAAAACAGTGGTCCAAATGTCCCAGTTCATGAACTGTTCTCATGGATTGCATATAAATAGCATGACACGTGTCACGACGACGCCCTCTTCTTGTTTTACACGCCCTTTTTTTCTGTTGTGGTCTGAACACGTGATGTGATTGCAGACAAACAGGAGGTTTTTTAAGGGATTAACGGCTAAGTTTAGGCCTGATTCTTTCATGAATAATAACAAACCTTTACATTAACCATTGAAATGAACTAGGACAGAAACACATGAAATACAAAAAATAGAAGTTACGTTCATATGACACGCTGTTTACAATAGCGTGGTATTGACACGCTTATCCATGAGAACAGGCTGCTAATGAACAGCTTGTGTGGAATGCATTTGAAGTTGTCACATAGACCTATGATGACAGTACAGATTTTTCATTAATATATTTCCTTTGATGTTCCTATCTGTACCTGTGATGAAAAAGGGAGTCAACTTGCACAACCAATGAGGTATGGGTGAGCAGCAACCAACATTTTGACTTGATTGTAGCTCAATATGAAATAGTTTAGCACACAGAATTAAATGGCCAATGGAAACAACAGAGAAACACAGGACAAGATAATCACCACCTCCCTTCCCCCAAGAATTCCTGGGAACGATTTAGGACTAATCAAACACACTAATCTGGGGAAGACTGATACAATCAGATGTTGTTTGAGGAAAAAAAAATACAGTTAATTCAGAACTGTCAAATAATGACTTGCTATGTAAAAGTGAGACAATGTCAGTAGTACATACTCTATATGTTGTTTAAAGTGCCTTATGAACTTTTGTGAGGAAGCTGATGGACAGTGGTCAAACCAGAGAATATCAGGCCTCTCAAACACAACCCCCAACTGCTCTGATCTGATATTAACCAGAGCACTTAGACTTAAGATTGATTGGACAATCTTCCCACCAAAGTGGTAGGAACCTTTGCACAGTCGAAATCAACTGCACGAGGACTGCACTAAGCTAAGCTCCTGGTTTGTAATGTGCCTTTCTTGGACTTATGGTTCTGGTAAGTTGAGCAAAAGGCACAAGGTACTCACACCGCTTCCATTTGAAGATCTTCAGGAAAGTCTCAACAATACACCAGAGATGGAAGAACTAAGACATTCATTTGTGCCCATGCCTGAAAACACCATGTCTTCTCCATGCTTGTGAGGATGTGGACATTGATTCAGGCAAACTCATGCAAATGGACATTGTGCAACATTTCAGCCACTGTCCAGCCATCATGTGCTGGAGCAGCGAGCAGCCCATCTCCTCACAGCGTGACTTGTACAACCTTGAAAAAAAGAAGACAGCAATCTTCAACTCTGGTTGTATGAAATGCAATGGCACATTGGACTGGTATAGACAACGTTAATGCAAATAGGTTATCGATAGATAACAGTCTAGACTCTTAATGTGCATTTATTGGAAACCCATGCATACTTATTAAAACACCGTATGTGCATTTCTGTAACACTACATTTTTTATGCATGATTGCTAGCAAACAGTTGTGGAATGACCTCTACTGGTGTTATATCTGCTGCCCATCTCCAACCAGAAAGTACACACATTTAAATAAATGGATGGCTAATGTTTTAAGCAGACTCTTACACTGGACCTACAGAACTGAAGGAACCGCTTAGGCTTGTTCCACTCTTATAGGGGATTGCAGAGATGCAAGACTGACAGGCACTGGAGCAGCACACAGAGGGGTCTGGGCTGAGCATGCAGAAAGAAGTCATCTATCCATTCTGCAACAGCTGTTTAGCATCTGGCTGTTGCCAATCACAGTCTGGGGAATGCAAAAGCTGTGCACTAGCAAGCTCAAAATGGAAGCAGGAGGAGGCTTCAACATCCTGATGGAAAAATGAGTGGGATGGGTGATCATCAACAAACAGAACGTTTGGGACCAGTGAATGGCACAATAATCATACAAAGAGGCAAATGTCTTAAAGGGACATGGGAAAATTAGATCACACCATTTTAGGACCTTAAGGTTTAAGGTAAAGAATGCACTTTATTGTCCCATATGGAAATGTGTCCTCTGTATTTGTCCCATCTCTCAAAGCCTTAACAATGAGCACCTCATTGCACTGCTCAGGGACCCAGCTCCAGGATGGATTTATTGGTTGATTTTTATTGATTTTATTTTATTATCATTTTTTTATGTTCTGAGGGAAACTGGAGTGCCCTAAGAAACAACAGATGTGCAGGACAGCTCAGTGTTTGCAAGGAGCACTTCAAAAAGCTGATCTCAAAGTACTTCACATCAAACATGGTGTACTAAGCTAAAGATGAACAACCTTCAGGATATGTATATTTACCAGTTACATTAAACACCCTACATGACAGAGAGGATAAAAGTAGAATATGCAAAGAGGTGTCAGTGCAAGCTCCATCAAAGCTTTGTTCTCATTTTCCTTTAAAACTGCTCTGTGACATTGTTTCTGAGCCACTCAAAATCTCTGTAGACTTTTTTCTTTTGTCGTTTTTACCATGTTTTATTATTATATTTTTAACTTTTTTAATATTAGAGTAAAAAAAATAGTGTATAGTGTTGGCTAAGATAGCTTTCTAAGGAAATTATTTTAAAGCCTGTAGTGTCCACTTTTTGTACTTTTTGTTATCCCACATACACTTACAAGACAAACAGTTTTACCTCAGATGTCTTTCACTGTAATTCAAATTCATTTAGTTTCAACACATACCCAAACTGCATTATTACACTCCTTCTGTTAAGTTCTTTACTGTGGAGTGCAATATACACTGATTAAGCTAGACTGCTGGGATTTGTCACATCTTTCATTCAGATTAATTCAAATGTAATATGTTTTCTGTCCAACTTACAAGATCCCTAAATGCATTTCCGATAAACCCACTGTTACTTGCAATCTAATAATCCAAATGAAGCCATATATCTGGATAAGCATAGTGTCAGGTGTGTGCTGGAGAGACTGGCAGCTTGTTCCTCTTTAATTGGGAAACTCCATATTTTAATTAGACACAAGACTTGCTCAGCTTGCACAACGGTGCCTCACCTGCAAGTTTAATTACATGATGTCTCGCTCCAGGCACGGTTTAGCTTAAATATAGAACACCGGGGTATAATAATAACAAGTGGAGATGTGTTTGAGTCCCCAAGCACAAGTCCAATATTGCAAAAACTGCTAAAACCACAAGTGGGGTAAACAGGATAATTTACTTTGCAACAGATCGGCCTGATTTACACCAAGAGCGGCTCTGAAACATTTACTAGATTGATGGGAAGACAAGCTTCTAAATTCAATTCCCACATTAAATTTGTCATATGGGTGGGACAGAGGGGAGTAGAAATCTTTCTCAAAGAACAAAGGAGAAAGATTGACTTGTTGGATTGTGATGGATTGATTGGATGAATGCGAAATGAGTGTTCACATTACTATCAGATTTATATTCACATACATAGAAGAGCCAATCTGGCATTGTGCATTTTGGTCATGAAAACATTTGTTATAAAAGTAACATATGGATAAAAACATAAATCAATCAGTAAATAAACAGGAAATTACCTGTAATGTCGGTATGTGTGCTTCATTGTCCTTCTCCTGTCTTAAAGGGGACCTATTGTGGTTTTTTTTTATATTTAGTAAGAAACTTGAACATATGCAGATTAGTAATTTACCTTTTGTTCATTGTAAAACACAAAGTTGATCTAAAACAACTTAAAAATAGAAACAGCTCTAATGACTTCCTGTTCAAAACTGCGGATCTGATAAGTCCCGCCTCTTCATTTTAAAATGTAACTGTTACGGCCCCTGTTGTGCCGTTAATATTTGTATTTAATAATTGTTGTCTGTTTTGAGGTGACCCGGATGTGCTAGGGCCCAGCGTATCCAGCTGCCTATAAAAGGGACCCACTTCCTGCACCCTGCGGCTGCTCCTCTGGCTGCTCCACCTGGCCACGCTACCCGCTGCCACATTGCACTTTAGCACAGTTGCACATATTTATTGTTAACTTAAATAAACGCTCCGCTTTTGAGTTTAAACTTTTGAAGCCGTGTCCAGGACCTTTTCTTCTTGCGGCTCCACGAGCCGGTCGTAACAGTAACTGTAAAAAGCAACAGATTTAAAAAAAATATTTTTATAGTTGGAAAGTGAATATGGGACAGTTTTGAACTATTTTTGCTTCACTTTGAACATTAATCTTTTGAATTATAACAAATAAATACAAACAAGTGGGAGGGGATAGGTGGTAGGTGAGAACGGGGAATTCTGAGCGCTTGAGCTCCAGCTAAAGAACAACACAAGATTACTCCAACATGTATGAATCAATTCAAATATAACTTTGAGTAAACTAATGATGAAGGAAGGCCATTATAACAAGGCTAAAAACTTAGAAAAGTGAATTTTACATAATAGGTCCTTAAGATCATGAAACAATATCTTTAACATTTTAAAGCAATAGCTCGATAGTGTCTGTGTTCTGTTAATTCCAGGCAAACAAAAATACAAATACAAATACTTTGACATTTTAGTGAAGCAGCTGCTGAATTGTTCAAGCTGTGCACAACCAGAAAACACCCCTACAACTATCCAGTCTATTATTTTTCACTGAAATACGCAAAAGCATGCAGTTATTATTCATAGCCAAGTGGTAAACTGTATTTCATAGCTGAGTTGTCAAATGTATTAAGTTGCAAACTGAGGAGAATTTATGGAGCGTTCCTATCTGTAAACAATCAGTGAGAATATTTTGATATTTGCGACACTGAGACTCACGCACTTCATTATGTTGTGAGAATTTATGGCATTCTTTGCTCCACCCATTGACTCACAAGCTGTTTTGGGGGGTGATGTGAGTCTTACCTACCCAAACTGACAGCACATTCCCAACAAGGTCAACCAGGGGACATGAGAGCCAAAGAAAGTCCACTTTCGTTCTCTTGAAAAAAACTTGAGATGCCAGAGTCGCACGCTTCACTGTCATTCCTCACGGCAGATCAGGCCGTGACTGAGGCCAGATTTTCAAACATTTCCCAAAGCCCTGATGAGCAAAAACGATGATGGCTAATTAGTCAGGAGGCTGCCACGGTTTATTAGCAGTGACAATAGCACGTCCTCGGCTGACAGGCTGTCTCTCTGCTTCAGGTCCTGTCTTCTATTGGCGGCCGTCAGCAATGGCAATAACCCAGTGGGACACACTATTGAAATAAATAATAGAGCATTGCATTTGTTATGGCAAGCATTTATCATTAGTGCTGTGATGCAGCACAGAGCAGAAGGTAATTGTGTGTATGTGCCATGCAAAAATTCCCTTGGCAAGATTTTCAAAATAAAAAACCTTTAAACCTTTCTAGCTCTTCCTTGCTTTACCCTGTGTCACATATGTGGATTTTTAAACCCTTTGCATTCTTTTGAGCCTCAGAAAGCTCTTTGAATCCAAGCTTTTTGAATCCACTCAAATAGTTTGATTGATTATTCCTCCTTCATAATTTCCTGTTTACAGTGCTATCTCATCATTAGATTACTCAGTTTTTTATTCTCTCAGATGTGTTTGAGTATATTGGTCTGCAACTGAGACTTGTGCTCAGAAAAGTCATGTTTTCACATCTTACTCCTAGAGTTGCAAATTGTTGCATAAATACAGTCGGCAGCGTTTCACATTTGGGGGCGTGGCTGCTGAGGGGGATAGTCGTGGTTGTTAAGGCATGGCGAGCTAAACTTTCACCTCTTTTAAGATATTTTCTGGCAAATTAGGTGTATTTTTAGTGCAACTAAAAGTCGTGTCACAACTGAGTTTAAATGGAGGTGAAGTAAATGAAGTAAAGTAAACAGAAAGAAAGATGTTAAAACATGCCAGGCGGTGCTAGCATCAATCACATTAACAGTTTGCTCACAGCAAAAATAAAACGATACAAATCACAAGCCAGTGTCAGAGTGAAATGTTAAAATGAAGAGGCAGAGCAAATCTATTCAGAAATGTTGAACAGTTTAGATTACTGAGAGGTTTTAGTTATTGTGACCAGTATTGGGCGTAGTACTCTTAATTTAAGTTTAAATATAAAAAAAAAAAAAATTTACTACGGGTGTCTATTTATCTTAAATGATAAATGCTATACTTTTATAATGTATGTATATATAGTAGATATAGTTACAGATATACCACGTATACTACCTTATATATCTATCTCCTTTCTCTGATTGATATTATACTCAATCTTTTTTTATACCCCATCGATAGTTTTGTATTATATTTGTCTTCTTATTATATATTTATATATATATATATATATATATATATATATACTACGAGTACATATGCATCCTTACATATTCTCAGGGCAACACAATTCAAGTCAATGTCACACTTTTCTTACCATCTTAGGCATGGCCATTGGCTGTGTTGTCAGCAGACCCAGTGCAGTCTCAAAGCAGCTCATTTGTATGTTGATAAAATGTAATCTCCGAGGTGCCGGCTTGTATTTGTGAACACTATCCTAGTGACATTTGCAGAATGCCAAGCCACACATCGCTCTTCCAGCCCCAGTGGAAATGTGAATGTGTCCGCTGAGGTATACGCAATGTTTTCTGCAAAAATACTCTCTACTTCTATGCTTAAAATGCTTGGAATAACTGTGGAAAAAAATCACAACAATTTTGTCACTCTTTGAAGAATCCCATATAAGGTATTTGTAAAATTATCCTTTTCTTTATCCACATTATAAAAGTATCAGCAATAGTTTACTCACCTAACACCCATCCCCACCCACTTGTCTGTAAGTACAGGTGATTACACTAAATGGTCAAATTGCAAGTCAATTTTAAGGTTCTAAATTTTCTTGTATCCACTGGCGTTTTAAACAGTTCTTCCTGATTAAAGCTGCAGAACTGAATGGACTTTCATATATTATTGCTAACTTTGAAATAAATGAAATCAAAAGTCAAGCATTACATTCCAGTAGTACTAGTAGTAACCCCTCTAACGCAAAATCCCCTAAAAATTTAGACACAATTTTATAGTCCAAGGTAGGCAATCAGACATGGCTGTGCTGTGTGTTTTGCGAATAAACCTCCAACAGTTTCATTGGTTCACATTCATTAGTTCAGTTTGTCTCTACTGTTAACTCGCCTCTGTGAACTTTCTCCTGCATAATTTATGAGTGTCTGCTGTTTGCTGTTATAATAACAAACAAATAAACAAACAAAAAACAAATAAAAACAAACCAAAAAAGGTCAGCGAAGGTCACCCGCATGAAAACCGTGTGCTTTTCCATTTGAGTTAAACTCTTAAGCTGGACATGTTGGCTGACATTATTGGTATTTGTCCAGTTGTGTTATCTCACTGACTGTTTGTTTTGCGGTGTGTATAAATTTGCTATACACATTTTTCTACGGTCTGTAAAATAAATTTACCGGGGAAATAATTCAGTTGATCTTGTTTGGTGGCCAATGCTGCAAAAATGCTCAAGGCAATGGCGTAGTTAGGTGGGGGCCAGGGGGGGCCACTGCCCCCCCTCATTAACCCCTGGCCACCCACTGGCCCCCCCTCAGATGCTTTCTTTCAGTCGCATTTTCCCCGATCCGGGACAAAAGTAACTCCATTCCGCGAATGAACTCAAGTAGTGAAAAAGTCCGGTCCATATTTTCCAGTATACCTCTCTTTCCACAACCTGAATGCCTGCTCCCAGAAAAACTCCACTCCACATTTTCCAGTCCGCCCACTGTTTTTCACAGCCTGGAGCCAGAGCAGCAGCGTCAGGAGCAGGCTAGAGACGCGAGGGATTTTTTAAACCGAGTTTGCCAAGAGGAGAAAAGGAAAGTTAAGAACTGTAATTTTACGCGGTAACACGCTGTGTAAGAGACGGATCTGTGCGACTAAACCTGCGGACCTTTCTGACTCGATGGGACTTTGCTGGTTTAACGTTGCCTTTTGGATTGAACTGCATGATCAAAACAAACCGGACCATGCTCAGCTAAGTTACTGTTTATTTCACTGTGAAGCAAGGTAAGACCTTTGTTTTTAGTAGTTTGGATCAAATATGTCTGTAGTTAATTTGTTTGCGAGATGGCCTGGCTGGCTGTCACAGCGATCCGGTGTGTGCTTCATCCTGCAGTGTGTGTGTGCAGTGTTGACGCTGTGCTAACGCCATGTTCTCGTATTTTGATCGTGCATCGTGCCTACTCTTCCTGACTGTGGATGAATTGTGCAGACGTTGTTTAACTGTTCTGAGTGAGGACTAGGTTTTAGAGCTGTTGGATTGTGTGTTAGGCCGGGTATGCTGCTCTAAGGTTGGGATAACAAGTGTAAAAGCTGTGTTAAGTAGGCCTAGGTGACTGAAATAAGACTTATTTTGGTTCTATACAATTTAGACTATAGTAACAAAAAGAATGGCCTCTTCAATGATAATATAATACATTCATGATGTAGGCCTATTATAGGCTTCTGGTAACGTGGCCTGAGGGGTTGGTGTTTTTAGGCTCTTTTATATTTCTGAAATACAGTGAGCTCTGAAAATTATTGCTCTCCAACAACTTACGTCCCACACCTGCAACTGGATCCTTAATTTCATAAGCTGTGTTATGTATTTATGTCAGAAAACACAAAACTGCATTATACTGAGAGGGATTATTAAAATAACTTATTTTAACAGTTAAATCCTCATGATTATGATGATGATGATAAAGATAATTGATATTGAATAACAAAAATATTAATACTAATCAAACCTTTAGCAATATTATCTGAGCTACAAGAGAAAGATCATGACTTATGCAGTTTAGTATTATTTTATAGATCTACAGTAATGTTTGCTTTACCTTAGGGTTGGGTGATGAACAAAAATGTAAATTTCAGAATATTTTGTTCATATCTCGTTATATGATATCTCTATTTTTTAAATGATATTTTTAAAGTGAATTATTTTTCTAAGCTTTTAGTCTGCTAATTAGAAAGTAGAAATGTCCTTTTTTATTGAATACATAAATTTTAGTCATGCCTTTTCCTTAGTAAAACTATTTTGACTTCTACAACAAAAACAACAAAAGAAAATTTAATTGATCTTCTTCTCTTTGTCACTTTTCTTTTTAAAGGGGACCTATTGTGTTTATATTTAGTAAGAAACTAGAACATGTGTAGATCAGTAATCTATCTTTTGTTCATTGTTAAACACAAAATTGATCTAAAACTACTTGAAAATAGAAACAGCTCTACTTGACTTTCACTGTAAAAAGCAACAGACTTAAAATAACAAATTATTATTGTTGGAAAGTGGCTAGGGGACAGTTTTGAACCATACATGCTTCACTTTGAGTATTAATCTTTTGAAATATAACAAGTAAATACAGACAAGTGGGAGGGATAGGTGGTAGGTGAGAACAAGGATTTCTGAGCACTTGAGCTGCAGCTGAAGAACAAAACAAGATTATTCCAACACGCATGGATCAATTCAAATATAACTTTGAGTAAACTAATGATGAAGGAAGACCACTGTAACAAGGTTAAAATCTTAGAAAAGTGACTTTGACACAATAGGCCCCCTTTAACTGTAAGTGCTTTTTATCAGTTTTAGGAGCTCTTTTTCCCCTGTGATATGTACAATATGAGCAATATCTTGTCCAGTACATATACAGTATATGATATATAGTAATATATCGCCCAGCCCTACTTTACCGCATTGGCACATAAAACTGGTGTAAATGCATGCTACCTTATCAAAAAAATCTTAATTTTCATGTTTGCAATTCTAATGTGTTCACTTTGTCAGACTTCTAAAATTCACCAAAATGCAGGAAATGTCTTCCTTTTGGTTCAAATTTTCCTGGGGGTGCACCCCCAGACCCCCCGCTTTTTCCGGCCCCCCTTACAATTGCTTTGGCCCTGCCTGGCCCCCTAGCAAAAAATGTCTGGCTACGCCCCTGCTCAAAGGGCAGAAGAACTTTCCCAGATTTGTGATGTCATAGGTTTTTTGAAGGTCCGGGGATCACAATATTCCACAGAAGTCCAGTTGTGTATTTGATAAAGAGGCAATGTTTAAACATGGTTAAACACTCCAGAAGTCAAAATAAATGTATTTCTTTTGCACGCATAAACCTTTGGAACGCTCAGTAATGCGTTGCTAAGTGCTAATGTGTGCATGATGGAAAGCTGCTTCTGCTACAAGGACAGACTTATTGCTGTGTATCTGACACAAGGTCAGTAGTCTCGCCTGCGTCATCAGTGTAATTGTGTTATCAGAAAACAGTGACCTTTTCAAACGTGGGCTGTTTGTAATTGAAGTGTTTCCTCACTGGGCTGTGTGAGATTCACACTGTCGGGTTCTTAATCTGTGCTCAGGTTAACAAGCAGCACAGTGGCCACAGTGCTAGAGAGCATAAACTACAGGTGTGAGGTGCTTTTAAAACACAAATGATTAACTCTTTGACCGCCAGGTTTTTGCTGGCTTTGACCCCCTTCACTGTCAGGCCTTTTTGCTAATTTTAAGAAATATTCACAGCTCCACAAAAAATGTGTGCAACTGGAATCATGACATGTACGTCAAATGAGACCTACAAGTGTCTACTTTCATTTAAAAAAAGAATTGCTATTTTACATGAATCTGTTTTCTTTTAGAAACATTTGAAATATCCTGTTAGCATGAGATTTCAGCGTTTGACGAGAAACTTTTGAAATAACGGTCTTTTTCTAAATCAAACTTTATGTCGATGTTATTTTTGTCTGTTCATTGTAAATTTCCCTTAGCGAGTGAATGAGAGAATGAATGGTTGTCTGTGTAACCCTGCGATGAGTTGGCCACTGTCCAGGGTGTTTCCCCGCCTAAAGCCCAAAGTTAATGGGATAGGCTCCAGTCAGCCGCGACCCCTAACGGGATTAAGCGGTAGAAAATTAATGAATGAATCTCTGATAATGTCTGCTATGTTCTTAGCAATGAAATGAATTGATACACAAAATGTTCTTTGCAGCTGGCTCAGAATACGGTGCAAAAGCCAATGAATCTTGTTTTTCCAATTCTCTAATGTGCAGGAGGTGAAAAGCATTGTTCTAATAACAGTTTGAGTACAAAAATGGTACATGTAATTTTCTGACATTTGTGATGAATTCATCAATTGTTCTGATTATGTTTTCCACAGGTGGTCCAAAGAAATACGTCAGACACAGACACTTTGAGGAGGTGAACAAATACAGTACACGTTTTTCTCCTTGTAGGTGGTGCTGTGTGATTTTAGTGATCTTGTCATTTAGAGTAAGTTCCTTCATTGCCTTTCCTCCCCTCTCCTCCCTTCCAGGTGTCAGGCTCTTATGAAAGGCCCCTTGACTCCTGTATCAAAGGGCTGGAGCAAAATGAAAACATAACCACAAGAATTGAAGTACCGGGAAGAAAAGGAAAGGTTATTTTAGCAAAAGAGGACCGATATTATTTTCCCTTTGTCTACATGATTTTCAGGAGAAATACATTTTTCCAAAGATATACTAACACACAAGAGCTTACTTAAAGCAACAGCTACAAAGACTACATGTTCATATGTCCTGCCTAACATGAGTTGCAGATTTGCTTAAGATTAGTCTTAATTCTCTTTGCTTACTTACTGTTGTTTCCTCAGTTCTGGCGTTCTTCAGCTGTAAGTCAAAAGTACAGTATGTGGTGTCCCAAAGCCTAGGGGAGACAATAGAAGGAAAGGAAACATAAAGTGGGGTTTAAAAGGCGTTTATAAAAGCATTATGTTACATTCACGAGTTTGCTTTGTTGCAAGTTGAAATTACAATGACAGAAAATTCTGCTGCACCGATTATACTCCTGCCTGCGTCTCTCCTTGTCTTGTCATTGCGCTTATATATACAGTATATATATATATATATTATATATATATATATATTATATATATATATAATATATATATATATATATATATATATTTTTTTTTTGACAGACAGCAGGGGAATGGAGGAAATGAGGAAACTTGGAATGGAAAAGACGCGAGGAAAGAGGATTGAGAACAGGTTTCATATGTGTTCACACAGTTTCCTCCAGTACAGGAAATGGTCACCAAAGACCCCAGTGTCTTCCTCTTCCCAGGCTTCTTCTCAGATTGTATCTCATAGTGCACTCATCTCATGCTGACTAAGCACTAGGATTAAAATCCGTCAGTTGACTCAGGTGGCTTCAGAGTTCATGCTGAATCTCAGAGAATGGCCTACTGCATCTCTGCAGTCATCTGAAGAGCTGTATCTTGATATCACTGGAATAATAAATAAGATAATTTGATGTATGTGTGGACATCAGACAGCTCACATTCAGTTCCTAGGTCCTTTGGCGCTGCTGCTGTCACCTTTGATACCGCCCACGAAAGACAGCACACTATCACAAGAATGATTTAAAGTACACTATAGATGTACGTTTGGCCATACAGCTCTCAAATACCTGTTCTTTGGCTATTTGATGGAACTTGCGTGGATACCAAAAACATGCAGTGATGGAGTTTGCTGTGGCATCTTGAAAATGTTTTGAGCCTGATTTTAATCTTCTGTTTTTGTCCTTATGAAGAGCTAAATAAGGTCAAGAGAATTGGGGAGATGAGCTCATTAGTTACAACTGGTCTCAGGTTGTGCACAGCCCACAGCCCTGTTGTATCACAAGGACACTGGGCAACACCCACTGAATTGTCCAAAATTAAACTGGTTCAGCACATCTATTACAATGGCTAAAAGGGGACGTCTAGATAAACAAAAAAAAGCTTTCAATCTTATTACAAGAGTATATTACTTTGACGTGATGTTGCCAGTAATGTACACGTGCTAAGAAAATCCTGCTTTGTCATAGACTTGCTCACATATACGTTTTACATTGCAGTTGTTTGAAAAATTAGTATTCCAAATAATGCAGCTATAAATACATTTAATAAATAGATATGCATACATTAAAATCTGCTGCTTGTTTCAATAAAATGTCACTAGGCAGAGCTAATCAGTTCAGTATTTTATAACAGGAAGTCCTGACCTGTTTGTAAGCCACAATTTTACAATTAACAAACTGAGTATGATCTATTGATATGTTATAGTTCAAGTATCATGAGGGTCCTTTCTGCTCTGAAGATGTTTTGTTTTATAAGCCACTTCAGTGATAAAGTTAACCCTCGTATGGTGTTCGGGTCTGTGGGACCCGTTTTCGGTTTATATCAATAGAAAAATGAAACAATAAATTAATTTTTCAACCTGAAATTCATTGGCTTTGGCTCATTTTCTGTGAAGAACATAAATCAAAACAAATTTTCAATGACCGCATACCGTACACCCCCCTACGCATTTATATTACATAGAGGGTGTTCGGGTTCACTGGACCCGGGGAGAATAAAGTGTGGAAAGTATAGGTCCTGCATACTTTCACTTTATCTTTTTCCTCTCTGGGGCTACTGAGAGTGTTTTCTGTCCCTCCTGTTCCTACACAAAGCTGCAACCAACCAACTTTCCCGCACATTTTACCCTCTGTCTTGCAAAAACCAACAAGAACCATGTGTGTGTGTGTGTGTCCTATTTATTAGATTTTTTTTTTTTTTTTTTTTTTAACTACACTATATTACCAAAAGTATTGGCTCACCCATTCAAATGATCAGAATCAGGTGTCCTAATCACTTGGCCTGGCCACAGGTGTATAAAGTCAAGCACTCAGGCTGCAGACTGTGAAACAAGACATTTGTGAAAGAATGGGCCGCTCTCAGGAGCTCAGTGAATTCCAGCGTGGAACTGTCATAGCATGAACCTGTGCAACAAATCCAGTCGTGAAATGTCCTCACTCCTAAATATTCCACAGTCAACTGTCAGCTCTATTAGAACAAAATGGAAGAGTTTGGGAACAACAGCAACTCAGCCACGAAGTTAGGAATGGATGACACTTCAGTTCATAGTATGAGTAAAGGCAGGTGAGCCAATACTTTTGGGAATATAGTGTATATATCAATAATCTGCTTCAAATTTTGACTCTTGCTCCAAACTACACATTTTTACTTCCAAAGGATTGTTTTTCGATCTTTTGATTCCAAAAACCATAACATAAAGTATAATTGATGATTCGATTCGATTTCAATCTCAATCTCTCGATTGTTGGATTAATTGCCCAGCCCTAAAGAGAGGCTTCCTCAAGTTCCTCATGTCGACTTCAAAAGACAAACATGTTCCACGAGCACCAGCTTCTGCAGCCATTGTGAGGAAAATTCAAGAGGAGAATGCTTCTGCCCCATCCACTCGACCTACAAAACCACCATCTGATGAACCTGAAGTAAGTGTGTGAAGCTGTAGCAGTATGTCATGTATGTATGTTAGTAACAGTTCTGATGTTTTCATTATTCTAGGTTATGGCCAGCAGAAACAAAAATAAGCCTTGGGAAGTCTGTGGATCTAAGTTGGACAGGAAAAGCTCAGTGAGGCTGATGTGATGAGACTGATATTGTTACTGTATATGTACAACTTGTGTTATGTAAACTAACCTAAATGAGTTATATGTCTAATGAAGTTCAAATGAATACAATCAGTAGTTGTGAAACATCTTGCTTCATTTGTAAATGGGTTATTTTTCACTCACTTCACTTGATTTTAACTGATTTTCATGTTTATATTACATTTTACTTAAAAAACGAGTTGCACATTATTTTATGAATGTGTTCTATAAAAGGTAAAGGGCAAATATTAACCATGATTGTAGTTCATTTGGCTTGTAATTGTGTCAAAGTAAACATCTGTTGAGTATTTTCATTAAAAAATTGCTTGATTGTGTTATTTTGACAAGCCAAAACTCTAGCGGGTCCGTCAGACCCATGAACACTGGCTAAGTAACAAAAATACGAACACCACACAAGGGTTTAAATGAAACACCCTAACTTCATACACTTTTTTTTTTTTTTTTTTTATTAAAGTCCATTTTGAAAGAAGTAAAATCAGCCCAAAGTAGTTCCTACACACAAAAAAGCACTACAGTCTTGCAAATAAACAAGATTTTAATGATTTTTACATAAAGGTATGCTGTCAAACTTGGTTAATGCTTCCTGTATGTGAAGTCTGCATGAAAATGAGACGCATGGACTGGAACAGGGCAGTCACTTCTGTAGAGGCCTGCCATTGACGTCCCATTGATTTCTGCACAGACCAGCCGCGTAGTCACAAAAGGCCTTTTCCCACTGTAGGAACTTTTTTCAGTTCTTGGTACTTTTTTAGTTCTTTTCCCCATTTTGGGAGCGTTCACACAGAGCAGAACTATGGACTGGGGCCACACTTTAGGGACTCTTTTAGCTCCTGCTCTGGGGCAGGTACTTTTCAGTCAGACCAGGAACCTTTTGGTGACACAAACACATTTACAATGCTAACTTTGTTTTGAAACATGTTTTACACATTATCACATTTAGATATTTTTTTCTTATTCTTAAGAAAAATTATTTAAAGACAGTAACTCTTAAATATTTATTTAATATGTAATTAGTACCCTAGAATATTATTATTAGGAATTACAGCGAATAATTTAGTTTTATTGTTGTTTTCAGTGATGTTTTTAAGTTTTGAACATTATAGTTTTATGTGGAATCAACCAAAGGCAACTTTTGTTTTCCTAACACCACTTAATGAATTATTTAAATGTTCCAGACTTTACAGATGCTAATGCTAAAGCTAGTTAGACCCACTTTCAGAAACTGCTGCAGTGTGAACACAAACATGGGGACAGGGTAGTTCCTCTGACTAAACAGGGACTGAAGAAATGTGGGAACTAGTTCTTGGTACTTTCATGTGGGAAAACGCCTAAAGTTTTGCCTAAGTGTGGTTCATAGTTCTCCGTCACATCAGTCACATGGTCAGGTCCTCACACATTTGAGCTTCTGTCTAGAGCTAATCAGGCAGGTGTCTTTAGTCAGTTAAACCAGTCAGATCACAGATGAGCAGGGCGCTTTGACGCCAAGTGACTTTTGAGAGTAGTAGAACAAGAACGACTCGAACTAGAAGCCTTTGAAAAAAAAGAAAAAAAAAAAAAGACAAAAGCTCTAAATCCAGCCAGTGCAGGGACTTAACATGACAGAGAACTATAAATCACCCTTGACACCGAGACGGAAAAGTTGAGCTTAATTCTTACATTTCAAGTCTAAAAAATGCATCACAAGATGGCTGTATAAACTCATTTACAGAAGGATCTTCCCAAAAATAGAAACAAATATTAAAAATCCTCTCCGAAAATTCCCTTGGATCAAATTTAACAAACTTAATACTTTTTGCCAGGCTTTGTCATCAGATACACATAAGTTGTCCTAAAATGTAATAAATTTTTCTTATGTTTATGATACTAAACTACTGCTAACATTTCACAAAATGTTCCTATGTATTCCTGTAGTGTCTCGCCTTAAATTCCACCTTTTTTGTCCTGACAACACACGCAGACAAACAATCATTATCGTATTGGAAAGTTCAGACATTGTCCAACAGAGATAGTTAAACAACAAGTCTTGGACTGAGATAGAAAGGTGATAAAGAGCAGAATGTGCAACTGAGTCTATTGGCAATTAACAATCTCATTCCCCTGCTTCTCCTTGAAGCACATTGGACAGAGAACTGTATCTCTGAGCTCCATTGGTCACTGTCAGGCCACCGAGGGCCCAGGCATCCAACTCAAATCAGGGGCGCTGCTCAATAAAATGGATTCCTATTGTTTGTGGCGGCCAGACAAACGACAGAGAGAGGCAGAGAAATGGCTTATTGATGAGAGAGAAAAGGACAAGGCAGTGAGTCTGTGTGTAGAGGATAGGGGGCGCTCTCATCTCACACGGGTATCCGAGTCTGTACACATGAGAGCAGATGGAGAGCATCAGGTTGTAATGTGCGATAACCTGATTTAGCTGATTTTTGTTAAAGTTAAAGTAGAAGGTATTTCAATTTGTCCTACTACTTCTTAACTCTCATAAATTCTTCTTCACATAGTATTTCAAACTCTAGCTTGGCTATTTCTGGTTTGTGTGGATTATCTGTTACTGTTCCATTCGTTCTCAATGAGAATTAGCCGAGCCATGCTAAAATGAATCAATATTTAAGATTTACAGAGAGTGAATTTGAGCTATAGATAATTAATGACAGACCTTCATATACTGCACAAGGTAAAGACTTCACTAGGGAAATGTGTTTATGAAAGTTAGCTTTTTTTGCTCAAAGCTAACAATAATTCACTTACAGCTGGGGAAATCAGTATTTGATCCAGTTATCTTTGCAATTTCCAGTACTTCTAAAAGATTCAGAAGTATATTGTATCAACCAGACAAATAAGATAAGAAGCAACACACTATCTTTACTTATTTATGTGTTTTGTAGAAAGAAGTACGTATTTGACCCCAAAAGCAAGATTAACATCAAGAAACTAACTAGGTCACTCCATGACCTTAATGCACAGATTTTTGGTGAATCCCATCTCCACAAGTATATCAGATTTTTTTTTTTTTTTTATTATTATGCCAATAAGATGTTAAGATAGTCATGTGAATAAACTCTCCACAAATAAATTCTTATTCATTCTTTTTTTTTAACCCTAACCCTAGAGAGAAAAGAGAAAAAGTTGGTTAGCCTTGGGTGAGGCTTATCATGCTGATTTACACTAAATTAAGTCAATTTGGACTTAAGGCACCAGCAATAGCTGAACTTTTCTTCTTTTTTTCTTAAATTGGTTAAAACTCTTAATATCATTAGACTATATGTCATATTTAGTAGAGCTATCAGTTACTGAATGAAATAAGCTATACTGTATATATTACTGTACTGTTGTTTTGTTATGCTGTTGCACCATGATCTCCTCTTCTGAAAAACTGTAAAGTGTGCATGCATAAACAAATCAACAGCCCTGAGGCATGTTGAATAAAACATGTCAGCTCAAAACTCTTTATTTCCATTTGTAATTCTTTTATAATTTGTGTTTTTAATCTGACGGCTTTGCTTCTCTACACAGAATGACGTTTGAGAAGTAATCTAATAGCACAGATTATTTTACACGACATACTCAAGGTCGTACTGAAACCAATATGAATGGTAATATCACTGTGTTTTTATAAGAATATTCCGACTTTGTCATTAACAGATTGAATTTCAAAGCCTTTATGAAGTCCGCAGCTCCACAAGGCATTCTCAACAGCATATAAATCATTCCTCATTGTAATTAAATTTCATACAGTGTGATTAAAAAGGAGTGGGGCTAATGTTTATCATCCATGTCATTGTTATAGTTTCCTCCCTCAGCGCCATAGGACAGTTTTCAGCTAATATATAGCACTGCCATCCACATTCATAATTAATACAGCAGCAGTCATACCACCCCAGTCCTGACCCAACATAGCTCTGATATAATGAGCAAAACAACAAATGGAATTGTCATCAGGCAAAACTTTCAGGAATGGAACAGTTTGGCAAAGCTTGACAGATGAATAGAGATAGATTACAAGGAGAGTAAAAGAGCTAAGGGGTTTTTGGCACAAACAGCTTAACAGTGCAAAAAATTGTTCAAAGGAAAAGCAGTATATTAAACAAAAATGATTGTAAAACTATTGATGATTATTCAAATTCATTCAAATAAAAGCTGCTGTTTCTTTTAAACTATGAAACAAAACAAAAGTAATTTTAAGATTTTCATAACTCACAAACCACAAGGTTTACATGCAATACACTTAAACACACTTGTAACAGGCTTGACAAACACACCCACCCACACACGTTTTGTTTCATATTTCATGGGGGGCATTACATTGACGTATTCTTTTCATTGACCCTTACCCTAACCTTAGTGACTTCTTGCCTAATCTTAAACTAACCCTCACCCTATCCTAACTTTAATTATTCGAACCTACCTAAATAAAAAAAAATAAAAAAAAACCATAACCATAAATTCTTTTTGTTGGCCATGACCAGTTGTTTGACAGAATCTTCAGATACATAGCAAACAGTAGTAACATGTGCTGCTAACAATCAGTCTACCCCAAACTCTGGACAGAATAGCAAAAAGGTACGAAAAAGTTGAGATGTACAAATGTATATATATCTTCACACTGAGCGAGCCAAAGAAGAAGAGCATCAACATATTATTGAATTATATACTGGCTGCACAAAAAAAAAAAAAAAAAAAAAGTGAAGCTCTGTCTAAATTCATGGGAGCGTGGTCAAACTGTGCCCGCGCTGAATGTAGCTCACAATTTACTTGTGGAACTCTGTGTAACAGACCTTGTCCCAGCGGTACTTGTACATCACGCAATAAACTTTATCTAAACAAACAGCTTTGGGATATTTTGGGATTGATTCCAAAGAGGGAAATTGGTCTTATGGATGCAGTGCGTATGTGTGTTTGAATAGGCAACACAATTAAAAACAACATACATGCACAAAAAATAAATAATGCTTTAAAATACAGGAAAATATGCAGACATGTAAATGTAACTTTACTGCCTGCAATGAGTCATAAAGTGAACAATGAGCAACACATTCTCACAATGTGATCCTTTGCAGAGTGATCATTCAGTGAGAAGGTCAAAGCAGAGCCTGCAGTCTATGTGAGGACAGACACACAGACACTGACAGAGCCAGACGGGCAGGGAAGGCTCCACTGAAGGCTCGCCCATGAGGAGACACTATAAATGGCTCTGTTAATTAAAGTCTCCCAGACCAACATGTCGCCCAGAGCCTTTGCACAACTCTCGTCCAACTAATATGGTTTTTATACGGACCTAGAGCAGAGAGGGAGGGACACGCAGAATAAAAGACAAACACGAGACTTCAATGTTGGCCAAGACCACTTCAAATA